>OU342741.1:412497880-413697880 GCA_910589775.1 Avena eriantha | reverse complement strand
AACAACTTCCGGTGCTGCGCTACTCGCCATTTCATGAAGAGAAGGTTCAATAACCTCTTCGAGTTCTACCTTCCGACTACTCACACCTTTCGCGAGAAACTCCTTCTCAAGAAAGGATCCATTCTAGGCAACAAAGACCTTGCCCTCGGATCTGTGATAGAAGGTATACCCAATCGTTTCCTTAGGGTATCCTATGAAGACGCATTTTTCCGCTTTGGGTTCGAGTTTATCCGATTGAAGTTTCTTCACATAAACATCGCATCCCCAAACTTTAAGAAATGACAGCTTAGGTTTGTTTCCAAACCATAATTCATACGGTGTCTTTTCAACGGATTTAGATGGTGCCCTATTTAAAGTGAATGTAGCAGTTTCCAGTGCATAACCCCAAAATGACAGTGGCAAGTCAGTTAGAGACATCATAGATCGAACCATATCCAATAAAGTACGATTATGACGTTCTGACACACCATTACGTTGTGGTGTTCCGGCAGGCGTGAGTTGTGAAACTATTCCACAGTCTTTCATATGTGTGCTAAACTCGTAACTAAGATACTCTCCTCCACGGTCGGACTGCGGAAATTTGATCTTTCTGTTACGATGATTTTCCACTTCATTTTGAAATTCTTTGAACTTTTCAAAGTTTCAGACTTATGTTTCATCAAATAGATATACCCGTATCTACTCAAATCATCCGTGAAAGTAACAAAATAACGATATCCACCTCGCGCCGACACACTCATTGGTCCACACACATCAGTATGTATGATTTCCAATAAATCTGTCGCATGTTCCATTGAACCAGAAAACGGCGTTCTAGTCATCTTGCCCATAAGGCATGGCTCACATGTATCAAATGATTCAAAATCAAGTGATTCCAATAGTCCATCGGAATGGAGTTTCTTCATGCGTTTAGCGCCAATATGACCTAGACGGCAGTGCCACATATATGCAGATGACTCTAGCTATGATTCATGAATAGAACAGACATGTAATGACACTGGTGGATCCAGGTGTGGTTCATGAAAAGAACAGACATGCAATGCCACTGGTGGATCCTTATGTGGTTTGTTTAGAGGAACACACATGCAATGACACTGGGTGTGGTTCATGAAAAGAACATACATCCAATGACACTGGTGGATCCTTATGTGGTTCATGAAAAGAACAGACATGCAGTGACACCGGTGCATGCTTATGTGGTTTGTCTAGAGGAACACACATGCAATGACAGTAGGTGTGGTTCATGAAAAGAACATACATGGAATGACACTAGTGGATCCTTATGTGGTTTGTGATTAGAACCGACATGTAATAACACTAGTGGATCCATGTGTGGTTCATGAAAAGAACTGACATGCAATGACACTAGTTGCGGTTCATGAAAAGAACAGACATGCAATGACACTGGTGGATCCATGTGTGGTTTATGGAAGTAACAGACATGCAATGAATCTAGCCGTGATTCATGAAAAGAACAGAAATGCAATGACACTGGTGGATCCATGTGTGGTTCATGAGAAGAACACACATGCAATGACACTAGATGTGGTTCATGAAAGTAACACACATACAATGACACTAGCTGTGGTTCATGAAAAGAACACACATGCAATGACTCTAGCTGTGGTTCATGAAAAGAACACACATGCAATGACACTGGTGGATCCATGTGTGGTTCATGAAAATAACAAACATGCAATGACACTAGTGGATCCTTATGTGGTTTGTTTAGAGGAACAGACATGCAATGACACTGGGTGTGGTTCATGAAAAGAACAGACATGCAATGACACGGGTGGATCCATGTGTGGTTTATGGAAGTAACAAACATGCAATGACTCTAGCTGTGATTCATGAAAAGAACAGACATGCAATGACACTAGTGGATCCATGCGTGGTTCATGAGAAGAACACACATCCAATGACACTGGTGGATCCTTATGTGGTTCATGAAAAGAACAGACATGCAGTGACACCGGTGGATCCTTATGTGGTTTGTCTAGAGGAACACACATGCAATGACACTGGGCGTGGTTCATGAAAAGAACAAACATGCAATGACTTATGTGCTTTGTTTAAAGAACACACATGCAATGACACTAGGTGTGGTTCATGAAAAGAACAGACATGCAATGCCACTGGTGGATCCTTATGTGGTTTGTTTAGAGGAACACACATGCAATGACACTGGGTGTGGTTCATGAAAAGAACATACATCCAATGACACTGGTGGATCCTTATGTGGTTCATGAAAAGAACAGACATGTAGTGACACCGGTGCATCCTTATGTGGTTTGTCTAGAGGAACACACATGCAATGACACTGGGTGTGGTTCATGAAAAGAATAGACATGCAATGACTTATGTGGTTTGTCTAGAGGAACACCCATGCAATGACACTTGGTGTGGTTCATGAAAAGAATAGACATGCAATGACACTGGTGGATCCTTATGTGGTTTGTCTAGAGGAACAGACATGCAATGACACTAGGTGTGGTTCATGAAAAGAACATACATGCAATGACACTAGTGGATCCTTATGTAGTTTGTTTAGAAGAACACACATCCAATAACACTTGTGGATCCATGTGTGGTTCATGAAAAGAACTGACATGCAATGAAACTAGCCGTGGTTCATGAAAAGAACAGACATGCAATGACACTGGTGGATCCATGTGTGGTTTATGGAAGTAACAGACATGCAATGACTCTAGCTGTGATTCATGAAAAGAAAAGACATGCAATGACACTTGTGGATCCATGTGTGGTTCATGAGAAGAACACACATCCAATTACACTGGTGGATCCTTATGTGGTTCATGAAAAGAACAAACATGTAGTGACACCGGTGGATCCTTATGTGGTTTGTCTAGAGGAACACACATGCAATGACACTGGGTGTGGTTCATGAAAAGAACAGACATGCAATAACTTATGTGGTTTGTTTAGAAGAACACACATGCAATGACACTGGGTGTGGTTCATGAAAAGAACATACATGCAATGACACTGGTGGATCCTTATGTGGTTTGTTTAGAAGAACACACTTGCAATGACACTGGTGGATCCTTATGTGGTTTATGAAAAGAACATACATGCAATGACACTGGCTGTGGTTCATGAGAAGAACACACATGCAATGACTCTAGCTGTGGTTAATGAAAAGAACAGACATGCAATGACACTAGTGGATCCATGTGTGGTTCATGAAAAGAACACACATGCAATCACACTAGGTGGATCCATGTGTGGTTTGTTTAGAAGAACAAACATGCAATGACACTAGGTGTGGTTCATGAAAAGAACAGACATGCAATGACACTGGTGGATCCATGTGTGGTTCATGAGAAGAACACACATCCAATGACACTGGTGGATCCATATGTGGTTCATGAAAAGAACAGACATGTAGTGACACCGGTGGATCCTTATGTGGTTTGTCTAGAGGAACACACATGCAATGACACTAGGTGTGGTTCATGAAAAGAACAGACATGCAATGACTTATGTGGTTTGTTTAGAAGAACACACATGTAATGACACTGGGTGTGGTTCATGAAAAGAACATACATGCAATGACACTATTGGATCCTTATGTGGTTTGTTTAGAAGAACACGCATGCAATGACACTGGTGGATCCTTATGTGGTTTGTGAAAAGAATAGACATGCAATGACATTGGGTGGATCCATGTGTGGTCCATGAGAAGAACACACATGCAATGACACTTGGTATATGTGGTTTGTGTAAAGAACATACATGCAATGACTCTAACTGTGGTTAATGAAAAGAGAAGACATGCAATCACACAGGTGGATCCATGTGTGGTTTATGAGAAGAACACACATCCAATGAACTCTAGTGGATCTATCTTGGTGTAATTTGATGTATTCCGTGATGTATTTCATTGTACAAGACACTTTCCATTTTTATACTACTAAGTTTTGCCCTTGGTTTTATGTGGTACTACTTAGTTTTGCCCCCCTCTCTCTATCTTTTGTAGAAGCCCAAACTGTAGGGGTTCTGCGCATGAAAACAACAAATTTTTACCCTACGCCCCTGAACCCCTGAAGCTGCGAGGACCTATCTATTAGTAATACAGTAATGGGAGGAGATTTTTGCGAACTTACCCTCGAAGACCGAAAAGCGTTGTCAACGCTCAGGAGAGTGTGGTTGATGTAGACGAGCCGAAGCCGACCTCAAGGTCGTGATGAAGTCCTTGTGCTCCTTCTGGCTCCAACGACTTGAGTGCCTCAAGTGTGACACCTCGTGGGAGTTACACACGTCCGGTGCCTGACGATGACTCCCGCTTCCCCGATCCAGCAACAGTTGCGGAAGTAGAGCTCCCGGATCCGAATCCCGCAGCATGACGGCGCTCCGCGGTGAAGATGTCTCTCGCTCGCGCAGTCCAGACTTAGGACCACGGTCACGAGAGAGAGGGGGAGAGAGAAAATATCAATTAGAGGTCCTCCCAAAAGTGGGGAGACCTTTATTGATTATTGGTTGTATTTTCTAGGCCAAATACCCCACTTTATATAGGGGGAGGGGAGGTAGTGGGGTGGGACTAAAGGAGAGGAGGGGGAGGAGGTGGCCGCCGGCCACTAGTGGTTCCCGCGCGGGGGGGGGGGGGGGGGGGCTAGGCCCAGCCGGCCTCCCCCTTGCCCCTTCTCCTTTTCCCTAATGGGCCCTCTCCCTCCGGAATTGGCCCATTAAGCCTTTTGACCTTTTAATTGATTTTCTCTTTATTAAATAATTATGAATAAATGATTAAATCAATATTTAACATTCATTCATATATTATCTAATCTCTGTGGCCATGGAACACCTTCCACCTCCACTCCGGACATCCTCCGGACTTACCGAAACCCTTCCGGTTTTCTCCTTTCTCTTCTTCGGCGATTCTACCGATCCCATAAACACTCTCTAAGCATCATCAAGCCCTTAAGCGTGATACCCTACGGTTCGGGAACACTCCAGACATGGTCGGGACACTCTCGCACCAATGATCGACAAAGGGACCTGGATGGCCATGTGACCCCTGTGCATTCCACGAAGATCTTTCATCGTTTGAACCGGGACAGTCGTGTCTTATTCCCTTTGTCATTCGATACTTGCATTGCCCGAGATCTGATCATTGACATCACCATGTTGGGTTCAATCTCGTTACTGAACAATGCTACTTAACTCGTTCCGACAAGTGATATCCCTGTGATCAAATCACACGATGTGCAGCTATTGGATATAACTTCTCCGAGTGGGCCCTTGAGTATCTTCCCATCTTATGGACGGAAAAATCCCACTCTTGACATATATTGCCTCTACGGTTTCCTCCGAATACCTAAACACACCTTTATAACCATCGTTTTACCAGATGGCGTTTGATGATATCTAAGCACTCTCGGGAGACAGTGATTAATATAGCCTCATGGTCTAAGGAATAGTCTACGAGGATCCATTTCTAATCATCGTAACTTGAACTTCGTGACATGATCGGGTCACGATGTTTAGGTTGGGTATTGGTTCATCATCTCATTTCCAACTAGCATAAATGCCACATGATCAGGAAACTTGATCATCTGTTGACCAATGAACCAGTGACTAGAGTTTCACTAGGAACCCCTGGTTGTTTGTATATCACACGTGTATTGATGTTTCCACTCAATACAGTTATAGCATGAAATAAATCTTAATCATGAACTATATGAAATATTATAATAGTCCTCATTACTATTTGTCTCTAGGGCATATTTCCAACAGTCTCCCACTTGCACTAGAGTACAAATACACTAGCTGCATTTGTTCTCAATCATTGGCACCAAGTATCCGGTACCCTGAACATGCTTGCTCATGGAAGAGTTTGAGTCTTGAGTTTGTACTTTATAGTCCCAAATCCTTTGCAACTTACTAATGTCACCTTGATTGACATTAATACTCTATCATCACATGATAGCATCTGTGTGTATGCATCGTCGCCATGGCAACAGAACGAGGCCTAATTCCAGGAGCCTATAGTGACGTTAGATCAACCTCGAGGGCTTTCTCATGGGCACTGTGCCCTGGGACACATCATTCTACTTTAAAGCGAATTAGCCCCGCCATAACATTATACAACACTTTAGATGGTACCCTTATCTATTATTATAAATGTATTCATCGAAACACTAGTGCACTCTATGCAACTTTCGATGTTTTGTTCACCTCGCTTTCTACTTGACTTTAATTGGTATCTACAAGAGTTTCCAACATATTCCCTTATAACATAACCCTTTATGTTTTAAGATATGTTATCCTTTATGGATTTGGAAAATATATCCATAGTTCTCTACTAGACACTGCGGACAAACTTAGCTCAAACGTTTTGTGATTCGAACTTAATCACTTTCAAACGTTTCTTATATTTGGATTACATATTATGTTAAGTTATCATCATGGTTTTTAAGACAGAACCTATGTCTCAACATAGTGGATGACGATCATCTTTTTCTTTCTTTCAACCATTGATGTTCAACTTAATGCTATTCCTAATTTGAGTCATTAAGGACTAGTTCCTTAATTAACTTCTATTCTGAAACACTTTTCAGAATTCCTTAAGGAATACTACATAATATCATAATACACCTATTATCAACTTCTACATCTTATAAATCATTATTTATAAGTATTTGTGCCTTCATCCTTAACATATTTAAGAATTTCCTATAAGCTCCCACTCAAAATATGTTCCTACATATTTGAATTTGAGCCTTACATTGCTCCCACTTAAAAATATGTCAATCACATATTGTTTTAGGAAGACTTTCATAGCTCCCACTCAATTTTATGCAAATTGCATATCTCCCTTTACTCTTTTGAACAACTTCAAAATCTTTTGATCAAATATCAAACTTGGAGATTTTACTATGAGATACTAGAACTTTACTAGTTTTAAATCCACTAGACATCCAACACACATGAATCAAATTCATTTGAATTCATCCAATACTTGACAAATTGTGCTTTTGTCATTCACCCCCTTTTTCCTACTATGGCTTACCAGTCATTTGGGAAAATTCAAGTAACCCCTTTTACTTGTGAGATTCAGCAATGAATTGCTTTCTAATCTCAAGTGAATTTTGCTTTTAGGATTTCTCATAATTCTAGTTTTCCATTATTTCCTTTGTAGTTCATAGGTATGTCATATTTCAAAAACCATGACAAGTGATTCAAAAATGTCTGCATACAAGATATGGATTTACATTTTGAATCCTACTTCATATAGTGAAAAAACAATTGTGGAGGGAAAAACACAATGATCATAATCATTGATTCTTTCCTTCTGTGAAGAGAATCGTTCAGGAAAGTTGTCCGTTGCGCTTCTCAACACTCTGATGCATGGTATTGAATCCTCATCGTGTTTTACACTATTTTCCATTTGCTCATAATTGAGAAACATCACTAGAGGTGAGCTTTCTCAAGAATGCACCAAAATTCCCAGCAATACGAATCTTGCTTTCCTTTTGGTTTCAAATATGGATTTCGTATTCAAAGTTTCCAATGAATACTCTACAAGGACTTATTCGCTATTGTTTTGGTTATATCGAATAACCCAAAACTTTCACGAATTCAAATGGTTTACCAAATCTAATTGAGTGCTAACTATTTCTAAATAATGGTCTCTACATATACTCTATAACGATTTGTTTGGTGCCTTCTATTCAACCCCCTTTGATATCTTATATCATATTATGATGCTTTGTATTTTGACGTTTCAAAACACTTTGCATTACACAATTTCTTTCATGCCATTCTTATAGAATTGAATTTCATTACTATTGATCAAATCATAGCAATTTGATTCTCTTTTATACTTATACCCTTTGTTGATGAAACATTTTGATAAAATCAAATAGTTTCATATTCATGTTTCCTTTGGTAAACTTACTTTACACATTTAAACAATCATTTAATGATAATTACCATTTTCATTAAAACACAATACATCTGAAAGGGCATGTATGCCCCCATGTGTGGTTTTGGTAATTAATGACAATCCCTATGGACTAATGTGCAAATTGAGTTTCACTTGTAGGTTTGTCCATTGGCATCGCTTGGAACATGTGTTGGTTTCAAGGATGAAAAATAAGAAGCATTGTCCAAGGGCTTTGTGCCTATTGGAATCAAGAAGAAGAAGAAGAAGATCAAGTTTGTCTTGAAGAAGAAGAAGATGGAGTTCCTCATGGCTATCTTCAAGACATCATCAAGACATGTTGTGCAAGCTCAAGATTCACCATCTCTAGAAGATCTCATGCTTGGAGCTTGCCATCCTCGGCGTTCATGGAGTGATGAAGACAAGGTCAAGGAAGTGGTTTCCCCATGGAGTATGGGGGAGCCATTCGCAAGACTTCATCAAGCAAGTGCAAGCAAGTGCAATCAAGAAAGGTGTTCCATCTTGAAGGTGTCAAGATCGTCTACATCAAGCTCAAGTGGGGTGCTCAAGGCAAAGGTATCATCTTGATAGGGTTTCTACTTTACCGGTCTCTTGTAGTGTTGGGAGACCGGGTTTAGGATAGATAGTCGTACTATCAAGAGGGGCTCTCGAGTGGGTGACTCGTTCGTATCTTTCGGAGAGAGCTCGAACCTTTGCATTCATAGCATCATCTTTCTTGGTTGTTGTTTGGTTCTTGTCCATGCGAGGATCTAGAGCTTGTAGTTATCTTCATAACAAGCTCTAGTTCATCAAAAACGGATTTCCCTTGCATATCTTATTGCGTTTTTGATCTTGCGGGTTTTCCGGCTCCACACCTTGGGAGGTATCTCACATATATATTCATGGTATTTTGTTGGATTCTACACGTCGTTATCTTTCCAACAAAATTGGTTTCATCTCGTTAGGAGTTCGGATGCAAAAGTTATGGCATTTCTGGTTCTGAAGTTTCTCTGACCGGAAGTACCGGCCAGACGCCGGAAGTACCGCTCGGGCAGAAATGCCGCCGGTAGTACCGGTGTTAATACCGACCCAACTTCCGGTGAACCCATTTTTGGTTCAGTATGCTCTCTGCCTGGTCTGCGCTATTTGACGGAACTTCGGTCGGAATCTTGGGCGGTAGTACCGGCCCAGGCGGTAGTACCGGTGACCCATCGGTAGTACCGGCCGGCCTCGTTTTTGTGTTCGTTTGAACCTTGTTTTTGGACCGTTGGCTGAGTGCCACCGATAGTACCAGCCACCCACTGGTACTACCGGCCGTGCGCAAAACTGTGTGTAACGGGCAGATCCAGGAGCCCTTTAAAAGGAGCTCCCCTTCCCCCTTCGGGGTTAACTTGCTTTTTCTTGGTTCTTGCTCTCTCTCTCTCCTCCATTATTAACCTTGAAGAGCTTGGCCTCTCCCCTTCCTCCTCCTATGATTCTTGCATCTTTTTGAGGGATTTGAGAGAGGAGATCTAGATCTACAAGCCCCACCAAGCAAAATCCCTTCTTTGTGAAGGAATCCTTGGGATCTAGATCTTGGAGAGTTTTGTGTTCTCCTCTTGTGTTCTTCCTCCCTTATTCCCCCAATAGCTTTTGTAGCTTTGGTGGAATTTGAGAGAGAAGGACTTGCCTCTTGCATTTTGTGCATAGGTTTGAGTTCTCCTCGAAGATTCGGTTAGTTCAATCCCTTGGGATTGTTTCTCTTGGGTTCTTGGAACCCTAGACGGTTGTGTGGTTGGATAGTTGACCTTTTGTGGTCTCGTAGCCTTTTGTGGCCTTGTGGCGTTTTGTGGCTTTGTAGCCTTTGTGGCATTGTTCTTGGGGATCCAATTGAGTTTTGGAGGTTCCCCAAGCTTGTAGGCCTTTTGTGGCATTGTGGAGCCTTTGTGGCGTTTCTTGGGAGCCCTCCAATTGAGTTGTGGAGATTGCCCCAAGCCTTGTACGGGTTCGGTGACCGCCCTCAAGTGTCCCATAGTGGAACGTGAGTAGGCCTTTGTGGCAAGCTCACCGGAGAATAGGGTGAGCCTTTTGTGGCGTCGGTGAGTTGCGTGACTTCGCATCCTTGGTGAGGCCTTGTGTGGCGTTGGGTGAGCATCGAGCCACCACACCTCGAGGTGAGCCATTTGTGGCGTTCGAAGTTCATTGCGCCCCCGCACCTCTCCAACAGAGACGTAGCTTCTTTGGAAGTGAACTTCGGGAAACAAATCATCGTCTCCGCGTCCATCGGTTATCTCTCAACCGAACCCCTTTACCTATGCAATTTACATTGTGATGGCCTTTGTGCTTGAAGTACTATATCTTGCTATCACCTTGTTGTTTAACTTGCTTAGCATAGGTTGTTGGTGCACTTTGTGAAACTAGTGGATATAGGTTTTGGCTTGATAAATTAAACGTTAAGTTTTATTCCGCATTTATTAGAGCCTAAACCGTAATTATTTTAAAACGCCTATTCACCCCCCTCTAGGCGACGTCCATTTCCCTTTCAACATCGAATATGTATTTACTTTTAACAATTCTTTAAACACTTTGTATTCAAGTAATACACGGTGTTCAAGTTATTTCGCCGAACTTAGGCATGATTTATATGTGAGAAGAAATCGAATGACTTTCACATATTATCACATAACTTTGAATTTAAACAATGGTTTCATTCATTAATGAAATATCATTAAGTTGGGTATTTTAAACAAGGCATTTTAATGTTTTACAAATGTTCATACATTATCAATTAGTTTCAAACAATAAGGATAATTCTCACATAATCAAACAAGATATGAACACGAATAGAAATTATTCATAAAAGTAGAACAACTCTTTGTTACAATTTGATATGAATAACCGTCTCACGAAGTGTGAGACAAACTAAAGAAGTTCAAATCTCTCGATTACAAAAATCATCCTAAAACATAAACTAAATGATAAATGTCGAGGGAGAGTGTTGTCGGCCATCATCATCATGCTCGCCATCAACACGCAACGTCACCTCCTCTCCAGCAAGCACCTCTCATGCAGAAGGACATGTTTTCATTAAAACAGAACAAGTATCAGATATACTTAACACTGCAATGTGTTTGCAAGATTATAACATTTATAAAACTGTATATATCAAATATATACCTTTGTCGTCGATGACCTGAGCGACATCTGGTTCAACCAACACATTCCTGAGATGTGTCATGAATCGGTGGAACTCCATTTCTGTGTCGCCCCTCATTATGCAAGTCCTGACTTGTGCTTGGTAGCTTGGTGGCAGCGACCGTAGCACAACAGCATTTGCAAAAAAGCCTGAAATCCAGACGTCTAGGAAGTATGCTGGCCTCATGTACAGATCATGCATGTGCTGTAAGTGGCTGTCCAGTGATGAGTTCTCCTCCATCTTAATGGAGAGGAAGTCTCCCATCAAATCATGCTCCCAAATGCGTGTCTGTTCCACGAAATGTGTCCTAAGCTGTAGCATCACCGAACGAGGGTTGACATCACCCACGAAAGGCCACAGCTCGTCCACCATTCCGAAACGCATCACAACTGAAATATAGGAGGCCATCTCCCGACGAAGATAGCGGTCTTTCCGCTCCTCTGGGGTCTCAAGGTCTGTGGATGGATCCAGGTCCATCCCGTCGAGTATGTAGTCGACCATGTCGTTCTCGCTAAGGATAACATGGAGACTGGCAACCCAAGTGGAGAAGTTCGATCCATCTAATCTGAGCTTCTCTCCTTCTAACCATTTAATTGTCAATACGAAAGAGCCCATCTACATTTATAATTGCAAAAGGAATTTAGACTAAGTTTATAATTAAATGAGTTAATAATAACTCCACTCAGAAACACCTATCCCCAATGAGAGTTCCTAGTGATAACACGACCCCTATCAGCCACATCTCCCCCGATCATCACGGCCATCAATGTGGGTTCAAGGATGGACGCTAAACGTCGGTCACATTATTCATGCGACTCGTTCTCGATCTTGCGACCATTCACGTTCCGAGGCCACGCTTCTCTGGCGTGCTAGGCTCGCCAACTCAACCTTAGTGTTTTCGCTATGCAACATGGCTTACACCCACTGTATGCGAACGTAGATATGTTTGATACCCGATCATCACGGCCTGCCTCATACTGAAGAACTTTCTTAGTGGTGCACACTAAGGGGGAACACAATCGTTGGTTATTTTAACAGGGATCATCTTATTAGGCTACCGTCGAGTATCTAATACTAGCACACAATAAGACATACAAACAATAACATTGAATGTAAATGCTATGTGCTATGGTCCTTCACGTCGTGATCTCCATCTGCCGTCACCGGGTTCCGACGCCGTAGACACCAGGGTACCGGTGTCATTCCGGCGTGGTAGTTTGTCATTACCGTGACTATCTACTACTTGTGCAACAAAAGGTAATCACTTTACCTTTGCCACAACCATATCACAAAGCAACACCCCCCTGCAAAACAAAGTTAGACGCCTCTACTTTATCTTTGCATGTTTTACGTGGCTGAATGGGCTTTCGTACAAGAACCGTTCTTACCTACGAACTTTCAGCACAACGCTGATCAAGTAGTTGTCTCTACTACAGCCCTTTCGGGGCCCTCCGTTGTGAATGGCATAACAACTAATGCGAGAGAGACATACACCCCCCTAAGCCACTTTATACGGTACAAGCCGTATGTCAAGCGTGGACCAGTCTCGCGAATGAACGCGTAAAGTCGGTTGGGGGCCGCTTCATCAAGCATTACTGCGGTATACACAAGTACACGTGGGAGGGTAACAACTAAAAGATCAACGCCCACACGCTACATCTCGTGTGTTCTACCCGTACTATCATTACTACGTATAGATCTAGCTCTGATACCACTGTAGGGGTTCTGCGCATGAAAACAATAAATTTTTACCCTACGCCCCTGAACCCCTGAAGCTGCGAGGACCTATCTATTAGTAATACAGTAACGGGAGGAGATTTTTGCGAACTTACCCTCGAAGACCGAAAAGCGTTGTCAACGCTCAGGAGAGTGTGGTTGATGTAGACAAGCCGAAGCCGACCTCAAGGTTGTGATGAAGTCCTTGTGCTCCTTCTGGCTCCAACGACTTGAGTGCCTCAAGTGTGACACCTCGTGGGAGTTACACACGTCCGGTGCCTGACGATGACTCCCGCTTCCCCGATCCAGCAACAGTTGCGGAAGTAGAGCTCCCGGATCCGAATCCCGCAGCATGACGGCGCTCCGCGGTGAAGATGTCTCTCGCTCGCGCAGTCCAGACTTAGGACCACGATCACGAGAGAGAGGGGGAGAGAGAAAATATCAATTAGAGGTCCTCCCAAAAGTGGGGAGACCTTTATTGATTATTGGTTGTATTTTCTAGGCCAAATACCCCACTTTATATAGGGGGAGGGGAGGTACTACCTCCCCTCAAGTCCCGGGGTGGGACTAAAGGAGAGGAGGGGGAGGAGGTGGCCGCCGGCCACTAGTGGGCCCCGTGCGGGGGGGGGGGGGGGGCTAGGCCCAGCCGGCCTCCTCCTTGCCCCTTCTCCTTTTCCCTAATGGGCCCTCTCCCTCCGGAATTGGCCCATTAAGCCTTTTGACCTTTTAATTGATTTTCTCTTTAATAATTATGAATAAATGATTAAATCAATATCTAACATTCATTCATATATTATTTAATCTCTGTGGCCATGGAACACCTTCCACCTCCACTCCGGACATCCTCCGAACTTACCGAAACCCTTTCGGTTTTCTCCTTTCTCTTCTTCAGCGATTCTACCGATCCCATAAACACTCTCTAAGCATCATCAAGCCCTTAAGCGTGATACCCTACGGTTCGGGAACACTCCAGACATGGTCGGGACACTCCCGCACCAATGATCGACAGAGGGACCTGGATGGCCATGTGACCCCTATGCATTCCATGAAGATCTTTTGTCGTTTGAACCGGGACAGTCGTGTCTTATTCCCTTTGTCATTCGATACTTGCATTGCCCGAGATCTCATCATTGACATCACCATGTCGGGTTCAATCTCGTTACTGAACAATGCTACTTAACTCGTTCCGACAAGTGATATCCCCGTGATCAAATCACACGCTGCGCAACTATTGGATATAACTTCTCCAAGTGGGCCCTTGAGTATCTTCCCATCTTATGGATGGACAAATCCCGCTCTTGACATATATTGCCTCTACGGTTTCCTCCGAATACCTGAACACACCTTTATAACCACTGTTTTACCAGATGGTGTTTGATGCTATCTAAGCACTCTCGGGAGACAGTGATTAATATAGCCTCACGGTCTAAGGAATAGTCTACGAGGATCTATTTCTAATAATCGTAACTTGAACTTCGTGACATGATCGGGTCATGATGTTTAGGTTGGGTATTGGTTCATCATCTGAGATGATGAACCAATACCCAACCTAAACATCATGACCCGATCAATGAGATGACCTCATTTCCAACTGGCATAAATGCCACATGATCAGGAAACTTGATCATCTGTTGACCAATGAACCAGTGACTAGAGTTTCACTAAGAACCCCTGGTTGTTTGTATATCACACGTGTATTGATGTTTCCACTCAATAGAGTTATAGCATGAAATAAAACTTAATCATATACTATATGAAATATGATAATAGTGCTCATTACTATTTGTCTCTAGGGCATATTTCCAACACAAACCTGCGCTCACCCTGTCTGCTACTCCCTGATTGGTTGTCAGAGTTGTCACGCGGATCGTGCGCACCAACCGTTGATTCTATGCGATCCAACGATGATCATTGCACACGTCGTGCCCTTCACAGTACATCGTGAGATAGCACGGATGTCTCCCTCAGCGAGACTTCTATAGGAAGGAACACAATGCCGTCCATGGAAAAAGACGTCGAGTGGTCATGTCAAGTTTAATCAAGTCTAAAGCCTACTACTGCTACTACAACACATGCACAAGGCAACGAGGTCATCGAGTGCATGGTTGTCGACGGGACGCTGTAATTTATTGCCACTTGATTTTAATAAGACATATCCCATTTTTACGCAGCGCTCTCAATCTCACTTCCAACTGGGCCCTACCGCTAGTAACTTCCATGAGTCAAGGGCCCCCTCGAGTAGATCTAACATTGATAGAAATTGGTTCCGCGCCACTTGCATGCAGTGGAATCGTGGTCTGCCATGAGCGTGTTTTCAATGCAGCTCTAAAGTGGAGATCGTGGCTGTTTTGAAAAAAAGGGAACCCAAAAAAAGGGTGGAGATCATGGTAGGCCCCGCCCCCCGCCCACCACACGTGTCCACTTGAGGACTACGAACGGTTCGGTGTTTATAACCCCTTTCGACCTTCTTCTTCCATGAGCTCGTGTCATTTCCCCCTAGTCTGTCTAGTCCCAAGACCCCAATCTACACCTGTTGCGCGCCGAAGCTCCCTCGCTTGCACTACCTCCTTACCTTGGTGCGCCATGAAGCGTACGCGTGGAGACGAGCCAGAGGTGAAGCCAGTTGAAGGCGTAGCAGCATATGGCTCGGTCGTCGCCAAGCAGGCGGAGGCGTCTTCTCCGGGCACGAATGCTGCTCGTCGCCGCGCCGTTGAGGGTGCGAGATCATCCGTCCATCCAGTAGCCGTCGCCGCCGAGCAGTAGGTGGTAGCCGTCGCCGCCGAGCAGCAGGTAGTAGCCGTAGCCGCCGAGCAGCAGGTGGCCGACAACATCGTGGTGCCAGCGGCAGATCTGGACAGGGGGCAGGCGGCAGGCGGAGGCAATCCGGTGATCTACATCAACGACCCCATCACCGTAGAAGAAATCTTCGACGCAATCGCGGAGAATGATGAGTTCGAGGAGGAGGTCCCTGATGAGGAGTCTGAGGTACTACATTTCTAGCTTCTCTAGTCACAGCCGTAGTTTTCACTGTTCATACATAGGATTTGCTCAATCGTGTACATATTATTTTGCTCTCGAAGTAGGGTAGTATATTTATATGGTTCGATCGGTTGATTGATGCATCTGCCATCTAGTAACTAAACCCCAATCCGTCTAGTCACAAAACCCCAATCTGCTCATCTGCCATCTAGTTGAGTTTGCTAGTTGAGTGTTGATTTTGATATACAGCAGACCTATAACATTACATTTCTATTCCTTACGGAGCCCAATGATTCAATTTTGCCCCAAAATAGTGCAAGGGCATCTGATGGTGTCGTTTTCTTAGGGATTGTTAGTGAACCTGAGGCAGGAATGCACATAAACAATATAGGTTGTGCTGTTGGTATTTTGGTTCTCCGACTCCATCGCTAAAAAAATGAGGCCTTAATTTTTCTCTCATATGGAACCTAAATATATAATCTTTGTATTGTTTCTGATCTATGAATGCGTTGTATGATGCATATGTATATCCCTGAATATTTTTTTGTATGATTACATTTCAATTTCTTATTGTGGCCAATGATTCAAATTTTCCCCAAAGAGAGGCAGACACATTGGTGTCAGATTTTTTCAGGGATGAGTGAGCGAACCTGGGGCCATGTACAAGATCAATATAAGTTGTGCAATTATTACTTGGTTCGCTTACGCCATCTCTGTAGTAACTTATGAGGCTGCAATCTTTATTCTACATTCATAGAATCATGATATTTGAATTATCTATTCCATGCATTCATAGTGTATAAAAATTACATTTTAGTTTGTCACCAAGGCCAATGATTGAAATTTGCCCCAAAAGACTTCAAGGGGAGACACGTATGATTGTGTCGTGTTTTAGGGATGGGTTAGTGAACCTGAGGCAGCAATACACACAAACAATATAAGTTGTGCTGTTGGTACTTTGGTTCTCCAACTCCATCTCTGAAACAAATTATGAGGCCCTTGATTTATTCTCATATGGAACTACATATATAATCCTTGAATTGTTTCTGATCTTTTAATGATTGGTATGATGCATATGTATATGAATGATTTTGATCATAAGTATTTTTAACATGTACCTGAAGATTAATTGTTTGGTTTTTTATTTATAATTACAATATTTAGGATTGTTTTTGTACCTGACTATGTATATCCCTGAATAATGTTTTGTACGATTACATTTCAATTTCTTATTGTGGACAATGATTCAAATTTGCCCCAAAAGAGAGGCAGACACATTGGTGTCCGATTTTTCAGGGACGAGTTAGTGAACTTGGGGCGATGTACAAGAACAATATAGGTTGTGCAATTGTTACTTGGTTCACTCACGCCGTCCCTGAATAAACTTATGCGGCCTCAATCTTTATTCTACATTCATAGAACTATGATATTCGAATTATCTATTCCATGCATTCATAGTGTATAAGAATTACATTTTAGTTTGTCACCGGGACCGATGATTGAAATTTGCCCCAAAAAGGTTCAAGGGGGGACACGTATGATGGTGTCATGTTTTAGGGATGGGTTGGTGAACCAGAGGCATCAATGCACACAAACAATATAGGTTGTGCCGTTGGTACTTTGGTTCGCCAACTCCATCTTTGAAATAAATTATGAGGCCCTAGATTTATTCTCATATGGAACTACATATATGATCCTTAAATTGTTTTTTATCTTTTAATGATTGGTATGATGCATATGTATATGAATGATTTTAATCATAAGTATTTTTAACATGTACCTAAAGATTAATTGTTTGGTTTTTTATTTATAATTACAATATTTAGGCTTGTTTTTGTACCTGACTATGTATATCCTTAAATAATGTTTTGTACTATTACATTTCAATTTCTTATTGTGGATAATGATTCAAATTTGTCCCAAAAGAGAGGCAGACACAATTGTGTCAGATTTTTTAGGGATGAGTTAGTGAACCTGGGGCGATGTACAACAACATTACAGGTTGTGCAATTATTACTGGGTTCACCTACTCCATCCCTGAAGAAACTTATGAGGCCCCTAGATTTATCCTACAGTCACTCTGATGCAATTATTTGTCATTGTATTGAGATGAAATGATATATAAACCGATCAAACTATTGTTGAGATGCTTTATCTTTGATATCCATGGATATATTGTCTTACATATACATGTTGTCAACTCTTGAGTTGTAATACAGTTCAATCATATGTATGAGTCCTAAGTTATGTTCTTAAAAATCAAGAATGATGATGAAGTGGACGATAGCAAGGTATCCAGGGACAACAAGAGCCACTACGTGCTGAGGCGGTTACGGTGTGGGTTAATCCATTTCTATCGTAGGGGGAGACTGTTTTGCCCATTCTGTGGCAGAGCAATCAACGTGGACCTCAACAATATGATCCAGCACGCGGAGGGCGTTGGCAGAGGCGGAGGCAGAAGCCATAGGCCGATTACCTTGACGTGGCACGCAGCCTACGACAAATTCCTCCGGGAGTATGTCAGAACTGGCCTGTATCCCATCGACTAGGTTGCCGCTGCCTCCTGCTGATAAACCCCTACCTTGCTAGGCGTCTCCATGTCCCGGCCTCCTGCTGCAGCCCCTGCTTTTATTTTGTTCTAGTTAATTATTACCTATGTGTGGCATGTAAGACAATATATTCGTGGTGTCTCTAGGGAACCTTTTATATTAATCTACTCATTTATATGGAGTGCCTTAAAGTTTCTAGTGTTCAATTATATTTACTGATCATGCTCATGCACACTACAAAATATTTCTAGTGCTCGATTATATTATAATTGTCAAGAAATACATCAACAAGTTAAATTGGTCGAAATTTTGTATTGAAGTAACTAAATGTATCAAACACAAAATAAACTAGAAACTAAAATCTAGTTCAAACACATAATGTATCACCACCACTTGTTGTTGTCCTTGACTTGCTTCCCCTTCAACCGCTTGATGTCGCCACCGTCCCAAGATCCCTGCTCGCCCTGAAACCGCTTTCTGTCCTCCTGGCGCTTCTTCTCCTAGGCTAGCTTGCAACCAGGGCATAACTCTCTCGCGAAAAACCCTGCCTTAACCACCCCATCTTTCATGGTAATGATCGTACTGTACAACTCGTACGCCATGTAGGCGTCTCTGGCTGCATACTCGAGGCGCACCTGGCTCATCAGCTTCCACTCCCAGTAGTCATGATCGAGTCGCTTCAATTTCTTTAGTTTTTCATAGGATTTATCAATGATTTACGTTGCCAGATCACCCATGCCATCCTTCGCTGGGTATGGTTTGATCTTGTATAGATTTTGGATGTCGATGTGGTGCCCATCTGGGATTTTTATCAACGCACGAGAAAGCATAATTGTGTCATTTGTGATATCCACGCTAGTGAAAGTTATCCCTTTCCTACACAAAAACTTGACCAGAGCCGGACAATGCATCTTAGTTGGTTTACTCCTGCACTTAGATGGTTCTAGGGATGCAAGGGAACAAGGGATGCAGAAGTGGTGATCTCAAATTTAAATTTCACATACCTGCAGAAGTGGTAAACGAGGACCTCCTCATGTATGGCGATTTGCACGATAGCGATCTCTTGTGGAGGATTTTTTCGCTTATTTGCACGGGTGTACTCCAAGTCTAGCCCCACAAACTTGTGCTTCTCTTTCTCAAGCAATTGCTCAAACCTGGCGAGAGTTGTCTCTACAGTCGCTTCATCATTTGTGTACACTACTGTCAAAGTCGTGGTGCCATGGGCAGGGACCAAGTGGGTCTCTGTTGTGCGTTTCCCATCGTCCATGCCTGCAAGGAAATGGGTGAAAGGAAATGCCTACAAGGAACTGCATGCGAGAGGAAGAAGAAGATGAACCGACAGTTCCAGAACAGAGGAAGAAGAAGCACCCAGGAAAAACTGCAGAGGAATGACTGAGGAAGAGGAATGACTGCAGAAGAAACGTGGTAACTGCAACTTTCGGTTCGAGAACTCAACATGGTTACGTGGAGATCGTAGCAGTGTTGCCGGTTCAACAAGTGGGGCCAGTTCCTGCGAGAATATGGAATTAATTGTGCATTTTTCTATGCAAGAAATTGAGAGAAATCATTTATATTTTGTCTTTCATAATTAAACACAATGAAGTTGGTACAACCCAAGAGATTTGAACAAAAGAGATTTGCTAGTTTAACATACAACAACACAAAATTTTCTGAGCATGTATTCTTGAAATTTAAATTCTGATGATTTATTCAGAAGTTCTGAGCTACAACCGACATTACAGAGCCAACGCTCTCGTCTTCGTCCTCCTCGTGCTGCTCGTCGTTGTCGTCTTCCGCATCCTCCTGTTTCCTCTGCCGGACCGGTGACCACCTCAATAATTAGCTTGATATAGTGCCTCATCACCTTGACCTGGACGACGAGCAGATCATCAAGGCAAATTCTATTTTTAGCATAGAATTCAGCCCAGGGGTCGGTGAACTCAATGCAATCGTCATATATTTCCGATATGCGATATCGCCCGAAGATTTTCAGGCCTTTGTTACAATTATTCTTCATGCATACACAATAGAACCCTTACATGCCCAACATGGCAGAACTTGAGCTACCACAGAGACCTCGACAGAGGTGGAATAATTGGTGCGGGTGCAACCACGGCGACAACGAGCTTGGATTCTAGAGGAGGAAAGCAGAACCGAGCATGGTCGACACAGTGATAGATCTCACCGGGAACCAATTCTCGTCCCTGCACCGTGCCATGGGTGCGTCCACGGTGAGGGCGAGCTCCGACTTGGGATGGGGAGGAGAGCGGGGCCGAGCAGCTTCGTCACGTCGTAGCTCTGCGCCATGGCCGCGACCACAGATTGCCGCTCCGGGGAAGAAGACGCGTAATGGATACAGGCGCCAACGCTGCAAGCCTACAGGGAGGAGAGCTGGGCCGAGCAGGTTCGTCCACGTCCCAGCTCCACGCCATGGCTGCGACGCCCCATAGATTGCCGCTCCGGGGAAGAAGAAGACGCGTAATGGATGCATGCGCCAACGCTGCAAGCCTAATTGACAGCTAAACGACAGGAGCGACAGGAGCGATATAACGGTGAGAACTGACAAGGGGGCCCAACTTGACGGTCGTTAGCCTGATTTTTTGTATTGAAACGTAAAGTTGAATTCGTGCCGAAAAAGATTCTCTGAGTATTTGGCACACCAACTGTAGTCACCGTGGCCGATTTCAGGGAACTTGGGTACCGCGTTGCCTGGACACCCCAACTTTTGGGCCGCAAAATGATATTCTCGGGGCTGATGCCCATGTGGGTGTGTCACTTGTTTCTCTTCATTTGTCCTTTTGAGCGATATTGTTTTAAAACACCAAGCTGAATGTTTTTTAGGGAATGTAGATGTATGCATACACATATACTGCCACGTTGCCTCCTCACGCGAGAAAAGGAGAGGCGGCGGCTAGGGTGGACACCCTAGCAGCCGCCACAAATCTGCTTCATCCTCGTCGTCTACGATCGAGAATCGATGGGTTCCTGCCTTCCCTATTTGCCGCTCCGACGACAGGAGGAAGGGGCGGGCCCACTTCAATTCAAGGGTATTCAGCTAAATACCCAAATGTTTGAACAAAATAGTGGTATTTCAATGTTCGATGGGATATATAAGTAGACTAAACTGGCCAATTTTTTCATTCTTGGTGTAGTAGCTGAGTTGGTTCCTTTTTGGAACAATGCGTTGAAAAGGTGGTGGGTTCAAATCCCACATCTTTAATTTTTTGAAATAATTTTTTTTGCATCTATTTTGTTATAAAAAAAACTCATATAGCTTTCTTGTACTCTTATTACAGTTTCATGTTAACTCCATTAGCTAGAAATATGTAGAAAGTTACATATTGGATACTCTTATTTCGGTAAATTTATATGTTCTCAAGCACAAGTATCCTTTATCTTCATGTTTTCTCAAGAGCATACGAAATAAGTTTGATCCATAGTTCAAAGTCTAATTTTTTTATAGACATTAATTTAAACACTAAAATAATTTAAAAAATTTGAATACACGTACTCAAAATTCAAGGCCCGTCCCTGACAGGAGGGGGTGGGGACCTCGGACCTGCGCTCGGCGGTGTAGAAGGTTTGATCAACCGGCATCGTCATTATGGTGGCGATGACGGCGTTGTACGGGACAAGAATAAGTTATAGTCGATCGTGCTGCTAGCATTGAGGAGGGCGGGGTTTCGTCTAGTCATCGCTTCCATAGAGTGGCGGATCTCATCCAGGCTACGTGTGTTCTGGATTTCGTCTAGTATATGTGTGTTTTAGGTTTGATATTACAAGCTTCAGATCAATTTAGGGGTTCAACGACGACAACTTCAGCTCTGGGGCGCTGGTCCTTAGAGACACGTGCACAAAGACTTTTCGACTGTCATCAACAACATCATGCCGACTCCGGCAATGGAGCGGCGACAGCGGAGCGTCGGCGGGTCACTCTAGCAGCAGTAGTGGCTGTTAGGTTGTCCAAAGATCTCGATGTAATTTTTATTATATTTAGAGTGCTTTTTACTTATTATGAACTTATGAAATAGGTCCGGATCTTTTCCCTGAAAAAAAATATACTGCCACATTTCACACATAAGCTAGTGGAGACCGAAGTGATGGCATTTTACTGTTAGTACTCCTAAAAAGGACCGTGGCCTACTCGCCGTCTCCGGCACCTCTCGGCACGCCCGTAAATGTCGATCGTTGGATTGGGCCAGCCACATTGGTTTTCACCTCCCGCACAACTATTGGCCGTCCATTTTAATAGTGAAAATGTTACTCTTGTTTTACTTGGCAGCCTCTATGATAGTGGGACTTCATTAATCGCCTATCCCGCGCATCAGAGTATGATGGTCGCTCTCTTTGGTGTGCAACGAACCGAACAAGTTGAAAGCCCTAGGTTTCATGAGGATAAAGGAAACACGCGCCACCACTCGTTCCCTCCTTTCACGCGCACTCCTCCCCATCCGCGTCTTCTCCCTGGCTGCCGCCTCCGCGTTCGCATAAGCCCTCACCGCCGTGTGCTCCTCCTACATACCTTGCTACTCCGGCTTGTCTCCTCGTGGTGGGGGATGAGGGTGTCGGTGTCAATGGTGGACAACAAGGGAGGCAAAAAAACATTGATACAGTGGTGTCTAAAACCCCATCCAGCGACGCCATGGCCACGGCGCTCCGCGCCCTCCGCCACGATGGCTTCTCTCCTACCATCCTCGCCTCTAGAACCTTCCTTAAGGTAACAACGTCGTCGATTTCTTGCATCGTTTCGTGCTCGTCGCTGACCAAAACATTTATCCCTTTACCAACTGTACGGTGTCGCCTACAGCCCCTAGGGTACAAATCCCTCTCATACCAACCTCAAGGTCGCGAAGGTCCTGTCAAGTCACCCCTGGTCCTTGCACAACGATCTTGGTGCCACAAGTGGCATCACCCATGTGGTATCGCACACATCCGATGTTAGATGATGACTCATGTTCTTCCTGATCCAGCCGGGATGCATAAGTAGATCTTCTTGCTGGAAACACCGTAACACAACAGTGTGTCGCAGCGAAGTAGTCTTCAACTCATGCAGCCCTTACTTGGGGCCACAGTTGCAAGAAAAGAGAGAGAGAAATCCCTAAGGAAAATGCCTTAGAGATTATGGTGTGTCTTTTCCCCTCCCATATAGACCTTTATATAGGGGAAAAGAGTCTGCCCCAAGTCCCCGACTATTGAAGTCCCGGGGTGGGACTAAACCAAGGAGGAGGGGAGGCGCAAGGAGGAGGGCCGGCCGGCCAGGGTGAGCCCCGCGCGACAGACCCATGGAGGGGCCGGCAACCGGGTGGTCCCCACCCCATGCCCCTACCCTAGGCGGCTTGCCTCTTGGGCCTTGTTCCCTTCGGGGACTTGGCCCATTAGGGAAGTTTGACCATTAAATTTAATTTTAAATATTTTTATAATTAATATAAAATACATATTATTACATACTCTTTGATCTAAAACACCTTTCGGTTCACTCCGAACTTCTTCGGATCCTCCCAGAACGATTCCGGTTCTCTCACGTAGCACTTTCAATATTCTCATCTCTTTCTTCTTGTGATTCCGATAATTCCAAAATGATCTCTAAGCGTCGTAAAACCGTGTGTTACCCTACGGTTCGGGAACATCATAGACATGATCGAGGTGATTCTTAGGTCAATGGTCATATGCGGGATCGGGATGCCCATAATGACCATGTGCATTTCACGATTTCAATGTCATTTGAACCATAAACGTTGAGTCCAATTCCCTTTGTTACTTTGATACCTGACTTGTCCAAGGTCTAATCATTGTATCATGATACCTTGTTCAATATCATTTCCAAAAAGTGTGTATTTACTCATTCCCGTGATATTCCATCCCCATGACCTAGTCACATGATGCACAACTTATGAATGTAATCTCACCGAGTGGGCCTAGTGTATCATCCCGTCACGTGGGAGAGCAAATCTCAATCTTGATGCATATGTCTCAACATGTCCCTCTATAATACCCAACATACACCTTTATGATCACCTTGTTATGGTATGACTGTTGATGCAGTCTAAGTAACATCGGGTGATAGCGATTAAATATGATCTCATGGTCTAAGGATTAGGATACTTCGTTTCTAACTACTACAACGATGAACTTTGTGACTTGGTCATGTTGTAATAATTATCTTGGGTAAATGTCCATCACATTATTCACCAATGAGTATGGCTTCATTGTCAATTGGCATAAATGTTTCATGGTCATGAAACATTGATCATCAGTTGCGCCCAATGAACTAGTTGTATAGAGGCTACTATAGGGACTATTGGTTTGTTCATATATGATGCATGTAAAAAGCACACATGAACTTTGTACTTTATTGATACATATTCCCGCATATTAGCAACTTATATAGTGTGATATCCATGCTTTATATTGATTTTTGGGGATTTACCAATGATCCCCTTTATTTTGGTTATAACTCTACAGAATAGGAATTCCCTATTTTGTGTATTTTTATCTTTCGGGGACCTAAAAAAATCAAACAAAGCTACATTTTTGGAGCATCTTTTTTTCACAAAGAGAAGGACTTGGAGCACCTGGACCTCACTAGGGGAGCCCGGAGTCCCAAAAGAGGGTAGGTGACATGGGCCCCACCCTAAGCCACGCCACCATGCTTCTTTCCCTCCTCAAGTGTCATCGATCGTTCGTCTTCGTCTCCAGATCATCGTCTTGACCTAAAAACGCCTATATAAAGGTCCCCTGATGCGTACTTGGAGGAGAGCACCACAGAAACACCGAAACACCAAAACAAAGACAGAACTAGCAAATATTGGAGGGGGAACTCTATTGAAGCCGCCTCTAGAGGGATCTCTACCTTCTACAACATCTACACCATCATCACCATGCTGAAGATGGAGTAGTCCACCTCTATTCATGGAAGTAGCTTGATCTATTTATCTCTTGTTCTATCATTGATCTGGTACCATATGAGCTGCCCAACATGATTATGGTCATATATGTAATTCCTATGTGGTGGATCTTTATTCTGTGAGTTGATATTTGAGATTGGAATCCATTTATGTGTAAGATGTATGAGTAGATGCATATCATGTACCCCATTCTTAAGTGCTTGTTTTGATCCAACTGTATGAGAGAACATGTGGGGGGAACGTGTGTATTAGTTCGAGTAACATGATGGGAGTGATTGAATAGTGACAATAAATTCAAGATCAACTATGGTTTTTACCTATGTTTTGTTACCTCGTTAGGGATTGAGTGAATTCATGTGCTATAATTATCTAGTGACAACTAAGATAATCTTGTTTGTTCAAGATAACATATTTGTTATTCAAACATCATGTCATAGTGCCTAAGTCTATGCTTTGTTAATTCTTAATTCTTAATTGCTTGGAGTTTTTCATTTCCAGAGGAGAATAAGAGACTTGTGTTACATCATCTCTATTATATGACGTGATGCCCATATGAATGCTAATCATACACATAATAAAGTTCCATCAACATTATATTGCTTATGAATTGTTTTATGTCCACTTCACCTGATGAGAGAATAGACAAGTGAACCATGAACCCCCGGTCCAATTTTAATTGTTAGAAACAACTATCCAACACCATTGCCATCCTTAATATTTTCCACATTAATTAAATCCCAAAAATACTTTTACTATTAGCAAACACAAACCAAAACCCAAAAATACCTTTATAGTATTGTTATTTATTTGCTTGCCTAGTCATATTTATTATTATTTATTTATAAATTTATTTAAAGTTACTAATACAAAACCTTGTGCTTGACAACCACACGGTGGAGTTGGAGACACGAGGCAATTACTTTTTGTATTGCTTGAAGGGGAAAACAAAAGATACTCTAAGCCAATTCCCTGAGAGTTCGATATAAACCATCGAGTCCTGAGGTTGCTCAATGTGTCATTGCTGATGAAATCAAGTTCCACAAGGAGAAGGTGAAGGGGTTCATAGTAGCAAATAAAAAAAATTCCTGACTAGCGTAACACAAATATGCCTAAGATCTATCTAGGAGTAATGTTGTGACGAAGAGAGGCTTTTGGCAAAATACCCTTGTAGACCGAAAATGTTTAACATTCATGCGAAACATGGATGATGTAGTTATACTCGTACCGATCTCAAGGTTGTGAAGCTCCTCACAAGTCACCCCTGGTCCTTACACGATAATCTTGGTGCCAAAAGTGGCAACACCCCCGTGGTCTCGCACACGTCTAGTGTTCGACAACGACTCCCGTTCTTCCTGATGTAGCCATGATGCGGAAGTAGATCCTCTAGCTGGAAACACCGCAACACAAGTTTATGTTGTAGCAAAATAGTCGCCTACTTGTGCATCCCTTACTTGGGGCCATAGTTGCACGAGAAGAGAGAGAGAAATCCCTAAGGAAATTTGTTGGGTTCGCAGCTGTCACATCCCAAATTCTAGATTTGGCACTGCATACATACATGTCATTGCATCATGATCATAATTGCAAAAATTCATTTTTAAAGGCATTTGGCCAAAGCACCACTTATTTGCCTTTTCTTCTCTTATAGGAGTTTACTAGGACTTTTTCCTTGCATCTGCTAGAATGACACTTTTTGGGCATTCCAAATGCATAGATGCGTAGAGTTTTTCAATACGAATCCGTAGAACTTTGTTTCTCCCAAATCGGAGCTCTAGATCAAAAGTTATGGCCAAAACAGTTCAGCAAAAATTTCAGATTCAGAAAAAATTCAGAAAACAGACAGTTCAGTTCAGTTAACAGTCTAGGGAAAAGATTAAAGAAAACAAGAAAAAAAAGGGAACGGCGCAGCCCACCGCGGCGGCCCGCCCGGGGCCCAGCAGTAGCCTCAAGCAGCACAGCGCTACCCGTCGCACGCCACCGCACGCGCGGTACGCAGCTGGCCTAGCGCCAGCCCAACCGCCGACAGGTGGGACCCACCTGCCAGCGCGCCGCCGCCACCGTCCGTGTCGAGCACGGACGTCTCAACCGCGCCACAGCCAGATTTTGAGTTTTGCGGGAGTTGGTTCCGCCCCTGTTTTCTCCGCCACCCCCTTAAAGCTCTCGCCAACCCGATCCTTTTCCCCTCTTCGATTCCGTCTACACCGCCGCCAGCTCCACGAAATTCCTCGCCAGAATCCGCGCGGCCGCCATTGTTGCCAGTGAGCTCGCGCCGCCGCCCCAGAGCCCCTCGCCTTTCCGCCTCGCCGTCGCCCGCCTCACCTTTTCCCCGCCTGCAGGACGCCGGGGAACTGCCGCCGCCGTCGGAGCACCTCGCCGGAGCGCCACCGACGAACTGCCGCCGCCACCGGTCGAAGGTGAGCCAGCCGAGCCACGTCAGCCGTTGGATCGGACATGGACGGCCGTGATCGGCGCTGACCGCGGATAGCTGACCGCTGGCCGGTCAACCGCCACGTCGGCGGGACCCGCTCGTCAGCGGAATATTCCCCGGAATATCCCCCGTCGATTTTCAGAGTTTAATTATATTCCAGAAAATATGTCTAACTTCAAAAATTCGTATAAAAAGATTTACTAGTCCAAAAATAGCAAATAATATATCGTTGGATTCAAAAAATTGTGTAGAATTTTTTTACAAAATAATATCGAAGGTTTACTGTATGTATTTCACTGAGACTATAAAAAGGCTTAAAGCACTATACAAATTGTAGAAAAAGTTCTGTAACGCCTTTTTGCGTGATTCCAATTGCCCTTGGTTTTTAATCACGTTACCTACACAGTAGTATTTTTGCCCAGGTCTTATAACCCTGTTTGTTACAGAGGCTTAGTGTTTTGCCTAAAAGCCTATTAATTGGGTTCACAAATTGTATTGTTTTGTTTTCATTGCATTAAAGGTTTTCCAAGCATCATGCAATAGTAATAAACATCAGAGAACACCAAGAGGTTACTCAAAACCTTGTTAAGCTATCATGCATGCATTTTTGCACTTTTCTATGATTGTGTATGTTTGTTTATGTGTTGCTTTGTATCGTGTAGATTGTGACGAGTGCAACGCTTGTTTCTGCGCGGATTGTACTCTCGACTCCTACCGCCAAGGCAAGCAGATGCTATTTTATTCATACCATTGTCCTACTATTTTTTTCTCTTATGCATGTGTAGTGTATTTCTGTAGTTATTGTGTAGGAACTACTATGCTATTCTATATCCTATATAATTGTGGTAGGAATTCCTTGTAGTTGAGCCCCGTTCAGTAGATGTGCTTAGACCAGCTGTGAAGACGGGGAGAAGGGATCAAATTATGGTGAAGTATGAGTTTGTTTAAAACTAAAACTACATAAAGTTAATGAACTACCTGGGCAGATTGGTTGGATGGTCAACGGAGTGTGGATAATGGTGGGGAATGCCACCCAGGGTACTGAGAAGGATTGGTTCTCTTTGTTATGGTAGCTTACGTGTGCAACCATGTGCCAGTAAGAATGGGTGGCTGGTTGGACTTAGTAGGTCATGGTGATCCGAACCCAGCGTAGCCAGAGATGTAGTGAATGATAGGTTGGGACCGGTGCGCAGTGGGGTTTGGTGATCTACTTCCCGAAAGGTCCCATCTTGGACTTCTCCCTATCATCACACTATATGAGTGTGGTGGTACAAGCTGGGTTGGCCAGGTCACATGGGTAAAGTGTACAAACCTCTGCAGGGTGAAAAACTGAGTACTTAGCCATTTCCCCGGTTACGGACGATTGAGTTGCTTGATCTTGAGACTATGACATATTCTCACTCATCCTTATTTCCTGATTACTAAAACTTGATGGGTGAACTTAATGGGTTGCTGTGAATCAAATGGTTTATGAAAGTAGGATAAATGTGTTTGAAAAGTGCAAGCTAGCCAAAGCTCCACTAGCCAAATAAGCATGTAGATGCTAGGTGCATTGTCTCTTTTACCTTAGCGCTACTTGCCATACATTCCATGTATTGACCCTTCGGGGCTGCTACGTTTCATGTTGCAGGTTATACCGATTCCGAGTGATCGAAAATAGGTCGCGGTACTCCACTCGACACTTGTTCCCTCGTGGGCAATTTGAAGATGGAGTATTATCTTTATTTATGTTGCTATTTGAATAATGTGTAAGCTAGCCTTCGAGCTAAGCAAATATTGTAATAATTGAATCTTCTGGATTTTCGTTATTTATGATACACGGATTATTACTTTGTTATTTCATCTATGTTCTATGTAAGCCAATGAACTGATCCATGGATTGGCATGTTGCATAGAAGCTACAGTCTTTTCAGTACTGTAGTGTTACAGATGGTATCAGAGCCGTGTGTTGACTTTAGGATCGTGACCTAGGATTGGTATAGGAAGCCTTATATTTATTTAAGTCTAATTTAAATTCTGTCTTTATTCTTATGCCTTTCATTCTAGTAAATTCTTTTCCTTGCTGTTCTCACTCTTTCCTCTTTAAAACTGATAGATGGGAGATGCCACCAGAGTGAGTATGTTGAGTTCCAATCACCAAGACCCTTCGCAAGACAGTTGGCGAAGCTCTGTCAGACGCTGGGCATGTTAATGCCGATGTTCAAAGGGAGGAGAATGAACACCTATGTGCCTGGAGATCGCGTATGGGAGATCACCACTATTGTTCTTGCAGATCCCACCGTGCCTGGTATTGAGAACATGAACCACACCAAGAAGTACCTTACCTGGGAGCAAGGAGTGGAGTCGGCCATGCATGAGACACTGTCACGCATGTGCTATCTCCACCAACACCGACTGCCAGCAGGTTCACCTTTCCTTGCTTTTGGAAGTCGGAATGAGGATGGGAACATGATGGTTACCACAGGCAATCGGAACAACATTCCACTCCATGAGAAGCAATTAGAAGACATGGAGATTAAAGCTTGGGGGAGAGAAGAGAAGTTGATGCAGCAAAAGGAGGAGTTGGATTATTTTCAGGGCACGGTGCATTTGCAAGGGTATGAGATGGAAACCTTGCACACTACTGTGAATACAATGGAGCAAGCCCTCATTGGTAGAGATGCCACGATTGCAGCGCTGAACCAAAATATTGTGGAAAGGAACCAAGTGGTGGCTGAGCGTGATCAAATCATAGTGGATATGGCTGCCCAGATTGCTGCCCTTCAAGCATAGCAGAATCCTCCACCAAATAATGGTAATGGTGATGATGGGAATGATGGTGATGATGATAGTGATGATGATGATGCGGATAATGGTGATGGAGGTAACAATGGTGGTGGAGGTAACAATGATGATGATGGAGGCAGTGACGATGAAGGAAGCGATGACGATGATGGAGGAGATGTAGCGGGCGCTTTTGTTGAAGAAAGCGAGGAGGAGGACCCTGAAGAGGTGGAGTTCGAGGACTCAAGTGAAGAAGACTCTGGAGAGGTGTACACGCCACCACCATGGCATGCACGAGGATCGAAGCATCAGCGCATGGACTCTAGAACCTATTGCAATTTGTTCATCAAATAGCTAGAGATGGTCCTCCAAAACTAGTCTTCGTTAGGGAAATTCGCTAGTCTTAGACATCGATCAATGTAAACTTCTGCACCATTAGTTTATTGTGTTTAGAATGCTCAGTTAAGTACCTTGAAGTTCCAGGATTTTTTGTGAGATTTATTAAATGATTTTTGGACAAGTTTGGGTAAATTTCGTGTTTTACTGCTGCAGTTTTCTGCTGAATCTGCTGTACTGTGCGATTTTTCATGTTTTATTGGTAACTGCGAAAAATCTGAAAAATTGGGATCTGGTGCGTAATTATCTGTAGTATCTTCCCAAAAATCATAAAGAATTCCTGACGCTTTTAAGTCAGGCAAAAAAATCATGAACAGGACAGAACTGTTCTGCCAGATTTCTGGTTTTGCTTTTTTGCTGTTTTGCTTTGCCAAATGTTGTTACCAGCATTTCTAAATTATTTTGTAGCTATGTACTGTTAAGGAAAACCTGGAACAATGTTTGTGTGTGTGATTGTTCATGTGTGATTACTTATGGTTGTTGTGGATGAATGTTTGTTGCATGAGCAGTATACATGGGTAGGAATAATTACTTAGTTGCTTCTATCTAATCTTACCTGTGCTGAACCGCAGATGGCTCCTCGCCGAGTACCTGATGAGATAGCCCAGCTCATGGCCGCTCAGACACAGTTGACCCAAGTGATGACGCAGTTCATGGCGACTCAGAATAACAATAACAACAACAACGGGAACCATCAGCCGCATGGGGATGCTCTCACTAGGTTCCTAAGGCTGAGGCCAGCTAAGTTTTCCTCTGCACCTGAGCCCATGGTTGCTCTTGATTGGCTCCGTTCTGTGAACAAGGACTTGGTGACCGTTGGTTGTACTGATGCTGAAAAGGTGAGGTTTGTTGCTCACTTGCTAGAAGGATCAGCTGCTTCATGGTGGGATGCCTTCCAAATCACCCACCCACTGGACACAGTTACCTGGGCCATGTTTGAGGAAGGGTTCAGTACGAACCATGTATCTGCCGGGACCATGAGCCTGAAGAGGAAGGAATTCCACAACCTGCGCCAAACCAACCGCACTGTGGCGGATTACATAGAATAATTCAACAATCTCTCTCGCTATGCCCCTGAGGATGTGGACACTGATGCCAAGAGGAGGGAGAGGTTCCTGGATGGTCTCAGTGATGAGCTTTCACTTCAGCTATCTGTGGTTTATTGCCCGACATTTCAGGAGCTGATGGACAAGGCCAGAATTCTGGAAGGAAAATAGCAGCAGGTGGGGAGACGCAAGAGGAAGAACAGCCATCACTCCTCAGGATCACACCACCGCGCTCGCACCTCTTATGATGGTCACTCTGGATATTCTAGGCATGGCGGAGATGACCGCAACCACCGTGGAAGCAATGGACATCGCCACGATGGTCACATGAGCGACAATCACCACCGTGGAGGAAATGACCGCCACCATAATGGTCACAGGAGCCACCACAGCAACTCTGGGAGGAACAATGGACATGACTATGTGAGCAAGAAGGACCTCAGCAATGTGGAGTGTTACAAGTGCAAGAAGCTGGGCCATTATGCTAGCACCTGCCCAGAGAAGAACACGGGAGTAGGACCCAAGCTTGGACCTAACCAGAAGGCGAATGTGAACCATGTGAATGTGGAGGAAGTCCGTGATGAGCCGGATCTCGTGATTGGTAAGTTTCCAATCGATTCCAATATAGCACTTGTTCTATTTGATACTGGTGCATCGCATTCATTCATATCAAGGGCATTTGTGGATAGACATAAGTTAGCTACTGAGTCGCTAAAAGGGACTATTAGAGTGAGCTCACCAGGAGGAGAGATGCTAGCTAGTAAGGGATGTCATGATCTTACCCTAGGGATTGGAGCACACATTTCCCGGCACATTTGGTAGTTTTGGAGTCGCAAGGACTAGATGTAATACTGGGCATGGATTGGTTGTCCGAGCATGATGGCCAGATAGATTGTGGACAACGTGCCATCTCCCTTAGGACACCACAAGGCATAAAGATTAAGTTCAAGTCAGCAACACATCTTAGGGGTACTAAGGTGAACTCTCTTAAGGGGGTTAGCATGGACACCGTACCCGTAGTGAGAGAATACCCTGATGTGTTTCTGAAAGAAGTACCAGGGATGCCACCTGACAGGGACATGGAGTTTCTTATTGACTTGATGTCGGGAACATGACCGATAGCCAAGAGGCCGTACAAGATGGATGTGGATGAGCTAAAGGAATTGAAGAAGCAACTTAGAGAACAGTTGGACAAGGGATTTATTCAACCGAGTTCTTCGTCTTGGGGTGCACCTGTCCTATTTGTGGAGAAGAAGGATAGTAGTAATAGGCTAGTGGTAGACTATCGCTCGCTTAATGAGGTTACCATCAAGAATAAATATCCTCTACCCAATATAAATGACTTGTTCGATCAGTTGAAGGGAGCAAAGGTATTTTCCAAGATTGATCTAAGGTCAGGGTATTTCCAATTAAAGATCCGTGAGCAGGACATACCAAAGACCGCCTTCACCACTAGGTATGGTTTATATGAGTATACAATTATGTCTTTTGGACTAACAAATGCTCCGGCTTATTTTATGACCATGATGAACAAGGTATTCATGGAGTACTTGGATAAATTTGTCGTGGTGTTCATCAATGACATATTGATTTATTCTAAAGATGACAATGAGCATGAGAAACATTTGCGCCTAATTATGGAGAAGTTGAGAGAGCATAAGCTATGTGCTAAGTTCAGCAAGTGCGAGTTTTGGTTGAACACTGTTGGTTTTCTAGGACACATAGTGTCAGGTGAAGGAGTTGCAGTTGATCCAAGCAAGGTATCATCGGTCACTGAATGGGAGTCTCCCAAAAATGTGGGAGATATTTGGAGTTTCTTGGGACTTGCTAGATACTATAGGAGGTTCATAGAAAACTTCTCCAAGGTTGCGAAGCCAATGACTGAGTTATTGAAGAAGGAGAAAATATTTGAGTGGACAAAAGAGTGCGAAGCTAGTTTCCAGGAACTGAAGCAACGCTTGGTGACCGCACCTATCTTGTGTTTGCCTGATATTCAGAAGTATTTCCAAGTGTACTGCGATGCATCTCGTCGAGGACTTGGAAGTGTGTTGATGCAAGATGGGAGAGTGGTATCCTACGCCTCACGCCAACTTAAACACCATGAGCGGAATTACCCCACACATGACTTGGAATTAGCGTCAGTTGTGCATGCGCTCAAGGTATGGAGGCACTATTTAATGGGTAAGCATTGTGATGTATTCACGGACCACAAAAGCTTGAAATACATATTCACATAGAAGGAGTTGAACATGAGGCAAAGAAGATGGTTGGAGCTCATAAAGGATTATGACATGAGCCTGCAATATCATCCCGGGAAGGCTAATGTTGTAGCAGATGCGCTAAGCCGCAAGGTGTATGCTAATGGTTTGGCCGTGGGAGAGTTACCCAAGAATTTGTGTGAGCTATTCAAGGATATCAGATTGGAGATAGTATCTGAGGGATATTTAGCAGCAATGGAAATCAAGCCAACACTTCAGGATAAAATTAGTGAAGCTCAGAAAGAGGATATTGAACTGAGGAGAGTAAAGGAAAACATACACAAGGGAAAGGCGCAAGGATTTCGCGAAGATGAACAAGGAGCACTATGGTATGGAGATCGTATGTGTGTGCCCAACGATCAGGAGATTAGGAAGTTGATTCTCCAGGAAGCCCATGACTCGCCATACTCCATACATCCTGGTAACACGAAGATGTACATGGATTTGAAGGAAAGGTTTTGGTGGGTTAATATGAAAGGGGATATTGCAGAGTATATTGCCTTATGTGATGTCTGTAGTAGAGTGAAGGCTGAGCACCAAAAGCCAGCGGGGTTGCTACATCCATTGCCGATACCTGATTGGAAGTGGGATAGAGTTGGAATGGACTTTATCACAGGAATGCCTAGGACGAGGTCAGGATACGACTCTATTTGGGTATTGGTTGATCACTTAACCAAGGTAGCTCACTTTATACCCGTGAAGACCACTTACACTAGTGCCAAATTAGCCAAGATCTACATGAACAGAATTGTGTGCCTGCATGGAGTTCCTAAGAGCATTGTGTCAGATAGAGGCACCCAATTCACCTCTCACTTTTGGCGCCAGCTACATGAGTCGTTGGGAACTAGGTTGGAGTTCAGTACAGCTTTCCACCCTCAGACGGATGGACAGACAGAGAGGGTGAATCAGATTTTAGAGGATATGTTGAGAGCTTTGCTCTAGCTCATGGCTCTAGTTGGGATGAGAATTTGCCTTATGCTAAGTTTTCCTACAACAACAACTACCATACTAGCATCAAGACGTCACCGTTCGATGTGCTATATGGTAAGAGGTGCAGGACACCATTATTGTGGGATGGTGTAGGTGAGCGTCAGTTGTTTGGACCTGATTTGATTAAGGATGCTGAGGAAAAGGTCAGTTTGATTCGAGATAGGCTGAAGGTAGTGTTGGGTCCGCAGCATAGAAAACAAAAATTTTCCTACGATGAGAACTATATGCCAAGATCTATCTACTAGATACAGAGCAACGGGTGGACATACATCCATGGAGAACTTACCCTTGAAGACAACGAGTTTTGTTAACGAGTAGGAACTCGTGGTTGATGTAGCCGTACGCTTGTCGATCTCAAGATCGTGTGGAAGTCCGAGCGCCGCAAATCAGCAGCGCATCCGTCCTCGCACACACGTTCAAGCCACCGGACAACCTCCACCTCCTCGCTCCAGCGAATCAGCGGAAGCAGCAACTCCTTCCAGACGCAAGGCCACCGGGAACATGTATCTCGCTAATCCGAGACCATGGGGAAATATCTAGAGGGGGAGAGAGATCCTTCACGAGGAGGTGTGATTTGTGAGAGGGGAGAGGGGGCTTTATATAGGAGGGAGGGAGACCCCTCCCCTCCCATAGCCTGTGCATGACGGGGGGGGGGACTCCTCCCCTCCTTCATTCATGTGGTGAACCTCCACTCACATAAACATGGCCTCCACCCAAAATCCCACTCACATGTATTTAATTTCCACCAAATTAAATGCAACTCTCAATTAATAAAACTCTTTTATTTATTTTATTCAGAATTTTGTTAATTACTTTAATTAACAAACATTCACATAAAACCCCATGTAACATTTCAATATCACATGCAGAACCACTTTCTGCAATTTCACCCGAAACAATTCCGGTTTCTATCGAAACAATTCCTATTTCTATCGAAACATTTCCTGAGCTTTGCAAACCTTTTGTCTGGAACATATGTGCTCCTAAATGGTGTCCGGCAACCCTTAAGTGTGTCACCCTATGGTTCGCGAATAATACAGACATGATTGAGACTCCTCTCAGATCAATAATCAGAAGCGGGACCTGGAGATCCATATTGACTCCTGCATATTCAATGATGACTCCTGTGATCGTGAGAACCTTTAACGTCAGCAATTTAATCCCTTTGTCTCATGATATAATACATGTCCGCGATTCGATCATCGGTATCCAAATACCTAGTTTGATCTCGTTACCGACATGCACTCTTTTCTTGTTCCCGTGATATAACATTCTAGTGATCACATCACTTGCTTGCAAGCTATCTTAATGTGATATCACCGAGAGGGCCCAGAGTATATCTATCCATCATCGGGATTGACAAATTCCACTCTTGATCCATGAGCCTCAACCTAACACCTCATAGCACTGAACCCACCTTTATGGTCACCCTGTTATGGTGTGACGTTTGATGTTATCAAGATAGTCTTCCGGTGTTAGCAATTAACATGATCTCATGGTCTAAGGACTAAGACTACTTTGTATGATGTTATAGCAATATAAACATAATGATTTGACCGTAATGCTATACTTCGGATGAATGTTCATCACATAATTTCACAAATGCTGTGACCTTGTTATTAAACACACATGTATTGATGTTTCCTATCAATACAATTATAGCATGCAAAATAAACATCTATCATATACAAGGAATACATAATAACAACTTTATTATTGCCTCTCAGGGCATATTTCCTTCAGGTAGCACAATCAAGGCAGAAGAGCTATGCTGATGCTAAGCGCAAGGAAGTGGTGTATGAGATTGGAGATCGAGCCTACCTCAGAGTTTCGCCTCTGCGTGGAATTAAGCGATTTTGAATTAAGGGCAAGCTGGCACCTCGGTTTATAGGGCCCTACAAGATCCTAGCACGCAAAGGAGAGGTTGCATATTAGTTGGAGATGCCAGAGGCTCTATCCGCTGTTCACGATGTGTTCCATGTGTCCCATCTGAAGAAGTGCCATCCGGAGATGATGGATACACCATTGAGAGACATCGTGTCGCTTGAAGAGGTTCAACTGGAGAACGACTTACCTATGAGGAGAAGCCTGTCAAGATCTTGGAAACAGCGGAGAGATTTACACACAACAAGACAATCAGGTTTTGTAAGGTGCAATGGAGCCATCACACCGAAGAGGAAGCCACCTGGGAGCGAGAGGATGACCTCCGAGAGGACCACCCGCACCTATTTGCTAGCCACGTCGAATCTCGAGGATGAGATTCATCTTAAGGGGGTTAGTCTTGTCACATCCCAAATTCTAGATTTGGCACTGCATACATACATGTCATTGCATCATGATCATAATTGCAAAAATTCAGTTTTAAAGGCATTTGGCCAAAGCACCACTTATTTGCCTTTTCTTCTCTTATAGGAGTTTACTAGGAATTTCGCCTTGAATATGCTAGAATGGCACTTTTTGGGCATTCTAGATGCATAGATGCATAGAGTTTTTCAATACGAATCCGTAGAACTTTGTTTCGCCCAAATCGGAGTTCTAGATCAAAAGTTATGGCCAAAATAGTTCAGCAAAAATTTCAGATTCAGAAAAACTTCAGAAAACAGACAGTTCAGTTCAGTTAACAGTCTAGGGAAAAGATTAAAGAAAACAAGAAAAAAAGGGAACGACGCAGCCCACCGCGGCAGCCGAGCCGGCCCAGCCGTGGCGGCCCGCCCGGGGCCCAGCAGCAGCCTCAGCGCAGCACAACGCTACCCGCCGCACGCCACCGCACGCGCGGTACGCAGCCGGCCCAGTGCCAGCCCAACCGCCGACAGGTGGGACCCACCTGCCAGCGCGCCACCGCCACCGTCCGTGTTGAGCACGGACGTCTCAACCGCGCCGTCGCCGGATTCCGAGTTTTGCGGGAGTTGGTTCCGCCCCCATTTTCTCCGCCACCCCCCTTAAAGCCCTCGCCAACCCGATCCTTTTCCCCTCTTCGATTCCGTCTACACCTGTAACATCCCAAAACTTTAATCCAAGGTCATTAAGATCCAAATCATAAAATTGGGTTAACAAAAACTTTTCCAATTAAAATTATTAAAGCATTCATATGTGTGTGCATTTAATTAGTAGTTGATTTGAATTGCCATGATTAAGTGATCCATTGCTTGTAAAATGATTCTTGGGTGAAATAAACAGCATCTAAATCATTCCCAAACTTTTCCCAAAGAAAAACAAATCAAAATGAATAAAAGAAGTGAATGGTCATTTTTTGCCATTTTAATCAGCATGCCTACTTTGGCTATTCCTAGAACTCAAAACCTAACAGAAACAATTATGGATCTTTGCACCCCTTGCTAGTACACATAATGATGTACCAAGGCCCACTTTGTTATCTGCTAAAAACATTCAAACACTAATTTTAAATGGCGGTTTAAAATTGAATCTATTTCATATGGGAAGATCCCACTATTTCAAAAACCCCTCAAACAAGCTCAATTTTCAAAACCCAAGCACCCACAGAGTCTCAAGCTTAGTACTAGCACACCCACCAGAAATATTTTCAAAATTCAAAAAGAAAGTTCTTTTGGCCATTTTCACAAACACCTTGTGGACAGATTTCAAACAAAAACCAAATCCACTATTTGAATAGTGTTCTGGCCAAACTTGTCTCCCATTTGTCCTCAAAACACTCCCTTTGTCCCTAAATGATCAAACCATGCCTTTATCACCCCATCCCCTACCCCCTAGTGGCAAGGCCAAGCCATGTCGAGCACCAACTCGCTGGGCAACTTGGTCACCGCCCCAGCAGACCACCTCCCTCTCTCTCACCATGTCTACTAGCTAGCCCTCACCTCTCCTCCACCCACTATCCCCTCCTCGAGCCAACCCAGAGCGTGGACAACTAAGGAAGCGCCGCGCACCGCCTGTCTACGCCATGCCGAGCACGCGCCAGAGCGCCACGCCCGACACACGTGCACAAGCCGCCGCTCGACCGCAGCCAGTGCCTACCGCTTCGCCACGACCTAGGGAGCACGCCGGACATGCCCGTTCACCGCCCAATGCACCACAACCACTGCTCGCCGTGGACACCGCCGCCTCTGCCGCTCAGAGCGCCAGCACCGCCTGACCGCATACCACCGCCCCTAGTCCTGCATTGATCATGTAGAGCACCACCAGGAGACCAGCGACCGCCTCCTACCTCGAGCCACGCCTCTAGCACGATGTGCAGCCCTCGCCGGAGCCGCTTGCCCATCCCTCTCGGTCGCGTCGTCGTCCTATAAATAGAGACCACCCCCAGCCCCATTCGACACAACACTCACCTCCCCTCACTGATTGTCCCACACCTCTAGCCGGAGCAAGGCGAGCAGTAGTTCGCCGGAATTGCACCGGAGCAGGCCGCCTCTAGAGGAGAAGGGTGCCGCTGATTGCGACCACCCCCGGAGCTGCCTTGACTGCCCTGAGCTCACCGTCATCTACCAGTCCATTTGCCCGCCTCGCCGTCATCGTTGGAGCCCTAGTACACCCCCTGAGCACCCCCACCGAGCCACTAGGGTTAGAGTTCGCCGGCGACCAGTTCGTCGTCGACGACGATCCCCAGCCGTTGATCTCCATTCTAATCGAACGACCCATATCGCCCCGTACCGCTTCGCGCGTTATGAGCCGCTGACCAGTGGACCCCCTGTCAGCTGAGCCCCACGCTGCGGAGTGACACTGGGCCGGCCCATTAGCGTACCCGCGCAACCCAGTTAGCTTGAATTAGAATTTTTCTATTTTTGGTAAACCTAGTTATGTCCCCTAGTTTAAATTTCAATTCAGAGAGATTTATAAATCCAAACGGAGTGATTCCAATTTTGTTAGAAAGCTACTGAAAAGATCTACCCAAGCCCGTTGGATTTAGTTCAATTAGAGTTAGAGATCTCTCCTAGTAAAAATAATAAGACAAAAGCATTTGCACCTTGCAACATTTTCATAAAATCAACCAAGATAGCTTTTGAGTTGTTTACAACTCTCAAAAATCACATTTCACCATACCTATCTGGATATGTAATAATATTAAGGTTTACATGAAGTGACTTTGGAATAGTACCAAAATAATGCTATATAGGAATTTCTAGTCACTTTAAATCATTAAATAATGAACTTAAACCAAAGTAATTGGGATCCAACCCTTAAATCACATTCCCACATGTTAGAATATGTGGTAAGGACATGTGTCCACATGATCCCATATTTTAAGTGGTGAATATTAAATCTTAGTTAAATTTTCAATGAGTAGAAATTACTTTTCTAAAATAAAAAGAATGAAACTAGTTGAGAAAACTTGTGATGCTTGTGATGATAATAGATCATCACCTATATGCCTTAGAGTTCTAATTATACTAGTTAAGTATTGTTTGGTGATTGTGTACTCCGTATGTATTTATAGACGATAGTACCGACCAAGTCTACGAGGAGGAGGAGTTCTACCAAGAAGAAGAAGAAGAAAACTTCAACCACTGCACTAACCATGGCAAGCCACCATTAACAATGCAAGCTAACCCTTACAAGCTAGACAATCTAAGCAAATGCATTAGGCATGCTTTGATTATACTACTTTGACCATTTACCTACGCCAAGTATTATTTTTTAAGCTTTACTTCCTTTACTTTACATAAAGTTTCTTATTTGTTTAGAAGGTAGCATAAAGAGTATAAAACTTGACCTGTATGGAACCCTTTAGATGTCATTCTATGTCATGAGATTGATCCCATCTTTTTCCACCTTAGTGAACACTCTTAACTTAGTAGTTTAGAGTAGATAAAAACTTGAGTCACTCTAGATGGGATTACTTGATGAAAATGAATTATTAAAACCTTGGAATGATGAGTCATTCTACTGAGACGTTTTGACATGTGTTGAGAAACACAAATGGTTCATGATGGTGAAAATGTTGAGGCATGAGCCTTAACCCTTTTATAAAACTGATGGTTGGATTCGGATGCGATACCATTCCAAATTTACCGTACAACCACAATACCTGAATTAGGTAAGGCTTAGCCGGAAGTTTATATGCATTAGTATTAGTTCCCTCGCGGGAGAGGTTTGAGCTGAGGCTACCTCTCAATGTTGTCCACCTATGCAGTGCCCAAGATGACAGATGGTCATGGTTGGGAGGCCATGCTCATAGGAGAGGTGCTTATACTAGGGTGTGTAAAGGAAAGGTTATGTTTGATTATCTGCATACTAAGTATGATGATTCAGGGTTATCCCTGACAGATGTATCGAATCTTGTGGTGAAAGTGTACCACCTCTGCAGAGTGTCAAACTATTCGAATAGCCGCGTCCGCGGTTATGGACAGTTGGAATGGCCATACTGTTTCGTTGTCAGATGTTTTCAAAATAACTTATGAAATGAATGATGAATCTTGACTTGACCACAACAGGGTTGTGACTATGACACTAGCTTCCCAACTTAAGTGATTCTAGAACTTTATTTTATCTTTATTTGCTTCTGAACTCAGCTTAGGTTTCAAACTTAAATTTATAGTTAAACTTAGAGTTATCACTTTAACTTAGAATCTATACTACTTGTTAGTGGTAGTTTGCGAGTACTTAAAGAGTACTCATGGCTTTTGTCCCTGGCTATTCTCATGGCCAGACTATGAAGGAGACTACCAAGATGATGGCCAGCAGGACGGCTATGATAACTAGGACTATCTGCCTTCGTCAGCATTGCCTGTGCCCCTGAAGATGGACCCCACTACTACGCTTATCTTTTATTCCGCTGTTTGTTGTATTAAGACTGGATCTTGAGATCCTTATTTGTGTAAGACCTTATGTATGGTTTGTAATGGATGATGTACTGTGATATCCAATCTGTTATGTCTCGCAAAAATGGTAATCCTGGGATTGCGAGGTATGGCATAACAGGCATTTAGGATTAAAAATCCGGGTGTTGACAACACCGCCGCGAGCTCCGCGAAATTCCTCGCCGAAATCCGTGCCGCCGCCGCCATTGTTTCCGGTGAGCTCACGCCACCGCCCTAGAGCCCCTCCCCCCTCGCCTTTCCGCCTCACCGTCGCTCGTCTCACCTTTTCCCCGCCTGCAGGACGCCGGGGAACTACCGCCGCCGCCGAAGCACCTCGCTGGAGCGCCACGGATGAACTGCCGCCGCCGCCGATCGAAGGTGACCGCCGTCGGCCGTTGGATCGGACACGGACGGCCGCGATTGACGCTGACCACGGATAGCTGACCGCTGACCGGTCAACCACCACGTCGGCGGGACCCGCTCGTCAGCGGAATATTCCCCGGAATATTCTCGGAATATTCCCCGTCGATTTTCATAGTTTAATTATATTCCAGAAAATATGTCTAACTTCAAAAATTCGTATAAAAAGATTTACTAGTCCAAAAATAGCAAATAATATATTGTTGGATTCACAAAATTGTGTAGAATTTGTTTATAAAATAATATTGCAGGTTTACTGTATGTATTTCCCTGAGGCTATAAAAAGGCTTAAAGCACCATACAAATTGTAGAAAAAGATCTGTAACGCCTTTTTGCGTGATTCCAATTGCCCCTGGTTATAAATCACGTTACCTACACAATTGTATTTTTTCCCAGGTCTTATAACCCTGTTTGTTACAGAGGCTTAGTGTTTTTCCTAAAAGCCTATTAATTGGGTTCACAAATTGCATTGTTTGTTTTCATTGCATTAAAGGTTTTCCAAGCATCATGCAATAGTAATAAACATCAGAGAACACCAAGAGGTTACTCAAAACCTTGTTAAGCTATCATGCATGCATTCTTGCACTTTTCTATGATTGTGTATGTTTGTTTATGTGTTGCTTTGTATCATGTAGATTGTGACGAGTGCAACGCTTGTTTCTGTGAGGATTGTACTCTCGACTCCTACCGCCAAGGCAAGCAGATGCTATTTTGTTCATACCATTGTCCTACTATTTTTTTTCTCTTATGCATGTGTAGTGTATTTCTGTAGTTATTGTGTAGGAACTACTATGCTATTCTATATCCTATATAATTGTGGTAGGAATTCCTTGTAGTTGAGCCCCGTTCAGTAGATGTGCTTAGACCAGTTGTGAATACGGGGAGAAGGGATCACATTATGGTGAAGTATGAGTTTGTTTAAAACTAAAACTACATAAAGTTAATGAACTACCTGGGCAGATTGGTTGGATGGTCAACGGAGTGTGGATAATGGTGGGGAATGCTACCCAGGGTACTGAGAAGGATTGGTTCTCTTTGTTATGGTAGCTTACGTGTGCAACCATGTGCCAGTAAGAATGGGTGGCTGGTTGGACTTAGTAGGTCATGGTGATCCGAACCCAGCGTAGCCAGAGATGTAGTGAATGATAGGTTGGGACCGGTGCGCAGTGGGGTTTGGTGATCTACTTCCCGAAAGGTCCCATCTTGGACTTCTCCCTATCATCACACTATATGAGTGTGGTGGTACAAGCTGGGTTGGCCAGGTCACATGGGTAAAGTGTACAAACCCCTGCAGGGTGTAAAACTAAGTACTTAGCCGTGTACCCGGTTACGGACGATTGAGTTGCTTGATCTTGAGACTATGACATATTCTCACTCATCCTTATTTCCTGATTACTAAAACTTGACGGGTGAACTTAATGGGTTGCTGTGAATCAAATGGTTTACGAAAGTAGGATAAATGTGTTTGAAAAGTGCAAGCTAGCCAAAGCTCCACTAGCCAAATAAGCATGTAGATGCTAGGTGCATTGTCTCTTTTACCTTAGCGCTACTTGCCATACATTCCATGTATTGACCCTTCGGGGCTGCTACGTTTCATGTTGCAGGTTATACCGATTCCGAGTGATCGAAAATAGGTCGCGGTACTCCACTCGACACTTGTTCCCTCGTGGGCAATTTGAAGATGGAGTAGTATCTTTATTTATGTTGCTATTTGAATAATGTGTAAGCTAGCATTCGAGCTAAGCGAATATTGTAATAATTGAATCTTCTGGATCTTCGTTATTTATGATACACGGATTATTACTTTGTTATTTCATCTATGTTCTATGTAAGACAATGAACCGATCCAGGGATTGGCATGTTGCATAGAAGCTACAGTCTTTTCAGTACTGTAATGTTACAGCAGCATAGAAAACAAAAAATTCCTACGATGGGAACTATACGCCAAGATCTATCTACTAGATACAAGCAACGGGTGGATATACATCCATAGAGAACTTACCCTCAAAGAAAACAAAGCTTTGTTAACGAGTTGGAACTCGTGGATGATGTAGTCGTACACTTGCGGATCTCAAGATCGTGATGAAATCCTTCAGGTCTAGCAGCTCCAGCACCATCAGGTACATCACCATCAAGTCTAGCACCGCAAAGTAGCGGTGCAACTGTGATCGCACACACGTTTGGTCCACCGAACAACCTCCGCCTCCACGTTGCAGCGATGCAGTAGAAGCAGCAACTCCTTTCCAGATAAAGCCACCGGGAACATGTATCTCGTTAATCCGAGACCATGGGGAATAACTAGAGGGAGAAGAGAACCTTCACGAGGAGGTGGTGCAAGAGGAGAGGAGGAGGAGGTGCTCCTTATATAGGGGAGCGGCAGCCCAAGGGGGCATGGTGCCGGCCATGGTGGGTGCCCCCACCTCTCCCTCATTCATGTGGGTGGAGCTCCCACATACATAAACACACACCTCCACTCATGTCCACTCACATGCATTAAATTTCCACCAAATTTAATGCAAGCTCTCATTAAATAAAACACTTTTATTTATTTTATTCAGAATTTTGTTAATTACTTTAATTAACAAACATTCACATAAAACTCCCTGCAACATTTCAATATCACATGCAGAACCAGTTTCAGCAATTTCACCCGAAACAATTCCGGTTTCCATCGAAATGATTCCAGCGCTTTCTTAATCTTTATCTGAAACATGTTTGCTCCTAAATGGTGTCAGTATCCTTTAAGTGTGTCACCCTACGGTTCGCGAATAATGCAGACATGATCGAGACCCCTCTCCGATCAATAATCAGTAGCGGGACCTGGAGATCCGTATTGACTCCCACATATTCAACGATGACCCTTGTGATCATGTGAACCTTTAACATCGTAACTAAATCCCTTCGTCTCGCGATATATTACATGTCCAAGATTCAATCATCGACATCCAAATAGCTAGTTTGATCTTGTTACCGACATGCACTCTTTTCTCGTTCCCATGATATAACATTCTAGTGATCACATCACTTGCTTGCAAGCTATCTTAATGTGATATCACCGTGAGGGCCCAGAGTATATCTATCCATCATCAGGATGGACAAATCCCACTCTTGATCCATGAGCCTCAACATAACACTTTCATAGCACTGAACCCACCTTTATATTCACCCTGTTATAGTGTGACGTTTGATGTTATCAAGATACTCTTCCAGTGTTAGCAATTAACATGATCTCATGGTCTAAGGACTAAGATTACTTCATATGATGTTATAGCAATATAAACATAATGACTCTGATCGTAATGCTATACTTCGGATGAATGTTCATCACATCATTCCACCAATGCTGTGACCTCGTTATTAACAACATCCAATGTCCATGATCAGGAAACCTTGATCATCTGGTTAATCAACGAGCTAGTTTATATGAGAGGCATTACTAGGAACTTTGTATTTTGTTTATTAAACACACATGTATTAACATTTACAATTAATACAATTATAGCATGCAAAATAAACATTTATCATAAACATGGAATAAGATAATAACCACTTTATTATTGCCTCTCGGGTCGAAAGGCTTCATAAAGTCTCCAGTCGATTCTGTGATTCCACTAGACACTCGGGGGCTACTGACATGGGTATACCCTACAGGTACTCGAGTTTGGCATATATGGTCCAGATATGGCAAAGCCCACAGTGTCGCCAAGGCCTAAAGAGAAGACTCGAGTGGCCTACGGACTCTTGATTGCTTGAAGAACAAGAAGATTCTAAAGATAGAAAGTTCAAAGGGGAAAACCCTAACCTGTAACTGACTCGACCTGCTACCCGAGACCTAGCCTATCTATATAAAGGCTAGGAGGGGGCGGTGAGGAGGACACACGCAACCCTAGTTTCCACAACCCTCGCCAGATTACATCTGTGCACCATTGTAATCCTTGATTCCTTCGATAATTCCACGAGCAGACAAGCAGGAGTAGGGACCTCTACGAGGCCTGAACCTGGGTAAATCTTCGAGTCCCCTGTGTGCTTGTTTGCTAGCCGATAGATGTCTCTAGCGCTCCCTCCTTCTCCGAAACCCAAGTCCATAACAATGGGCATTGATGAGTTAAACCCTCATCAATTGGCGCCGTCTGTGGGAATTGGGAGTGCTGATCTTGCGGCTTCTTCGGCCCCATCAACCGTGATCTACAAATCCGCAACAGCGGAGATTCGTCAGCTTTTCGACGCGTTCGACTTCACTGTCCACACGCCGGCCACTCGCCCAGCCTTCGAGTCTGTGGGCGATGGAATTAGCCTGGTGATCGGGAGCTTCCGCTTCCAAGTTGGTCAGATGGGCACGCTTCGCATGCCTAACCAGCCGACGGTGCCATCGATTGCTCCAGCATCATGGTTCCCTCCACCGATCGGCACCCTCAGTGAGCTCAATGCCTCGACAACAGTCGAGAATATGGTCAGCGACAGCAGTCGCGAATCCGATCTGAGCGATCTTGCAACTGAAGATGGAACCTACGGTTCAGGATCTGAAAGTTGCGGGAGCAGCAGCTTCCCCAACCATGTCATGTGCACCGTCATCAACGCAGGCGACACCTCCGCCAATCGCGACAACACAGGTGAAGGTGGCAAACCCAACGGCGGACCATCACCAAACTGTGCCCCGTCAAAAATGGAGGGGCAGTCGAGCCCCCAACCATAACAAACAAGCAAACCGGCGAATGCGTCGTGATCAGGCTCAACGAGCAGGAGTGGGCTCGCTGCCACGAGGCCTTACGAGGCAACCCTCTACCCTTCGGATCTCCGCAAGAACTGCTAATGGGCTACCATTGGCTCCTGAAGGAAGAATTCAAGCGCCAAGTGCAAACAATCGCGCAACTCGAGGCGCGCAAAAAGGCGGCAAATGAGTCAAGTCTTCGATGGGCTGGGCTCTCCTCCCACGGAGGATCCTCCTCAAAGGGCAACGAATACATCGCAAACAAGAGGCGATCCCGGATGGCCCACCTCACCGAACAAGAACACATACAAGCTGCAAAGGTCCTCGACTTCAGCTCTATGATAGTTGACACTCGGGGCAACATCGTTCCAAAGACGCCACAAGCTGCAGTGACAGTAGCCACCATGTACCTCCTGAACAACCAGCCGCCAGCTGGAGATCCTCGGGCCGCCATGCACCGATCTATGATCGCAGGCCTGGGATGAATCGAGGCCGCCCTCGATAAATAGCCAACACTAGAGCCGAAAAAGGCAAAGCTCTGGCAAAACGCTACTCCTCACCCTCATCTAGCGACGATAGTCACGGTTTGTCTCGACGTCGCCGCTCACGGCGACATGACCACGACTATGATGCGTGCGATGACCTCACGCAACGCAAGATCGACAAATCAAGGGCGCGACGTGCTCGGTCGACTGACTCAGAAGACGAAGATGTGGAGCTCTGTGGCCCTAGATGCTTCAGCAGGGCCATCATGCAAAAGCTAATGCCCAAGGGGTTTAAGCTCCCGTCAGAGAACCCAAAGTTTGGCGGCCTACAAGACCCGAAGATCTGGTTGGAGGACCACATCTCCTCCGTCAGGCTTCACGACGGAAGTCGAAGTACAACTATGCAATGCCTGCAGCTACAGCTGCAAGGCGCCGCCCGAGCATGGCTCAACAACCTCCCACGCGGATCCATTCACAGTTGGGAAGAGCTGGTTTACAGATTTGTGCGCAACTTGAAGGGCACATACAAACGCCCCTGCATCAATCGAAGAGCTGAGATGCTTCCAGCAAAGATCGGGCAAATCGCTACGCTCCTACATCCAGAGGTGGTCCATCATCAAGAACTCCGCAGAGAACATCTCGGAGGACCGCGCGATTGACGCATTCAATGGCGGCGTACGTCACATAGAGCTCAAGGAGGAGCTGGGCCGCTCAAAGCCCAAAACCATCGATCACCTGTTGGAAATCGCGAATCGCTAGGCAGATGGAGAAGATTCGGTGAAAAATCGTGTTCACTTCGATGATGACGCAGAACTCGAGTGCAGACGCGATTGCCGAGGCAAACGCCGCATGCGCATCTACGATGACCGTGACGATGTCAACATGGTCGCGGCCGGCTACGTCGACAGACGCGATGAGAACTGCAACAGCGGCTACCGCAGCGGTGGATACCGCGAATCCGGAAAGACCACGCAAGTGTGGCAGCGCCGTAATCGTGACGAGGCACCCGCAACATCCATTGAGGACAAACTGTCCGGGCCGTGCACTGTGCACTTCTACATCGACAAGCATGACAGAAAGAAGAAGTCAAGTCACCTCCTCAAGGACTGCCGCGATTTCCTCAAATTACATGAGGGACTGGCTCGGATGAACCGTAGCGCAGTCTAAAGGGGCTACGGAGCCACCCTAGGAGTTCCCAGGGAATTCGCGGAGCACGCACTCAATGTCAATCTAGACGCAAGGCCGGTGAAACAAACAATTCGGCGATTGTCTAAACCAAGGGCAAAGACAGTTGGAATGGAGATCAACAGACTCCTCGACGCCAAATTTATACGCGAGATCAAGGAAAGCACTTGGCTCGCCAACATGGTGCTAGTACCAAAAAAGGACACGGACATCCTGCAGATGTGTGTGGACTTCACCTCTTTGAATAAGCACTGTCCGAAAGCAATAACCAGATTCGAATGAAGGAGGAAGACCAAGAAAAAACAGCGTTTACAACGCCTTTCAGTGTGTTCTGCTACAACACAATGCCCTTCGGGCTAAAGAACGCAGGAGCCACCTACCAGCGGTGCATGCAGGCTTGCCTCAAGAACCAGCTAGGTCGCAACATTCAAGTCTATGTCGATGACATAGTAATCAAGAGCAAAGAGGAAGCCTCACTAATCGACGATTTGCGCGAAACATTCGCCAACCTCGATCGCTACCGGATCAAGCTCAATCCGGACAAGTGCGCCTTGAGCGTACCATCTGGGCAACTACTCGGGTACCTTATCTCCGCGAGAGGAATCGAGGCAAATCCAAAGAAAATAAAAGCTATACTGGCCATGGAGAAGCCGGAAAACATAAGGGGCGTCTAGTAGCTGGCTGGGCGAATCGTGGCTCTCAGTCGATTTATCAGCCAGATGGGTGAAAAGGCACTGCCCTTCTACCAACTCCTCCGTAAAGCTGACAAGTTCGAGTGGACCAGGGAGGTGCAGGAAGCATTCGAAGACCTCAAACGCCTACTATCCACCTCGCCAGTACTAGTGACCCCATGAGACATGGAACCGTTGTTATTATACATCTCTGCCACCAACCAGGTGGTCAGCACAGTGCTCGTAGTCGAACGAGCCGAGGAAAACAAGGTCCATGGGGTACAACGCCCAGTCTACTACCTCAGCGAGGTCCTCATGCCAACAAAACAGCGGTACCCACATTACCAGAAGCTGGCGTACGGCGTCTTCATGACCGCCCGACGACTGCGCCACTACTTCCAGGAACACCCAATCATGGTGGTCAACGATGCCCCGCTTGGGCATATCCTCAATAACCCCGACGCCACGGGGCGAGTCGCACTTTGGGGAATCGAATTGTCTCCACGAGACATTACATACGAAAAGCGTGATGCAATCAAGTCGCAAGTTCTCCCTGACTTCCTCGTGCATTGGATGGAGAACCAGCTCCCTGAAAAACCAGATATGGCCTACCTCTGGACAATGCACTTCGATGGATCCAAGCGGAAGGACGGAGATGGCGTAGGTGTCATACTGACATCACGCCAGGGGATAAGCTGAAATATATCCTGCGAATGCAGTTCACCGCCTCCAACAACTAAGCTGAATACGAGGCCCTGCTCCACGGGATGAGGATGGCAAAAGCCTGCGGCGTAAAAAGGCTCATAATATATGGAGACTCCAAGCTGGTGGTTAACCAGACAATGCACGAGTGCGACGCACTGAACGACAACATGATCGCCTATCGCGACCTCTATGACACACTCGAAGGGGATTTCGACGGCTGTGACCTGCGGCATATAGGTCGCGAAAGCAATGAAGAGGCGGACACACTCGCCAACATAGGCTCTACCTGCGCCCCCATACCACCTGGGGTATTTCTCGAGCGCATCTGCGAATGCTCCATCAAGCCAAAGGCCGGAGAGAAGAAAACAAGCGCAACAACGGACTCGGGGGCTACGCCGCCTAATGAGCCAATGGCACTCGACGACTTGGAGCTGGACACAGGACTCGAAGGACCAATGAGTGTCATGATGATCGAAACATCCTGGACTCAATCGTACATCACGTACCTCCTCAGCAAGAGGTTACCGGACGATCCAACTGATGCACGGCACATCGCGTGGCGATCCAAGGCATTCGCTGTTATCAACGGCGAACTATACAAACACAGCATCACAGGAGTAGTCCAACGATGCGTCTCCATGGCCGATGGAAGAGTTGTTCTCCTCAACATCCATGAGGGGACCTGCGGGCAGTCGCGCCCTTGTTGCCAAAGCTCTATGAGCTAGATTCTACTAGCCTACGGCCATGCGTGACGCCAAGGACATCGTCCAGAAATGCAACGCTTGCCAGCGATTCGCGGACAAGCCGCACGCACCTGGCGCAGAGCTTTGGCCAATTCCATTGGCCTGGCCCTTCGCGCAATGGGGACTCGACATGGTTGGCAAACTCCCAAGGTCCTCACGAGGAGGCTACGTCTACCTCTTGGTCACAGTCGACAAATTCACCAAGTGGATAGAGGCCATGCCAGTAACCAATCAATCAGGGCACATCGCAGTCAAGTCCTTCGAGTCCATCGTCTACCGCTTCGGAGTGCCGCACAACATCATCACCGACAATGGGACGAACTTCACGTCCAAGGAATTCCAAGAATTATGCGAGAATCTAGGAATCAACATCAGCTATGCCTCGGTAGCACATCCAGAGACCAACGGTCAGGTCGAAAAAGCAAACGGGCTCGTCTACGGTGGCATCAAGAAGCGACTCCTCCGGCCACTCGAACAAGCTGCGGATTGCTGGCCAGACGAACTACAATCAGTACTCTAGAGCCTCCACATAGCTCCAAACAGTGCTACAGGATACACCCCGTTCTTTATGGTGCACGGGGCTGAAGCGGTGCTACCCGCCGAGGTACGATACAAAGCACCGCGCATGATTGCTTACAGTGAGCAAGAGTCAAATCTGGCACTCGAAGACTCCGTCGACCTCCTTCACGAAGCAAGGGAAATCGCCGCAGAAAGATCAACGATCTACCAGCAGAACCTGCGCAACTACCACAGTAGGAGGCTATGCCCCAAATCCTTCGTCGAAGGTGACCTGGTCCTGCGATTGAAACAGCAAGGGCATCTCAAGCTCGAGTCCCCCTGGGAGGGACCATACATGATTACAGAAGTAATCCCAGGTGGCGCCTATCGCCTTCAAGATTTAGAGACAGGAATCGCATACTCCAACCCTTGGAACGTCGCACAGTTGCGATGCTTCTACCCTTAGTAATTTTTACTTTTACATTGCAAATAAGGCTACCTAGCCAAGGCTACTTAGCCACACATTGTACTCCGTACTGTCCCACGAGTAAATAAAGCTAAGTGCCCCAAAACTGTGTGTTTTCCTTTATTCTTCGCAACTTATCCACTCGGGGGCTGCGCCACCCTGCACACATATGTTCTACGAACTTAATACGCGATATCCTGAGTAGCTGGCACACCAATCAAAACCCTTTGCGCACATCAACCCAGTTGCAACGCACCTGACAGGTTGGCAAGGGACTGAGATAAACACATGGCCATGCTAACGAAAAGGAGTCGCATAATGCAACACACTCACAAAATATACACGCTAACAAGCTCTTTATACATCATCAACAATCAATTATACACAACATATATACGAACTTTACAACATTGGTACACTTATATGCAGGATACAAACTAAGCTACTATTGCAACAAGAGAACATTGGTTTGCTCCTCGAAGAAGTCGATGATCTCCTCTGCTGGGTGATCCACCGCTTGATAGTGCGGCACCATATTCCAAGCAGAACCCGCTGGTGGCGCAGGTGAACCAGCCGCAATAGCCGCAATGTCTACATCAGGCCTATGCACTCGCACCAGCGACAGAGCGGCCTTGGCACCAGCCACCAATTACTGTCTTACACACTCGCGAACCGCATCCTGGTCTTGGAACTTGGATAGGAGGGCCAGTAGGCTCGATGGAGCAACATCCAGCGGAAACATCGTCCGATAAATATTCTTCAAACATGACTGCAACTTCATTAGGAAGTGCAGCACTTGTGACACACGATCCTGCAAGGTCGCCAGTGCGGTTGCACGATCATGATCCACCCAGAAATACCCACTCTCTTGAAGCTGCTCTTGGGTCATGTCATTCATGCGAATAGCAATCCTATCCTTCTCATCCTGCGGATGGCACGCGCTGACAACTATACAAGGCAAACACGGAAGTATGAGGACAGCACACCATCGCGAGCGACTACAAGGACAAGAAAAGAGTAAGAAAGCTAACATTTAAATTGGTCGCCCAACTGCGTCACCTCCCCCAACAGATATTGTTCTCGGGCGGTGGCCTTCTCTGCCTTCGATTTCCATACATCTGCGTTACCGTGGAGTACGGGAAATTGACATTCTAGCTTCTTCACGCGATCACGAAGTTGTGAGAGCAGAGTCAGCTCATCCACCCTTGAGCACGGCGGTGCCAAAGTGTCATCAAGGGGTGGTGAATCCTGAGGTTCCCTCAATGGTTCACTCGACGTGCCCTGTCACAAGCCAAAAAAGAAGCAAATAAGAAGAGCAAAGCGATGCACAGACAAAAGATTCAAGTGCATTCAAGATTAGCAAACGTATCAACAAATACACTCGCCAAAAGGCATGTTTTCGACTAAAGGCATCTAACTATTACAAAGCTACTGAGGAGCAACTGGTTTCTTCGACTTGGACTTTGGCTTGGGGGGCCTCATCGAGTCCGTGGCAGTATCAGATGCCACTGACTTTCCACCAGCCCCTAACGCCACAGCCTTCGCCGCTTTCTTGGCTCGCTGTAGCTCCTCAGAGTACTTTGCAACTGTGATGATCAGCTGCAGCCCATACTTGCCACATGCAGTCACGAAAGGAGCAAAGACTACTTGCTGGCTGTCCGCGCCGATGGGCATCGCCCTTGAGACCGCTGCAGGATCAACTTCGACTCCGTGGGCCTGCACCATGGCGAGTGACATTGACGCACCAGCCGCACGGAGCGAATTCTTGAAGCTTGCAGGAACGCCCCCAGCAAGAGACTCCACCAGCTCCTCCATGTTCTCGATTAGCTCAGCCTTGGGCACCAGCTCTTCCCGAAGGCGACTGAGCATGCCCTTGGCCTTGGAGAGCGTATCTTGCACGGTAGAGCTGTGATCCTTGACTGCTGAAAGAGCACCCGCCAAGGCATCGTCACGACGGAGGGCCTGAGGGTCAAAACTCAAACCGCTCGCATCTACAATCAAGCAGAGGCACAAGAGTTAGCACTAATAACAAATTTGAAAGAAGAAGAAAGCACCACAAATTCACACAAGGGAATACCTGAGAGAGCCTTGGCAATTGAGAAAAGTTGTTCCTCGAACAACTTCTCCCTAGCTGTGATGGAGGCACGCAGATCCTCTTCCCGCTTTTGCGCCTCGTCCCGCGCCGTGATTGCCTCATCACGACTCTTCACAGCCGCGGCGAGCGTCTTTTCCATGGCGGCAGTGTCGCGAAGAAGGGCATTATGTTCAGCTGCAAAAACAAAACAAAAGGGATAGACTATCAGTCGACTATATAACAACGATGAAGGAAAAGAAGAAGCAAAGGGCACTTACTTTCCACCACGCGATAGCGCGTATCCAGCATTGCATGCCGGCGGCACATCACAAGCACCTGCTCCGCTAGGTGAGTGGCTTCCTTCACAAGGAGCTATCGCAAAAAATAAAACAACAAAGGATCAATAGATGCCATAGATAAAATCGATTGCAACACGAGAAGAAGAGATACTACACTCACATGATCCTCTAGTGACTCTGAAGTCGATTGGTGTGCAGTCATCCGGGCAACCATCCGATGCTCCCCATCGTGTGGAGAGCTTGATGAATTATGCCCGGAGTGGGCTGCCAAGGGAGGAGAAGGAGCACACTCAACCTCTTTCTTGGCTCTAGAGGTCGCGACGCTAGATTCTTTCAAAATTGGACGTTGCCAGAAGATGACGACGCCTGCTGACTGCAAGATCAAATCAACATCAAGAAAATGCAACTGCAAAGAAAAACCAAAAAGGAAAGATTCGAATACTTACCAATCAAACTTATCAAAGTCAAAGGTTTGATCCCCCAACTCTGACGATGACTCCTTCGGCAACCGCATCTTCTTGCAAGAAGATGTCGCCACAACACTCACGGGAACGACATGTATTGGCGACTCGGCACCTACATCTGCACTCTCTAGAGTCGAAGAAGACGATGCATCTGAATCCTCGCTGCGTGAACGCTTGCGAGTGTCCGGAGCACTCAACTCGGGGGCTTCCTCCTCCACATCAGATGGGACTGTCGACTCCAACTCGTCCTCTTCCAAGGCTTCACGAGGGATAACCCCCTCAGGAAGAGGGGGCATACAGGGTGACACCGCCCAATCCTGCATACAAAATATAACACAAAGTCAAGAAACAGCAAAGAAGCAATCTACAAACAAAGCTACTACCTAGCACAAATATACCTCAGGAGGAGGGTTAGCAGCATCGAACGGAGGAATGACTGGTTCACTGGGGAGCACATCCTTGGTGGTGTACTTGGTGACCAGTCGCACCCTTTTTTCTACCTCACTCGTGGACATGCCATCGGCAGACATGCGAGTGACATCGTCCGCGCCAGCCCACAGAAACATGGGTGGACTCTGGCCTGCAGGGGCTGGACGCGACGATGCAGCCATGTGCGAATGAGGGCACAACCTCCCTCCTCTTTGCCCATACGATTCTCGAGGTCGCAGACGCGCTCGTACAACACATCTGTCTCCGCGGACTCGCCGGGCATGATCGCGTTCTTCCAGGAGCGCCTCCTCTTGCACGGCGTTGCGGGATCGAAGGGCGCGAGTCCGAAGTGGTCTCCGTCGGCCTTCAGGTCGCGGACATAAAACCACTTGTCCCTCCACCCTTGGACGGACGCTGTGAGTTTGATATCAAAGTCTATAGCAGAGGAGTCAACGTGGATACCGCAGCCGCCTACATCATAGACTACGGAGCCAGACGCCGATTGACGCTTCAACTTGAAGAGGCGCTTGAAGAGGCCGAAGTGCGGCTCGATTCCGAGCCAGCACTCGCAAAGGGTAATGTAGCAAGCTACGTGGAGCATGGAATTGAGGGACAGCTGATGGAGCTGGAGCCCGTAAAACAGAGAAGGCCCCTGAAGAAAGGATGCAGGGGCAACGAGAGGCTGCGGATGATGAAAGCAAGGAACATCACCCGAAAGCCGGCAGGAGGAGAGGGGATTACCTCACTGCCAGGGACGCGCGCGTCGGTGACCGCGGATGACAAAACCCCGTCTTGGCGAAGAAGACGAAGTTCTAAGGACTTGATCACAGATGGACGCCATGCGCCATTCGTGACGCGAGTGTCTGTGCCTTTCTTCTTTCCGCCGCCGGCGGTGCTGGTGCCCGCAGCGGGGGAGCCGCCCTTCTTCTTCATCACAGCAACGGCAACAGTGGAATCGGCCGTAGCACCTCCCTTTTTCTTCCCCATTCCGTGGCGGCAATGTGACCGGAGGAAGTAGCTGGGAAATACGTGGAGCTGGTCCAGCGCCACGAAGGAAAGAAAAACAAGGAAGCAGAGGAGCAGCGGTAATGGCGATGGAGGCAAAGGATGAAAGAAGTAGATGAGAAATTCACCGTCGCCGCATCGCTACTTAACCCCCTGGAAGATGCAATCCAATGGCTAAGAAAAACCCTACCAGACGCATGGTGTTCATCGTGCTCGACACGTGGAGAACCTAAAGCGCGAACCGTCCCACGCTGCTCCCATTACGCGCGGAAATCGAGGAGGCATAGTGAAAATAAAGATTACGCACGCCCGGTCAAATCAGAGTCAGAGAATGGGACCCACCGCTCGTCACGTCCCGTCAAACTCGCTCACGCGGGCAACTGAGGTCATGGATCGTCAGCACTGACGTCATCAAAACTACGTAGCAGAAGACCTCGACTATTTTAGTCCTTGCTCGAGTCTTTGACTCCACCAAGCACTCGGGGGCTACTCCCATAGGGAGCGCTGGTCGCGCACCCTATGATTTTTCCTCTTTCTTTTTGCAGGAACACGAACAATCAAAGCTAACCCAACCACTCGAAACACGGTTCGACTATGGACATGGGTTACTCCCATAGGGAGCGCCGGAAGCGAATTCGACTGAAACAAGCAAACAAAAGGCGACCGCAGTCGCAAAAAGTTCTTTAGTCCCTGCCTGAGTCTTCAACTCAACCAGGCACTCGGGGGCTACTCCCATAGGGAGCGCTGGTCGCGCACCCTATGATTATTTGAACAAAGTACTATGTAACATCCACACTCGAAGCTTACGGCGACACCGCCTCATGATTTTTCCCTACAAAGAGACTGTGTCTCCTGGGTCACCCGAATCGTCTCCGCGATGACAAAATATGGATGCCGCGCTTACAACGTGAAGATAAGACATGAATAAGGCCTGGCAACGCATTTTGCTGCGCACTACCAGAAATATAACCGTGCTTACAGGCACGATGAACATGCCTTGACGGACGCGTCGAGTGCTCACACCCGTACACTAGAATTCGACTCCTGTAAGACCTCTGTGGCTTGAGTCGAATTACACCAACACTTTTCCAGATTCGAGTCCGGGGACTCGAGTTCGAGTAGATTGCGTTGTTTTACCCTAAGGTAGTTAACTGGCACCGATACATCGGATGAAGCAGGCACACATATCAACAATCCCTATGACACAGGCAAAGCAGCCAAAAAATATACACATTTATGCACTCGAAAGGCTTCATAAAGTCTCTAGTCGATTCTGCGATTCCACTAGACACTCGGGGGCTACTGACATGGGTATACCCTACAGGTACTCGAGTTTGGCATATATGGTCCAGATATGGCAAAGCCCACGGTGTCGCCAAGGCCTAAAGAGAGAACTCGAGTGGCCTACGGACTCTTGATTGCTTGAAGAACAAGAAGATTCTAAAGATAGAAAGTTCAAAGGGGAAAACCCTAACCTGTAACCGACTCGACCTGCTACCCGAGACCTAGCCTATCTATATAAAGGCTAGGAGGGGGCAGCGAGGAGGACACACGCAACCCTATTTTCCACAACCCTCGCCAGATCACATTTGCGCACCATTGTAATCCTCGATTCCTTCGATAATTCCACGAGCAGACAAGCAGGAGTAGGGACCTCTACGAGGCCTGGACCTGGGTAAATCTTCGAATCCTCTGTGTGCTTGTTTGCTAGCCGATAGATGTCTCCAGCGCTCCCTCCTTATCCAAAACCCAAGTCCATAACAATGGGCATTGATGAGTTAAACCCTCGTCACGTACACTTGCCAATCTCAAGATCATGATGAAGTCCTTTATGTCCAGCAGCTCTAGCACCATCAGGTCCAGCACCATCAAGTCCAGCACCGCAAAGTAGTGGTGCATTCGTTATCGCACACACGTTCGGTCCACCGAACAACCTCTGCCCCCTCGCTCCAGTGATGCAGCAGAAGCAACAACTCCTTTCCAGATAAAGCCACCGGGAACATGTATCTCGCTAATCCGAGACCATGGGGAATAACTAGAGGGAGAAGAGAACCTTCACGAGGAGGTGGTGCAAGGGGAGAGGAGGAGGAGGAGGTGCTCCTTATACAGGGGAGGGGCTGCCCAAGGGGGCATGGTGCCGACCATGGTGGGTGCCCCCACCTCTCCTTCATTCATGTGGGTGGATCTCCCACTCACATAAACACACACCTCCACTCATGTCCACTCACATGCATTAAATTTCCACCAAATTTAATTCAAGCTCTCATTAAATAAAACACTTTTATTTATTTTATTCAGAATTTTGTTAATTACTTTAATTAACAAACATTCACATAAAACTCCCTGCAACATTTCAATATCACATGCAGAACCAGTTTCAGCAATTTCACCCGAAACAATTCCGGTTTCCATCGAAATGATTCCAACGCTTTCTTAATCTTTATCTGAAACATATTTGCTCCTAAATGGTGTTAGTATCCTTTAAGTGTGTCACCCTATGGTTCGCGAATAATGCAGACATGATCGAGACCCCTCTCCGATCAATAATCAGTAGCGGGACCTTGAGATCCGTACTGACTCCCACATATTCAACGATGACCCTTGTGATCATGTGAACCTTGAACATCGTAACTAAATCCCTTTGTCTCGCGATATATTACATGTCCAAGATTCAATCATCGACATCCAAATAGCTAGTTTGATCTCGTTACCGACATGCACTCTTTTCTCGTTCCCATGATATAACATTCTAGTGATCACATCACTTGCTTGCAAGCTATCTTAATGTGATATCACCGAGAGGGTCCAGAGTATATCTATTCGTCATGGGGATGGACAAATCCCAGTCTTGATCCATGAGCCTCAACATAACACCTTCGTAGCACTGAACCCACCTTTATATTCACCCTGTTACAGTGTGACGTTTGATGTTATCAAGATACTCTTCCGGTGTTAGCAATTAACATGATCTCATGGTCTAAGGACTAAGATTACTTCATATGATGTTATAGCAATATAAACATAATGACTCTAATCGTAATGCTATACTTCAGATGAATGTTCATCACATCATTCCACCAATGCTGTGACCTCGTTATTAACAACATCCAATGTCCATGATCAGGAAACCTTGATCATCTTGTTAATCAATGAGCTAGTTTATATGAGAGGCATTACTATGAAATTTGTATTTTGTTTATTAAACACACATGTATTAACATTTCCAATTAATACAATTATAGCATGCAAAATAAACATTTATCATAAACATGGAATAAGATAATAACCACTTTATTATTGCCTCTCGGGCATATTCCCTTCAAAATTTCCTTAGAGATTATTGTGTGTATTTCCCCCTCCCATATAGACCTTTATATATAGGGGAAAAGAGGCTACCCCAACTATTAAAGTCTCAAGGTGGGATTAAACCAAGGAGGAGGGGAGGCGCACGCACCAAGTAGGAGGGGAGGTCGGTGATGACTGCAAGTGCCCAGATTGTTTGTAGCTAGTTTCGAAGTAAAGATATCAATCCCACAAGGAGCAGAAGTCTAAAGTCTAACGACTCTTGAAATAAATATTACGATAGAAATGCTAGATAGAGTTCTAAGTGACAAGATAAAATGCGAGTATTGTGTAAAAAAGTGTTTTGGGGTTTTGGGTATAAGAACAATAATAAAGTAAAGTAAACAACTGAGTATAGAAAGTAAATATCATGTATGTAAGAGATTGGAACTGCAGTAAGGAAAAAGAATTCTGAGGGAGTAGCAGATACACCACTAGTATTGTAAAGATCTAAGATAAAGTTTATCATCATGAACATTCTCAACTATGTATGCGTGGGAGGAACTCCGTATTTGGACGAATAGGCAGAAACCGTTGCTCACATCATCCTCATAACCACAACAGTCAGCAATCGACATCAATCGAATTAGGACGTATCCCATGGCATGGATAGTGTTCCGTGAGTTTCCTCGGTTTCCCAAGTTGATACGTAAGGGGTGCCAACAACTCTATAGTCACTGTAAATGCTAGCACGCCTCCGTCTACCAACAAGTAGTTTCCTCCATCAAGTCCCCACGAGAGGAAAATATTGAGGGGAATGTTCGTTTGCGGTACCAAACTTGGTGGGTGAGCGCACCGCGGTACCCGAGTTACCATCAATCACGCGAAGGGGCCATAGTAGATTCGCCAATTATCTAGAAGGGAAAAATGGGGGTGAATACAAATCTAACGGCCAAACGGTCTTTGAACCAGACGAAAAACGGTTGAACTCAAATACCGCCGTTAGGTCAACTCTTCTTGGCCCGCCATGTCAGTATTTCCTGTTATATTTTGTGGTCGTGGACTAGCTTACCCCTGCGTGGACCAGATCCCTGAGTGGACGAGATCTATTTCTTTGCTCTGCTCTGGTCTTCTCCCCTGCTCCCCTCCCCATAACATTTGCTCAGCTCCGGCTGCTCGTCTCAGATCGGAGCTCACACTTGCTCTAATTTGCGTATCCACCATGTCCGGTCAACCTCCCACGCCTCTAATCGAAGCTCGCAGCCATCGCCGTTGCATCGTCCGCCGTATCGGAGCTTCGCGTCCCTGAACTAATATATCGCCTCTGGCTAGTCCTTCTCGCATGGCGGAGCGCGTCCCGTTGGGTGATCCAGGCCAGCGACCGGCCTCGGGAAGTTGCGTGCTGCCGCACACCCCAGGCATGGTAGCCCTGGCACAGCAGTTCGACGACCACGCTCTCATGGCCACCGTGCTGGGCGTCCGTCCCGCCGTGTCACCGTTAGAGCTGTTGTCGGCTTTCAGGTCTCGTTTTGGGATCAGACGAAATGAGGTCAACATTGAGGTATGCGCGCCGCCATTCGATTTTTTTGTGCGGTTCGAGCACAGCTCAGACACCGAGCGCGTTCTGCATTCTTCCCGTTCTTTCGAGTGCTGCGGGGAGAAAGTGAGCTTCATGCGTTGGCATCGCGCCTGTGGATGGGACGATCGCTTGGGGCAGCTTCGTTTCTTCTCCAAACTCGGCTTTGACGGCCTCCTATTGGATGCTTGGGAGCCAGAGGCCCTCAAGCAGGTCATCAGTAGCCTTGGCGGCGAGCTGGTGGAAATCGTGCCACCGAGCAACTGATGGGTCATCGAGGTAAAGGCGTGGCTGAAACATCCTGACGCCGTTCCTAAGATGTACGAGGTGCACATTCCAAGCAGGGCAGGGCGACAACTTTGCTGGAAGCACCCGGTCATCATCCACCTGGAGGAGGTTCTGGACTCGGTACATGGCATTCAGGGCGCGTGTAATAGTGTGAATCGATGTGGTTGAACACCGTGCTTTATAACTTATGTGAATAACCAGGGACAACCTCATGAAAAGAGGGTGGTCTGGCAATGAGCAATGTCAATTCTGTGGATGCCAGGAAAATGTAGTCCATCTCCTCTTCAAGTACTCCCTCTGTTTCAAAATATAAGATGTTTTAGCTTTGTGAATGGAGCGTATCTAGACATCTTTTAGTGATGGTGCTTTCTAAACCTAGATGAACCTACATACTAAAAGGGGACTAGATACACTTCATTCACAAAGCTAAAACATCTTATATTTTGAAACGGAGGGAGTACAAGGTAGCTACATTTGTAACACGTTGAACTGCGGACCATTTTGCAGGCAACACAAGACAAAGGAAAAAATGGTTTACATCACAGACATCAGATGCAAAATCTGTAGTCTGGGATAAAAAGATGCCAGTTAACTGGATTGAACCATGACTAGTAATTGAAGGAAATAGGTACTTGATAGTATTTGCTTACAACAGTAGTACTTCCATACAAAAGGGTCTGATACCTGCACAAAAGTGGGCTAAACTTCCTACTAGTTTATAGAACAATTCTTCAGCATTTCATCTACAAAAGCCATTCTTCAGTCTGAACTTAACTATTCTACACTGAAGAAACTACAGATCTCCACCAGAAAAGTTGGCTGGCCAATTGCCTTGAGAGGACATAAGTTCTTTGATCATTTACCCAAACTGATCTATTGCCTTCCCGCCAAACTACAAGAAATCTGCATCGTTCATGCACGAGCGATTTGCGTGCGCCAGTCCCGGTTCAGTTGGACCATCCGCGCCGCCGCAACGATTTCTTCGAAACTGAAATTTGACATCTCCTTCTCGGGATCGTAGGTCCGTGTGAACTCGAACCTAAATTCCGGGGCTGAGCTGATTCCCGCCGCCGGCTCCTGCTGTTGAACAATCCAGCATGCTGAGTGTAGACGCTTGGTCACCGCCACGGTACGGCCTTCGACGGTGCGTAGGATGGAGCGTCTTTGCCGCAGACGTTGTGCTCCCAGCCTACCCCACTAAGGTAAGGTAGTCCACGCCGAAGCGTGGACGCGAGAGTTCCTAGACCTTGGCGCTGCCCTGTTCGAGGGTGTGTACCCTCGGCGGCGGCATGCTCTCATGAACGATTTGATACGTACCTTGTTCCCATTGCCTAGAGCATGCCGTAATGCCGCCACGCGATTTCTCCACATCGCTCTCTTGGCCTTGCTTGCCGCATGTGGCGCCGATGATGGCGCAGTCGCCGCCGCGGCCGATTCGGCACATTCAGGGAAATCATACGCCCGGCAGGGCAATGGGAGACCGTCCTTGAAGTAGAGCTTCATGACCTGCCTTAGAGGGGCTAAATACCCCAGTTTCGGCAGCTGTCGCAATGGCGGCGGCGGTGGCTTAGGCGGGGCCATGTTACGCTAGTTGGTGCGGCGCGGAGGAGCTGCGCAAGGTGAACTGTGGTTAGTCGGAGAAGGGGAGTGAAAGACTGACAGTAGGTTTGGACTACGGGCACGCGTGAAAATAACCATTTCCCATTTCCTCAGAGGGTAATAATTCGACACTCGTTGCACTAAATTTAAATGCATTACAATTTTGTCTGAAAGGTAATATGCATTCTGATCATCGAAATAATATAAATACAGTACAAATTTCTACTTCGAAAAATAGACCTGAAAATGCTAGCAAATAACCTAGGATGAATATATGATTCATTCTCCCCTATATATTTCGTCGTCGTCGGCTCCCGCGTGCTGCAACACATGTTCAGAGAACTCTCTCCATCTGCAGTGTGCTGCCAGTATCTCGTACAGAGGGTAAGGCCTCGGTGTATGTTTCAGACTTAAGCCATACATTACCATTGTTGGTTCCTCTTCCCAGGCTTGAACCTCACGATCATACAGTCTGATAAAATTCCTGTAGTATATGCAACTGGGTTTGACTGTGGGGTGTAACCTGGTGTCAATGGAGATAGACCGATTGTGACCAACGAAGAGGGCATGACTTCCAATGTCACCGATGGCCTCGAGAGAGCGGTTCTCCGTGTCCACCCGGTACAACACCGGTTGCCCTTTGGCAAAATCCCCGTTCAACACAAGAAGCAGATCACCATCTGACTCCACAAGGTAAAATTTGTAGGTTCCGCGTACCTATTCAAAGACTGGGGCCAAAAAAATTTGGCCATTGTGACAGTGCTCGCGCACTGCTCTAACTGGATGTTGGTCGAGAAGATGTCTCCATTCTCAAGTAATGCATATACTTCCCCTCGGAATGCCGTCATGCAGACCAGAAGCGTATCAGGAGGTGGCGAATACAATCCTTCTCCAAATGATCCATTGATTTGCCCCGTTGGGGTGCTCTCATCGGCCCATGCAATATGATCTGGATAATCAGTGCAAAGGAACACCATCGTCGGGGACTTCGTCACAACGAGAGATTGCAGAAGATCAGATGGTATGTGTGCTTGAAACTCAGTGTTAGACTTGTGAGTGATTGGGTTCAGAAGCCGAATCTGGTACGGCTCCACCCTTTGAGCAAGCACGATGACGCCACGAGAAACACCAACAAAGTAGAATCTTTTGGAAGAAGAGGGCATCAGTTAGCACTAAGATGTTTACAATGGAAAATACCAATAAATATCGGATGTGAATGTGAACCTGCGATGGACGTCAATTAGATTTGTCCTGAAGCAACGACCAGTGGCGAGGTTGAGGAAGGTGAAGTCACCAACGTATGGAAGTGTGTTATCTGTCATGATCCAATTGTTGAGATGGAATTCGGGCACCTTTAAAGTGCGGCGCCAATCGGTGCAGACTGCCCGACAAGCAGCATAGGTGTCAACGTACTCCTCTTTCTCCAACAAATAGTCGACGATCTTGCGAAGTCGGTCGGCCGGAAATCGGCCCAGTTCCTCTTCATCCAGCTACTGGCCATGGCTTACGTGCGGGAATGTTTTGATCGAGGAAGAAAGAAGAACTACCACTGTGAGGTGAAGAATAAGGGGATAACAGACGAGGGAGACGAAGCAGAACTGCCACTGCGAGGAGACGATGAGACGGGGGAGAAGAAGCGGAACTGCCAATTCAAGTTTGGATCAACGGGCTTTTTTCCGGAATAGCGCGTGGACCAGCCATGCACTGCATGCAAGTCTTGATCAAATAGACTGACATGTGGGACCTGCTAAAAATTCCGTGAAGTGCTCCCCGTGTATAGTGCGTTGACAGGTGGCATGTTTTCTGACAGGCAGGCCCGCCTCCTCCACCTACGACGGGGCGCGTCCCAGGTTCGAGGGCTGGTGCCACCCACCAACACATTATTGTGCAATTTTCCATGCTTTGTCGCAACCAGCTCCGCTCCTCTCCTCTGCTCCTGCCGCCGCCACTCCGCTCAGTCGTGCACAGCTCTCGTCGTCCCCTTGGGCCGTCGTCCTCTCGCCCTCCCCTCCCTGCCATCCCCTCACGTCCCCTCCCCTCCCTGCCCTGTCTCCTTGCCGCTGCCCACCGCCCAGGCGCGTCTGGAAACGAAAACCGAGAGTCGGCCGTTTGGTTAGGGGCCCAACAACGCTGGTGATCCGGATCCCGCTCGGAGATGGATCCTGCGAGGCTTGAGAGCACCGATATGGGTCCTGCGCGGCTAGAGAGCACAGAATATCCTTCAAGTCTGGAGAGCACAAAGGACAACGAAACGGGGGGGAGAGGTAGAGGGGTGCATAGCTTTGGAGGTATGGAGCCCAGAGAAGGTGTCGTGCGTCCACATTGAAAGGTAAGAACTGTGATTCCTTATCTGCATACCCCAATTAGCGTTTATAGTCCCATGGTGATGCCAAGGATATGGGTTGGTAACCGTAGGACGTCTGTACAGCTTGTCCTTGAGCATGATGCTTTGTCAAGCGAGAATGAAGGCACTGAAACATGTGGCGGTGCGGATGATGATGAGAAAGCATATCCAGACGTGGCTGTTGTCCCTGATAGGATGGAGAGTAGGGAATATTTGGTTGATTCGAACTTTGAGCCTGATTATGGGACTGATGAGGAAGAGGAATGTGAAGATGTGGAAATGGGATGTAGATACGACAACGAAGACGTGGACAGGCCAGTGATACACTTTGACAGGGACAATCCTACAATTGATGAGGGGACAGTCTTTGATAATGTGGAGGACTGCAGATATGCAGTTGCAACCTATGCAATAAGAGTTGGGTTCGAATTTATCATTGAAAAGAGCGACCAAAAGAGATTTAGGGTGCACTGTAGGGAAAGTAATGTGTGTAAATGGAGATTACATGCATCTCCAATGCGGGGTGGACACCCATTTCAGGTTGCAATAGCTACATTTAGTTTCAATCTTTCTCATATTTATTATGCTGATAACTAGCTCTGAATTATTTGGATTCTTATCGAATGCAGATCAAAGTAAACACTAAGGAACACAACTTCCCTAATACTTCTTTAAGTGGTAAAATTAGACCGATGACTACCAAGTGGATTGCTGCTACTGTACTTGACTGGGTGAGGCAGGATCATAACATTGGACCAGCTGAACTCAAAGCAAAGATTAGCAAAAAGTTTAACATTCTGATTCCTTATCACAAAGTCTTTGATGGGAAGGAGATGGCTCTAGACTTCATCCAAGGCAAGTGGAATGACAATTTTCATATGTTGTATAGTTTCAAAGCTCAGGTAGAGAAAACATCACCTAGTAGTGTTGTTGATCGATTACGAGGTTGTGAAAGGGAGAGAAAAGGTCTCAAGGGGGGTCAGGTATAAGAAGGCAGATAAGATATGCTTCAGGAGATGTTTTGTCTGCCTGAAGGCATGCTGGAAGGGGTTCCTAGACGGCTGCAGGCCATACTTGGCAATAAGCGCAACTTATTTAACATGGAAGTTCAGGGGACATGTTGCTTCTGCTTGTGCTTTGGACGCGCATAATTGGCTTCTACCCGTAGCTTATGCTGTTCTTGAGGGTGAATCAAATGAAAGCTGGACATGGTTCATGCAGAGACTACGGGAAGTAATTGGTCACCCTGAAGGCTTGGTGATACACACCGGTGCATCCAAGGGTCTTGAGAATGTTGTTGATGCTGTGTTTCCTGGGGTTGAGCATAGGGAATGCATGCGGCACTTCGCTACTAACTTCACGAAGAAGTTCGAAGGAAAGATCTTTGAAGAGGACTTGTGGCGATCAGCATACACATACATCCCAAGCAAGCATGCTACTTACTTGCAGGACATGTATGTAATTCCAAAGGTGAAAAAATACCTTGAGGAACATAACACCAAGCTATGGGCCAGAAGCAAGTTTGGTGAGTTAAGAAAGGTGGATTTTGTATGCAATAATTTGGCAGAGAGTTTCAATGATAAGATTTTGGGCATGAAGACACTTGGAATTGTTATTTTGTTGGATGCAATAAGACAGTGCATAATGGTGAAGAAAGATTTAAGGCAAAGAATTTGTGCAAGAATTTTTTTAGGCCATAAAATAGTTCCAAAGGTGGTTATGTTACTGAATGCAAGAACCAGGGCAATGAGAACGATAAAGATGAGGGTGGTCAGAAGTTCCAGAACATTGGCTGGGGTTTATGCCGAATACAAGCGTGGAAGTGAACGGAGGTACACTGTAGACAAGACTTGTTCATGCAGGCAGTGGCAGATTACTGGTCTGCCATGTCACCATGCAATTTACTTCATCTTAAAGCTTAGAGGTAACGGAGCTGAAATAGAGAACTATGTCGACAACTATTTCTCTGTGGACAAGTTTGCTGCAACTTATGCAGAAAACGGACCACCTATGGCCGATGAAAATGATTGGGATATTGTCGATCCAGGGTTCAAACTTCAACCACCAGTTCTTAGGAGGCCACCTGGGAGGCCTAGAAAGCTAAGGATCGTAGCCTCCACCGATAAAGGTCCAAGGCTTGGTGCTAGGAAAAGGAAATGCGGACGTTGTGGCGGATTCAGCCATATCAAGAGGTTGTGCAAAAACCCAGTTACACATGCTATTGTCCCTATTCACACCCCGGTGGCAGAAAATGAGGCTTCTAAGCCAGAACTAGCGGAAGAGCAGCGCGAAGACAGTGATGAGCACTCGGAGGAAAACGTACGTAAGCAGCCAATTTATGAAGAAGTGGAGGTGCCGGCGAGAAAAAGGTGTGAAAAGAAACAAAAGGGTAAGCGGAACGAGGAGGAAAGGGCAAATAATGGAGGTGTATTAGAATATGAAAAAGTTGCAGGGGTGATTGAGGATGTTCTTGAGGATCTTTCGGCTAACTGCAGGAGAAAAATAAATCCCTGCCAATTTCATCTTTGTACGATTCTCCGGATGAAAGGTAAGCTTAAAAATTGTTTTATTTGCCATTTTATCATTTTTTTATCCTTATCAACTAATGCTTAATGCAGCGTGGGCTAGCAGACTAATAAGAGGAGCAGAAAGATGCGGGCACAATAACATCCTATGTTGAATTATATCATTGAAACTAAACTAGTCGTGTCGTCTTTATTTATATCTGGCGCGTGCAACGTGTGTGTGATGGGGTCATGTGGACCAGATTACTTTTTTTTAAAATATTATTACATTAATTTTTTACCTGCGTTTGGACGCGGCTACTAGTTCCCATCTCCCTTGCATTCCCATCTCCTCTAGCGCACTCTAGAATTATGGTTGTGCCATCAAGTAACAGAGTCAGCGTATTGTCCCATCAGGTGTGAACGCAATGACTTTGTTTGTTCAGAATTTGACGACTTTTGATTAGTTTGAAAGACAGAGAAATCTAAAACATGTATCTAGACATGTTTTGGGTATAGACACATTTATTAAATATCTAAAAAAACTAAGTCAGTTATATCTGGACAGGAGTAGTACACTATTACAACACGCTTGATCCCTTCTCCTCAGGCGCACTCCAAATTATGGCTGTGCCATCAAGTGCTGGGAGCAGAGTCAGCGGATTGTCCCATCAGATATGCCAGGGAACGCGCGAATTTTATTTTCAGGATTGGACGAGTTTCGATCGACTAGTTTCAAAGACAAAGACAACTAAAACATGGCCAACATATATAGATTATGACGATAATCGACCATGACTCAGGTGACCTAGATCCAAAGAGCGCATTAAGATACTGTACATAGATTTAATTTGGGAAAATTTGCTACAAGACACCATTATTTTCTGGCGTTTGCTAAAACACACCGCTCAATTGTAATGGTACCTGGCAAAGACACAATCGGACGGTGTGTTGCAGCAAATGACAGAAAATAACGGTGTCTTGCAGCAAATTTTCCCATTTAATTTATGCTTAAGTGGCCCTAATCGACTATGACGCGTCCGCAGTCTTCATCATTGACGACGTTGTCCGCGTTGCTGCCAGCCTCCTCCGCGTCGGAATCGATGCCTACGTTCCCGGCAGCATTCCTCCTCCTAATGGATTCTTCACGGCGCGCTGCATCAATAACGGTGGAGGTCGTATGCCCAGGCAGTGCCCAGAAGCGCTGCCTCCCTTCGGGGTTGCGTAGATCCGGGTGGATCTCCCGCCGGTGGGTTCCGCACAGCGCAATCAATGCAGCCCGCTCCTTCTTGAACAACATTCGCCAGTACGCGTTCGTACGCGAGTACCACGCCATTGCCCTCTTCCGCTCCGACAGCTGGCGGCAGCTCTCCTCGATCTGCCTCGCCAACGCGTTGTCGCGCAAGAGCGGCGCGACAGGAACCCCGGCGTAGCTGAGCTCGAAGCCGGCCGGAAGCCTCGCTAACGGCGGCGCGAGTATGTTGTAGTGGGCGAACATCTGAGCCTTGTGCAAGCTGAGTTTGGGCCTCTCCCTCTCCATGGCGATGAAGGAACATGATCTGATTTTCGGCCCCGAGGTTAAGGGGATAAAGGCAAGGACATAGGCCCAGCGTAGTTGCCACGGCCAATCATTTCGCAGAAAAGACTTCTCGCGGATCGCCCTCGCAAAGGATATCACTATCATCCACGCACCCCGATCCAATGGCGCCTGACAATCGGGGATCGGGTCTTCTAGAAGCCCAGAGCGGTTACTGGTTAGTTCTACGTCCCGATTGTTTGTGGCCAACGGCGGTAGTTGAAAATAATACACATTTGAATGACATTGGTGGATCCATGTGTGGTCTCTAAAGAGAACACACATCCAATGACTCTGGTTGTTGTTAGTAAAAAGAACACACATGCAATGACACTCGTGGATCCATATGTGGTATGTGAAAAGAACACGCATGCAATGACTCCAGTTGTTGTTAGTGAAAAGAACACACATGCAATGACACTGGTGGATCCATGGGTGGATTGTGAAAAGAACACACATGCAATGACACTTGTGGATCCATAGGTGGTACGTGAGAAGAACACACATGCAAAATGACTCTGGTTGTTATTACTAAAAAGTACACACATGCAATGACACTGGTGGATCCATATGTGGATTGTGAAAAGAGCACACATGCAATGACATTGGTGGATACATAGGTGCTATGTGAAAAGAACACACATGCAAAATGACTCTGGTTGTTGTTACTAAAAAGAACACACATGCAATGACACTGGTGGATCCATGTGTGGTCTCTGTTAAGAACACACATTTCAATGACACTGGTGGATCCATAGGTGGTATGTGAAAAGAACACACATGCAATGACTCTGGTTGTTGTTAGTGAAAATAACACACATGTAATGACACTAGTGGATCCATTGCTGGTATGTGAAAAGAACACACATGCAAAATGACTCTGGTTGTTTTTACTAAAAAGAACACACATGCAATGACACTGGTAGATCCATAGGTGGATCATGAAATGAACACACATGCAATGACACTGGTGGATCCATAGGTGGTATGTGAGAAGAACACACATGCAAAATGACTCTGGTTGTTGTTACTAAGAAGAACACACATGTAATGATACTGGTGGATCCATAGGTGGATTATGGAATGAACACACATGCAATGACACTGGTGGATCCATAGGTGGTATGTGAGAAGAACACACATTTCAATGACTCTGGTTGTTGTTACTAAAAAGAACACACATGCAATGACACTGGTGGATCCATATGTGGATTGTGAAAAGAGCACACATGCAATGACACTGGTGGATCCATAGGTGGTATGTGAAAAGAACACACATGCAAAATGACTCTGTTTGTTGTTCTAAAAAGAACACACATGCAATGACACCGGTGGATCCATGTGTGGTCTTTGTAGAGAACACACATTTCAATGACACTGGTGGATCCATAGGTGGTATGTGAAAAGAACACACATGCAATGACTCTGGTTGTTGTTAGTGAAAAGAACACACATGCAATGACACTGGTGGATCCATGGGTGGATTGTGAAAAGGACACACATGCAAAATGACTCTTGTTGTTGTTACTAAAAAGAACACACACGCAATGACACTGGTGGATCCATAGGTGGATTATGAAATGAACACACATGCAATGACACTGGTGGATCCATAGGTGTTATGTGAGAAGAACACACATGCAAAATGACTCTGGTTGTTGCTACTAAAAAGAACACATATGCAATGACACTGGTGGATCCATAGGTGGATTATGAAATGAACACACATGCAATGACACTGGTGGATCCATAGGTGGTATGTGAGAAGAACACACATTTCAATGACTCTGGTTGTTACTAAAAAGAACACACATGCAATGACACTGGTGGATCCATAGGTGGTATGTGAAGAGAACACACATGCAAAATGACTCTAGTTGTTGTTACTAAAAAGAACACACATGCAATGACACTGGTGGATCCATGGGTGGTCTCTATAGAGAACACACATGCAATGACTCTGGATGTTGTTAGTGAAAAGAACACACATGCAATGACACTGGTGGATCCATGTGTGGTCTCTGAAGAGAGCACATATTTCAATGACTCTTGTTGTTGTTAGTAACAAGAACACACATGCAATGACACTGGTGGATCCATGTGTGGTCTCTTAAGAGAACACACATGCAATGACACTGGTTCTTGTTACTAAAAAGAACACATCCAATGACACTGGTGGATCCATGTGTGGATTGTGAAAAGAGCACACACGCAATGACACTGGTGGATCCATATGTGGTATGTGAAAATAACACACATGCAAAATGACTCTGGTTGTTGTTAGTGAAAAGAACACACATGCAATGACACTGGTGGATCCATGTGTGGTCTCTGTAGAGAACACACATGCAATGACACTGGTTGTTGTTACTAAAAAGAACACATCCAATGACACTGGTGGATCCATGTGTGGATTGTGAAAAGAGCACACACGCAATGACACTGGTGGATCCATATGTGGTATGTGAAAATAACACACATGCAAAATGACTCTGGTTGTTGTTAGTGAAAAGAACACACATGCAATGACACTGCTGGATCCATGTGTGGTCTCTGTAGAGAACACACATGCAATGACACAGGTTGTTGTACTAAAAAGAACACGCATGCACTGACACTGGTGGATCCATGTGTGGTCTCTGAAGAGAGCACACATTTCAATGACTCTTGTTGTTGCTAGTAAAAAGAACACACATGCAATGACACTGGTGGATCCATGTGTGGATTGTGAAGAGAGAACACATGCAATGACACTAGTGGATCCATAGGTGGTATGTGAAAATAACACACATGCAAAATGACTGGTTGTTGTTACTAAAAAGAACACACATGCAATGGCACTGGTGGATCCATAGGTGGTATGTGGAAAGAACGCACATGCAAAATGACTCTGGTTGTTGTTACTAAAAAGAACACACATGCAAAATGACTCTGGTTGTTGTTACTAAAAAGAACACACATGCAATGACACTGGTGGATCCATGGGTGGATTGTGAAAAGAACACATATGCAATGACACTGGTGGATCCATAGGTTTTATGTGAAAAGAACACACATGCAAAATGACTCTGGTTGTTGTTACTAAGAAGAACACACATGCAAAATGACTCGGGTTGTTGTTACTAAAAAGAACACACATGAAATGACACTGGTGGATCCATGGGTGGATTGTGAAAAGAACACACATGCAATGACACTGGTGGATCCATAGGTGGTATGTGAAAAGAACACACATGCAAAATGACTCTGGTTGTTGTTACTAAAAAGAACACACATGCAATGACACTGGTGGATCCATATGTGGATTGTGAAAAGAGCACACATGCAATGACACTGGTGGATCCATAGGTGGTATGTGAAAAGAACACACATGCAAAATGACTCTGGTTGTTGTTACTAAAAAGAACACACATGCAATGACACTAGTGGATCCATGTGTGGTCTCTGTAGAGAACACACATTTCAATGACACTGGTGGATCCATAGGTGGTATGTGAAAAGAACACACATGCAATGACTCTAGTTGTTGTTAGTGAAAAGAAGACACATGCAATGACACTGGTGGATCCATTGGTGGTATGTGAAAAGAACACACATGCAAAATGACTCTGGTTGTTGTTACTAAAAAGAACACACATGCAATGACACTAGTGGATCCATGGGTGGATTGTGAAAAGAACACACATGCAATGGCACTGGTGGATCCATAGGTGGTATGTGAAAAGAACACACATGCAAAATGACTCTGTTTGTTGTTACTAAAAAGAACACACATGCAATGACACTGGTGGATCCATGGGTGGATTGTGAAAAGAACACACATGCAATGACACTAGTGGATCCATAGGTGGTATGTGAGAAGAACACACATGCAAAATGACTCTGGGAAATTGTTGTTACTAAAAAGAACAAAGATGCAATGACACTGGTGGATCCATAGGCGGAGCACAGAAATGAACACACATGCAATGACACTGGTGGATCCATAGGTGGTATGTGAGAAGAACACACATTTCAATGACTCTGGTTGTTGTTACTAAAAATAACACACATGCAATGACACTGGTGGATCCATGGGTGTATTTTGAAAAGAGCACACATGCAATGACACTGGTGGATCCATATGTGGTATGTGAAAAGAACACACATGTAATGACTGTGGTTGTTTTAGTGAAAAGAACACACATGCAATGACACTGGTGGATCCATATATGGTATGTGAAGAGAACACACATGGAATGACTCTGGTTGTTGTTAGTAAAAAGAACACACATGCAATGGCACTGGTGGATGCATAGGTGGATTGGGAAAAGAGCACAAATGCAATCAAATTTGAATGGTACGGGTGGATCCATAGGCAGATTGTGAAAAGAGATTTTCCCTCTCTCTATCACAAATCTCACAAAAGTCCAAACGTGTGGAGATCTCAAACATGTGCTCACTCTGGGTGCTATTCCCTGATTGGCTGACACAGTTGTCACGCGGATCGTCTCCACCAACCGTTGATCCCATGTGATCTAACGGGCAGGATAACCCCTCCCTTCTCCACTTTTTTTATGCATGGTCAATCCGTGCCACCTCTCTATCCGTGCCACCGATACTAAACCCCCATAAACATGTGAAAATCCATCTATCTAACTAAAATAAATAAATTAAATGATCATATTTCGAAGAAGCCATCATCTTCGTCTTCCGGTTCGTCCTCGTCTTCGTCAACGCCATGGTCCCCGCCATCGCCGCCGTTGGTGCCCTCCTCTGACGAATCGACACCGCCCCCTTCCTTGAATAAGCGCGCTATCTCCTCGTCGGAGTTCTCCTCCTCCTCCTCCTCTTCGTAGTCCCACGGGTCCACGTCACTCTCCTCTGCTTCTGCCTCCAACTGATCAATGAACGCCTCCTCGTTGGCCGAGTTGGACTCGTCCAAATAGCTATCTCCTCTCTTCTTCCTAGTCTTCTTCTCGTTCCTCTTCTTTTCCGTACTTGCCTGTGCAACACGCGCCCCCGTCCTGGCTGCTACTTTGCACTCGTCCGACACTGCAGGTACCCCACACTCCTCCTGCGTGGCCGGTACGAGCTTCGACGTCACGGTGTCCTCGAGTGCCGATGTCGATGGATCCTGGCGTGGTCGGACACGACGTGCTGCCTCAGTAGGCGACTCGCGAGCGCGGACGATGCAGCGAAGAGCCGGGGACGCAGGACGGTCAGTGGATGGCTTGGACTTGCCATTGCCACGGCGAGGGGGCATCGTGCTCGAGGTAGTTGCTCCGAATGGTCGATGGCGGGTACACAGAGTGGGGTGCCGATCTGATCAAGGATGAGCAGCGGTTTCGTGCGTCGTGTCCACGCGTGCATTTGTTGATTATCAAAAAAAAGAAGAAGAAAGAAGTAATATCTCGCATACTGAACATAATTTGATCACAACTAAAGTGGCACATCGTATTCTAGACTCGTAAATATCCCGTGCGTGCCTGTCACGTGGAGTTGGACAGAGTTGGACGTGCCGACGTGATCGTGCAGCAGTTGCGCGCATCATTGCCCCATCAACACGTGACACACGGACGTGGGATGTGCGCGCCGATTCCCGTGACGACCACCCGGCTCGCACTCCCCTTATTATATACTGGATTTTGGGTGGTTCCAAAGACCATTGAAGTGTCCATCGCAATAGAGACATGTCCCATCGATTCCCTACCCCTGCCTCCCTAGCTTCTTTGAGAAGGTAGACCGTACACGGTGGTCTTGTATATTAGTACTAGTACTACTGGACCACGGCCTGTACTCTTTACTCTTCTCCCACACTAATAATCTCTATCTCCTTCCTCCTGCCTCTGCCACACTCACCCTGCAAGCCATGGCTCCACTGAGGAGGGGGAGAGGCTGGTCGACGATCCTCGCGGAGAAAAGGGACAGAAATCGCTGTGAGGCACTTCTTGCTCTACCATCCGCTCAAGCCCACCCTCTCATCGAGGCCCAATCTCCCCCGACAATGGCGCCGAATGTTCTAGCAGGCGAGGGCTCCTCCCGGTATGGTCTCCTTATTCTACTTCTTCTCCATCTCCCTCTACATCATGATCTTAATGAGCTTCTTCTTGTTTTTTCTTCTTCTGGCTCTTCCTCTTCTACGTATTACAGGTCGGCCATGGAGCCCGAATCCACCACGACGGAGGCGTTGCAGGACCCGTTCGGCCCCATTCCATGTCTCAGCGAGGTAGCAAATCTCCACGCTGTTATTTCTCCGAGTTATGATGTGGATTTCTTAGATGTTGTCCGCCCCGCATTGGTTTTTCTTCTTCTTTTGCGAGTTGTATTTTTTATCATGAATATGACTAGCTCTCTTGGTCTTTCCTTAATACCGTTGTTCATAGATTCACTATGGATTTTTTGTGATTAGGATTAGTTTATCGTGGTCATGAATAGATCTCTAGGTCCATTTTTTAACACCGCGGCCAATAGATTCAACGGGGATTTTTTTGATTTGGCTTAGTATTCACCAGGGACCTGGAGTGTAATTGTAGAATTCCTATTTCAGTTAACATGAACGATGCAGCGATCGAAGGCCGAGTACCGTGAGAAGGTGGCCGCGATCAGTTCCAAGATTGCCAACCAACATGAGCTTGCACGCTCCCTCACCCAAGCTAATGAGAGCCTACGCAAGCAATTATCTGTGCAGAAGGAGATCTCTCTAGATTTTGCACGTGAAGTTGTTCGGCTGCAGAAAGTGCTCGAGCGTAACTTGATCAGGCAAGAACAGGCCATCAAGATAATCAATGAGCTCACGGAGGAGAAGAAGAATCTCGTGGAAAGGTACATTCTCCCCCAGGATGAAGTCAGCGAGGCACTCAGAGGACGCGTCGAGGAAACCAAGGCTACCATCTGAGCCTACCATGACAGGAACCATTGCCTGGATGCAGTCAAGGAGATGAAGGCGGACATGAGCAAAGGGATCACCGTACTCGAGGGTGTTCGGAAAGAGAATGAGGAGCTAAGGGCATGTCTGGAGGCGTACCGGAGCAATGCCCAAGTCTGATTCCCGTTAGCAGGGACACGAATACCAGTTCGTCCTCCTCTCCTTTTGTAATGTTTAGGGTTCAGGGAGCAATGCCCATGTCTGCTTCCCATTATAGGGTGCAATAAGAATCCTAGGGCAACTCCTTATCTATCTGGACATGTGTTGGTGTTCATGTTCATGAATGGACACCATGTTCTCTTTCCATATGTATCTGGACGTGGGTTTCTGCATTATGAGTTTGCCACTCTCCCACTACTATTTGGTGATATTGGGAAAAACCCACAGCACACTAAACTGCTGATAAATCTTATTTGTCTTCGAAATTGAAATTATGACAGTGTCAATAGTCGATTCATAAAATGTTGATTAGTCCTAGATTGCTTCTTCCTTGAAAATATGACAGTGCCACTAGTCGATTCAGTTAATTATGGAAACTAACCAGCTTGTCCTAGTGAACTGAACAAACCATACTATGTATTTTTGTTGTAGGGAAAGAGGCAAAAGATCGACCAGGACCTAGCGACCCGGCTAAATGACAAGATAGCAATCCAAAGGGAGAAGCGGAATTCCCAGAAACTGGCCTTTGACCAACTGCGCGCTGAATTCGCGGTCCTTTCGGACAAGTTCCAGAAACTGAAGGAGTTAAACACCGACTGGGCGAAGCTACACAGTGAAGGTCGCGCCTTGGCTAGGAAACAGACGGAGATCATGAAAGGGATCTTGAAGGAAAATCGTATGGCTATGGACAAAATTCTCCAATCCGTGATAGAGCGCTGGAACCTACAGCTGAAGCACGACATAGTACTGAAGGAGCTGGCCAATCTTAGGGAGGAAAACAGGCAGCTCCGGGCCAGGCTCGCTTGAACACAACATATGTCTATTTAGTACTGAACTGCCTGGTTTATCCTCTACAGTGGTTATTTTGTAAGCATGAACTTAACTCTATGCACGATATGTGTGTTCATCTGAAATTAGTTTGCTCGAGGATTGAGTTTGGCTTAGTTCGGAAAGCGCAACTACAAGTCTTACAATTAACTAGTTTCAGGCATTGGTACAACATAAATTATTCATCTCGAATTTCCTTTATCCTCTATAGTTTGTCCTTGTTCACCCTCGCGCGCCTTCTTCAGTTCCTTCAACAGATCCGCAATGCAGCACTCTAGCTTCTTCTTGTCTTTCCCGAGCAGATCCCTCTCCTTTTCTGCATTATGAATCAGCAAGCTGTGACTATCCTGAAGCTTCTTTTCAGTTCCAACAACCAAGCTCCCATCGATTCCGTCAGTTAGCTTTGACTGCAAATTCTTGATTTCTTGTTCTAGCTCCTTATTTTGTACCGATAGCTTATAATTTTTTTCAACTGCATCACTTACACCAGTAAATCACCCTGACCTTTCCAACTCATACATCTTCCATAACTATGCCAAACATTTCTTAAGTGCATCTGGCCACTCAAGATCCACCCACTCTACTGCTTTACACACCGGGCCAACCTAAAAACACACACACTATAGTGTTATGAACATGCACAATACATTTTACTTCATGTCATAGTTGCACATAATGTAAACAAACCTGATTTGTACATCCCAAAAACCTTCTCCCAGTGTTACTGCCTTCGAATGCAACATATCTCCTCAGTTTTAGACAATGGTCACATGGCACTTCTCCATCGAGATCTAGGCCCTCCCATTCGGAGTCATAGATCGTCCTTGGTACCTATAGGTAAACGCAAAGCTGAAATCGAACACGATTGCATGCACATATGGAGCTCAGATCGAGTGATTTACCATTGCCTAACCCTAGCCCGAGAAAACAGAGAAACTCACATCGTGGAAGGAATACTCGATGTCGGAGAGAAGGCTGTCGCTGCTCGACTGGTCGTCCTCGCCGTTCAAGGACAACATGGCGAATGCGACGGCGACGGCGTCGGAGAGAGAGAGAGAGAGAGAGAGAGAGAGAGAGAGAGAGAGAGAGAGAGAGAGAGGGAGAGAAAGAGAGAGAGAGCAGCCCTTCTACCGCTGCAATGATGACTAAATTGGCATGTTACAATAGTTTAATGGATACCACGCCCTTTCTCTGGATTACTGTCTCCTGCCTGATATGGATTCTCTTCACACATTCTCATTTCAAATATTAAACCTGCACTCCCTCCATCCCAATTTCATTGCCTAACGAAAACATACCAGTATATTACATCATCCAAAGAAACAAAATCATGTCAACTACAAGGTACTTATGCATCACTTCTTCAGTCATGGTTTCACAAAACATTACATTATAATCTCCCAACAAACACAAACACAACATGGTTTCACAAAACATCAGATTACAATCTCTCACCAAACATAATCATAGAAACAAGTATATTACATCAACTCAAGAAACAAATCATGTCGACTACAAGGTACTTACACATCACTTGTCCTGTCATGGTTTCGCAAACCATTACATTACAGTCTCTCAACAAACAAAATAACAGAAACAAGTACAGTAAATCATTTCAAGAAACATAATCATGTCAACTACAATGTATTTATGCATCACTAGTCCAGTCATGGTTTCACAAAACATTACATTACAATGTCCCAACAAACATAATAACTGAAACAAGTACGGTACGTCATCTTAAGAAACATAATCATGTCAACTACAATGTACTTATGTCTTATTACAACAACGATGGTTTCAGTGAGTGACATGTCCGAAAATCTTAACAACTCGCACAACATTATATCGCAATCTCTCAACAAACATAATCACAAAAGCACACTCTAAATGCAATAGCAGTCAATATTACAAATATAGGCAGGGGAACCCCGCGGTCCATATGACAAGCCCAGGGTAGAAGCTCTCATCAACGTCGACCACCTTATTCTGTTCAGCCACTACAGGGGCCTCTACATCCACTATAACCTGTTCAACAACATCAGAAATGGTACCAAGGAAGAACACCTTCCTAGTTCGCTTCTTTCGCCGCATAATGTGCATAAGATCTTCAGTATCCAAAACATCTATGAATTGCTGCTTCTTATGATGCCACCACCGGTTTTTTCCATCTGCTTAGGGCCAATACTGATTTCCTTACCGATCATCTCTCTCATTTCATCAAGAGTTATGTTTTTGGAGTCGACAGTGATCTCCACAGTACATGACGAAACTGGCTTATTAACTCCCTCATCAAGTTTTGCCATGTATGAATCCACCTCTATGCGTATACTGAACTTATCGAGATCAGCATTTATTGGTGCGTATTCTCTAGGAGCAGAAGCTCTGGCAGCAAGATCTCCAGCATCTGCATACATATCATCAATCATCGCTTCAACTTTCACCTTACGATCAGCTGCACAACACTCCCAAACCATCTGAAGCTCATGGGAGTGCTCAATTTGCTGATAGGTATCATTCATGTTGCGCCACACCAATTTTGTCCTCTGTCTAGAACCCTAGGGAATTCTAGTGGCAAGCATATCTACCAGCTGCGAAACAGACACAACCTCTTTGCAATTCACAAGCAGATGCACATCTTGCCCGAACACAACCCTCTCACAACCAGAATCAAGCTTTGAAGTGTAGTGCCGAACATGAACTGTGAACTCATATAGGTCACTTGTATCAAAACTGTGCCTAATTAGATTAAGAAGGGGAACATTTCAGTTCATTCGATTCTATTATGCCGTAACTAATCTACTTGCAAGATAAGGCACATATAAGAAAAATTCACCTCTCTCTCTTCTCCCGGGTTTTTTTCTTTGAGATCTGAGTGCTGCATCCACCCACCGAAGCCGAACAATCCGCCGCCGGCCTTGCTTTTCTCTTCAACCCGCTGCTCGTAGGTTCCTTGGGAGCAGAATCCTTGCTGGCCTCCTCGCTAACCGAGGCTGAAGACCTCGCCGCTGTTACGCGTTGAGCCCTAGTCTTGGCCCCCGACGGACCCTTTTCAGTCGGCGACATAGCTACAACCTTCACCTTGCAATACATGCTGGGCCACCGCCGTTGGATTTAGTGTCGGGGGAGGGAGAAAAAAGGTCCTCCGCCGCCGGTAGATTTAGGGTCGGGAAAGGGAAGAAAAGGGGCCGCCGCCGCCGCAGCAAGATTCAGTGTCGAGAGTTAGGAAAGTACAGTAATGGATTTGCCCCTACGACACGTGCAGGGTGGCTAAGAAGAGTGACCGGCGAAGGAGGGGCACAACAGGAACTAGTGTAACGGAATATCCTGACTTAACGGGCGCAATTTGAAAATATTGGGTTTGGCCATCATTCACTCGAAAGACCCCTCTCAGCAATTGGCGCCCCAACTTTTCGAATCGCGGTGATAAAAATCAACTTGGGTACCGCGTTGCCTGTCCACCCCAACTTTCGGGCCGCAAAATGATATTCTCAATATTGAGAGGTTGACTTCTCTCAACATCAAGATGTAGAAAATCTAACACATGGTCACAGTGATGAATATCATAATAGACTTTATCTTATTTCAATCTCATACTAGGGTTTCTCCATCTCCCCAAGAACTAATGATCTACTCAGACATGGAGGTAATCAACATCATGGCAATGGTAATGGAAACAATCATAGATGAATAGTACTTGTATAAAACTACAACAAGTATAGGAATTACAACAAGATCTAGACAAGATGTAGATGGGATGGATGGAGATGGTGGTGATGCAGCGGTGGATGATGAAGATCGATGCCTTATCCTCCCGGATCTGTGCAGGGCGAAGATGGATCCCTTGTGGATGAGTTCCTCCTCTAGATGCATTTCGGAGGTGAGGTTTCTGCAATTTCTGGGTGTTCTGTATGTCGTCTCCTCGAACCAATTGCATGGGGTGAAACTATTTGACGAGGCGGAGGCTTCGCCAACTATACGGCCAGAGCTATACGGCCGAAAAAGTGCTCCGGTCGTATAGTTGGTCGTTGGACTCTCTGCCTCCCTTGTTTGCTTCTGGTTTTCTTCTGGTATTATTAATATTTCCCAAATAAGCGATTTACGTTGTTTTTGACTCCTTTTCTCTACAGTACAACTACTCCAAGAATTGTATCCATTGGATCCATCATCTGTCCTGATCCTAGTGAAAACAGACATAAAATGTGCACACGAACGTTGTAAAATACCAAGATCCTACGTCTACAATGAAAAATAATAATGTAAAACATGATGCAAATATGCACTCATCAACTTTCCCGAGCTTATACTCTTTCTCACCCCGAGCAAGTTTTAGCTTAATGGATGTGATACTCATATTCATGAAGCTAAGTCGATAAAATAAATGAGGCAATTGCAGCATGTGTTTATCATGTATGATACATAGGGATAAGTTTATTGAATAGTACCTTACTCGAACCATCTAAATAGTATTAGCAGGCTTCCACACCTTAGTGATCAACAGTTCATAAAAGATGAATTTCAATAGAATGTAAAAGTATCTGGTTCAACGAATGAGTTAGCGAGGTACTCCCAAGTGTTTTTTTAGGATTCACGTATTCACTTGGGATTCAAAATCTCAAAAGGGTATCTTTGTCATACAATAATACAACGGTATATGCCTACTTGCTCTTTGCACACTCACTCTTTTTCTTTTCTTTTGTATATATGCTCACACTTTTGTTTAAGTGGTTTTCAAAGGAGCTAGCCATACATTCCACTTCATGTAGGAATCCAAAGTTTAATGATCTCAATTATCAAATTCCAAGTGTATATGAAGCATTCTTATGACTTGAAGATTCTACCTTGTCTTATTCTCACTCTATATTGATAGCACTTTCATTTTCCTTTGCTCAAGGTTTATTTCTCAACTTAACTATATAGATAGTTTTTCTTTGTAAATCAAACCATAGACTTACAACATATTGACTAAATTATCTTTAGTAGTTCCATTAATACCAGTGTTGTGGAAGACTCCTAATTGTTATCATCAAGTGCAAGTAAAATTATACTCAAGCCATTCATATATCAATAAAGCAAACACAAACTCAATATTGCTCCATATATAATAATAAACTCAGAATTTCATAAAAGGGACCGACTATTCTTGAAGGGAATTCTAATGATGCAAACTTTGTTGCTAGTTTGAACTAATGCGAAAATAGTAATAAAAACTTATAGGATAGATTACAAGGTCTTAAAGATCTCCCCAAGCTTGAAATCAAGCCAGGTGGGATCAAATAATCCCTTGTGATTATTTGATACCGTGATTGTTGTAGATCACTCTGGCGCCATGGCACGTGGTATCTTCTCCTCACGGGCCAGCCTGAAGCGGAGGGATTGATTGACAGCTTCTAATTATTTAACACGCAACTTGTAAAAAAGATTGTTCCTCTCCAACACCTTCACTTGTTCTTTAATGAACTCATTGTTATCCTGAAGTGTTTGTAGCGCCTTAAGACTCATAGAAAAACCTGCTTCAGTTGTCCGCTTGATATCTTCATCTAATTTATCAAGATAAAGTCGCAGCAATCGAAGGTGTTTGGATGTCCCTGGCTTCTCCTTGTCCAGCTCTTCAATCTTCAGCTCCAGGGCCTTCAAATCCGTCTTCTGACACCCATGGTAGGTGTCGAGGAACTCTATAGGGATGGTCTTGATCTCCTTGCCTTGCTTGCTATTGCTCCCGGTCTCCATGGGAGCTTTTTCTTCTTGACCTCTATCCCTTGGTTGAGAGTCCTTACGTGTGAATAAGAGGTAGATTGGTTCCTGGAGATTATGATTAGAGAGAAAGACAATGGAAGTATATAAGGGGGGGTCAGAGGTTGATAAAACTCACGAGAAACACCAAATTGTCGCCCAAGAAAAGAATCTGAACAAAACAGGGAAATAAATCACGGATTTGGAAGTGTCCTGCCGCGTAACGACCAACTATACATGCGCGGCTTGTATAGCTTCGGTCGTATAGTTGGTTCCCGGCAGATATTTAAAAATATCTCGAGTTCTGGTCAATTAAATCACGACACCGAACCGACAATAACGTTTTTTTGTGAATAAATGAAAGATCAAACGAAAAAGTGTCTGAGAGTTTAACGACCAACTATACGGCTGGAATTGTTGCTCCAGTCGTATAGTTTCGACCGTATAGATACAGACATCAAAAGCAAAACCATATGAGAGTTTTAACGACCAACTATACGGCCGGAATTTTTGGCTCCAGTCGTATAGTTGCGACCGTATAGTCTCAGATAGCGAAAACAATTTCATGAAGATGATACAGAGAGTTTAACGACCAACTATACGGCAGGAGCTTCCTCTCCCATCGTATAGCTCTGCCTGTATAGTTGGTAAAACCCATCTAAATCTTCAAAATAACACAAGAAATTCACAGGTAGAATTTTCAAAAGTAAAAATTGTGAAAACAAATCACTTATTTGGGTAAGAACACTTACCTTGCACTTACCATTGTTTATTTGGGGATGAAAAGTTCCTCCAGAACAAAGACTTCTTCTCTTTTGGAGGAATTGACCTTAGTTAATTGAATAATTCCTATAAACAAAAATCACTAGGACTAAAGTTCCTCTTAATAAGATTGGTGTCTTGAGGGGCAATCATGGACATTGCATCCAACATTTTTATTTCTCGCCTCTGCATAATCTGCAACTCAAATTCTTGAAGTGAAAGAATCCAACGGATCAGTCTTGGCTTATGGTCTTTCCTTTCAAGGAGTTCTTTCAAGCCATCACGATCCATGTGAACTCTTACCTTTGCATCAACTACATAGGAACGAAATTTACCATAAGAGAAAAATACAGCAAAAAGTTCCTTTTCTTCCTTAGGGTAGTTATTTTGAGCACCATTGAGAGTTCTACTAGCATGATGTATAATATTAAATCTACGACTAATATGTTGTCCTAAAGTTACTCCTACAACATCATCACTAGCTTCACATATTAAATCAAAGGTTGTATCCCAAATAGGTGGTTTAATAATAGGAGCACGAGATAAAGACTTTTTGAGTCTATAAAAGGCTTCAAGACACTTATCATCAAAATTAAATCTCATTCCCTTTTGCAAGAGGTTTGTCAAAGGTTTATATATTCCAGAGAAATTTCTAATGAACCTTCTATAAAACCCACATGACCAAGAAAACTTCTTATACCTTTAATATCCCTAGGTTGTGGCATTCTCTCTATTGCTTCAACCTTAGCTCTATCAACTTCAATTCCCTTACCTGATACCTTGTGTCCGAGGACTATACGTTCTTTGACCGTAAAGTGGCACTTCTCCCAGTTTAGAACAAGATTAGTTTCTTCACAATGCTGCAAAACTCGTTTGAGATTATCCAAGCAACTAGTAAACGAAGTTTCATAGATAGAAAAGTCATCCATAAATACTCCCATTATAAGTTCTATAAAATCATCAAAAATAGCACTCATGCATCTTTGAAAAGTAGCTGGAGCGTTACATAAACCAAAAGGCATGCGTCAGTAAGCATGTAAACTGTAAGGACTAATGAAAGTTGTTTTAAGTTGGTCATCCGGATGAACAGCTATTTGAGAGAAACTAGAGTATCCGCCCAAGTAGCAAAAATGAGTATGCTTTGCTAGCCTTTCTAAAGTTTGATCTATGAATGGTAATGGATAGTGATCCTTTCTAGTCTCTTTATTTAATTTCCTAAATTCTATGCACATCCTATGCCCAACAATGGTTCTAGTAGGTATCAGTTCATTGTTTTTGTTAGGAACAACAATAAAACCGCCCTTCTTATGAACACAGTGAATAGGACTTACCCAATCACTTTCTTTAACGGGATAGATTATACCTACGTCCAATAGGCGTACAATTTCTTTTCTTACCACTTCTTTCGTTTCGGGCTTCAGTCTTGTATTGAATTCTGCAACTGGTTTAGCACCTTCGTCCATGAATATTCGATGGACGGCTATCATGGGATTAATGCCCTTCAAGTCATCCATTGAGTACCAAAAGGCATGGCGATGCTCCTTAAGTATCCTCATGATTTCTTATTCTTCTCATGAAAATTTAGCACTAATAATAGGGAATTTATTAGTATCATCTAAAAACCTGTATTTAAGATTTTCTGGTAGAGTCTTCAACTCTAGGGGTGGTAATTCCTCGTCCCCTCTCTTTTCTGGTTCTTCAAAAGCCTCATCGGTTGGAGGTCCCAAAATGGGAAGTGAATTGAATTCATTTTCTAGTTCTCCCAGGGAGTTGTCCTCCATAACTATTTCTTCATAATTTGGATCTTCATCTATTTCTCCTTCTTGATTACTAAAGAAAAGAGCCGCCATTTCCTCAATAGTTCTCTCTTCTTCTTCTTATATTTGTGGAGGTCTGTCTTTAAATTTGGAAAAATGGAATTTATTTTCTGTTCCCCCAAGCTTAAGAGACACAATCTCATTCTTGAAGTTAACATAGGCACCTATATCACCTAAAAAGTTCCTTCCAAATATAATTGGGCAAAGAGTGTCAGCTGGCATATCAACAACTACAAAATCGATAGGAAATTTTTGTTGCCAATTGTGATAGTTGCATCGTCAACTACTCCCATTAGAATTCTCAGATTTTTATTGGCTAACATAATTGTCATATCAGTATTTTCAACTGTAGCCAGTTCTATTTCTTATTTTATTTCTAAGTAGAAATCATAAGATATAACATTAACATTGGTGCAAGGTCCACATAAACCGTAATGAGAGGTTTCTTTAAATATGCAAGGAAGAATAGGCTTACCCACATCTTTTACCTTTGTTTTACCTTCAACCAATATGGAAGTCTCTTCATCAAGTTCAACTATGTTACAATGTGAGTACATACCCATAATTGCTTCCTTTGTTACCTCTTCATCTTTGGTTTCTTTCAGATGTTCTACGACTTCTAGCATGCTTTCCTCTTCCCTCTTTTCCTATACTGCTTTGACCTGTTCATATTCAAAAATATGCTTTTGTGCAGTGTTAGGGAAAGGCACTTCATATATTGGTTCTACGGAGGCTAGTGTTGCTTTATCTTCTCTTTTCTTTTTTGGTTCGGGTGGTGGATCATACTTGACTGGACCCTCTTTCAGAGCTTTAATATGTTCTGGAAAAGCTTTAACAACTTGCAACACAAGATATGAATCCAAATAAAGTTCTTTAGATAATTCTTTAACATGGCCTTTTTATTATAATAGTCATGAATAAAATCATGCTCTATTTCTACGCCTCCTTACTTCCTAGACCAAAATTCCATGAAACTCTATGATCACAAATTCTATTAAGTAAAGCCCAAGCTTTAGGTATAGGAAGATTCATAAAGGATCCTTCCGCGAAAGAATCTAGTTCAATTTTATTAGGTTCAATTAAACCGCCATAGAAGATATGTAGTAAATACCATTTAGGAAAATCATGATGATGACATAGTTGTAGTTAATCTTTAAATCTAATATAAGCTCTTACTAGTCCATCATTAGAACAATTCTTCCAAGTCATTATAAGACGCCTGATTCCAAAGGATTTTGATAATGGATAATATTTTGATAGAAATTCACAAGCTAGATTATCCCAAGTAGTAGTGGCTTCAGGGGGTAGAGATCTATACCACGAGAGAGTTGTACTTGTCAAAATTTGACTAAAAAGTTTAACCCTTGCCTCATCAGCGGTGTATCTCGTCAATATAAAAGTGCCACATATATCTTTAGAACATGCAATATGCTCATATGGATCAGGATCTTCTTCATCTCCAGTAAATTGTTTCTTATATAGAATACTAAGTAGTAGAGTATTTATTTCAAACCCCCTTGTCTTCTCATTGGAGTTTTCTTTTTTATAAATATCATACAGCTTCCCAAAGTGGTTGAGTGGGCTAGCACTAGTCATATGTTCGAACTCCATCATGTTGGTGGAAACCTGTAACTCAAAACAAAATTTAGCAAGACAAAAATAAATAAGCAAAAACTAAAAGACCTACAACGCTTAGCTCCCCGACAACAGCGCCAGAAAATAGCTTGATGGCTGCAAGTGCACAGATCGTGTGTAGCTAGTTTTGAAATAAAGATATCGATCCCACAGGGAGCAGGAGTCTGAAGTCTAATAACTCTTGAAATAAATATTACGATAGAAATGCTAGATAGAGTTCTAAGTGCCAAGATAAAATGCGAGTATTGTGTAAAAAGGTGTTTTTGGGTTTTGGGTATAAGAACAATAATAAAGTAAAGTAAACAACTGAGTACATAAAGTAAATATCGCGTATGTATGAGATTGGAACTGTAGTAGGGAAAAAAGCGTTCTGAGGGAGTAGCGGATATACCACCAGTATTGTAAAGATCTAAGATAAAGAGTATCATCATGAACATTCTCAACTATGTATGCGTGGGAGGAACTCCGTATTTGGACGAATAGGCAACAACCGCTGCTCACATCATTCCCATAACCACAACAGTCAGCAATCAACATCAATCGAATTACTGCGCTATTAAGGGACGTAATCCCGTAGGACGTATCTCATGGCATGGATAGTGTTCCGTGAGTTTCCTCGGTTTCCCTAGTTAATTTGTAAGGGGTGCCAACAACTTTATAGTCACTGTAAGTGCTAGCACGCCTCTGTCTACCAACAAGTATTTTCCTCCATCAAGTCCCCACGAGAGAAAAATATTGAGAGGTCGGCTTCTCTCAACATCAAGATGTAGAAAATCTAACACATGGTCACAACGATGAATATCATGATAGACTTTATCTTATTTCAATCTCATACTAGGGTTTCTCCATCTCCCCAAGAACTAATGATCTACTCAGACATGGAGGTAATCAACATCATGGTAATGGTAATGGAAACAACCACAGATGAATAATACTTGTATAAATCCACAACGAGTATAGGAATTACAACAAGGTCTAGACAAGATGTAGATGGGATGGATGGAGATGGTGGTGATGGAGCGGTGGATGATGAAGATCGATGCCTTAGCCTCCTGGATCTACGCAAGGCGAAGATGGATCCCATGTGGATGAGTTCCCCCTCTAGATGCCTTTCAAAGGTGAGGTTTCTGCGATTTTTGGGTGTTCTGTATGTCGTCTCCTCGAACCAATTGCACAGGGTGAAACTATTTGATGAGACGGAGGCGAAGCCAGCTATATGGCCGGAGCTATACGGCCGGAAAAAGTGCTCCAATCATATAGTTGGTCGTTGGACTCTCTGCCTCCCTTGTTCGCTTCTGGTTTTCTTCTGCTATTATTAATATTTCCCAAATAAGTGATTTACGTTGTTTTTGACTCCTTTTCTCCACAGTACAGGTGCTCCAAGAATTGTATCCATTGGATCCATTATCTGTCCTGATCCTGGTGAAAACAGACATAAAATGTGCGCGCGAATGCCGTAAAATACCAAGATCCTATGTCTACAATGCAAAATAATAATGTTGGCCGGGGTGGGACCCGTGTTCTAGGCCCATTGAGGGGCCGGTGGCCGGATAGGCCCCACTGATACGTCATAAACGTATCTATAATTTTTGATGCTCCATGCTTGCTTTGTATCAACTATCTTATGTTTTGTCTACACTTTGAGGCATTTTTATACATTTTCTAGAACTAACCTATTGACAAGATGCCGTAGTGCTAGTTGCCTATTTTCTGATGTTTTTGGTTTTAGAAAAGCTAGTAAAGAAATATTCTCGGAATTGGACGAAACAAAAGCCAAAGTTCCTATTTTTCCTGACACGACACGGAAGTCCAAAGCAGAGACGTAGGAGAGCCACGATGCGGCCACACCATAGGGTGGCGCGGCCCCCCTGGGCACACTAGGCCTAGGTGTGGGCCCCTCGGGCGGCCACCGACCTCGCCTCTTCGCCTATATAAACCCCCCGAGATGAAAACCCTAAGGGGAGGATAAGAATTGTACGAAAATTTATGTAGCACCGCCGCCACCAAAGAGGAGATTCAGGGGACAGAAGTCTCTGTTCTGGCACCCTATTGGGACGGGAAAGTTCCCCCAGATCCATCTCCATCGACTCCACCGCCATCTCCATCATCGTTGATGACTCCCATGATGAGGAGGGAGTAGTTCTCTCTCGAGGCTAAGGGCTCTACCGGTAGCTATGTGTTCATCTCTCTCTCTATGTGTGATCTTATTGAGATCATGAGATTTGTAATCTAGTTGAATAAGTAGATCTATTCTGCTACTCAAGTGCTTTAATTAATCTCTGCTTATCCCCAGGTGTGTGAAGTTGATAGTGTGCACATCGTGTGGCACTTAGGCTAAGGTTACAAAAATACTTATCATGAGTATAATTTGAGTTAGATGTCTCTATGAGATTGTGGTGTTTGTTGGAACCATCTAGCGCTCAAGGTGACAATGAGGGGTTATCTAGATGGGGAATGCGAACTTTAGGGTGTGTTGTTATAGCCCTACATCATCCAACTGGAGAGTAGTTCAGGGTAGCATAATGAAGAGAAGATATTTATATGAGAGTGTCCACTAGTGAAAGTATGATCCCTAGGCCTTGTTTCTAAGCATTGAAACACCGTTTACAATCAGTCTTGTTACATGTTTGCTTGCTACCAATCTTATTTCAGATTGCAATTACCACTTATAATCATCCATATTACTTGTATTTCACTATCTCTTCGCTGAACTAGTGCACCTATACACCTGACAAGTGTATTGGGTGTGTTGGGGACACAAGCGATTTCTTGTAACTTGACTGCAGGGTTGCTTGAGAGGGATACCTTTGACCACTTCCTCCCTGAGTTCTATAAACCATGGGTGATCCTCTTAAGGGAAACTTGCTATTGTTCTACAAACCTCTGCACTTGGAGGCCCAACAACTATCTACAAGAATAGAAGTGCGTAGACATCAAGCTATTTTCTGGCGCCGTTGCCGGGGAGGTAAGGGAAAAGGTACTCACATCCTCTAGCTACTAAGCTATCTTATAGTACTGTTGCTGGTGTGTGAGTGCTTGAAGTTATTTCCTTTAGATTCTGCAATTATATCTTTTTGTTTCTTGTTTTTATTTTCACTAGTTAGGCTTAATGGAAAACAACAACAAAAATTAGAGAGCTTTATAGTATTTATCTTGAGTTAGGACATGAAGTGTTTGAAGAAAAAATTAAAAAACCTATGGAACTTTACTTACATGCTAATAGCAATGTTATTAGTATGAATTCTTTGAACACCATTATTTCTAATGCTATGGAAAAGTCTAAGCTTGGGGAAGCTGGTTTTGATGAGCATGATATTTTTAGTCCCCCAAGCACGAAGGAGAAAATTTACTTTGATGATACTATACCTCCAATATATGATGATTACAATGATGAATATGATATTTTTAGTCCACCTACTATTGAGGAGAAAATTAATTATGATTACAATAAGCCTCCTATATTTGATGATTATGGTGATGAGAATAATAATGATAGCTATTTTGTTGAATTTTCTCCCACTACGATTAATAAGAATGACTATGCTTATAGGGAGAGTAATAATTATTTTATGCATGTGGCCCATGATAAGAATGTTTTATGTGATATTTATATTGTTAATTTTATTCATGATGCTACTGAAAGTTATTATGGGAGAGAGCCACATGGTTTTATGTATCTCAACAATATTAAGTTTCCCCTCTTTATCTTGAAATTTTTGAAGTTGCACTTGTTTTGCTTTCCTATGCTTGTGGATTTGTGCTTTCATGACTTGTTTCTTTACAAGATTATTTTTCATAGGAAGTGGGTTAGACTTAAATTTGTTCCATATTTGCTTCTTGATGCTCTCTTTTATTTCAATTCATATTTCTTATGTGAGTATCATCGAAATTATCATGCCTATCTTAATGGCTATAAAGAAAGAGCTTTTGGGAGACAACCCATTATATTTTTACTTTCAGTTTATTTTTGTTTTGTTTAGTCTTAAAAGTTTTTGCCTCTATAATAACCTCTCCTTATCCTTTTTGTTTGGTTTTTGTGCCAAGAATAACCTCTAATGAGAGGGAACTAAGATATGGGGAAGTTGCTGTCCTGAAACAGATTTCTATGCGTCACTGTAAAAAATCGTGAAAAATCTCAGTACGTCGGATTGAGATGTAATTTTTTGTTCTTATGCCCCAGGTTATTACCCAACTTTATTTAGTTTTGCACTTTTCGATTTGAGCAACATAAGAGTTTCTAAAAAATCGGTCTTGACCTGCTGGTCTATTTTGACAGATTTTTGCCATTATTTGCATTTGCCTCTTAATCGGTTTCTTTTTGAGTTCTCTTGGATCACTCGAGCTTTTAAAAGAAATTGCTATAGTAGCTTGTGTTTTAATGTAAGTTTTACTTGTGTTAAAACTAAACCCAAAGACTTATTATCTTGAATACACTAATGTTGCTAATGAAGATTGTGTGAAGTTTTGTATGAAGGAAATTTTGAAGTGTAGGGAAGAATATGTAGGGTAACGGGTAGGCTGCACTAGCGTAAAATCAAAATTTTCTACCGCGTCAACCAGGAATACTATTGTCATAGATCACGGGATTACCGCTAGACGCGCAGGTGTGGAACTCGATGAAGCACGCTGCGGCAGTGTAGATGTTCTACGTCTCCTCCTCGTCCCCGTCCCACGAGCAGCTCCCCTTTGCGTGGCTCGTCCAAGTGCTACAGATGAAGCACCTCCGAGGTATCCACACGTCCGGAGTGGAAGCCGTCACACGCCAGACTGCTAGGTCTACGCGTGCAACACAGGTGGAAGAGGAGTGGCGGCTGGGTGGAATGCTCTACCCTATTCAGCTCGCCTCACCCTCTCTTATATAGGCATCCCTGGTGGGCTTCTACATTAGCAGCCCATTAGCAGCCTAAGCCTGGTCTAATTCGGATCCAATCCTCATTAGGCTTCCAGCCCCTAAAGTGTGTGACCCTATAGGTTCATACACGTATAGACATGACGCGAGTACACTTACTCCATCAATAGTTGGTAGCGGCCTCTAGCAAGACGTGCCAACTCCTAAACGCATATAAAGATCATTCGGACAAACCATCACAAGGTTGAGTACATGTCTTTCCCTTTGCCTCACGATATTTGGTCTAGCTCCAAGTTGACCTCTCTTTCTCGATACTGTGATTCGGAATCCCTTTACTAGGTTAACTCTTAACCATATGTAGCACGGCCATGCATTTCTGGATCCGATCACTCGAGGGGCCCAGAGATATCTCTCTCAAGTAGAGAGGGGCAAATCCCATCTTGAATGACCGATGCCTTGCAGCATGTATCAGGACAAACCCGAAAGCTACCTTTATAACTACCTAGTTACGGAGTAGTGTTTGATAGCCCCAAAGTAGGTCGATCCACATCTCAAGTACATGCGACAATCTCAGGTCTAAGGACAAAACATACACGATGTGTAGAGAGAGCTGCAAGTATTATTGCCAGTCTCATGTTCGGTCAGTCCAACCCCATGTTCATAACATGTGTCCACATCATTGGTTTGACATCTCCATGTCTATGACTTGCGAAACATAGTCATCAACCAATCGATGTGCTAGTCTAATATTCACGTGTGTCCTCGCATGAACTCCGACTAGGGACAATTATTAGATAACCATACAAGTAAAGAGTTTCACAAAAAATTCACATAATTGCCAATCAATACAAGTTGCCTGGTATATGGATATTCAAGGAACATTATAATAACTCATGGATACACATGAAATACAATCATCTCTATGATTGCCTCTAGGGCATATTTCCTTCAGAATAATGTGATGAGAAGAAGTATGGACAAAAGCTCAAGCTTGGGGATGCCACCCATGTCACCACAAGAAATATTCAAGAAGTACAAGCATCAAAGCTTGGGGATGCCCAAGGCATCCCCTTCTTCATCAATAATCTCAGGTCTTCTTGTAAGACACTTTATTTTTATTACCTTATGCACTATGTGTTGTTCTTGGAGCGTCTTTGTGTTTTTATTTTCTTTTTCTCTCTTTGCCGCAATAAGTTGGTTGGATCCCAACACACTTCTTTTGGAGAGAGACACACCTCGTTATTCATTGCCTAGAACACTCTAGTTTTCACTCTTATTGTTCTGTGAGTGTTCTCCTTTGCTAGCACTACGTTTAGCTTTAGTTTTATTATTATTTTGGCTTAGCACTTTTTAGTTCTTCTTTGTAGATGGGTGAGACATGATCTCTGGTCTTTATTGATTATTATCTTTGAGAGTTGTTTCAAATAAGTCGATTGGTGTTGGAAAAGAGTAGGGGATCCGCAGCAGAAAACAAAACATTTCCTATGTTGGAACCCCAAAAACTGCCTAGGATCTATCTATGTAGTAATGCAGTAACAGACGATGCGTAGAGAATACATACCCTTGTAGACCGTACGCGGTTAACGTTCTGAGGGGAACGTGGTTGATGTAGTCGTACTTGTAGCCGACCTCAAAGTCGCGAAGCTCCTTGTAGGTCACCCCTTGCTCCTTCTTCATCGTGCAGCAGCTCTAGCTCACAACATTTAAGTGCCCCAAGTGTTGCACCTCGTGTCTTCATACACATCCGGTGCACGATGAGATCTCTGGCTCCCCGATCCCACCAGGAGTGCGGAAGTTGATATCCAGCTAGGAATCCCTGCAGCGCAACGGCGTGCTGCAGGCGTGCCTTGTTCGCACATCCTAAACTTGGGGCCATGGTCACAAGGGCTAGAGAGAGAGAGGGAAGGAGGAAGTCAACCAAAGGACTTCCCCAAATATTGGTGTGTTTCATCCCACCCATGGGCACCCCTTTATATAGGTGGAGGAGGTGTGCCCTCCCCATTAGGTTAGCCATGTGGGACTATAAGTAAAGGAAAAAGGAGGAGGAAATTCGTTCCAGCCGGCTAGGACACAAGGGCCCAACACAGTAGCATGCTCAGGCCAGCAAATGGCCAGCCTGGGACAGAGCCATCCGGGTGGGCCAGCAAGCCACACCACGGCCCAGCCGCAAGCGGCGCTCAGCACCAGCTCGCGCGTAGTTGGGTGGGCCGCCAGTCCCCTGCCGGCCCGGTTAGCTGGCCGGCTCCCCCGCGATCCCTGCATGGGCCGGGGTCGAGCCAGGCCAACTGCCGCGGCTGGCAGCTGGTGCCTGCCTCCGTGCGGTGCGGAGTATCAGCCGCTCACGTGGCTGGGCTATTTTCTTTTATTCCTTTTCTTTTTATGTAGCTTTTCTTCTAGGCTATTTCCCTCTAGGGATTTGGCCTAACATAAAAGTTGCCTTTATAAATCTTAATCTAAATATTATTTAGTATATATTAATTCATAATTAACATATAATAAATGTATATTTAAATTCCCATTTATCCAAAAACACTTTTCTGGTCTTTTCCTTTATTCTTTCTTCGAACAACTTCGGATCTCTCTGTGGAACAATTCTGGCTTTCTCTTTCTCTACTGTGATTTCGTCTTACGAATTCTCTCTCATCGTACCCTTAAGTGTATCCCCTCACGGCTCAGGAATGCTCTATACATGATCTATATCAATGATGAACAGAGGGACCAAGGATGTCCATGTGACCCCTATGCATTCCTGATGGCAATGTCGTTTGAACCGGTAAATGTAGCATCCATATTCCTTTTGTTTCTTGATATGACTTGTCCGAGATCCGATCATTGGTATCACATACCTTGTTCAATCTCGTTAACAACAAGTTCTATTTTCTTGTTACCGTGATATTACATCCCCGTGTCCGAGTCACATGTTGCAACATTTATGGATGTAATCTTACCAAGCCGACCGTATGTATCTTTGATGTCTACGCACTTCTACTCTTGTAGACAGTTGTTGGGCCTCCAAGTGCAGAGGTTTGTAGAACAACAGCAAGTTTTCCCTTAAGTGGATCACCAAAGGTTTATCGAACTCAGGGAGGAAGTGGTCAAAGGTATTCCCTCTCAAGCAACCCTGCAATCAAGATACAAGAAGTCTCTTGTGTCCCCAACACACCCAATACACTTGTCAGGTGTATAGGTGCACTAGTTCGGCAAAGAGATAGTGAAATACAAGTGGTATAGATAATTATAAGTGGTAACGGTGCTAGAAAATAGCTTGCTGGCATGGAAGAGACTAAAGGCAAACTGAAATAAAGATGGAATCAAGCAAACATGTAACATATCTAATTGCAAATGGTGTTTCAATGCTTAGAAACAAGGCCTAGGGATCATACTTTCACTAGTGAACACTCTCATATAGATATATTATCTCCATGATACTACTCTTAACTACTCTATGGTTGGACACTCTAATCCATGGTAGGGCTATAACAGCACACCTCAAGTAAGCCTTTCTATCTAGATAACCCCACACTCTCACCTTGAGCACTAGATGGTTCCAACAAACACCACAATTTCATAAAGACATCCAACTCCAAATATAACTCATAACAAGTATTTGTAATCTCTAGCCTAAGTGCCACCATGTTGTGCACACTGTCACTGTCACACACATGGGGAGTGCAGAGATCTATTAAAGCACTTGAGTAGCAAGGTAGATCTATAGATTACAAGCTCATGATCACAATATGATCATGCATAGAGAGAGATGAACACATAGCTACCGGTAGAACCCTTAGCCTCGAGAGATAACTACTCCCTCATCATCATGGGAATCAGCGACGGTGATGGAGATGGCCGTGGAGCCAATGGAGATGGCTCCGGGGCACTTCCCCGTCCCGGCAGGGTGCTGGAACAGAGACTTTCTGTCCCTCGAATCTCCTCTTCGGTGGCGGCGGCACTACGGAACTTTTCATGGATTTCTGATTGACGATTTAGGGTTTTTGCCTCCGGGGAGATATATAGGCGAAAGAGGCAAGGTCGGTGGCCGGCCAGGGGGCCCACACCATGGCCTGGCGCGGCCAAGGGGGACCCGCGCCTAGGGGTGGTGTGGCCACCCTATGGCCCCTCTCCGTCTTGTATTCTGGCTCCGTGAGTCTCCGGGAAAAATAGGCATATTGGCTTTTATCCCGTCCAATTCCGAGAATATTCATTTTCTGACTTTCTGGAACCAAAAACAGCAGAAAACAGGCAACTGGCACTGTGGCTCTTGTTAATAGGTTAGTCCAAGAAATCATATGAAAAGGACTCCAAATTGTGGACAAAACATAAGAAAGTAGATAAAAGCAAGTATCAAACATCAAAAATTATGGATACGTTTGCAACGTATCAATCTTTAATGCTGTAACACCCTCTACGGTTCCTCTGAGTACCTGAGCACACCTTTAATGCTGTAACACCCTCGAATTGGCCCTATGCAAGTTTGAGCACTTCCCGCCAAACCTGCATAGAAACGATTCAAGGACACCCACCAGGCACTTGCGTGCGGGTGGAGAACGAAGTAATACCATTACACATTAGTCCACTATGGAACCCACAGAATATATATATATATACATCAACGACTCCATGAGTCAAGAATACAGATATACTATACAAAGATCCAAATCACCTTGAAAACAATAGAACATCTGAGTACGGACAAGATGCAAATGGGGCTAAGAGCCCTGAAGAATAACCAATGGCGTCCATAACCCTGCCTAGGCCAAGCCGAAAGGGTAACCCTGCTAACGATGTCAATCTCAAACCTGCTAAAACAAAAGGGGTGCCAACAAAGGGCAAAGGAAAAAGAGGAGCGTCAGTACTGAGGCCAGTACATGGCGAGGCTAGAATTCGGCGGCTCTCGCCTACATAGGTATGGTGAACTGAACCGACAACGCAACATGCACTAAACAACCTATAGAGACTCGAGGCAACTGTCGGCTATTAGAGAGGGATAAGAGAGACCTATTCGAGGCCAACCTGATACTAACACCAATCATACCCATCCTGGTATTCCCCCTCGAGACCAAACGAGGAAGTCAAACCGAGAAACTCACACAGTTGGCAGTTTTATTCATTCCATTATAGTTGAAGCACTTACTAGTCAGATACAGATAGCATGAGTCATCTTGATAGCATAAATAGTGGGAAGTTTTAGTTAACCATTCAGTGGTAGTTGCAGTACTTACTAGTCAGATACAATTAGCATGTGACATCCCAAACCCAGCAGTTGTTGGCACTTTTATTTCTTTCCATTGGAGTTGCGATACTTACTAGTCAGATATAACATGACACGATACACACCAGTTCCACCAGTTGTTGGCACTTTCATTATCCATTCCATCGTAGTGAAGCTGATTACTAGTCACATATTAAGTCAAATTTGTAGCACTACTTTAGTTATGCTTGTCTATGATCGAGATATTGTGCTCCAAGTCGTCCATAACCGCGGACACGGCTTTCAGAAAGATTTACCCTGCAGGGGTGCACAAATAGCAACACACGCAGGATCAACCTCGGGAAAACCAAATCAAAACCCAATGAGGCTTTCACGACAAAGCAATCACAGGATTCATAAAATATTTCAGGGGGCCACCCCACTAAGCTACCCGCAACGAAGTGGGCCGGCTCTGAGACGGACCTAGGGTTTGTGTGGACGGCGTTAAATGACTAGGAACCCGAAAGTGTGACTGGGCTTGTCGATACAGCGAAAATGTGTCACGATCCAAAACAGTACAAGTGCTCCACGCATAATCTTAAATAAAGCAGTAAAGCATGGCATAGGTACAAGATAGTAATAAAACCCCAAACTAGTTTGTGGCCCCAAGAAATAAGAAATGAATAAAGTTCTGGCTAAGGGGATTCATGGTCCCACATGCGGATAGTGCGATAGTCAAGGAACAGGTATCAAGTACTCGGGGTCCTACGGGACACAAGTGAGCGTGGAAGAACCAAATAACATCTATTGCCCACCGATGCCTCTACATTAGTTATATCTAGCAATTTATTAGTTGTATTTAAAGTCATGATCCTCTCCACCGTAAAGCATATGACAACATTCCAACAACTGTGACAACTGTGTGGTACTTCATGACACGGGATCGCACCTGAGCAAGCGACTACGACTCGCAAGGCCATCTATCTACCAAACAACAGGTAATAGGAGGTGTCCAAGGCAATATAAAGGCTGCACATATTATATCTGGTACGGAACACTAAGCATCGCGACACGGATATCAATAGATCAACAGGAGGAAATAAAGACTATAAATGCAAAATAGGTAGAAAGGGGGAGAATGCTCGCTTGGGAAACACTACCGAAGGCTCATTATCCGAAGAACTTGTCGATACTCGCATCAACTCAATGGCCTAATCCGCGAATACGCAAACACTAAAATAAACACCGGATGCACCATTTAATACTACGACAGAAGATCGGGCATGATGTATGTATGATGTATGATATAGCAAAGATGCGATGCAATTAGGCAATATTAAGCGGAACCAGGGTCCCGACAATTAATTAAATGGTTCAAGTTATTTGGATACCCCGCATTTTAAATGTTGTCTTAACAAGGCAAAATATGGAATCGGTTCGCTACACAAATATAAATGGAGCCAATATAAGACTAGAATAGCCACATCTAATCTCCATGGTTAATTTAGGTGAATCATCGAAATACCCCCAAACAAATGAATATGTATGTGAGCATGAACAGTTAAATGCAACAAGTGTATATATGACATTTATAAAATAAGGTTCTCGGAAAGGGGATCACTTAGGGGTCGAAGATCTCGGGGTTCGATGTGGTTCGGGTTCGGTCTTTGGATCCACATAGATTATCTTGGCGATCCAAGGGGTTCGGGGTCCGGGAGAACTTTGCGTCCGAGAAGGAGGTCCCCGGGTTCGGTTGTCAGGAGGACTTGTCCCTTTGTTGGTGGTCCTCAAGTAGCACCGTGTCCGATGATCTCCGTGGCTTCTTCACATGACCGGGTGGTCGAACTTGGTACTTGGTGGATCTCATCGACAAGAAGTTTATGGCAGCACGTGGCAAATCACGGCTTCACAAAACAGCAACACATATCAAAACATCAACTGTGCTAGCACACACACAAGCAAACAGGCAGCACGGCAGGGAGGATCTCGGGGCCAGACCCAGAAGACGTCGAACGGGCTTGTCCGCTGGATCTTGTCCGCAGAGGGAGGCGACGGTGAAGAGGAGCTCGAGCGGAGGAGGGCTCCAGGCGGTGGGACCCAGGCTAGGGCACGCCCAGCGGTGGATTAGAGGGGCGTGACGCTGGGCTCGAGAGGCGCGCGAGGCCCAGACCGGTGGCGAACTCGGGACGAGGCCGGACCGAGGCAGAGCCACGCTCAGAGGCGGGGTCACCGGGACAGAGGCGGGTCGGCTGCGTTGGTGGCTCGCAGGAGATGTGGCCGAGGGCGGCGAGAGGCTGCGCTGCGGCTGTGCCTGGCGGAGCTCGAGGTGGCCAGGGAGACGGGGCTCGAGGAAGGAGATGGCGACGCAGATACGGTCACGGTCGGAGGAGCTCAGGGACAGCGGCGGTCGAGCGGGCCGAGGGCAGCGCGGACGGGATGAGGCTGGCGGTGGCCCGAGCGTTGTGAGGGAGGCGACGCCCCAAGGCAGCGGCGGGGATCCGGGAGGAGGGCGCCAGGCGACAGCGGGAAAGATCTCAGCGGGGAGTCACACACGGGGAACCAACGAGGCGGAGGTCGAAGCAGGGGTGGCAGAGCTTGTCCAGGCCAGCGGGCGAGCGGAGCCGAGCACGGCGGCGATGTGCTCTGGATCGAAGGGACAAGGCCCCGATCGGACACGAGGGTTGGTGGGAATCCGTCGAGGAGGTTGGGGATCGAAGGATATGTAGCGAGCATGGCGTGCAGGACTAGTGTTCTCGGGGTGGGGCCAAGGTACGTGATGTAGGGATCGGGCCTGGCGGTTGTTGACCGCGCGGGGTGGGGATCGAGGCTAGGCGATGGGGACAGGTTCGAGCAGGGGTAGGTGGGGCTGGGGAGCGACGTGAGATGGGTTGCACTAGCGTCGCGTGATGCATGCGAAGCATGTCGATATGTGGGTGCGTTTGTGTGCTGGGCACAGCTGGGGTGGGGTGTGTCTCTATTGTGCGCGTGTGGTGTGGTGTTCGGCATGGTGAGGAGAGTGGGGTGGCGACGGCAGAGGGAGCTGTGGCTGGGGATTAGGGTTTGGCTAGGGTTTGGTGGCTGTGGGCTGGGTGGCCTCCGATTGGGCCTTCGGGCCTGGCCGTTGGCTACCCAACCCCCACAAAAATATTATATATATTTTAAAAAGACTTTTATAATGGATTTTTGGACAAAACAAAATATCTGGAAGGACCGGGTTTTACATTTGAAATAAAGAGGGAGGCAAACAGAAAACAAGTATAAGGCTTTTAGAAAATAGTTTTAGGCAGACATATGCATGATGACATGACGATGCTCAAATGCAAGGTGGCATGATGACATGAGCATGCAGTCATGATGATGCACAAAAAAAAATTCAAACGATTTTCTAGTAGTGGTTTTAGCGGGGTGCTACAAATGCCACCGTATTACCAGATGACGTTTGATGCTATCTAAGCACTCCCGGGAGACAGTGATTGATATAGCGTCATGGTCTAAGGATTTAGGAGTCTAGATTTAGCTGTTGCAACAATGAACTATATGACTTGATCGTGTTGCAATCCTTCGAGGAATGTCCATCACATCATTCTCCTATGATATGACCCCGTTGTCAATTGGCATAAATGCCCGTGATCTTGAAACCTAGATCATCCTCATGACCAACAAACTAGTATGATTAGAGGCTACTAGGGACTTGGTTGTTTCATACCACACATGTACCAATGTTTCTACTTGGCACAGTTATAGCACAATATAAAACTATTATAAACTAATTGAGATATGACAATAAAAACCTATTTATTATTTGCCTCTAGGGCATATATCCTTCAATCTCCCACTTGCACTAGAGTACAAATAATATAGCTTGCATTTTACTCATATAAACCATATAACATATGCGTTTATAGGTCATGCATGCTCATGGGAAACATCGTGTCCATGTTCTGTTTTACCAGATCATTATGTCTTTTGCAAATCATTAATGTCTTCCTAATTTTGATATTCACACCATTATCGTATAATGGGTCGAAGCATTTGTTTGGCAACAAAGTGATACTTTGTATCTAGTGTTTATAATGACAGTTGTTTTCGCTGTTGTCATCTAAACTTCGAAACACACTTTGCCATCCTTTGTGTATATACTATAGTCATGGCAGCAGAACGAGGCCAGATTCTAGGAGCCTATAGTGACTTTAGATCAACCTCGAGGTCTTTCTCATGGGCACTATGCCCTGGGACACATCATTCTACATTAAAAGCGAACTAGCCCCACCATAACATTATACATCACATCTGATGGCGCCTTTATACTGCTATATCTATGTAGATCCTAGTGCATGAAATGCAACTATGCCACTTACTTTGCTTCTTGCCATTTAAGTACAAACTTAATTCTAGTTCAGTGATCAACTCAGGAATCACTTCAAGACATGTTCTTACAGTTAAGAGCTAGTCCTTCCAACTAGAACCTTGGGTCACATTACGTCGAGTATACAACATGTTTATATGGAAGAACCTATGACTGAGGCATAAGAGATGCAACACATCTCTTTCTTTCAACCATAGTTGTAATACTAACTCAATGCTTCATACAGTAAGAACTTATTTCTTACCTTGTTCCATTATGAGCTTCTTCAGAATCTTGTCTTAGGACATTCTGAACATCTTTCAGAATCAAGTCCAGGAAGCATTCAACATTCAGTGTTTATTAAACTCACTAATCTATCTCGATAGATTTTCTTGTTTAATAACTTCAACTTCATACTTATTTATCCACTTAAATATTATTAACACCAATCACATCATTCACATATGTCGTCCACATATCCAAGAATGATTTCACGCTCCCACTCAAATATTGCATCCATATTTGAGATCCAGGGATTTCACTTAGCTCCCACTCAAAATATGTCAACTACATATTATGATTTAGCCAAGCTGATTTGCTCCCACTCAAATCTAGGTCCTCTCGACAATCTTGGACATTCCAAAATTCCTTGATCACCATCAAATCGAGAATTGCACTAACGAGATTTTAATGACCATTCATTTCTCATACTTAGGTCCATCACGCTTCTTTGTATTTCATAGGTATGCCTTGTTCAAAACATGACAAGTGAATCAACAATATAATTCGACAAACTTGTAGAATATATAGTTGAATCCTACTTTCTTTAGTAAAAGTATTTACTTGAAACTTTATGATCATTATCAATAGTTTCTCCTCTATATGTAGAGTTTGGATTCACGAAACAAATTTTGCTGTGCCACTCAACAATCAGGAGGTAAGGTTAAATACCTTGTTTGATATTTACTTTCTTCCACCTGTATCTTCATCAAGACACGTTGTCTTTGGACAACAACAGGTTTGCCCCTTTGTGGAAGATGCATTCATAGCTTCCTAAGAATGCTCTACAAAGACTTATTTATTTGCCATGACTTTGACTTATCGAAATCTCCAGAAACTCGAACTTGCCATAACACTTATGGTGTTGTTTCCACAAATCTTTTAGATGTTCCTTTGTATTTCAAATGAGTGTTTCCTTATTTTGATATCTAACTCTAAACGATAACTATAACCCCTATAAGAGATAATATTATACCATATGTATCTTAATACATAATGATTATGATGTTTAGACATTCCAACAAAGTTTGAATTCGTCCAATTATCATAATTTGTGAAACATCTTTCACAATTCTCTTTTATGCTAAACTTAACTTAAATACTTTAATCATGTTGATCAAATCGAAGAGACTTGTTAATTAAATATCCTCCTTTGTTGTGAACTCATTTGAACAATTCAAATTGTTTCAAACTTATTGTTCATTAAGTGAATATGCTTATTCACTAAAGTCCATAATTAACAAATGATTTCCACTACTTGTTGAAAATATGATACATCACTATGTATAATTTTCAACATTTCTTCGCATATCACCGTTTTACCAGAATGCGGAGTTTTAGTCATTCTGCCCAAGAGGCATGGTTTTGCAAAGTCTCTAGATTAAGCATCTAGGACCTTGATCTTCATTTACAATGAAGAACATGTAATAACCAAAATGACTTAAACTATAGTGTCATTTCATTATTAAACTTTGGATATCTTTTAGCATTCTAATACTTTTATAAATGTTTAAATCATTATCATTAACATAGTGATGAGAATAACTTATTTATAATCGTAATGTGACCATAATGGTATTGTTCATAAGAATAGTACAAACTGGCTTGTAACTTGTTCATATGAATAATCGTCTTGCCAAAAGCAAGACACACAAACAAGGATTACAAATCATATTCAAGTCCACTAATCCAAATGATAAACTTTGAGGAAAGAGGTGATGTCGGCCATCAACTATTTTGCGTGCCGTCATCAAGCCTCATTACCTCAACTCCACTAATTATCAAGTAGACCATCTTGTTTTCACAAAACGGGACAAGTATCAAATACTGTGCAAACTACAATAAGTTTTTGCAAGAATTACACTTATAACTTTGTATATCTAACATATACCTTTTCATCCATGACCTCCATTGTAATCAAGCCCTTCTGCGAGTTCTCAAACTCTAATGCAAGATCACTATGTGAATTTCCGAATATTCCTTTTCATCCATGATGGAGGAAAACCCAGCCAACGACTCATACTTTATGCGCCATATTTTGCAGAATACAAAATGTAGCCCCAACTCTCCATCGAATGGAGAATGGCTTATTGGATGATTATGGGGAAAACACAAATATTCCGGAGTCATTGAATTATCTCCTAATGGTTATTGTATCAAGAAGAAAAGACCACCTTTTATGAGGATATCCCTCAGGCGTGGGTATTAATCTATGAAGTTGGACCCTTCTACTAAGTTCCACATTAAGCAATATATTCCCATGGTTGCAAAGGACCTCAATGGGATAGGCCAAGAACTACTAAGATATTTGCAAACAGACATCTAGACTAAGTTCATAATAAGAGATCAATTTACAATTGGTCTCCACTAAAATTGTCACCCCCTGGACGATTTTAGTGATCACATGATCCCTATCCTCTGCACCTCCCCCGATCATCACGGCCATCAGTGCAACCTCAAAGGTAGACATTCCATAATGCCAATCACATCATCCATGTGACTCATTCTCGATCTTTCAATCTCTTGTGTTCCGAGGCCACGTCTCTATAACATGCTAGGCTCGCTAAATCTAACTTGTATGTATTCGCTGTGCAACATGGCTTACACCCACTGTATGCGAACGTAGATATGTCTGACACCCCGCTCACCATGGGTCGCCTCATACCGAAGAACTTTCTTAGTGGTGCACACACAAGGGGAACACAGAACATTGGAATTAAATAGGGATTATCTTATTTCTACCATTGAGTATCTAATACTAGCACACAATAATATGTAAAACATATATTAACATCATACGTATATTGTGATATGATATGGTCCTTCTTGCTCCTTGATCTCCATCGAGCGCTCCAGCATGATCTCCATCTTGCCCTTGGTTTGACGTCAAGTCCACGACGCCTCCACCAGGTCGTCCATCAGAACGATGACTATTACTATACTACTTAGTAATAGAAAAGTAAACTACTTTACCTTCATAATGACCAATGCCATATCATAATCACATGCCCTCCTGCAAAATAAAGTTAGACGCCTCTACCTTATCTATTGCAAGTTTTTTGTGGTTTTTAGGGCTTTCGCAATATAACCGTTTCTAAACTACGAACTTTCCAACCACAACATGGATCCGACAGTTGTCTCTACTACACCCCTTCCGGGGTCCTCCGTTGTAAATGCTATATCAACAATCGAATGAGAGACAGACACCCGCTAGCCACTTATACGGTACAAGCCGTATGTTGAGCGTGGAACCAGTCTCGCGTACAAATACGCGTAAGGTCGGTCTGGGTCACTTCATCAAATAATACCATGATATAAACAAGTACACGTTAAAGGGTAACAACTAAGGGATCAATGCCCGCACAATACTTATGCGTACTGGCCGTACAACACTCCTACGCATAGATCGGCTCTGATACCACTGAAGGGGATCCGCAGCAGAAAACAAAAAAATCCTACGTTGGAACCCCAAAAACTGCCTAGAATCTATCTATGTAGTAATGCAGTAACGGCCAATGCGTAAAGAATACATACCCTTGTAGACCGTATGCGGTTAACGTTCCGAGGGGAACATGGTTGATGTAGTCGTACTCGTAGCCGACCTCAAGGTCGCGAAGCTCCTCGCGGGTCACCTCTTGCTCCTTCTTCATCGTGCAGCAGCTCCGGCTCACGACATTTAAGCGCCCCAAGTGTTGTGCCTCGTGTCTTCGTATACATCCAGTGCACGATGAGACCTCCGGCTCCCCGATCTCGCCAGGAGTGCGGAAGTTGATATCCGGCTAGGAATCCCTGTAGCGCAACGGCGTGCCGTAGGTGTGCCTTGTTCACACAGCTCAAACTTGGGGCCTTGGTCACAAGGGCTAGAGAGAGAGGGAAGGAGGAAGTCAACCAAAGGACTTCTCCAAATATTGGTGTGTTTCATCCCACCCATGGGCACCCCTTTATATAGGCAGAGGGGGGGTGTGCCCTCCCCATTAGGTTAGCCATGTGGGACTATTAGTAAAGGAAAAAGGAGGAGGAAATTTGTTCCAGCTGGCTGGGCCATAATGGCCTAGCACAGCAGCCCGCTCAGGCCAACAAATGGCTAGTGTCGGGGGGATAACCCCCGGGTAGGCCAAGACGGGACCAACCGGCTAGATCCAAGGAGCTCATGCCGTCTGGACCTAGATCAAGGAACCACAACCGGGTGGAATTCCCCACCCGGTCCGCATCCAAGTTTCCCCGGCTGGCCCGTCTAGCCAGGTAGCCAGAAGAACCGGCTGGGAGGCCACTCCTAGCCGGCCGCCTCGGATCTGCTGGCGGTAGTATGGTGGGAATAACGCTCCTTGCTGAGCGCACCTTTGACCAGATAGGCTGGCTAGCCTGGCCGGCATTACCGAACAACTGTGCCAAAGCTGGAGGCTGACGAGCAAAGCAAGGGCTGACGAGGAAAGCTCCGGCTTACGCATAAAGAGCCGGCTGACGGATAAAGAGCTGGCTGACGAGTAAAGCAAGGGCGCTGGACATTATAGCGCTATCATTCCCTGTAGTGAAGGCTTGACTGGACCCGGGCCTATCGTTTGGTCCTATCCAGCTGGCCCACTTTGTAAGGCCCAGATCCAAATAGTAAACCCTAGAACCCATCTTGTAAACTGCCTCCTCAACCAGTATATAAGGGGGGGGGGGGGTAGTGCTAGGGTTCTAGGTAGACAATGACAAGTTAGAAGTTCCCCACATTGAACAAGTTGAGTAGCTCCTTCTTCTCCTTCTAGCAGGGAGTAGCCAGGAAAACAAGTCAAGGAGCATCTGTATTGGGCATTCGCCCCTTTGATAGTAGATCCTTGCAGGAGTAGGAGATTTACCTCACCAAGAGGGCTCCGAACCTAGGTACATCGCTGTGTTTGCAGTATCTGTGCCCAACCCGTTGCGAGTAGCCACTGATAGCATCCTGATTGTCCCCTTCAAGCCATCCCTGATGGTACTGTCGTGTTCCACACCACGACAGTTGGCACCCACCGTGGGGCACAACGCTTCGGCTGGGATCATCTTTTGCACGGGACTTCCACTCGTCACCGGTGAGCGAGTCACCTCTGGCCCCGTCCTCACCTTCGGCTCCTTCGACTGCATCCTCGACAACGCATCCTGCTTCGCTGGGGGAACTTTCCCAAGTGGAGGCTCCATCATGCATTTCGATGAACACCGCATCTACGTCGCCACCGTCGCTGAGGCTTTCCCTCCTGAGGTCATCACCATCTCCAGTGCGCCCCCTGTTTTCTCTACTTTGCACATCGCCAGTGGCAGCGTCGAGGTCATGATGGCGGGCTCGGTGGAGAACCGTCGCCCACCTCTGGAGCACAACGTGGATGGCCGCGCCACCAACTCGCACCTCCTAAACTAGGACCTTCTCAACGCATCCATCGAACACCTCCACAACCCCATCACCCCCATCGAGGCAGACCCAGCTGCAGCTACGGCAGCCCTGGAGGCTACTCGTCAGAACCTTCTAGAGAAAGCTGGCAAAGTAGCAGCCACCCAACGGCGGATGAACGCGAGCATGCGTGAGTACAACATCGTGCACGGCTTCGCCCACTTACCCAGAACCAGCCCCCTCGCCCATCCCCAAGGACGAAACCTCAATTCGGAGATGGATTGCGCTACTGATTTGCATACGCCCGCGGTACAACCAGTTTACAGCACTCCCACTAAAAACATCAAGGCCGCAGAGGCAGCAGTCGCACAACTAAGCCACTTGGAGGGCGAGGAGCTGCTCCATCAGCAGGCAGGTGTCCAGCTCCTTGTGGTCACGACAAACAAACAGCAGGCTGAGGCAGAACTCAGCATGGCCAACAACATCAGGACCCAACCGGCTCGTTGGATGGCAGATATGGCTGCAGGCGGCAGCAAGGCATCTTCCCCAAACGGAGCAAGGCCAAGCAACCGCCCACGCGATGGATCTACATGCCGTGGGCACAACGCCCATGACACAGTGGCTGTTACTAGCAAAAACTGTGAGCCAGACGACGAAGCCGGAAAAGGCCAAGCGCTGCCCAAGTCCCGCCTATCCGGCCGGCTGGGACCGCTCGAGCCGGACGAACAGCAAGACGCGCGCGAACGAATCGACCTACTGGTCTAGTCACGCGCGCTGGAAGAAGAAAGTCTAGTCGGGACAAGATGCTTCGGACCGCGCATCCGGAATGAGCCGTTTCCTAAGGGATTTTCGCTCCCAAGGGATACGCCAGAATACAACAGCTCGGTCAAGCCGGAGGACTGGTTGGTGGACTACACCACCGCTGTGGGCATCACAACCAAGGTTATCAATCCAGAAGGAGCAAGGAAACACCCCAAAGGTGTAGCTAGCTGAACGATGGCATGGCGCACTACTGGTGCCAGCAGCAACGTGGAGACCTGCACAACACAACCACAGAACTCTGTCCCAAGTTGTGATGAGGTTGTCAATCTCACCGGTTTTGCTGAAAACAAAGGATTAAACGTATCGAATGGAAGGAAGTAATAGTTTGCAGAAAGTAAACACAAAGCAGTAAACAGTTTGTAGATTGTATGTAAAAGAAAGGACCGGGATCCATAGTTCACTAGAGGTGGCTCTCCTTAAGATAGATAACATGCTGGGTGAACAAATTACAGCGGGGCAATTGACAAACATCGAGAAAGCAATACATGCATATACTAATCATCTTGACTCCTTTGAGATTCGATTGGGCATTACAACATTATACATAGACCGCCATCCAACTGCATCTATGACTAATAATCCACCTTTAGGTTATCATCCGAACCCCCTCCAGTATTAAGTTGCAAGCAACAGATTATTGCTTTACGAATTGCATGTAATATAAACAATACAATTGTTCTATGAACAAAGGATTGTTGTTTTCTCCCTAGTAGCAACATCACATCTAGTACCTTAGAGATTTGTGTCACTTCCCCAGATTACCAGAGGCATGAACCCACTATCGAGCATAAATACTAACTCTTGGAGTTGCTAGCATCTACTTAGCCAAGATAGCTACTAACAACGGAAAGCATGCAAGATCACAAATAAAAAAGACATGATAGAATCAATAATCAATATGAAATAGCATCTCAATATCCATCGGATCCCCGTAAACACAACATGTAGAATTACAAATAGATGATCTTGATCATGAACGGAGCTCACAAGATCTAAACATGAAAGCACAAAGGAGGAGAACCAGCCATCTAGCTACTACATGGATCCGTAGTCCAAGGATGAACTACTCACGCATCACACCGGAGGCTTGCATGGTGATGAAGAAGGCCTCCAGGGTGAAATCCCCTCTCCGGCAGGGTGCCGGGAAGAGCTTTAGATCCCTCCTGATCTAGGGATGGAGATGACGGCTGCTACAGACTCTTTCATGGATTTTTGATCGGGTACTTAGGGTTTTCGTCCCGAGGGCATCTTATAGGCGGAAGGAGAGGCCGAGGGGGTGCTGGGGTCAACCAGACCACCCCCTAGCACGGGCCAGGCCTGGCCATGCGGCCAGGTGGTGTGGCCAGCCCCCAGCCCTTCTCTGTCTCGTATTCTGGCATCTGATGACTTCTGGAAAAATAGGCACTTTGGCTTTTGTCCCGTCCAATTTCAAGAATATTCATTTTCTGACTTTCCTAGAACCAAAAACAGCAGAAAACAGGCAGCTGACACTGTTGCTCTTGTTAATAGGTTAGTCCAAGAAATCATATGAAAAGTACTCCAAAGTGTGGACAAAACACAAGAAAGTAGATAAAACCAAGCATGGAACATCAAAAATTATAGATACATTTGCAATGTATCAACATCCCCAAGCTTAACTCCTGCTCGTCCTCGAGTAGGTAAGTGATAAAATGAAAGAATAATTTTTGAGGTGACATGCACCATCATAAACTTGATCAAAGTATTTGTAAAACATTCGAAGCTAGGATCATAGTACTTCAATCATAACATGAAAGACAAAGTTCTAGCAATAAGACAAAGAAACTATGATGCAACATGAAAAGGCACATACAAAAGATTCATGAATAACAATGCTTTGCAAGACGTTTGTTTGTTTCACATAAAGAAAACATAGCATAATAGTATTCAGCTTGTTCCTCAGAGAGTAGCAAATAAAAATGCATAGGACACCTTCAAAGTTCACAAGAGTGACTAGATACAAATAGTTTAAAACAAGCAATATCAAGTTATGCATCAATCAGCTAGTCTTGGGACAATGCACATAGAACTAAGAATGGCCACTATGCTCTCAAATTAGGTGCATAAAGATAGAAGGTGGAGACTCAATATAATGGTGGAAGAAAGGCCTTCATAGAAGGAAGTAGGGATTCAAGTCTCATAAAGAGCTTCCAAAAATTATGGTACTTATAGCTTTCAGCTCTCATTGCCCCTATCATAAGAATCTTGAAGGTGATTAAGGTTAAAGTGAACAAACTATGGTGTACATGCTTGACGAATTGTAAGTTAGAAATCTCTTGTCCCTTGAATACGAGGGTCGCTCCTCACGCTACTCAAGTTTAGTCACCGGTAAGTTTTTGTCATCGTAAGTACATGTGTATCATAGAGAACCACCAACGGGGTACCCCTTGCCCGATGATACGGAAGAATCCCCATATCAAATGACAAGGCAAGCAGACAACGAGCATCTCAACAATCTTCTTATTTACCATGGGAATATGGTGCTTTTTTCTCTCTTTCCTCTTTTCATGATATCTCTTTTTTTTCTCCTTTTTCTCAATATAGGACTCTTTTTTATAAGAAGAATGCTTCATAGACAGCTCATTATGGTTACGCTGCAGGTTTCCACCATGTTATCATGGATTAGACATGCGGCCCAGGCGTTCCTCTAACACATATACATAACTCCATGGACTTACAAGCTCCCCTTTCATTTCACACCAACGACATCCATATACAAAAGAGCATGATATCAACTAGGTACAAGTACCAAGTGCAATGTTGAAAGCGTTCCCCATGATAGCATGGTTCTGCTAATTCCCAACAAATAAGTGCAAGCATATACAACATAGACGACACAATGGTTGAAGTTTATTAAGGGCAAGAAAAGTAAAGTGTGCCATCAAGTTCGTGAGAGCTTTAATCACTAGTTTTCTCATAACAAGTTTAATTTGGAAGGTAAACAAAAGCATGAATATACTTGGAATAGCATAAGTTAGTAGGTAGGTATGGTGGACTCTTTGTAATAACTTGGTTTAAGGATTTGGATGCATGAGTGGAACTCATACTTGGTTGTGGAGGCTAGCAAAAGACTGGGAGCGACAAACTAAGAGAGAAGCCATAATCATGCAAAGCGACAAAACATCATTGATCAAAGCATAAAGTGATACTACAAGTTGAAAACTAAAGGATCATAAAGGCTATGGTGACTTGAGATAGTCATAACATGGTGTGATCATGTGCCAAGTCAACCCAAATAAAGCATCAAAGGAGAATACCACTATACTATGCTTTTAATATGCTAAAACAACGCATGATTCATCCAAGGCACATTAAGCAATCTCAATTGTTTATAAAAATTCATGCTACAACAAAGAATACTAAGAATAAAGCCAAAACAATATCAAGCATGGCATGACAAAGCATAGGCCATAGTAAAAAACAAGCTCTTTTTACCACATAAGTATGAACTTTCCCACTCTTTTCCAATCCAATCCAAACTGAAACCAATGTATGAAAGAGGGGGTGCAACAAATTTATTCAACAAACTAAGCAAACCAAGAAAATTAAAAACCAAAACAAAAATGAAAAAGAAGACGCTCCAAGAACAACACAACTGTGCATGAAACAATAAAAATGAAGCGTTTGGAAGAAACCTGGGATTTTTATTGATAAAAAGGGGGATGCCTTGGGCATCCCCAAGCTTTGACGCTTGTACTTCTTGGATATTTCTTGGGGTGACACGCGAGGCATCCCCAAGCTTGAGCTTTAGTCCATCCTTCATCTCATTACTCATTCCTTCCATACACCTAAAATTTTTCCTTCATACAAAACTTCACACAATCTTTATTAGCAACATTAGTGCACTCAAGATAAATAATTCTTAAGGTTCAGTTCTAACACCAAATAAACTTCCATTAGAACACTAGCTACTGTAGCACTTCCCTCAAAAAGCTCAATTCCCCAAAAGAACTCAAAAAGGAACCAACAAGAAGCAAATGCAGAAAATGGCAGAAATCTGTCAAATCAGACCAGCAGGTAAAGACGAATTTTTTCGAAGACCTTATGTTACTCAAATAAACAAGTGTTGAACTAACGAAAGTTATATAACAACCTCGGGAAGAAGCACAAAAATTCACGCCTCAAAAAGACCTTCAGAGATTTTGCATGAATTTTTACGGTGAAGCACAGGAATCTGTTTCGGGACAACAATTTTCCCAATCATTACTTCTCTCTCATTAGAGGTTACTCTTGGCACAAAAAGCAAATAAAAAGGATAAGGAGCGGTTATTAATGAAGTAATAACTTCCAAGACTCATCTAAAACTTTTGGGTTATCTCCTAATAAGTACTTTTCTTTAACGCCTTTAAGTTAGACATAAGAAGCAAGAAAGAATCAAGTGTTCTCAAATGAAGAAGCATTAAGACCAAATTTCTTGCCCTTACCTCTCTTACTTTTATTCTTAACCTTGGGAAAATATGATTGTTTGGTGGAGAAGAAAGGTGCATGGTCCCCTTTCCCACATCTATTATTGCTCCAAGGAGTTCTAATAGGGACCTTCCAAGTGTAATTTGTCCTTTTCCTGCACATTCAATAACAAGATAATCAGTAGAAATCATTTTCCCAAGGATCTTTGTAAACACTCCTTCAGCTATTCCAATAGGTAATATGGTAGCATTATTAGCTATAGATATTTCTTTTCCTCCTTCAGTAAGACCCCAAAGATTCAAAGATTCATAAATATCTTTGGGCATAAGGAAAAATTCAGACATGATATCAGAGCGGGCTTGAAAAGTTTCAGCGTTTATCTTGATCTTTACTGTAGGGAGCCACTTTGATGGTTCAGAATTTATTGGAACATAATTATGATGCTCCCTAAGCGTATTATAGCAATCTTTTAAACTAGTAGTGCTAGTCTCAAGAGTGTTCAATCTAGCAAATATTCTTGCGAAAGAAATATCAGTTTGGCTAGGCAAGTTGTAAGTAAGGATCAATTTCTTTATAGAATTAATAGCATCATCCTCATTACATTGGAGGAAATCTCCTCCCACAACAGCATATAAAGCATATCTATAGCAAAGAGCAATTCCAAGGTAAAAACTGCTAAGGAACAAGCTTTGAGTCATTTTAGGCTCTGTTTTTTATGCAGATCAAAGATTCTAGACCAAGCTTCCTTGAAGCTCTCCTCAATTCCTTGTTTAAAAGTGAAAATCATTTCCTCGGGTGACATAGTGATTGGAGCAAGGCTATACATAAAAGGCAACTTAAGGTAGGAACTAAATTTTTGTGTGTTTTCAAATAAGAAAGCAAACTTGTAAAACTATTTTTGTGTGTGTTTTTGATAAAGAAACAAGCAAACAAAGCAAAAAGAAACTAAGCAAAAAAAAAATAACAAAGTAAAGAGATTGGTTATGAGGGACTCCCTTTGTGAAGATGTCCTTGACTCCCCGGCAACGGTGCCAGAAAATATGCTTGATGGCCCAAATTATATCGAGCTCGTTGGGGAACCCCAAGAGGAAGGGTATGATGAACAGAGCAGCAAGTTTTCCCTTAGTACAAAACCAAGGCTATCAATCTAGTAGGAGCAAGGAAACACCCCAAAGGTGTAGCTAGTTGAACGATGGCAGGGCGCACTACCGGTGCCAGCAGCAACGTGGAGACCTGCACAACACAACCACAGAACTCTGTCCCCAACTTGCGATGAGGTTGTCAATCTCACCGGTTATGCTGAAAACAAAGGATTAAACATATCAAATGGAAGGAAGTAATAGTTTGCAGAAAGTAAACACAAAGCAGTAAACAGTTTGTAGATTGTATGCAACAGAAAGGACCGGGATCCATAGTTCACTAGAGGTGGCTCTCCTTAAGATAGAAAACATGCTAGGTGAACAAATTTCAGCGGGGCAATTGACAAACATCGAGAAAGAAATACATGCATATACTAATCATCTTGACTCCTTTGAGATTCGATTAGGCATTACAACGTTATACATAGACCGCCATCTAGCTGCATCTATGACTAATAATCCACCTTCAGGTTATCATCCGAACCCCCTCCAGTATTAAGTTGCAAGCAACAGATTATTGCTTTACGAATTGCGTGTAATGTAAACAATACGATTGTTCTATGAACAAAGGATTGTTGTTTTCTCCCTAGTAGCAACAACACATCTAGTATCTTAGAGATTTCCGTCACTTCCCCAGATTACCAGAGGCATGAACCCACTATCGAGCATAAATACTAACTCTTGGAGTTGCTAGCATCTACTTGGCCAACGGAAAGCATGCAAGATCACAAATAACCAAGACAAGATAGAATCAATAATCAATCTGAAATAGCATCTCAATATCCATTGGATCCCCGCAAACACAACATGCAGAATTACAAATAGATGATCTTGATCATGAACGGAGCTCACAAGATCTAAACATGAAAGCACAAAGGAGGAGAACCAGCCATCTAGCTACTACATGGATCCGTAGTCCAAGGATTAACAACTCACGCATCACACCGGAGGCTTGCATGGTGATGAAGAAGGCCTCCAGGGTGAAATCCCCTATCCGGCAGGGTGTCGGGAAGAGATTCAGATCCCTCCCAATCTAGGGATGGAGATGACGGCGGTTACAGACTCTTTCGTGGATTTTTGATCGGGTACTTAGGGTTTTCGTCCCGAAGGCATCTTATAGGCGGAAGGAGAGGCCGAGGGGGTGCTAGGGTCGGCCAAACCACCCCCCTGGCGTAGGCCAGGCCTGGCCACACGGCCAGGTGGTGTGGCCGGCCCCCAGCCCTTCTCCGTCTCGTATTCTGGCATCTTATGACTTCCGGAAAAATAGGCACTTTGGCTTTTGTCCCGTCCAATTCCGAGAATATTCATTTTCTGACTTTCCTGGAACCAAAAACAGCAGAAAACAGGTAGCTGGCACTGTGGCTCTTGTTAATAGGTTAGTCCAAGAAATCATATGAAAAGTACTCCAAAGTGTGGACAAAACACAAGAAAGTGGATAAAACCAAGCATGGAACATCAAAAATTATAGATACATTTGCAATGTATCACCCTCTCATGCTCCTTGACTCAGCCAGGATGTGGCTCAATAGCCTCCCCAACAACAACATTAATGCTTGGATCGATTTCGAGTAGGCGTTCGTCCGCAACTTTCACTGACACCTACAAGCTCCCAGGCCGACCCGACGAGCTCGCCCTTTGCGTACAGGGTCCAGATGAATCCGACCGCTCCTACATCACTCGATGGACGAGCATGCACAACTCCTGCAAGGGGGTATGCAAGCACCAGGCGGTTGACTTCTTCATCAATGGCTACAGAGACGGCACTATGCTCAAACACAAGATTCACAGGGTGGAGCCCATAACCATGGCGCAGACCATGGCCATCGCAAACATGTACATCATGGCCAACGCGGCAATGAAAAGATCCGTTCAGGTGGACGACCAAGGGCAAATAATCGTCGACGTCACCATAGATCGGCGCCAGCCAGAAGGAAATGGCCACAATTCCAGGCGGCATGACAACCGCCATGGAAAGAGAAAGGATGACCAGCCGGATAACCAGTACGGTTCCAGGCAGGTAGCGGCAATACATGAGGATCCGACTACATGCGGAAGCCGGAGACAGAAGCCTGATGATCGGCCTCCGAGGCCCAAGTACACCATCGAGTCAATCCTTGATGGTCCATGCAAGTTCCACAATGGAGGCAACAAACCGGCTACACATACCACACGCTAGTGCACCTGGATGAAGAAGATGGCAGAGATCGCTGGTACACCGGCTGCGCAGGCACCGCCTCCCCCAGCTGGTGGGCCGCTACGAGATCGCAATAACCAACACCGAATGGAAGATGAGGATAACAACTACCCCCGCCAGGTGGGAAACTGAAGGAGATATGCCCTAGAGGCAAATAATAAATAGGTTTTTATTGTCATATCTCAACTAGTTTATAATAGTTTCATATTGTGCTATAACTGTGCCAAGTAGAAACATTGGTACAAGTGTGGTATGAAACAACCAAGTCCCTAGTAGCGTCTATTCATACTAGTTCGTTGGTCACGAAGCTGATCTGGGTTTCAAGATCATGGGCATTTATGCCGACTGCCAACGAGATCATATTATTGGAGAATGATGTGGTTGGACATTCCTCGAAGGATTGCAACACGATTAAGTCATATAGTTCATTGTTGCAATAGCTATACCTAGACTCCTCCTTAGATCGTGAGCTCATATTACTCGCTGTTTCCCTAGGCTGCTTTGACTGCATCAAACGCCACTTGGTAATACAGTGGTTATAAAGGTGTACATTGGGTATTCCGAAGGAACAGTAGATGACATGTGACTGCAAGACCGGGATTTGTTCACCCACATGATGGGTAAAGATACATACGACCGACTTGGTGAGATTACATCTATAAATGTTGCAACATGTGACTAGGTCACGGGGATGTAATATCACGGTAACAAGAAAACATAACTTGTTGTGAACGAGATTGAACAAGGTATGGGATACCAATGATCGGATCTTGGACAAGTTGTATCGAGAAACAAAAGGAAGAGGATGCTACATTTAGACGGTTCAAATGACATTACCATCAGGAATGCATAGGGGTCACATGGATATCCCTGGTCCCTCTGTTGATCATTGATACAGATCATGTCTAGAGCATTCCCGAGCCATGAGAGGATACACTTAAGGGTATTATGAGAGTGATCATTCGTAAGATGGAATCATAGTAGAGAAAGAGAGAAAGCCGGAATCGTTCCGCGGAGAGATTCGAAGTTGTTCGGAGAAAGAATAAAGGAAAAGACCGGAAACGTATTTTCAGATAAATGGGAATTTAAATATATATTTATTATATGTTAATTGTGAATTAATATATTATAAATAATATTTAGATTAAGATTTATAAAGTCAACTTTTGTATTAGGCCAAATCCCAGAGGGAAATAGTCTAGAATAAAAGCTGCATAAAAATAAAGGAATAAAAGAAAAACAGTCAGCCCACGTGGGCGACAGATAGTTGTCGCCGCACGGGGCGGCAAGCAGCTAGGCTGCACGCTGGGCGAGCGGCAAGTAATACGCGCCGCACAGGGCGACGCAGTGCTGGGATTCGCGCGGGCCGCAGTCGCGCGGACGGCCCACCCTGGGTCGCCTCTTCCCTCCCTTCGCCGAGCCGAGCCGCCGGGGCATCCAGCCCACCAGGGCTGGCTGGTGGCTGCTGGGCCACGGGTGAGCGCCGGCCCACCCAGGCGCTGGCAGCAGCAGCCGCTGCAGCTGAGCCGCTGCAGCTGAGCCGCGGGGGGTAGGTCGGCCCACCCGGCCAGCTGAGCCCAGGCTGGCTGCTTCTTTTTTTCTTTTATTGTTTATTTTCTGTTTGCTATTTGGGCTGAGTACTTTTGGCCCATTTGGCAGTCTGAATTTCTGCTGACTTATTCCTTTAGTATTAGTCCCACATGGCTAACCCAATGGGGAGGGCACACCCCCTCCGCCTATATAAAGGGATGCCCATGGGTGGGATTAAACACACAATTGGAGAAGTCCTTTGGTTGATTTTTCTCCTCCTCCCTCTCTCTATACCTCGTGACCATGGCCCTAAGTCTGGGCTGTGCGATCGAGGCACACCTATAGTACGCCATTGCGCTGCAGGGATTCCTAGCCGGATATCAACTTCCGCACTCCCGGCGGGATCGGGGAGTCGGAGGTCTCATCATGCACCGGATGTGTACGAAGACACGAGGCGCAACACTTGGGGCGCTTAAATGTCGTGAGCCGGAGCTGTTGCACGATGAAGATGATGAAGATCAAGAAGGAGCAAGGGGTGACCTGCGAGGAGCTGCACGACCTTGAGGTCGGCTTCGAGTACGACTACATCAACCATGTTCCCCGCGGGACGTTAACCGCATACATACTACAAGGGTATGTATTCTCTAGCATCGGCCGTTACTGCATTACTACATTGATAGATCCTATGCTAAGTTTCTGGGGTTCCGTCGTAGGAAATTTTGTTTTCTGCGCCGATCCCCAACAGTGGTATCAGAGCTGATCTATGCGTAGGAGTGCTGTACGGCCAGTACGCACAAGTTTTGTGCGGGCATTGATCCCTTAGTTGTTACCCTCTAATGTGTACTTGTTTATATCGCAGTATTGTTTGATGAAGCAGCCCGGACCGACCTTACGCGTATTCGTACGCGAGACTGGTTCCACACTCAACATACGGCTTGTACCGTATAAGTGGCTAGCGGGTGTCTGTCTCTCATTCGATAGTTGATATAGCATTTACAACGGAGGGCCCCGAAAGGGGTGTAATAGAGACAACTGTCGGATGCATGTTGTGGTTGGAAAGTTCGTAGTTTAGAAATGGTTCTAGTGCGAAAGCCCTAACAACCATGTAAAACTTGTAGTAGATAAAGTAGAGGCGTCTAACTTTATTTTTCAGGTGGCATGTGATTATGATATGGCATTGGTAGTTACGAAGGTAAAGTAGTTTACTTTTCTGTTACTAAGTAGTATAGTAATAGTCATCGTTCCGATGGACGATCTGGTGGCGGCGTCGTGGACTTGGCGTCAAACCAAGGGCAAGATGGAGATCATACCGCAACGCTCGATGGAGATCAAGGCACAAGAAAGACCATATCATATCACATTATACATATGATGTTGATACCAGTTTTTACATCTTGTGTGCTAGTATTTAGATACTCAACGGTAGCTAATAAGATAATCCCTACTTAATTCCAATGTTCCGTGTTCCCCTTGTGTGTGCACCACCAAGAAAGTTCTTCGCTATGAGGCGATCCAGGGTTACAGGCCTGGGTGTCAGACATATCTACGTTTGCATACAGTGGGTGTAAGCCATGTTGCATAGCGAATACACACAAGTTAGATTTGGTGAGCCTAGCATGTACAGACATGGCCTCGAAACACAAGAGATCGAAAGATCGAGCATGAGTCACATGGATGATGTGATTGGCATTGTTGAATGTCTACCTTTGATAATGCACCGATGGCCGTGATGATCGGGGGAGGTGCAGAGGATAGGGATCATGCGATCACTAAAATCATCTAGGGGATGACCGTTTTAGTGGAGACCAATTATAAATTGATCTCTTATTATGAACTTAGTCTAGATGTCTGTTAGCAAATATCTTAGTAGATCTTAGCCTATCTCATTGAGGTCCTTTGCGACCATGGGAATATATTGCTTGATTTGGTACTTAGCAAAAGGGTCCAACTTCATAGATTAATACCCACGCCTGAGGGATATCCTCATAAAAGGTGATCTTCTCTTCTTGATACAATAACCATTAGGAGATAATTCGTGACTCCGGATTGTTTGCAAAAAAACACTTAGTGATCTTGCATTAGAGTTGAGAACTCTTGGAAGGGCTTGATTGCAGTGGAGGTCATGGATGAAAAGGTATATATAAGATATACAAATTATAAATGTGGTTCTTGCAAAACTCGTTGCAGTTTACAAAGTATTTGATACTTGTCCCGCTTTGTGAAAATAGGATGATCTGCTTGAGAATTGCTGGATTTGAGGTAATATGGTTTGATGATGGCAACCAAAATAGTTGATGGCCAACATCACGTCTTCCCTCAAAGTTTGTCATTTGGATTAGTGGAGTTGAATATAAATTTGTAATCCTAGTTCGTGTGTCTTGCTTTTGGCGAGACGATTATTCATATGAACAAGTTACAAACCAGTTTGTACTATTCTTATGATAATACCTTGTGGTCACATTACGATTACAAATAAGTTATTCTCATCACTATGTTAATGATAATAGTTTAAATATTTATAAAGGATTAGAAGGCTAAAAGATATCCAAAGCTTAATAATGAAATGACACTACAGTTTAAGTCATTTTGGTTATTGCAGGTTCTTTATGAAAGATCGGGGTCCCAGATGCTTAATCTAGAGACTTTTCAAAACCATGCCTCTTGGGCAGAATGATTGAAACTCCGCATTCTGGTAAAACGGTGATATGCGAAGAAATGTTGAATCTTATACATAGTGATGGATCACATTTTCAACAAGTAGTGGAAATCATTAGTCAATTGTTGACTTAAGTGAATAAGTGTACTTACTTAATGAAACATGAAGTTTGAAATGATTTGAATTGTTCAAATGAGTTCATAACTAAATGGGATATTGAAATTAACAAGAATACGAAGTCTCCTCGATTTGATCGACAAGACTAAAGTATTCAAGTTAAGTTTAGCATAAAAGGAACTTGTGAAAGATGTTTCACAAATTATGATAATTGGACAAATTCAAACTATGTTGAAATGTCTAAACATCATAATCATTATGCATTGGATACATATGGCATAATATTATCTCTTATGGTGGTTATGATTGTCGTTTAGAGTTAAAGATCGAAATAAGCAAACACTCATTTGAAATACAAAGGAACATCTAAAGATTCGTGGAAACAACACCAAAAGTGTTATGGCACGTTCGAGTTTCTGGAGATTTCGACAAGTCGAAGTCGTGGCGAATAAACAAGTCTTTGTAGAGCATTCTTAGGAAGCTATGAATGCATCTTCCACAAGGGGCAAACTTGCTGTTGTCCTAAATTGATGTGTCTTGATGAAGATACAGGTGAAAGAAAGTAAAATATCAAAACAAGGTATTTGACCTTGCCTCCGAATTGCTGAGTGGCGCAGCGGAATTTGTTTCGTGAAACCAAACTCTACAAATAGAGGAGAAACCAATGATAATGATCATAAAGTTTCAGTGAATACTTTTACTAAAGAAAGTAGGATTCAACTATATATTCTACAAGTTTGTGGAATTATATTTTTGATTCACTTGTCATGTTTTGAACAAGACATACCTACAAAAATACAAAGAAGCGTGATGGACCTAAGTACGAGAAATGAATGGTCATTGAAATCTCGTTAGTGGAATTCTCGATTTGATGGTGATCAAGGAATTTTGGAATGTCCAGATTATAGAGAGGACCTAGATTTGAGTGGGAGCAAATCAGCTTGGCTAATTCATAATATGTAGCTGGCATATTTTGAGTGGGAGATAAATGAAATCCCTGGATCTCAAACATGAATGTCATATTTGAGTGGGAGCGTGAAATCATTCTGGAATATGTAGACTACATGTGTGAATGATGTGATTGGTGTTAATGGTATTTAAGTTAAGATGAAGTTGAAGTTATTAAATAAAGAGATCTATTGAGATAGATTGGTAAGTTTAATAAGCACTGAATGTCGAATGCTTCCTAGACTTGATTCTGAGAGAGGTTCAGAATGTCCTAAGACAAGATTCTGAAGTAGCTCAGAATGAAACAAGGTAAGAAAGAAGTTCTTACTGTATGAAGCATTGAGTATTGCAACTATGGTTGAAAGAAAGAGATGTGTTGCATCTCCTATGCCTCAGTCATAGGTTCTTCCATATAACCATGTTGTATACTCAACATAATGTGACCCGAGGTTCTAGTTGGTAGGACAAAGTCTTAACTATAAGAATATGTCTTTAAGTGATTCCTGGGTTGATCACTGAACTAGAATTAAGTTTGTACTTAAATGGCAAGAAGCAATGTAAGTGGCATAGATGCATTTCATGCACTAGGATCTATATAGATATAGAAGTATAAAAGCTACATCTGATGTGATGTATAATGTTATGGCGGGGCTAGTTCGCTTTTAACGTAGAATGATGTGTCCCAGGGCCCAGTGCCCATGAGAAAGCCCTCGAGGTTGATCTAACGTCACTATAAGCTCCTAGAATCCGGCCTCGTTCTGCTGCCATGACTATAGTATATACACAAAGGATAGCAAAGTGTGTTTCAAAGTTTAGATGACAATGGTGAAAACGACTGTCATCATAAACACTAGAAACAAGAGTCTCACTTTGTTGCCAAACAAATGCTTCGACCCATTATACGATAATGGTGTGAATGTCAAATTACGAAGACATTAACGATTTGCAAAAGACATAATGATCTGCTAAAACAGAACATGGACATGACGTTTCCCATGAGCATGCATGATCTGTAAACGAATATGGCATATGGTTTATATGAGTAAAATGCAAACTGGATTATTTGTACTCTAGTACAAGTGGGAGAGTGAAGGAGATATGCCCTAGAGGCAAATAATAAATAGGTTTTTATTGTCATATCTCAACTAGTTTATAATAGTTTCATATTGTGCTATAACTATGCCAAGTAGAAACATTGGTACAAGTGTGGTATGAAACAACCAAGTCCCTAGTAGCCTCTATTCATACTAGTTCGTTGGTCACGAAGATGATCTGGGTTTCAAGATCATGGACATTTATGCCAACTGACAACGAGATCATATTATTGGAGAATGATGTGGTTGGACATTCCTCGAAGGATTGCAACACAATTAAGTCATATAGTTCATTGTTGCAATAGCTATACCTAGACTCCTCCTTAGATCGTGAGCTCATATTACTCACTGTTTCCCTAGGCTGTTTTGACTGCATCAAACGCCACTTGGTAATACAGTGGTTATAAAGGTGTACGTTGGGTATTCCGAAGGAACAATAGATGACATGTGACTGCAAGACCGGGATTTCTTCACCCACATGATGGGTAAAGATACATACGGCCGACTTGGTGAGATTACATCTATAAATGTTGCAACATGTGACTAGGTCACGGGGATGTAATATCACGGTAACAAGAAAACATAACTTGTTGTGAACGAGATTGAACAAGGTATGGGATACCAATGATCGGATCTCGGACAAGTTGTATGGAGAAAAAAAAGGAAGAGAATGCTACATTTAGACGGTTCAAACGACATTGTCATCAGGAATGCATAGGGGTCACATGGATATCCCTGGTCCCTCTGTTGATCATTGATACAGATCATGTCTAGAGCATTCCCGAGCCGTGAGAGGATACAATTAAGGGTATGAGGAGAGTGATCATTCGTAAGATGGAATCATAGTAGAGAAAGAGAGAAAGCCGAAATCGTTCCGCGGAGAGATCCGAAGTTGTTCGGAGAAAGAATAAAGGAAAAGACCGGAAAAGTATTTTCGGATAAATGGGAATTTAAATATATATTTATTATATGTTAATTGTGAATTAATATATTATAAATAATATTTAGATTAAGATTTATAAAGTCAACTTTTATATTAGGCCAAATCCTAGAGGGAAATAGTCTAGAATAAAAGCTGCAGAAAAATAAAGGAATAAAAGAAAAAACAGTCAGCCCACGTGGGCGGCAGATAGTTGCCGCCGCACGGGGCGGCAAGCTGCTAGGCTGCACGCTGGGCGAGCGGCAAGTAATACGTGCCGCACAGGGCGGCGCAGTGCTGGGATTCGCGCGGGTCGCGGTCGCGCGGACGGCCCACCCCGGGCCGCCTCTTCCCTCCCCTCGCCGAGCCGGGCCGCTGGGGCATCCAGCCCACCCGGGCTAGCCGGTGGTTGCTGGGCCGCGGGTGAGCGCCGGCCTACCAGGGCGCTGGCAGCAGCAGCCGCTGCTGTTGGGCCGTGGGGGCAGGTCGGCCCACCCGGCCGGCTGAGCCCTAGGCTGGCAGCTTCTTTTTTTCTTTTATTGTTTATTTTCTGTTTGCTATTTGGGTTGAGTACTTTTGGCCCATTTGGCAGTCCGAATTTCTGCTGACAGTTTCCTTTTGTATTAGTCCCACATGGCTAACCCAATGGGGAGGGCACACCCCCTCCGCCTATATAAAGGGGTGCCCATGGGTGGGATTAAACACACAATTGGAGAAGTCTTTTGGTTGATTTTCCTCCTCCTCCCTCTCTCTATACCTCGTGACCATGGCCCCAAGTCTGGGCTGTGCGATCGAGGCACACCTGTAGTACGACGTTGCGCTGCAGGGATTCCTAGCCGGATATCAACTTCCGCACTCCCGGCGGGATCGGGGAGCCGGAGGTCTCATCGTGCACCAGATGTGTACGAAGACACGAGGCGCAACACTTGGGGCACTTAAATGTCGTGAGCCGGAGCTGTTGCACGATGAAGATGATGAAGATCAAGAAGGAGCAAGGGGTGACCTGCGAGGAGCTGCACGACCTTGAGGTCGGCTTCGAGTACTACTACATCAACCACGTTCCCCGCGGAACGTTAACCGCCTACAGACTACAAGGCTATGTATTCTCTACGCATCGGCCGTTACTACATTACTACATAGATAGATCCTAGGCTAAGTTTCTGGGGTTCCGTCGTAGGAATTATTTTGTTTTCTGCGCCGATCCCCAATAGAAACTACCACATCTTCACGGCGGAGCTAGATACCAAGCACAACAAGAGGCGCCGCGAGGCGGAGGTGAACGCAATCGTTCCTCCCGTTCCCCGGTACCTCAACTAGTCGGAGCAAGAAGTTACATGGAGCCAGAAGGACCAGCCAACTGAGTTGCTTCACCCAGGCACTTATGTGATGGTTTTACACCCTATCATTGTCTCTCAGAAGCATTCATGCAGGTTCTCCCGCGTCCTTGTAGACGAAGGGAGCAGCATCAACCTCCTGTACCGTAGCTCGCTAGACCGGCTCGGTATCAGCGAGTCGCAGCTGGAGCCATCGAGCACCTCCTTCCACGGAGCCGTCCTGGGCTCGTCGCACTGGCCCATCAAAAATATCCAGTTGGATGTCATCTTCGGCAGGGAGGACAACTTCCGTCGCGAGCCCATCTGGTTCGAGGTGGTTAACCTCTCCAGCGCATACCACGCAATCCTGGGGCGCCCGACGCTCACCAAGTTCATGGCGGTACCGCATTACACGTACCTCACGATGAAGCTACCAGGGCCCAAGGGTGTCATCACCGTGGCTAGTTGCTACAAACGGTCCGTGGAGTGCGCCACAGACGGGTCCAAGATAGCAGAATCCATGATCATCGCGGAAGAGAAGCGCATAATCATGTAGAATGTGGTGGCCCTGCAGAAGGACATGCCGGGTGGCGAACCCAAGCCGGTCGGAGAAGCACAGTTCAAGCCATCCAAGGGCACGAGAAAGATCCTGTTGAACGAGGCCGAGCTGGACAAGTTCGTCCTGGTCGGAGACGGCCTTGATAGCAAATAAGAAAGCACGCTCGTCGACTTCCTCCGTGAGAATCGGGATATCTTCGCAAGGACATGCCAGGTGTTCCGAGGGAGCTCGCCGAGCACGCTTTACATGTTAGGCCAGATGCAAAGCCGGTCAAATAGTCACTACAGCGCTTCGTGGAAGAAAAAAGAAGAACCATCAGTGAGGAGATCACCCGACTGCTCGTAGCCAGATTCATCATGGAGGTTTTCCACCCGGAATGGCTGGCAAACCCCGTACTCATGCTAAAGAAGAACAAGACTTGGCGCATGTATGTTGACTACACCAGTCTCAACAAAGCATGCCCTAAAGACCCATTCGCCTTGCCAAGGATAGACCAAGTGATCGATTCCACGGTAGGCTGTGAGCTGTTGTCGTTTCTGGATGCGTACTCCAGCTACCACCAGATCCGGCTGAACCCCGCTGATCAAATAAAGATAGCATTCATCACTCCCTACAGAGACTACTGCTACACCACCCTGCCGTTTGGACTAAAGAATGCTGGAGCAACATACCAGCGCTCCATGTAGAAGTGCTTGCAGACTCAGATCGGTAGAAACATACACGCCTACGTCGATGATGTGGTAGTCAAGACCAAGTAGCGCCAGGCACTTCTTGAAGATCTGAAGGACACATTCACCAACCTCAGTCAGTTCCAGATGAAGCTGAACCCGGAGAAGTGCGTGTTCGGCATCCCAGCCGGTCAACTCCTCAGTTTTCTTGTATCAGAGCGAGGAATCGAGGCGAACCCGAAGAAGATTGGTGCAATTGAGCGCATGCATCCGCCCACGAACTTACGAGATGTCCAGAAGTTCACCGGATGCCTGGCCTCCCTCAGCCGGTTCATCAGCCGGCTTGGCGAGAAAGCACTCCTGCTGTACCAACTCATGAAGAAGATGGACAAATTTGTCTAGACATCGTAGGCGGATGAAGCCTTCCGCAACCTCAAGTGCATGCTCACCTCACCACCTATTATGCCTGGCCTCCCTCAGTCGGATCCCATGTTGATGTACATCGCAGCAACCAACCGGGTCGTTAGTGTGGTGCTGGTAGTGGAGAGGCCGGAAGAAGGAAAAGCCCAGTCGGTGCAACAACCGGTGTACTACCTGAGTGAGGTACTCTCGCTCTCAAAGTAGAATTACCCACACTACCAGAAGCTGGTGTATGGCGTGTACATGGCCGCCAAGAAATTGAAGCACTACTTCCAGGAGCACTCCATCCGAGTGGTGGCGCTCGCGCCACTTTCGGAGATCATCAGCAATAGAGATGCCATAGGCCGGGTGGAGAAATGGGCTATAGAGCTCGCCGCCCACAACATACAGTATGAGCCAAGAATGGCGATCAAGTCTTAGGCCTTGGCGGATTTCCTCGTTGATTGGGAAGAGACGGTACCTGCCGCCTTTCCCTGACTCCACGCATTGGAAGCTGCATTTCAACGGCTCCAAAATGTATGGAGGGCTCGGAGCCGGAGTGGTCATCATCTCTCCCAAAGGAGACCGGCTAGAATATGTGCTACAGATCCGCTTTTGTGCGTCCAACAACGTCGCTGAATACGAGGCGCTCATCCACGGCCTTAATATGGCAAAAGAAATAGGCATCCGACGCATCCTATGCTTCGGCGACTCTGATATGGTGGTACAACAAGTGGTAGGCGACTGGGATGCCAGGGACGCAAACATGGCTCTATATCGTTTCTTCGTACAACAGATGTGCGCCTGTTTCAAAGGGTGCAAGTTTTACCATGTCCCCAGGTGTGGCGCCCCGCAAAAACCACTACTAGAAAATCGCGTTGTTTTTGTGCATTACATCGCCATGACCGCATGCTCATGTCATCATGCCACCTTGCATTTGAGCATCGTCATGTCATCTTGCATATGTTTGCATAAAACTATTTTTCGAAAAGTCTACTTTTGTTTTTGAAACGCCCCGTCTTTATTTCAAATACAAAACCCGGGTCTCCGGATTATTTTGTTTCGTCTATCTACGGTTTGCAAAAGCCTCGTTGTTAATAAATAAAATATTTAAATTATTTTTAGGAGGCAGCCAGCCAGACCCGAAAGCCCAGCCGGCCACCTCCAGATTAAAATCCTACCTACCCCAGAAAAATACCCGGACCTTTTCTACCAAATACCCTACCCCTATTTCCTACCCAGCCCCCTCCACCTCACTTGCACCAATCGGTGCTCGCCACCTCACCAACACACCACACAACACACACTACACACGCGCGTGCGCCCAGCCTGGCCAATCCCGCCACCTGGCCCCACTCCAACATAGCAGACGCGCCCCACGCGGCCAACCCCGCTCCAGGTCCACCCCCCTACCGACAACCGCCACACCCCTGGCCCCACCACGCGGCGTGTCCCCCGCGCCCTCCTCTCGTTTTCTTCCTCCCCGATGCAATCCACCAACCACCGCCGCCACCTCACCCCGCCGCCGTGCTCCTCCTCTTCCGTGGCACGGACCCCGCCTCCTCCCTCCGGCGATTCCCCGGGCGCCCGCGCTCGCCGCCCCGTCTCCTCCTTCCTCGGCCCCGGCCGCATCTCCGTCGCCGGCCTCCCGGCCTCCCCTCCGCTCCAGCGGCCGCCCCTCCAGTCCCGATCGCCGCCTCGGGCCCCCTCCTCTCCAGCCGCGCCCGACAGCCCTGTCGCCACCCCAGGACCCGCGCGTCCTCGCCACCCCCTCCGCCGCCGCATCGAGCTCCGCCCTGCGCCTCCCCGCGGTCCCCTGCATCTCCGTTCGCCGCCGGCCCGCGCTCCGCCGTGGTTCTCCACCAGCCCCTGCGCCAGTCCACGCGCCGGCCGCCATCGTCTACCCTGCGGCCCGTGCGAACCTCCTCTTTGACCGCGCCTCCCGCCCAAGTGCTCCGCCGCCGCGGTCCCGACTCCTCCGGCTGCCACCGCCAACTCCAGCCACGCCCGCCACCGTCGGCCTTCTCGTCGTCCAAACCACCCCGTGTCCCCATCGCGAGCCCCTGCTCTGGCCCGTCCACCGCCGCCCTCGGCCCATCTTCTGCGCCGGCCACCGCCCGTCGACCGCGTCTGCACATCGCCCGGTCGCCGCTGCACGTCGCGCTCTGCAACCGGCCTGCGCGCCGCTGCAGGCGTTTGTCCTTGCCCTGGACGCTCCGTCGACCACATCTCCGACCGCCGCCGCACAGCTCCGGCCCGGCCCCAGCCACCTCCTCTGACCCACCGCGCCGCACTCCTGCAGGACACCGACCGCCGCCGCGCGGGTCCAGACGTCGACGCCTCTGTGACTCCGCGTGCTCGCAGTCCGTCTCCGTCCAAGACCGCATCGCCGCGGCCGAGCTCCTCCACAACCTGGCGTGCGTGCTCTGTCTCCGGGCGTTTCTTTTGTTTTGCAGAGAAGATCCTTCTCATTAGCTGCAGGTAGCAATGTACCCGTGGTGTCACATGTCTATGTGCTCTTCCCGAGGTTGTACTGTTATGTGATGCTGTTACGCCTATGTTATCTTCTGCCTGCCAAGTCAAAACCCCGGACCTCTAGCTCTTCGCGGTCCGACAAGATCTACCTCACGGAGCACCGAGAACTCCTTCCTAGAATCGAAGATCGATCCCGCCGACACCAAGAGCTGCCACGACCCCCACCGGAAAGTCAAGGTCGACCGCCGACAAGACCGACGCCAAACTCCAAGACCTTCTACACGGATCCGAACATCGGACCCCCGGTACGACAAGACCGTCGACATGATCCGAAGACCACGGACCCGGAGAATCCCCGGACGGTGAGCTGTCCTACCTGAACCCGAAGACGGCAAATGCGACAAGTACTTCTTCCTGGGTCCGATGCCCGAGAACCCGGATGCCAAGGTCGTCGACACGGATACGCCAAGTACTTCCTCGAGGACGCCAAGTTCTTCACCCCGACCGACAAGATCGACACCGACCAGGGCGAATCCGATGCGCCCCCGACGCCAAACCAAGTCCGTCTTCCGGATGCGACAAGATCTACTTCCGTTGTCTGAGACCGATCCCGTCGAACCGTTCCCCGTCAAATCCTGTCGAACCCCGAACCTGTCAGAGCCCAAGTTCGCTGAACCCTAATGTGATTCCCTATCCAAGACCCCCATTATTTTATAATATGGCATTACTGACTGTCGCATATTAAATTGTTCATCTCGCATGCATATCATAATCATGCCGGATCTTTTGCCGTAGTATTAAACATTGCATCTGGTGTTTCTTCTAGTGTTTGCTTCTTCGCGGATTAGGCCGGTGAGTGGATGCGAGTACCGACAAGTTCTCCGGCTATGATCCTTCTGCAGTGTTTCCTAGGCGAGCATTCTCCCCCTTTCTACCTATTTTGCATTTATAGTCTTTATTTCCTCCTGTTGATCTATTGCTATCCGTGTCGTGATGCTTTAGTTTCCGTACCCTAGTTATATCCCATGCAGCCTCTATATTGCCTTGGACACCTCCTATTACCTGTGTTTGGTACATAGCTGGCCTTGTGAGTCGTAGTTGCTTGCTTAGGTGCGATCTCGTGTTGATGATTACCACAGTTGTTGGAATGCGGGCATATGTTTATGGTGGAGATGTTTATTGGTGGAGATGATCATGACTTCAAATACAACTATTAAAATGCTAGATATAACTAATGAAGAGGCATCGGTGGGCAATAGATGTTATTTGGTTCTTCCATGCTCACTTGTGTCCCGTAGGACCCCGAGTACTTGATACATGTTCCTTGATTTTTCGCACTATCCACATCCGGGAGGCCTTATGGACCCCCTGAGCCAGAGCTTGATTCATTTCTATTTCTTGGGGCCACAAAGTAGTTTGGGGCTTTATTACTATTCTGTACTTATGCCACGTTACTGTTTTATTTACGATTGTGCGTGGAGCACCTGTACTGTTTAGGATTGTGACACGTTTTCGCTGTATCGACAAGCCCAGTCACATTTTCGGGTTCCCAGTCATTTACAGACGTCCACACAAACCCTGGGTCTGTTCCGGAGCCGGCCAACTTCGTTGCGGGTAGCTTAGTGGGGTGGCCCCCTGAAATATTTCTAAATCCTGTGATCGCTTTGTCGTGAATGCCTCGTTGGGTTTTGAGTTGGTTTTTCCGAGGTTGATCGAGTGTGTGTTGCTATTTGTGCACCCCTGTAGGGTAAAACTTTCTGAAAGCTGTGTCCGTGGTTATGGACGACTTGGAGCACAGTATCTCGATCATAGACAAGCATAACCAAAGTAGTGCTATAAATTTGACTTAATAAGTGACTAGTAATCAGCTCAAATATAACGGAATGGATATTAAAACTGCCAACAACTGGTGGATCTTGGTCGTATCGTGTTCTGATATACCTGCCTAGTAAGTAATACAACTCCAATGGAATGTGATAAAAGTGTCAACAACTGTTGGGTTTGGGATTCCTCAGGACAATTATAGCTGACTAGTAACTGTTCCAACTACAACGAGATGTTAACTAAAACTGCCCACTACTTATGCTCTCAGGATGACTCATGCTATCTATATCTGATTAGTAATTGCTGCAACTATAATCGAATGAATAAAACTGCCAACTGCATGTGTTCCTCGGTTTGCCCTCCTCGTTTGGTCTCGAGGGGGAATGCCAGGATGGGTTTGTTTGGTGTTAGCTTCAGGTTGGATCCAAATAGGTCTTTCTTATCTCTCTCTGATAACCGCCAGTTGTATTGAGTCTCTATAGGTTGTTTAGTGCCGCTGCGCTGCCGCTTCAGCCCACCATACCTATGTAGGCGAGAGCCGCTGAATTCAAGCCTCGCCGTGTACTGGCCTCAGTACTGACGCTCCTCTTTTTCCTTCGCCCTTTGTCAGCACCCCTTTTGTTTTAGCAGGTTTGAGATCGCCGTCGTTAGCAGGGTTACCCTTCCGGCTTGGCCTGGGCAGGGTTATGGAAGCCATTGGTTATTCTTCAGGGCTCTTAGCCCCATTTGCATCTTGTCCATAGTCGGACGCTCTATCGTTTTCGAGGTGATTTGGATCTTTGTATATTATATCTATATTATTGACTCATGGAGTCGCTGATGTATATATCTGTTATGTGGGTCCCATCGAGGACTGATGTGTAATGGTATTACTTCGTTTTCCACCAGCACGAAAGTGCCTGTGGGCGTCCTTGAATCGTTTCTATGTTGGTTTGGCGGGAATCGCTAAAACTTGCATAGGGCCGATTTGAGGGTGTTATAGAGTGGTATCAAAGCTCAGCAGTTGCGATACCCCACAAGTCCAGCCTGTAGCATAACCTAGCTAACGGCCGAAGTAGAGTGTCAAAACTATTTTTGCAAAATCGGTTGATAGATCTGATTAGGTCAGTTTTACTCCTTACCCCTCTGCTATTCTCCTCTTACGTCCGCGCGTTTTGAATCTGCTCTCTTACCTTTTTCTAGTCCAGGATTTCTCGTGGGTGGGTTTTCCGTCGTACCTTCAGGGTTTCGCTTCCTCTTTTGGTAACGGTGCTTCTACATCCGGTCTTCATGCTATCTGAGGAACCCTTCATCTGTTGGACTTCTCTCTGTTCCTTGCTGTGCTTTCCGGTGTTTTCTGACGCGACGACATCATCTATGCCAGATCCGATGCAGAGTGTGCCTCACTCCTTGTTTCCGAATCTCGTTTGTCGAGATCTTCAGTCTAATTCCGAGAGTTGGTTGCATAATTCGCCTATTCGTGTACAGAGTAATGGTTTGGGTGCGCGATGGACTGATCACCATCCGACTACTCTTATCATTCGCTTTTGTATATTGAATCGGTGGAACCAGCAATTTTACTCCGTCCACAGAAGCTAGAGGTGACTTTATTTGTGGATACCTCTACCTTCGTCTTTTGTTTCCGGAGTGTTCTCTCGACGATCACGGACAACGACTTCTTGTTAGTGGTGTCGCGAGGATCTACATGTAGCGAGAAGATTCATATCGCCGACCTTCTTCCCGGTACCATGAGGCGGATCTCGAGGGCGAGATCCTTTGTTAGTGGTGTCGAATTGTGGTTCCCCGCAAAAACCACTACTAGAAAATCGCGTTGTTTTTATGCATTGCATCGCCATGACCGCATGCTCATGTCATCATGCCACCTTGCATTTGAGCATCGTCATGTCATCTTGCATATGTTTGCATAAAACTATTTTTCGAAAAGTCTACTTTTGTTTTCGAAACGCCTCGTCTTTATTTCAAATACAAAACCCGGGTCTCCAGATTATTTTGTTTCGTCTATCTACGGTTTGGAAAAGCCTCGTTGTTAATAAATAAAATATTTAAATTATTTTTAGGAGGCAGCCAGCCAGACTCGAAAGCCCAGCCGGCCACCTCCAGATAAAAATCCTACCTACCCCGGAAAAACACCCGGACCTTTTCTACCAAATACCCTACCCCTATTTCCTACCCAGCCCCCTCCACCTCACTTGCACCAACCGGTGCTCGCCACCTCACCAACACACCACACACACGCCACACAACACACACCACACACGCGCGCCTAGCCTGGCCAATCCCGCCACCTGGCCCCACTCCAACGCAGCAGACGTGCCCCACGCGGCCAACCCCGCTCTAGGTCCACCCCCCCTACCGACAACCGCCACACCCCTGGCCCCACCACGCGATGTGTCCCCCGCGCCCTCCTCTCGTTTTCTTCCTCCCCCGACGCAATCCACCAACCACCGCCGCCACCTCACCTCGCCGCCGTGCTCCTCCTCTTCCGCGGCACGGACCCCGCCTCCTCCCTCCGGTGATTCCCTGGCCGCCCGCGCTCGCCGCCCCGTCTCCTCCTTCCTCGGCCCCGGCCGCATCTTTGTCGCCGGCCTCCCGGCCTCTCCTCCGCTCCAGCGGCCGCCCCTCCAGTCCCGGTCGCCGCCTCGGGCCCCCACCGCTCCAGCCGTGCCCGACAGCCTTGTCGCCACCCCAGGACCCGCGCGTCCTCGCCACCCCCTCCGCCGCCACATCGAGCTCCGCCCTGCGCCTCCCCGCGGTCCCCTGCATCACCGGTCGCCGCCGGCCCGTGCTCCGCCGTGGTTCTCCACCAACCCCTGCGCCAGTCCACGTGCCGGCCGCCATCGTCTACCCCGCGACCCGTGCGAACCTCCTCTCTGACAGCGCCTCCCGCCCAAGTGCTCCCCCGCCACGGTCCCGACTCCTCCGGCCGCCACCGCCAACTCCAGCCACGCCCGCCATCGTCGGCCTTCTCGTCGTCCGAACCACCCATGTCCCCATCACGAGCCCCTGCCCCGGCCCGTCCACCGCCGCCCTCGGCCCATCTTCTGCGCCGGCCACCGCCCGTCGACCGCGTCTGCACATCGCCCGGTCGCTGCCGTGCGTTGCCCTCTGCAACCGGCCTGCGCGCTGCTGCAGGCGTTTGTCCTCGCCCTGGACGCTCCGTCAACAACCTCTCTGACCGCCGCCGCACAGCTCCCGCCTGGCCCCAGCCACCTCCTCTGACCCACCGCGCTGCACTCCTGCAGGACACCGACCGCCGCCGCGCGGGTCCAGATGCCGACGCCTCTGTGAATCCGCGTGCTCGCAGTCCGTATCCGTCCAAGACCGCATCACCATGGCCGAGCTCCTCCACAACCTGGCGTGCGCGCTCTTTCTCCGAGCGTTCCTTTTATTTTGCAGAGAAGATCCTTCTCATTAGCTGCAGGTAGCAATGTACCCGTGGTGTCACATGTTTGTGTGCTCTTCCCGAGGTTGTACTGTTATGTGATGCTGTTACGCCTATGTTGTCTTCTGCCTGCCAAGTCAAAACCCTGGACCTCTAGCTCTTCGCGGTCCGACAAGATCTACCTCAGGAGCACCGAGAACTCCTTCCTGGAACCGAAGACCGATTCCGACGACACCAAGAGCTGCCACGACCCCCACCAGAAAGTCAAGATCGACCACCGACAAGACCGACGCCAAACTCCAAGACCTTCTACACGGATCCGAACATCGGACCCCCGGTACGAAAAGACCGTCGACATGATCCGAAGACCATGGACCCGGAGAATCCCCAGACGGCGAGCTCTCCTACCTGAACCCGAGACCGCAGATGCGACAAGTACTTCTTCCCGGGTCCGATGCCCGAGAACCCGGATGCCAAGGTCGTCGACACGGATACGCCAAGTACATCCTCGAGGACGCCAAGTTCTTCACCCCGAACGACAAGATCGACACCAACCAGGGCGAATCCGATGCGCCCCCGACACCAAATCAAGTCCGTCTTCCGGATGCGACAAGATCTACTTCCGTTGTCCGAGACCGATCCCGTCGAACCGTTCCCCGTCAAATCCTGTCGAACCCTGAACCCCTCGGAGCCCAAGTTCGCCGAACCCTAATGTGATTCCCTATCCGAGACCCCCATTATTTTATAATATGGCATTACCGACTGTCGCATATTAAATTGTTCATCTCGCATGCATATCATAATCATGCCGGATCTTTTGCCGTAGTATTAAACATTGCATCCGGTGTTTCTTCTAGTGTTTGCTTCTTCGCGCATTAGGCCGGTGAGTGGATGCGAGTACCGACAAGTTCTCCGGCTATGATCCTTCCGCAGTGTTTCCCAGGCGAGCATTCTCCCCCTTTCTACCTATTTTGCATTTATAGTCTTTATTTCCTCCTATTGATCTATTGCTATCCGTGTCGCGATGCTTTAGTTTCCGTACCCCAGTTATATCCCATGCAGCCTCTATGTTGCCTTGGACACCTCCTATTACCTGTGTTTGGTAGATAGCTGGCCTTGCGAGTCGTAGTTGCTTGCTTAGGTGCGATCTCGTGTTGATGATTACCACAGTTGTTGGAATGCGGGCATATGTTTATGGTGGAGATGTTTATTGGTGGACATGATCATGACTTCAAATACAACTATTAAAATGCTAGATATAACTAATGCAGAGGCATCGGTGGGAAATAGATGTTATTTGGTTCTTCCACGCTCACTTGTGTCCCGTAGGACCCCGAGTACTTGATACTTGTTCCTTGATTTTTCGCACTATCCACATCCGGGAGGCCTTATGGACCCCCCTGAGCCAGAGCTTGATTCATTTCTTTTTCTTGGGGCCACAAAGTAGTTTGGGGCTTTATTACTATTCTGTACTTATGCCATGTTACTGTTTTATTTACGATTGTGCGTGGAGCACCTGTACTGTTTAGGATCGTGACACGTTTTCGCTATATCGACAAGCCCAGTCACATTTTCGGGTTCCCAGTCATTTACAGACGTCCACACAAACCCTAGGTCCGTTCCGGAGCCGGCCAACTTTGTTGCGGGTAGCTTAGTGGGGTGGCCCCCTGAAATATTTCTGAATCCTGTGATTGCTTTGTCGTGAATGCCTCGTTGGGTTTTGAGTTGGTATTTCCGAGGTTGATCGAGTGTGTGTTGCTATTTGTGCACCCCTGCAGGGTAAAACTTTCTGAAAGCCGTGTCCGCGGTTATGGACGACTTGGAGCACAGTATCTCGATCATAGACAAGCATAACTAAAGTAGTGCTATAAATTTGACTTAATAAGTGACTAGTAATCCGCTCAAATATAACGGAATGGATATTAAAACTACCAACAACTCGTGGATCTTGGTCGTATCGTGTTCTGATATACCTGCCTAGTAAGTAATACAACTCCAATGGAATGTGATAAAAGTGTCAACAACTGTTGGGTTTGGGATTCCTCAGGACAATTATAGCTGACTAGTAACTGTTCCAACTACAACGAGATGTTAACTAAAACTGCCCACTACTTATGCTCTCAGGATGACTCATGCTATCTATATCTGATTAGTAATTGCGGCAACTATACCGAATGAATAAAACTGCCAACTGCATGTGTTCCTCGGTTTGCCCTCCTCATTTGGTCTCGAGGGGGAATGCCAGGATGGGTTTGTTTGGTGTTAGCTTCAGGTTGGATCCGAATAGGTCTTTCTTATCTCTCTCTAATAACCGCCAGTTGTATTGAGTCTCTATAGGTTGTTTAGTGCCGCTGCGCTGCCGCTTCAGCCCACCATACCTATGTAGGCGAGAGCCGCCGAATTCAAGCCTCGCCGTGTATTGGCCTCAGTACTGACGCTCCTCTTTTTCCTTCGCCCTTTGTCGGCACCCCTTTTGTTTTAGCAGGTTTGAGATCGCCGTCGTTAGCAGGGTTACCCTTCCGGCTTGGACTGGGCAGGGTTATGGACGCCATTGGTTATTCTTCAGGGCTCTTAGCCCCATTTGCATCTTGTCCGTAGTCGGACGCTCTATCGTTTTCGAGGTGATTTGGATCTTTGTATATTATATCTGTATTATTGACTCATGGGGTCGCTGATGTATATATCTGTTATGTGGGTCCCATCAAGGACTGATGTGTAATGGTATTACTTCGTTTTCCACCCGCACGAAAGTGCCTGGTGGGCGTCCTTGAATCGTTTCTATGCGGGTTTGGCGGGAATCGCTAAAACTTGCATAGGACCGATTTGAGGGTGTTACACCAGGGTAAACAACGAGGCCGCGAACATGCTCGCCCGCATTGGGTCAACAAGGCAAGCAATTCTGCCTGGAGTATCCCTCAAGCACCTACGGAAGCCTTCAATCACACCGTCTCCCGAATCCGACTCCATAATATTGGACGCGGACCCAGGGACTGCCGGCTCCAAGACCTCCGCGACTGCTCCACCGCACCCAGGAACTGCTGAAATGGATTGCATGGGCACCTAGAGGGGGGGTGAATAGGTGCTACTTCAAATTTTAATGCTTTTTCAATTTTAGGCTTAACACAAAGGGTAAATTATCTAGATAAACTATTTGGTGGAATTTCCCTATATGCAAACCTATCTACTAGCGAGTAAAGGGCGAGCGGAAGAGGAACGAGTGAACCGTGGTGAAGCACACGGAGACACATGATTTGTTTTACCGCAGTTCCTTCCTTGTTAAGGGAAGTACGTCTGCGTTGGAGGGGTGGGCGGTACTAAGACCACCACGCCACAATAGGCCTCACCCTGTTCTCCGATGGATCCCGCCACCAAAGGCCTGATCCACCTTTCCACTATAGGAACCCTTTGAGGCGGGTACTGGTGCCTTTACACAACTAGCGGGGCACAACTCCACAATCAACTTGGAGGCTCCCATAATGACAACAAGCTGCCACAAGAACAAGTTATCAATAACAAAGAACAAGATCTAGATGCTGACAAGAATACTAGATCAGGGATTTCTCCAAATGAATGGAGAGGAGTTGATGCGCTTTATTCGTGATGGCGATGAAGATTGTCTCCTCCTTCAATTCCCCCAAATATCGAAGCCTTCGGGTGGTTGAAGTGGCAGATCTAGTGAGAGAGCTCTTGCAAAGGGTCTGAATAATTTTGAGTGAATCAAGAAGACTGCTCGATGGGGAAGAAGGGGCTTTTATACCCATTGCACCCATTGAGCCGTTGGAGCCATTTGGGGCCGGATTATCCGGCCCGAGTGAGGGCTGGAATATCCAGCCTGGGGAAAACTCAGCCCCAGACTCACATTATCCAGCAGATAATCCACCCCCATACAGAGCGTCGCGCCTTGGATCCCTTTGGTCATCTTCTAATGGCCGGATTATCCGGCCCCATGCAAGGGCCGGATTATCCGGCCAGGGGAGGAAAAACCGCCCCTGTTCGTATTTTCCAGAGAGAAAATCCGACCTCAATCAGAGCGTCACGCCTTGGCCCCTTTGGTCTTCTTGTGGGGGCCGGATTATCTGGCCCCATGCGCGGGCCAGATTATCTGGCCAGGGGAGGAAAAACCGCCCCTGTTCGGATTTTTCGGAGAGAAAATCTGACCTCAATCAGAGCGTCGCGCCTTGGCTGCCAAAGCCAAAAGAGGGGTAGGCCGGATCATCTGGCACCTGATGGGGGCGGATAATCCATCCCACAGGGGCCGGATGATACGCCCCCTAAACACAGAAACATTTTCGGCACACTTGACACACATGACAAAAGTCCATAGTATTGTTATCTAACACACAAAATATAGGGAACCATTAAATGTTCTTTCAATATCCCCCTTTTTGGTGTTAGATGACAATACTAGGATTTGTAGGATAGATCTCAAGAACACCAGATTTAATACATGAAAAAGACCCCCCCCCCCTCAATGTGTGCATAAAAATGCGTTTGATTACAAATACACACAAGAGGATAAGTCTATTCCATTGGAACAAGTGTGAAAACATCATACCACCGGTAGGGAGATAGATGCGTCCTCAACGAATAATGAGAATACCCAATAATAGACATAGTGAGCACCTCCCTTGAAATAGATATCCAATGGTCATAATAATATCCAATAATATACTTGACTCCATATGAATGATCCACATGATAAATCCATAGCCACACAGACATAGTCTCATACAGACCAAACCAAATCAGGCCAAATTAAAGTTCGACGCTAAATGGGCACAAGCGGAAAAGAACGACGAATAGAAACAGTGCAAAAGCTTGTGCCCGACCCATGCAAATCCCCGGAGACCTAATAGAACTGCTTCTCCCCCTTTGGCATTGAAACGCCAAAAAGGAAGAAGAGTGATGCTAACGCCCCAAGGGATCACTCGTAGTCATCGTCCACATCCTCATCTTCATCCTTGGCCTCGTCCTCATCCTCAAGCACCTTGGTGTCATCATCCTCATCATCAGCAGTGTCCGCGGAAGGGAATAGGTGGCGCTCCAGCTCTCCATAGTTAAGCCCAGAAGAAGAGTTCCACCGAGCATACGGCGTGGGAGGAGTAGGAGCAGGGGGATCGCCAGACGCACCGGACACATGGTGAAGGATGAGCTGCTGAGAGTGAGCCAACTCATGGCGCTGCTTATAAGCCTCATACTGGCCCTTGCGAGTATCCACTCCCATGCAAAGAATGTTCCGTTGGAACCAATTCATCTTCTTGATCTCACGAGCAATGGGAGTCACAGGGGGCATGCGAGCACTAGAACGAGCATCCCTCATGAGACCCTCCGTAGCAGAAGAGGGGTGAGAGGTCTTCCGAACCTTGTTGTAGATTTTCTTTGCCTTGTGCACAACATCAATGTTGAAATCCTCAGAGGGAAGCAGGTGCTTGATGAGCATCATAATGTAGGGAGCATAAGGAATGGACAGCCGGTTGAACATAGCATCAGTCAGTTCATGGTAGATGAAGTCCATCACATCCATCTTGTACTGCACGGACTCATCCTCGCACGAGGCAACCTCATGAGAGAAGGCTAGGAGCTGGACAAGGTGACCACATATGCTGTCATTGTTGCCTCCACTCGGAGTGATGGAATCACGAAAGAGGCCCACCAAGGCAGCATAGATGGGAGCTAGACCAGCAAGAGTGCCCACAATGCCATTATCCATCGTGCAAGGAGAGAGAATTGCATCTTTATTGGGCTTCAGTTGAGTGATGATGCGGTGACCACTGGCCCTATCCCTACTACGGAAAGAGTACCCAAGCACATCAGCAAGCACATGGAAATTAGCAGTCATAGGCCTGTCACGAGTCATCCACTTCATGGTGCGATGCTCATCTCCACAAATAACCAAAGTGGAAAAGAACTGCTTCACCACTTCAGAGTCATATGAGCACTGGAGAGCCATGAGGTGGTGCAGCCCCATCCGCTCAGCCACATACATGGCATCAACAAGGTGGGGCTTCTCCAAAGCCTCAGCAAGAATCAGCGGGTGTATAGGCCTAATGTTCAGCTTGGCATATATTCAGCACACCAGAAGCAAGAATCACCTAGTTAAGAATCATGGGGCAACTCAACAAACAGATCATGGTGACGGATAGGGGAATAAGTGACTGGATCCAAGGCCTTGTAGTTGATCTTGGGCTCTTTTCCCTTCCTCTTGGACACACCCCTCCTATATCTCTTTGCCTGTTCAGCCATGGCTTCTCCTCGTTCTTTCTTCTCCTCAACTCAGCCTCGTCCACTAAGTTACCCTCACCGTCGCCCCGAAAGTATTTACCGCGAGGATGGCGCTTGTAGGTCTTGGGAGCACTGGAACCACCCTCACTCATTGGAGGAAGAACGCGGAGGAGAAGGTACCCGAGGGCGCGGAGAAGAATATCTGGGGAGGCCCAGAAAATCCAGTGGTCGGAGAGGCTCCGGGGAGGGTGGGGGACGGCAGGCGGCGGCTGAGGAGGAGGAGAGGGTTGGGGGAGAAGTGTTGCTCGTTATGAGCCCTTCCCTCGATCACTGCCCTTAAAGACGAAATCCGCTAGGGCCAAATTATCCGGCCTACACTTGGGCCGGATTATACGGCCTAAAATCTGAATTTCTGTTGTACATAGATTCAGGGCCGCGCGTCCCCAAACAACACCCCCACAAGGTGTACAAGGGACATGTGTGCAAGAATAGATGGCTTAGAGGTAGGGAAAGGCTTGGGATTAAGAGAGCCAAACTGAGATGGTACTACACACTCAAAATTGTAAGAACCAAATCAACTAAAAGCCAAAATTGAATGTGATTCCCATAAGAACATGAGATGAGCTGAAACAACCAAAAAGATCCACAGAAATCCAACTCTCCTCATGGAAGAGGGCGGTGGCCGAAGCCACCTTGTTGGAGTGTATGGTATGACATCGCGAAGATATATCTTGGGTTCATGACCAATACTCATCAATAAGCTCACATATCACAAAATGATATTAAGAGAAATGACTTAACTTGCTTTCAGCATTATGGGGGGAGGGTTAGCCCAATTAATTAGGACCACACTCCCCCTATTTCCATGCCCACACCTAGACCAAATAAGACTAAGATGTACGAGTGAGTGCATGGGTAATCAAGACAAGCTCCTTGAATCAATGATATTTAGCTCATTCCTCAAGTAGCAGAACCTTGCTTCATCAAGTGGCTTCGTGAAAATATCAGCAAGTTGGTTCTTCGTGCTCACAAAATATAGATCAATATCTCCTCGAGCAAGATGGTCTCGAATAAAATGATTCTGAATCTCAATATGCTTTGTCCTTGTGTGCTGTACCAGATTGTACGCAATTTTGATTGCACTTTCATTATCGCATAAAAGAGGCACATTGTCACAATTGACACTGTATTCCTTTAAAGTTTGCCTCATCCATAATAACTGAGTGTAGGCACTAGCAGCAGCAACATATTCAGCTTCGGCGGTGGAGAGAGAGATACAATTCTGCTTCTTAGAGGACCAACACACTAGAGATCTTCCCAAGAACTGACACGCTCTAGAAGTGGATTTTCGATCATCCTTATCACCAGCCCAATCTGAATCAGTATAATCACATAGAGAGAAATTGGAGCCCTTGGGATACCATAGACCAAAGTTAGGGGAATGAACCAAATATAAAAGATCCTCTTGACCGCCACTAAGTGACTTTCTTTAGGAGCTGCTTGATACCTTGCACACACCCCCACACTCAACACAATATTGGGTCTAGATGCGCAGAGGTAAATAAGAGAGCCGATCATGGACCGGTATACCTTTTGGTCCACATCTTTACCATGGGGGTTAAGTTCAAGGTGATATTTTGTTTGCATCGGAGTGGCGACACCTTTAAGATCCGTCATCTTGAATCTCTTGAGCATGTCTTGGATGTATTTAGCTTGATTGATGAAGGTTCCTTCTCTAAGTTGCTTGATCTTTAATCCAAGAAAGAACCGTAATGCCCCCATCATAGACATCTCAAACATGTCAGTCATAAGCTTTGAAAAATCATCATTAAAAGCTTTATTAGTAGAACCAAAGATGATGTCGTCTACATATAGTTGGCGTACGAACAACTCCCCCTTAACCTTCTTAGTAAAAAGAGTGGGATCGAGTTGCCCAACTTCGAAGCCACGGTCTAGCAACAGCTCTTTAAGGTGCTCATACCACGCACGTGGGGCTTGTTTAAGGCCATAGAGTGCCTTATCGAGTTTCTAGACATGGTTCAGGAAGTTAGGATCCTCAAATCCCGGGGGTTGCTTTACATATACCAACTCATGTAGAGGACCATTAATAAAAGCGCTCTTAACGTCCATTTGCTGCAATTTAAAGTTATTATGAGCAGCATAAGCAAGAAGGATATGGATGGACTCAAGACGAGCCACAGGAGCATAGGTTTCGCCGAAGTCAATGCCCTCAACTTGGGAATAGCCTTGTGCCACTAATCTCGCCTTGTTCCTCACAACAATGCCATGTTCATCTTGATTGTTCTTAAATATCCATTTAGTGCCGATAACATTGCGGCACTCCTTGGGCTTCTCCACAAGATTCAAGAACTTGTTGCGCTCAAAGTTATTCAATTCTTCATGCATAGAAACACCCTATTCCGGGTCTTCAAGAGCTTCAAATACTTTCTTGGGTTCCACCATTGAGATGTGAGCTTGATGCTCACCAAAACTTGCCAATTCCCTTCTTGTGGAAACCCTTCGTCGGAGATCACCTACAACCTTGTCGAGAGTGTGACCCCTTAACTCAAGGTTCCGATCAGCACGAGCCTTGCGACGAAGTTCAATAAGCTTGTTGTCTCTTGGTTGAATAGTTTCATTGGAATCATTTGCTTGACCTTGATTAGAATTCGGATTAACATTAGTAGGAGGTGATGAAGCATGCCCTTGAGGTGGGTTAGCAACCGTAACAGGAGGCTGCTGAACAACTGGTGATTCAGGTCCGGATAATCTGGCCGATGTTGATGCCGGATAATCCGACCAGGGAGAACTTGTTGCAACTTCATCAGGATGCCTGGGACTTGCTTGAACTGGCGAGGGGCCGGATAATCCAGGGTCAGTTGGAAAATCCGGCCTGGAGCTTGCAGCGATTTCTTCACTACTAGGGGCAGGTTGGTCGTCAGGAGAGAGGTGGTCGGATAATCCGGTGTCAATCGGATAATCCGGCCTAGAGCTTTCTAGAGCAGTTGCTTGATCTTCAGCAATTGATGGAGATGGTGTAGAAGTTACTCTCGTGGTTGGAACATGTTGAGTATGTGTTGATGAGGGCTCTTCATGAGTAGAGCATTGTCCTTCCCGATCTGCCACAAGGGGTTCCTCAATGGGGTGGAAAAATCCCACGCCCATTCTTCTTATGGCATCTTGGGATATTTCAACATCTGCATCATAAACATCAACTTGCCCCGCACGGGAGCCGTCATTTTCTTTGAACACCACACTACATGATTCTACAAAAGTTCCAGAGAGCTTATTGTAGACTCTATAAGTGTGGGATTCGGCACCATAACCAACAAAAATACCTTCTAGAGCCTTAGATTCAAACTTAGATAAACGAACTCCCTTGATGAGAAAGAAACACTTACACCCGAATACTCGAAAGTATGAGATGTTTGGCTTGTTACCGGTGAGTATTTCAGATGGAGTCTTGTCCAAGATTTTATGGAGGTATAACCGGTTGGATGAATGACAAGCGGTAGAGATTGCTTCAGCCTAGAAGTTATATGGAGACTTGAATTTGGCTAGCATTGACCTTGCTATATCCATTAGAGTCTGATTCTTCATCTCGGCTACACCATTTTGTTGAGGGGTGTACTCAGCGGAATATTGATGTCTTATCCCCTCTTCACTTAGGAACTCATTTAAGGTGTAGTTCTTGAACTTAGAGCCGTTATCACTTCTTATAGCCAGAATAGGGACGTTGTGTTGACGTTGAACCTCGTTGGCGAAGTCGATGACCGTTTGTTGAGTTTCACTCTTCAACTTGAAGAAATAAACCCAAGTGTATCTTGAGAAATAATCAACGATCACAAGACAGTACTTCTTCCCACCAAGGCTTGCATGAGATGGAGGTCCGAAGAGGTCCAGATGAAGGAGCTCTAAGATCCTTTTTGACGAGTTAATAGTCTTCCTTCGATGAGGTGAGTCATGCATTTTCCCTTCAACACAAGCCCTGCAAACACGATATTTGGCAAAGGAGACATTTTCTTTTAGTCCAAGGATGTGGTCACCCTTGTGGAGACTTTGCAAAGTTCTCATATTGACGTGGGCTAGTCGGCGATGCCATAACCAACCCGCGCCAGCCTTTCCGAAAAGACACATTAGGCCTGTAGTGGTTTTCCCCAAAAAGTCCACCATGTACAGGTCATTTTCGACATATCCCACGAAAGCGACTTTTAGAGACTTGCTCCACAAGAGTACCACCAAATCAGCATCAATAAAAACTGCAAAGCCCATCTTACCAAGGGCAAGAACTGAAAGTAAATTGTACCCGAGGGTCTCAACAAGCATGACGTCCACGAGAGAGATATCGTGAGCCACCACGACTTTGCCGAGACCCAATACCTCAGATTTTGACTTGTCACCATAGGAGACGGTTATATGATCATGATTTGGCGCATCTCCATGATGATCTCCTTGCTTCCGGTCATGTGACTCGTGCAACCGCTATCGAGTACCCATTTAGACCCACCGGAAGCATAGCCTTGCAAGAAAGTTATTTCTTGGTTTTAGGTACCCATTTTTCAATGGGTCCTCTCATGTTAGTGACAAGGGTCTTGGGGACCCAAATAGACCAAGGAATGTAACAATCATAAGGAACTACATAACTAGCATAAACATCACCATAATGATCGCAATATAACTCAAAGTTAGGATTGTTATCTCCTGCAAAACCATCATAATTAGACTTGTCATTGGTGGTGGTGCTAGTCATTGGTTGAGCAGTCTTGCTCTTCTTCTTCTTCTTCTTGTTTTTCTTGTTCTTTGTCTTGGGAATGTAACCAAGACCTTTTTCTCTGTTTGTCCTTTGCTTGCTTAGTATCTCATCTAAAATTTCTTTACCTTTGTGTTGAGAACCTCTTGCAAGTTCTTCTTTTCCATAAGATGATGTGGAGGTGCTTGGCACATCATACATCTTCAATTGAGTTTGGAGCTGGTCATGAGACTCATTTAGAGTAGAGTGAACACTCTCCAATGCCTTGTGAGCACTGTCAAGTTTATCAAACTTCTCCGCGAGTCTAGCATGAGCAGCCCCAAATTCAATCTTTTATTTCTTTAGTTTCTTTAACTTGGCAAGGTCATTGTCATGTTCTTTGATGAGCTGAGCCACAACTTCTTCATGTGACTCCTCAATGGATTCGAGTCTCTCTTCCAAAGATACTCGAGCTTCCTCTTCTTCTTCCAAGGCATTCTTCAAAGAAGCTATCTCCAAGGCATCTTCTCTTTCAATTCTGCCCTTTTCTTCAAGAAGACCTTCGGCTTGGGCAAGTTGACTCATAAGAGCATCAAAATGAAGTTTGTGCTCACCTTGCATGTTAGTGAAAAAGTTGTCCAAAGAAATAACCTCTTCTTTCATTTTAAGACTAGTATGATCATCCATATCCATATTTATGTTAGTCTTAGTAAACGAAGAGCTAGAACTTGATACCTCGGACCCTCTTGCCATGAGGCAAGTGGCGTTGTTGTTGATGACGTTCTCGTTTTGCAAGTCGAAGAGAGATGATGGGGTCGATGTGGTGGCTATAGCAGCCACCTCATGAGAACTATCTTCATCCTCTTCATCTTCACTTGCAGAGGAGTATTCTTCTTGTGCCACCAAGACGAACTTGGGTTCCTTCTTGTAAGGGCCATTCTTTTTGATAAATGGCTGCTTCTGAGGCGCCTTGGATTTTTCTTTAAGAATGACCTGCCACCATTGTCTTCTCTATTTTGATATGGACACTCGGCTACAAAGTGTAGCCTATCTCCACAATTGTAGCATGTTCTCAGTTTTGGGGCACTTTCTATTCTTCCACTTGACCCATTCTTGCGCTCGAGTTTTGACTTGGCCTAGGAAGGATCCTTCCAGAAGTTCCTTGCGTAAAACACCATGTACTCACCATGAGCATGTTTGACTTCATCGAGGCAGTCCATGGAGGCCCCCTCAAAAGCTCTTTCATCCTCATCTTGCTCAACAACATTAGCCTTTAGAGCAACATTGACTCCCTTTTGCATTCCAATGGCATGGGCACGGGCATCTTCGGCGTTCTTTGCATCAACTTTGAATGACGCCATTTCTTGCATGACTTCATTGGATGTCATTTGATGGTAGTTATGTCTACCTTGCAAACTCTTCAAGTCCGTTGGCTCGAAAGGCATTAAAGCACTCACATATTTTCTTTTTGTCCACACATCATCAATGTGAGTGGCTCCATGCTTTCTAAATGTTGTTGCAATGCCCTTGAGTATTCTATACATGTCTTCATGGTTTTCACCCTCCAACATGTAGAATCCTTCAGCTTCATTACCAAGGGCATCGTACCTATTCCTGCTTATGCTTTCATTCCCAATAAAGAGATCGGTGAGGGCATCCCAAGCTTCTTTAGCTGTGTTGAGATGTTCAATGTGGGGCATGTCCTTGGGACCCACACCGAGCTGTATCATGTGGAGGGCCGTAGCATTCAATTGGCTGTCCACAACTTCTCTTCTTGTCAGGTTAGTTTTATTTCCAATATGAAGACCCTCTTCAATAATCCTCCAAAGTTCAATAGAAGAGCTGCAAACATGAGACTTCATTAAGAATTACCATTGATTAAAAGAGGATGCAGTAAGCTTGGGTGGATCACCCTATTGTTTATATGAGGATGAGGGACAGGTGGGTCGGGGGAATATACGTGACGAACCTCACTATATTCCTCCTTACCACTTCCCTTCTTGGAGGTGGAACCATTATGTTTTTCACCTACCACATCATCATCCTTGGATCCGGTGTTAGCCTTATCCTTGGATGATGGTGTGGCGGCCTCAGAGGAGGATGGAGATGGGGCTATGGATGATGTGAGACGCGCAATCATTTGATTCATCTCCTCCATCTTGGCCTCAAAGGATTTCATCAAGGTTGTTTCCAACGTCTTGAGGTCATCCATTGTGACCTTATCCACAACCTCATTCCCATTCTCCTTGGTACCCATACTTCTCTTAGGCGGTTAAGCCCGAATAAAGAGTCGGGGCTCTAATACCAATTGAAATGGATCGTATGGGCACCTAGAGGGGGGGGTGAATAGGTGCTACTTCAAATTTTAATGCTTTTTCAATTTTAGGCTTAACACAAAGGGTAAATTCTCTAGATAAACTATTAGGTGGAATTTCCTTATATGCAAACATATCTACTAGCGAGTAAAGGGCGAGTGGAAGAGGAACAAGTGAACCGTAGTGAAGCACGCAGAGACACATGATTTGTTTTACCACAGTTCCTTCCTTGTTAAGGGAAGTACGTCTGCGTTGGAGGGGTGGGAAGTACTAAGACCACCACGCCATAATAGGCCTCACCCTGTTCTCCGATGGATCCCGCCACCAAAGGCCTGATCCACCTTTCCACTATAGGAACCCTTCGAGGCGGGTACCGGTGCCTTTACACAACTAGCGGGGCACAACTCCACAATCAACTTGGAGGCTCCCGTAATGACAACAAGCTGCCACAAGAACAAGTTATCAATAACAAAGAATAAGATCTAGATATTGACAAGAATACTAGATCAGGGATTTCTCCAAATGAATGGAGAGGAGTTGATGCGCTTGATTCGTGATGGTGATGAAGATTGTCTCCTCCTTCAATTCCCCCAAAGATCGAAGCCTTCAGGTGGTTGAAGTGGGAGATCTAGTGAGAGAGCTCTTGCAAAGGGTCTGAATAATTTCGAGTGAATCAAGAAGACTGCTTGATGGGGAAGAAGGGGATTTTATACCCCCTTCCCACGGATTATCTGGCCTGGGGAAAACTCCGCCCTAGACTCAGATTATCCGCAGATCATCCGCCCCCATACAGAGCGTCGCGCCTTGGCTCCCTTTGGTCATCTTATGGGGGCCGGATTATCCGGCCCCATGCGAGGAAAAACCGCCCCTGTTCGGATTTTCCGGAGAGAAAATCTGACCTCAATCAGAGCGTCCTGCCTTGGCTCCCTTTGGTCTTCTTCTGGGGTCCGGATTATCCGGCCCCATGCGCGGGCCGGATTATCCGGCTAGGGGAGGAAAAACCGCCCCTGTTCGGATTTTCCGGAGAGAAAATCCGACCTCAACAAGAGTGTCGTGCCTTGGCTGCCAAAGCCGAAAGAGGGGTAGGTCGGATTATCCGGCCCCTGATGGGGGCGGATAATCCAGCCCCCCAAACATAGAAACATTTCCTGCACACTTGACACACATGAGAAAAGTCCATATTATTGTTATCTGACACACAAAATATAGGGAACCATTAAATGTTCTTTCAACTGCTTCACCGCACCCGGGGACTGCTCCACCGCACCCGGGGACTATCGCGTCCAGCCTGGAGGCCGCCGGCTCCGCTGCTTTGCCGGGTCGACCACTAGACAGGTCTAGCCCGACTATCCGCGCAGAGGTGAATCTACTCATACAGGCGGTATACGCCATCCGGGAAACGCCAACATGGGCCAAGCCGTTCATGAAATTCCTAGCAAGCGGAGAACTGCCCGAAGAAGAGGTAGAAGCAAGGAGGTGAAGCACAGGTCTAGCGCATACACCATCATCCACAACGATCTCTACAAGCACAGTCTTGGGGGCATTTATCAGCGGTGCGTGAGTCGGGAAGAAGGAACCTGACTGTTGGCCGACATTCACCAGGGCGAGTGTGGCCACCACGCGTCGTCACGAGCCATAGTGGCAAAGGCATTCCGCCATGGGTTCTACTGGCCCACGGCGCTGGAAGACGCCGAGCAAATCGTCAAGGCATGTAACAGTTGTCAGTGGTTCAGCCAGCAAAAGCACACTCCATCTGCAGTGCTCAAGACAATTCCCATCACCTGGCCGTTTGCCGTCTAGGGGCTCGACATGGTCGGCCCCTTTAAAACGGAAAAATCCAGTATGACGCACTTGCTGGTGGTGGTGGACAAATTCAGCAAGTGGATAGAGGCAGAGCCAATAAAGAAGCTGGATGGACCAACAGTGGTCAAGTTCTTCACGGACATAATCACATGCTTTGGCTACCCCAACAGCATCATAACCGACAACGACACAAATTTCGCCAAGGGAGCTTTCGCACGATTTTGCGGAGACAAGGGCATCCGCCTGGACCTTTCATCTATGGCTCACCCCCGATCCAATGGATAGTGCGAGCGAGCAAACGGCCTAGTCCTAGCCGGAATCAAGCCCCGGCTGATCGAGCCACTGATGTGATCCCCCGACTGCTGGATTGAGGAGCTACCGGCTGTGCTTTGGAGCCTTCGCACCACGCCAAACCGGTCCACCGGCTACACTCCTTTCTTCCTCGTCTACGGGGCGGAGGCGGTCTTGTCCATAGACATCGAGTTCGACGCACCCCAGAAACTGCTTTACATAGAGCAGCAAGCCACAGAAGCACGGGAGGACAACGTCGACCTTCTCGAAGAAGCACGCGAGCTGGCCTTATCAAGATCCGCCATCTACCAACAAAACTTGCATCGTTACCATGCCAGCCGGATCCGCAACGTCTCGTTCCGCGAAGGCAACCTGGTATTAAGGCTGGTACAAGACACCAAGGGGATGTACAAGTTATCTCTACCTTGGGAGGGCCCATTCATCATTAGCCGGGCACTATAGAACAACTCATACTACCTCATCGACGCCCGCTAGCTAGAAAAGAACAAGATGGATCGCTCAGGCAAAGAAACTGAGCGCCCATGGAACGCGAGCCTGCTTCGCCCATTTTACACTTGAACAATAAGTGTATGTATCTTACCTTTATGTAATGAACAAGCATGGGAGCCTCGACACAGTCTCGGGGACTCCACAATAAATTAGCAAGTCATGCTGCACAATTTGGTTTTCTGGCTGCATTACTCTAACCCTAGAGCTGGCGATCCGTCTCGGGGACTCGCCGGTTGGCCAAGACGGTCGCGCGACCCACGCGGAAAAGTACTGTACGCGGTTCCTAGAGCTTCCTCTTCGGTTCTGGCTACAGGCCACAAGCCGGCTGACAGATCCGGCAAGAGTAGAACACTCGAAGCCCCCTACACGAAAAAGCTACGAGGAAAACAAGGACGTCTGGACGTCTCGGCTGCGCTCGCTCACCCAAGGCCAATGACCCAAACCTGAAGTATCGTGCAGTACACCTATTAAGCTACCCCTTCGACTCCGGCTCGAAGCTAGCAAGGGAACAACATCAAAACTGGCCAATGCTCACTGAGAAAAGGGCAAAGTCATTGGATTTGTGCGAAACAACAAAACTTCAAAACTAGTGAATCTAAGATTACAATTCAACTTGCATCTATTTAACTAGGTAAACAACTTGTTTGTTTCTATGTTTGCATGAGCTAAAGTTCCACGATGAACACCCAAGCCGGAGGCTAGTAGCTTCTAGGCGGCAGCAGAGCAGGTCAAGGAGCTTTGACCCGGCTGTATCCTCCAGCCGGCATGAACCTCGGGGACTACACCCTGTGGGTGCGCTTGCGCGCCCCCACACAGAAACCTGCAAACATACAACAACATAAAGGATCTTCGACCCGGCTGTATCCTCCAGCCGGCCCGAACCTCGGGGACTACACCCTATGGGTGTGCTTACGTGCCCCCACACAGAAACAAGCATGCAAAAAATGCAAAATAGAAAGTGCAAATGAAAAACCACGGGCAACTATCCAAAGGGAGGCGATGCTCCCGCCAGAGTTCAATAACAAGAACAGAGACGATTGTTCAACAGCACAAGAAAAAAACAGGTTCTTCATCCACAAATACTCCCGGCATACCGGGGATCAAGTTAGCTAGTTGGCAGAAGGGCTAGAGGCACTGGCTGCTACTGGAGGCGACATCGGCCGAGGTGGTCTTGGGCGCAGCCGGGGCTTCAGTGTGCGGCATAGCCGGGTCGTGGTGATACGGCTCCGTGCCAGCCGGGTCACTGAAGTCCCGGTCCAGCTGGACGAAGCTCCCGATCTTCACGCCACAAGAGTTGATATCAGGAACCTCGGCGCGAAGCTGATCGTAGCTGGTCCCTTGGCTCCGTAGATCCACATCTGGGTACCAGGACTTCAACAATGCCAACACCATCTCTGTACCGCCACGAGCCGCCCACTCCCGAGCCACATCCATAAGATCTAGAGCGCCCGATAACTTCTCGGCCAGAGCATCCATGGTGGCCGGCTAGACGGTGTCGGGCCAGACATAGTCATGGACATCGAGAGCGGCGGCACAAAGCCGGTTCGCCTCCTCGCTGACAACCGCCACCAGCTCCCCTAGGTGGATATCCTACTCCGGACCCGTCTCAGGAATGTGGGCCAACGCCTGACCAGTCGACTCAGGATACTGAGCTGCACCCGAGAAAAGAGGGTCAATGTGGGCCACAGAAGGAAAAACTGCAATACCGTCTAGGATTGAGAACACTTACTGACAATAATCTCGGTGATCTGGCAAAGCTCTCCCAGTGCCGCCGCCTCCCTGACCTTGGAATCCTTGAGGTCATCCTCCTGGGTGGCATAGAGCACCTCCAGATTCTTCAGCGCCTCGGTCCGAGTGTCCACCACCTTCTTGGCTTGGCCAGCCTTGATCTCCATCTACTGATGACGCGCAGCTAGCTGGGCGATCTGGTCCTGGCGAGCCTTGTTGGACTCCTCCAAGCGGGAACCTCTCCCTTCAGCCGGGCCACCTCACGGTCCTGGTCCACCAGCAGAGCTGCAGAAGGGTAACCAATATTCAACAAGAAGCACGAGAAATCGTGTAATCGAGAAGACACGGTAGAGCAAGTGATCTTACGGCCTAGGCCCCGCGAGGTCTTGGCGGCATCAACGAGAGCCCTCTACGTAAAAGAGAGAAGTAAGAGTCGGCCATGGCGCGAGGTGGTGAACAAACATCAAGATCGGCAACAGGACGCATACCTCGACGGAGGCCCCGGGCTCCTTGGCCTGGCGAAGCCCCTGCTCCAGCACCTCCACCAGCTGACAGGCCTGGCCAATGGCCAAGGGTGCCATCCCCGACAGCTATGCCAGGGCAGCGTCCAGTGGCGGTGCAGCCCGAGCCGACATCCAGCCGGTGACCTGAAGGTCGTCGTCGCTCCCCGCGGCCGCGGAGGGCCCACCCGCCGGCTGGACAGGGACCTCTAGCTGTGGCGCCTCCACCGGCTCCTCCACCCGGTAGGCGCCAGAGTCAGTGCCCACCGTCGAGCCAGAGGGAGGCACGGCTGTGCCAGTGCGCCCAAGCAGAAGACCCTCGGCGAGCTGAGAAACGGCCCTGGCCCGATGCAGCATCACGGGCGCAGCCGGTGGCACCACCTCCGCCGCATCCGCACTGGCCCTAGCCGGCGGAGCAGGTTCCACCTCGGGCATCACAACCGGCACAACCTCGGGTGTCGTAGCCGGCGCACCTCCGTCCCCGGCAAGCGGAGGGGTGGACGCGGTGGCGATGGTCGCCGAGCCGGGCAAGACCATCGCCTGACTACGGGAAAGACAAGGGTGAACAAAGCAAGTGCGAGCCAATCAATACAAGTATCAAGAGTAAAGGAACACCTACCCGGCAATGCTCGGCATGATGGCCGGGGGTTTGGGACGGCGACTCTTCTTGGTGGCGCCTCCAGCCGGCGCAGCGCTGGTCGAGGCGGCATGCTTCCCCATAGCCCTGGGTGCGGTGGCGTCGGCAAGATCCACATCCTCTCCATGCGCGGCTGTTCCAACACAAGCAAAATATCAAGTTGGCGGCTAGAGCGTAGCAGGAGCATGGCAGGCAAGGACGAGGAAAAAACTCTCATCAGGTGGGAACTTGCATCCCTTGTCGGCCCACATGGGGAACCGCTCCAGCTCCACCGGTGGAGCCTTTGCGGGCTTGTGGTCCGTAGCAAAGTTGGGGAGCTCATTATCTCCCATGCCATCCTCCGCTAGCTGCGCCGTAAAAAGCTACTCAACAAGCGAAGATAAGAGGCACGAAACAGGAATCCCTTGTGAAAATCCACCAGGAAAAGAGGAGAAAAGACACACCTTCAGCAGGAGCCGGTCGCAGTGGTACGGCCGACAGGAGAACTCCCAGTCCTCCGCCAACGCCTCCTTGGAGATGGCGGCAAGCCACTCGCAGAGGGCCGCGTATGGCACGTCCAGCCGGGACACCCGGGTGGGGTCCAGATGACCGGAGAGGTGGCACATCTTGTGCGACCGATGCTGCAGTGGGAGCACGCGGCTCGCCATCCATGACAGAAAAATGTCCCGGGCAGTGAGCCACTCCTCCACCAGGACCGCCAGCCAGGAAGCCATCCGGTCGATGTCACCTTGGGCGCCCAAGTGTTGGATGCTCTAGGCCTTCCGGGTGAAAGGGACGTTCGTGAAGACCGGAATCTTGATCTAGTCCACCTCGGTGTTGTTGTGCACGTAGAAGTACGAGCGCTACCAGAGCTTGACAGTGTTCGGGAGTTCCAGGCGCGGCATGTCCGTCGACGGCCGCGGGTAGATGGCGCAGCAGCCCGTCTCCGTCAGCGGGCTGCCCTTGCCAACCACCTGGACCTTGAAGTGAAAAAACTTCAAGAAATTCGCGGCGTCGGGGCGGACGCCGAGGTACGCCTCGCAGCAAGCCGCATGATGCGACAGCATCGCCACAGCGTTGGCTCCGAGATGGTGGAGCTGGAGGTCGAAGGAGACACGCAGCTCTAGGACGAACCGTATTAGCGACAACCCAAGGCCACGAGCAAAGTGGGTGAGGAAGACGACGGCGTCGCCAGGCTGAGGGTTGGGCACCTGCTCGCCCTCCAGCACGAGGCGGTGTTTCACCAAGCGCTCTGACGGCAGGAACCTCCCCCGCCGGTACTTCCGCACCAACTCCTCGGTGACATACGAGCCACACCACCCGCTGACAACATCGGGCAGCATATTGTTTGGGAAGGTGGCTGTGTTTGAAGCGTGGGGGCCCATTGTGGCGGAAGAAAAGGAGCGGCACCGACAACCAAGAAGCAGCGGCCCAGAGGAGCAGTGGAGGGCTAGAGCGCAAAGGAAAGTAGGGGCGGCAAGCACAGGAAGACGAAGTGAAGAGCCCCCGCTCCTTGGCGTCCCTATTTATCGGGGAAGAAAGGTCGCGCCAGTTGCTCTCCCTCCACGCCACATGGCAGGCAACTGCCCCACTTCTCCATGACGGTTTGGGGCGGATCGCGTGCGCCAGTATCACGCGCACAAAAGATCCAACAGGAGTTACTACGGGAGGTAAATCACGCCCACGATCTCCAAGAAACCGCAATGATGAAAGCGTGCGCGCAGTTACCAAAAACTGCCACGGCATACCAAGAGGTCAAACTGACACGACGCGCGCCAAAAATGGTAGACGTGGCTGACGCAGGCAACGACGACAGCAAACTGGCGATCCCTCTCCCAGCCTGGTGCGGCAGCCGGTCAAGAAGATCACCGCTCACATCCTGTGGGTGGGGCCATCGGCTCCGTAGTCGGTAAACCCTAGCCGGGAAACAACAAAGAATCTCAAGCTGGTACAAGACAAAAAGTACAAGACAAAAGAAAACGACAAAGCATCCGCACCATCAATCATTTCAAATGAGCATGCAAGAACTTCTCCACGGGACCAAGTCCTAATGCGCTTGGGGACTAGTGTCGGGGGGGATAACCCCTGGGTAGGCCAAGACGGGACCAACCGGCCGGCTCCAAGGAGCTCATGTTGTCTGGACCTAGATCAAGGAACCACAACCGGGTGGAATCCCCCACCCGGTCCACATCCAAGTTTCCCTGGCTGACCCGTCTAGATAGGTAGCCAGAAGAACCGGCTGGGAGGCCGCTCCTAGCCGGCTGCCTTGGATCCACTGGCGGTAGTATGGAGGGAATGACGCTCCTTGCTGAGCGCACCTTTGACCGGACAGGCTGGCTAGCCTGGTCGGGCACTACCGGACAAATGTGCCAAAGCTAGAGGCTGACGAGCAAAGCAAGGGCTGACGAGGAAAGCTCCGGCTTACGCATAAAGAGCCGGTTGATGGATAAAGAGCCGGCTGATGAGTAAAGCAGGGGAGCTGGACACTGTAGCATTGTCCTTCCCTATACTGAAGGCTTGACTGGACCCGGGCCTATCGTTTGGCCCTGTCTAGCCGGCCCACTTTGTAAGGCCCAAATCCAAACAGTAAACACTAGAACCCATCTTGTAAACTGCCTCCTCAACCAGTATATAAGGGGGGTAGTGCTAGGGTTCTAGGTAGACAACGACAAGTTAGAAGTTCCCCACATTGAACAAGTTGAGTAGCTCCTTCTTCTCCTTCTAGCAGGGAGTAGCCAGGAAAACAGCTCAAGGAGCATCTGTAATGGGCATTCGCCCCTTTGATAGTAGATCCTTGCAGGAGTATGAGCTTTACCTCGCCAAGAGGGCTCCAAACCTGGGTACATCGCTGTGTTTGCAGTATCTGTGCCCAACGCATTGCGAGTAGCCACCGATGGCATCTTGATTATCCCCTTCAAGCCATCCCCGATGGTACTGCCGTGTTCCACACCACGACAACCAGCCTAGGACAGAGCCAGCCGGGTGGGCCGGCGAGCCACACCACGGCCCAGACGCAAGCGGCGCTCAGTGCCAGCTCGCGCATAGCCGGGTGGGCCGCCAGTCCCCTGCCGACCCGGTTAGCTGGCCGGCTCCCCCGCGAGCCCCGCATGGGCTGGGGTCGAGCCAGGCCGGCTGCCGCGGCTGGCAGCTGGTGCCTGCCCCCGTGCGGCGCAGAGTATCCGCCGCTCACGTGGCTTGGCTGTTTTCTTTTATTCCTTTTCTTTTTCTGTAGCTTTTCTTCTAGGCTATTTCCCTCCGGGGATTTGGCCTAATATAAAAGTTGCTTTATAAATCTTAATCTAAATATTATTTAGTATATATTAATTCATAATTAACATATAATAAATGTATATTTAAATTACCATTTATCTGAAAACACTTTTCTAGTCTTTTCCTTTATTCTTTCTTCGAACAACTTCGGATCTCTCCGGGGAACAATTTCGGCTTTCTATTTCTCTGTAGTGATTCCGTCTTACGAGTGATCGCTCTCATCGTACCCTGGCCTTAAGTGTATCCCCTCACGGCTCGGGAATGCTCTAGCCATGATCTATATCAATGATCAACAGAGGGACCAGGGATGTCCATGTGACCCCTATGCATTCATGATGGCAATGTCGTTTGAACCGATAAATGTAGCATCCATATTCCTTTTGTTTCTTGATACGACTTGTCCGAGATCCGATCATTGGTATCACATACCTTGTTCAATCTCGTTAACAACAAGTTCTGTTTTCTTGTTACCGTGATATTACATCACCGTGACCGAGTCACATGTTGCAACATTTATGGATGTAATCTCACCAAGACGGCCGTATGTATCTTTACCCGTCATGTGGGCAAACAAATCTTGCTCTTAACATATATTGCCTCTACGGTTCCTCCGAGTACCTGAACACACCTTTATTGACACTGTATTACCCGATGACGTTTTATGCTATCTAAGCACTCTTGGAAACAGAGATTGATATAGCCTCACGGTCTAAGGTATTAGGAGTCTAGATTTAGCTGTTGCAACAATGAACTATATGACTTGATCGTGTTGCAATCCTTCAAGGAATTTCCATCACATCATTCTCCAATGATATGACCCCGTTGTCAATTGGCATAAATTCCCATGATCTTAAAACCCAGATCATCCTCATGACCAACGAACTAGTATGAATAGAGGCTACTAGGGACTTGGTTGTTTCATACCACACTTGTACCAATGTTTCTACTTGGCACAGTTATAACACAATATGAAACTATTATAAACTAATTGAGACATGACAATAAAAACCTATTTATTATTTGCCTCTAGGGCATATCTCCTTCAGTTTCATGCTCATAGTGGTACAAAAGGAAGCTTGTTTTGACTGTGACTTAGACTTTATCATATCATGCTAGATGTTGCTTTGACCATATGCTTAGTGATTATTGTTGTAGCATGACTTGTTTCAAACAATTGAGATTGCTTAATGTGCCTTGAAAGAATCATGCATTGTTTTAGCATACAAAAGCATAATATTGTGGTATTCTCCTTTGATGCTTTATTTGGGTTGACTTGGCACATGCTTACACCATGTTAAGACTATGAACCAGTTACCATAGCCTCTGTGATCATTTAGTTTTTGACTTGTAATATCACTTTATGCTTTAATTAATAATGTTTTGTCGCATTGCATGATTATGGCCATTATTGCTCTCTTAGTTGGTCGCTCCCAGTCTTTTGCTAGCCTCCACCTGTACTGAGTATGAGTTCTACTCATGCATCCAACTCCCAAGAAACCAAGTTATTCCAAAGAGTCCACTATAAATTCCTATGCATGGTGTGTTACACCATTCCAAGTATATTCATGTTTTTATCTATCTTCCAAATTAAACTTGTTATGTGAAAATTAGTGTTTAAAGCTCTCACAAACTTGATGGCACGCTTTATTTTTTTGCATTTAATAAACTTGAACCATTGTGTCCATCTATGTTGCTTATATGCTTGCACTTTATAAGTTGTGAATTAGCAGAACCATGTTACCATGGGGAACGCTTTCAACATTGCACTTATTGTTCAGTTGATATCATGTTCTTTTGTTTATGGATCCCGGTGGTGTGAAATAAAAGGGGAGCTTGTAGGCTCATGGAGTTTGTATGTGTGTTAGAGAAACGCATGGATGGCTAGCCTAAGCCTTGCCTAATCATCGTGGAAACTTGCAGCATAACCATAGTGAGTATTCTGTGAAGCATCCTCAGTAAAAGCCTATCCAAATAGCAAATAAAAAGATCGCTGAGATGCTCATTGTCTATTGCCTTGTCATTTTTATATGGGAAAGCTCATGTGTCATGGGGCAACAGGTACCCCATTGGCGGTTATCCATGATACACATGTACTTACAATGACAAGAACTTACTTGTGACTAAAGTTGAGTAGCATGAGGTTCACTACTCGTAAGCAAGGGGCATGAGATTTTTAACTTATAACTTGTCAAGCATATCCTCTTATTTGTGTCACTTTAACCTTAATCTGAAGGAAATATGCCTTGAGAGGCAGTAATAAAGTTGTTATTATGTATTCCTTGTATATGATAGATGTTTTGCATGCTATAATTGTATTGATAGGAAACGTCAATACATGTGTGTTTAATAAACAAATAAAAGGTTCCTAGTTATGCCTCTCTTATAGACTAGCTCATTGATTAACAAGATGATCAAAGTTTCCTGATCATGGACATTGGATGTTGTTAATAACGAGGTCACAACATTTGTGAAATGATGTGATGAACATTCATCCGAAGTATAGCATTACGATCAAAGTCATTATGTTTATATTGCTATAACATCATACAAAGTAATCTTTATCCTTAGACCATGATATCATGTTAATTGCTAACATCAGAAGAGTAACTTGATAACATCAAACATCACACCGTAAAAGGGTGACTATAAAGGTGGGTTCAGATACTCCGAAGATGTTATGTTGAGGCTCATGGATCAAGAGTGGAATTTGTCAATCCCGATGACGGATAGATATACTCTAGGCCCTCTCAGTGATATCACATTAAAATAGCTTGCAAGCAAGTGATGTGATCACTAGAATGTTATATCATGGGAACGAGAAAAGAGTGCATGTCGGTAACAAGATCAAACTAGGTATTTGGATACTGATGATCGAATCTCGGACATGTAATATATCACGAGACAAAGGGATTAAGTTACTAACATTAAAGGTTCTCACGATCATAGAAGTCATCGTTGAATGTGTAGGAGTCAGTATGGATCTCCAGGTCCCGCTTCTGATTATTGATTTGAGAGGAGTCTCAATCATGTCTGTATTATTCGCGAACCATAGGGTGACACACTTAAGGGTTGCCAAACACCATTTTGGAGCACATATGTTTCAGACGAAAGAATTGCAAAGCGCTAGAATTATTTCAATGGAAACCTGAATTGTTTCGGGTGAAATTGCAGAAACTGGTTCTGCATGTGATATTGAAATGTTACAAGGGGTTTTATGTGAATGTTTGTTAATTAAAGTAATTAACAAAATTCTGAATAAAATAAATAAAAGAGTTTTATTAAATGAGAGTTGCATTAAATTTGGTGGAAATTTAATGCATGTGAGTGGAACTTTGGGTGGAGGCTAAATTGATGTGAGTGGAGCTTCCACCACATGAATGAGGAAGAGGTGGGGGCACCCCCCATGGGCACAGTCCATGGGAGGGGAGGAGCCCACCTCTCCTATAAAAGCCCCCCTCTCCTCCCTCACAAAGCACACCTCCTCGTGAAGGATCTCTCTCCCCCTCTAGATATATTCCCCCATGGTCTCGGATTAGCGAGTTACATGTTCCCGGTGGCATTGCGTCTGGAAGAAGTTGCTGCTTTCACTGATTCGCTGGAGCAAGGAGGTGGAGGTTGTTCGGTGGCCTGAACGTGTGTGCGAGGACGGATGCGCTGCTGATTTGCGGCGCTAGGACTTCCACACGATCTTGAGATCGGCAAGCGTATGACTACATCATCCACGAGTTCCAACTCGTTAAAAAAGCCTTGTTGTCTTCGAGGGTAAGTTCTCTATGGATGTATATCCACCCGTTGCTTGTATCTAGTAGATAGATCTTGGGATATAATTCCCATCGTAGGATTTTTTTGTTTTCTATGCTGCGAACCCAACAATGGTATCAGAGCCTGATCTATGCGTAGGTACTTTGCACGGGTAGTACACATATGTTTATATGTGGGCGATGATGATCATGTTATTGCTTCTTTCATGTATTTTAGATATTGGTGGCTGATGTCTACGCACTTCTATTCTTGTACATAGTTGTTGGGCCTCCAAGTGTAGAGGTTTGTAGAACAGCAGCAAGTTTTCCCTTAAGTGGATCACCCAAGGTTTATCGAACTCAGGGAGGAAGTGGTCAAAGGTATTCCCTCTCAAGCAACCCTGCAATCAAGATACAAGAAGTCTCTTGTGTCCCCAACACACCCAATACACTTACCAGGTGTATATGTGCACTATTTCGGCGAAGAGATAGTGAAATACAAGTGTTATGGATAATTATAAGTGGTAACGGTGATAGAAAATAGCTTGATGGCGTGGAAAAGACTAAAGGCAAACTGAAATAAAGATGGAAGCAAGCAAACATGTAACAGATCTAATTGCAAATGGTGTTTCAATGTTTATAAACAAGGCCTAGGGATCATACTTTCACTAGTGAACACTCTCATATAAATATATTATCTTCATGATACTACTCTGAACTACTCTCCGGTTGGACACTCTAATCGATGGTAGGGCTATAACAGCACACCTCAAAGTTCATCTTTCCCATCTAGAAAACCCCACACTGTCACCTTGAGTACTAGATGAGTCCAACAAACACCACAATTTCATAGAAACATCCAACTCCAAATATAACTCATAACAAGTATTTGTAATCTCTAGCCTAAGTGCCACCATGGTGTGCACGCTATCACTTTCACACACATGGGGAGAGCAGAGATCTATTAAAGCACTTGAGTAGCAAGGTAGATCTACTTGATTACAAAGCTCATGATCACAATATGATCATTCATAGAGAGAGAGAGATGAACACATAGCTACCGGTAGAACCCTTAGCCTCGAGAAAGAACTACTCCCTCCTCATCATGGGAATCAGCAACGGCGATGGAGATGGTGGTGGAGATTGATGGAGATGGCTCCGGGGGCACTTCGCAGTCCCGGCAGGGTGTCAGAACAGAGACTTTCTGTCCCCCGAATCTCCCCTTCGGTGGCGGCGGCGCTGTGGAACTTTTTGTGGCTGGAGGCTTGACTATATAGGGTTTATGCATCGGGAGGCTTCTTATAGGCCAGAGGGCAAGGTCGGTGGGCGGCTAGGGGGACCACACCATGCCCTGGCGTGGCCTAGGGGGACCCGCGCCATGGGGTGGTGTGGCCACCCTGTGGCCCCTCTCCGTCTCGTATTCTGGCTCCATGAGTCTTCAGGTAAAATATCAAATTTGGCTTTTGTCCCGTCCAATTCCGAGAATATTCATTTTCTGACTTTCTGGAACCAAAAACAGCAGAACACAGGCAACTGGCACGGTGGCTCTTTGTTAATAGGTTAGTCCAAGAAAGTGTATGAAAACTACTCCAAAGTTGGAACAAAACATAAGAAAGTAGATAAAACCAAGCATGGAACATCAAAATTATAGATACATTTGCAATGTATCAGTGGCATAGTGGGATGAAGTGGCCCGGACCAACCTTACATGTCATCGCACATGAGACCGGTTCCACGACTGACATGCAACTAGTTTTGCATAAGTGGCTGGCGGGTGTCTGTTTCTCCTACTATAGTCAATATATGATTTACAACGAGTTGCTAATAACTTGGTTATCCTCGTTGTGGTTCCATGTTAGGAGGTAAGACCGCTTCTATCTCCGAAATCCCTAAGCCACATAAAACTTGCAATGGATAAATTAGAGGTGTCTAGTTTAGATCGTTGCTGGGCTAGTGTCATGATATGGTAATGTTGTAAGTAGATGTATGATAAATACTCTTGCAACACACTTAACGTGTAAGTTCCATAGACCTTGGCCTTACACACAAAGGAATGATAGAGATCATACCATGATGCATATGATAGAGATCAAATGCATGGACCATATCATCCCACTTTACACATTAGATGTTTGCATCTTATATTGCTAGTTTGGCGCTTTTAGTGGCATTGTAAGATGATCTCTCATTTAAATATCAAGATAAAATGTGTTCTTCCTTAAGTATGCACCATTCTATGGATCGTGTTTCGAGACATCACGTGATGATTGGGTGTACTCGACTCTATGCTTTCATACAACGGGTGTAAGACAGTTTTACACACGCGAATACTAAGGTTCTTACTTGGCGAGCCTAGCATGTACAAACATGGCCTTAGAACATGGACTGAAAGGTTAAGCATGAGTCATATAGTTGATATGATGCCCATATAGATGCTCGCCTTTGAAGCTACACCGACTCACGTGATGATCGGACTTGGTGTAATGGATTTGGTTCATGTAATCACCAAAAAGACATGAGGGATGTCGTTTTTGAGTGGGAGTTCATTAGTAATTTGGATTAGTTGAACTCAATCTATCATAAACTTAGTCTAAATAAACTTTACAAATTATGTTGTAGATGGCACCACCTGCTTTTAATTTCAATGTGTTCATGGAGAAAGAGAAACTTGTTGTGAATGGTAGCAACTTCACCAACTGGGCTATGAATTTGAGGATTCTCCTCACTACTGCATAAAAGCAATATGTGCTAGAGGCGCCGCTAGGCCCCCCTCTAGCTCCTGATGCCCCTGACAAGGAAAAGAATGTCTATAACTTGTCAGGAGGACCACAACTTAGTTCATTGCGACATACTGTATGGGCTAGAGCCAGAACTTTGAAAGTGTTTCGAAAATGGCAATGCTTTTGATACCAGGGGAGAATTGAAAATGATTTTCGATACCCATGCTGCCGTAGAGAGTTATAATGCTTCTGAATAGTTCTTTAGCTGCATGATGGAGGAGAACAGCTCTGTTAGTGAGCATGTACTCAAAATGTCTGGGTACACCGATAAGCTTGTGTCCTTGGGAATAATGATTCCCATTTACCTAGGCATACATCGTGTTCTCCAATATCTGCCACCTAGCTACAAGAGCTTCATGATGAACTATAACATGTAGGGCATGAAGAAGTCTCTTCCCGAGCTTCTGTCAATGTTTAAAACTGTAGAAGTGGAGATTAGGAAAGAACATCAAGTGTTGATGATCAATAAGACCACCAGTTTCAAGAAAGACAAGAAAGGCAAGCAGAAGGGAAAGAAGGGCGGCAAATCTATTGCCGCACCTGAAAATAAATCCCGAGTTGGCCCTAAGTCTGATACCGAGTGCTACTATTGCAAGGGGACTAGCCATTGGAAGCGCAACTGCCCCAAGTATTTGGCGGACAAGAAGGCCGACAAGGCAAACAAAGGTATATGTGATATACATGTTATTGATGTGTACTTGACTAGTACTCACCGTAGCACCTGGGTATTTGATACGGGATCGGTTGCTAATACATGTAACTCGAATCAGGGGCTGCGGAACAAGCGATAGCTAGCAAGGGATGAGGTCACGATGCGGGTCGGCAATGGATCAAGAGTTGATGTGATCGTCGTCGGAACGCTGCCTCTCCATATGCCGCCGGGATTAGTGATAAATCTAAATAATTGTTATTTGGTGCCTGCACTAAGCATGAACATTGTATCCGGATCGTGTTTGATGCGAAGTGGTTATTCCTTTAAATTTGAAAACAATGGTTGTTCGATTTACATGAATGATATCTTTTATGGTCATGCACCTATGATGAATGGTTTATTTCTGCTGGATCTTGATAGTAGTATTACGCATATTCATAATGTTGATGCTAAAATGATTAAACTTGATAATGATATATCTGCATATATGTGGCACTGCCGTCTAGGTCATATTGGCGTTAAACGCATGAAGAAACTTCATTCTGATGGACTGTCGGAATTACTTGATTTTTAATCATTTGATACATGTGAGCCATGCCTTATGGGCAAGATGACTAGAACACCGTTTTCGGTTCAATGGAACGGGCGACAGATTTATTAGAAATCATACATACTAATGTATGTGGACCAATGAGTGTGTCAGCGCGAGGTGGATATCGTTATTTTGTTACTTTCACGGATGATTTGAGTAGATACGAGTATATCTATTTGATGAAACATAAGTCTGAGACCTTTGAAAAGTTCAAAGAATTTCAGAATGAAGTGGAAAATCATCATAAAAAAAGATCAATTTTCTGCGGTCCGACCGTGGAGGAGAATATCTTAGTTACGAGTTTAGCACACATATGAAAGACTGTGGAATAGTTTCACAACTCACGCCTGCCGGAACACCACAATGTAATGGTGTGTCGGAACGTCGTAATCGTACTTTATTGGATATGGTTCGATCTATGATGTCTCTGACTGACTTGCCACAGTCATTTTGGGGTTATGCACTGGAAACCGCTGCATTCACTTTAAATTGGGCATCATCTAAATCTGTTGAAACGACACCGTATGAATTATGGTTTGGAAACAAACCTAAGTTGTCATTTCTTAAAGTTTGGGAATGCGATGTTTATGTGAAGAAACTTCAGCCGGATAAAATCGAACCCAAAGTGGAAAAATACGTCTTCATAGGATACCCTAAAGAAGAGAGAGCTAATGATAATGATCATGAAGAGAGAGCTAATGATAATGATCATGAAACTCCGAAATAGAACACTACCGAACCTCGCAGGTCAAGCATGACATGTGCAGCTCCTAAACTATACAACAATCCTGTTATAAATTTTATGATTAATGAAATAGATGACCCTGCGAAGTATGAAGAAGCGATGATGAGCCCGGATTCCAACAAATGGCTAGAAGCCATGAAATTCGATATGGAATCCATGTATGAAAACCAGGTTTGGACCTTGGTGGACTTACCTCACGATCGAAAGGCTGTTGAGAATAAATGGATTTTCAAAAGAAAAACTGATGCTGATGGTAATGTGACCATCTATAAAGCTCGACTTTTCGCAAAGGGGTTTCAACAAATTCAAGGAGTTGACTACGATGATACATTCTCTCCCGTAGTGATGCTAAAGTCGGTTAGGATTATGTTAGCAATTGCTGCATATTTCAATTATGAAATATGGCAGATGGATGTCAAAACCGCGTTCCTCAATGGTAATATTGAAGAATAGTTGTATATGATACAACCTAAGGGTTTTGTCAATCCTAAGGATGCTGATAAGGTATGCAAGCTTCAGTGATCCATCTATGGACTAAAACAAGCATCCCGGAGTTGGAATATCCACTTTGATGAGGTGATCAAACAGTTTGGATTTGTCCAAACTTATGGAGAGGCTTGTATTTACAAGAAAATGAGTGGGAGCAATGTGGCATTTCTGATATTATATGCGGATGACATATTATTGATTGGAAATAATATAGATCTTTTAAATAGTGTTAAAAGTTATCTAAACAGCAAATTTTCGATGAAGGACCTTGGTGAAGCTTCATATATATTAGGCATTAAAATCTATAGAGATAGATCAAGGCACCTAATTGGGCCATTGCAAAGTACATACCTTGATAAGATATTAAAGAAGTTTAATATGGACGGAAGTAAGAAGGGGTTCTTACCTATGTTGCAAGGTAAGACATTGAGTAAGACTCAAAGTCCGGCTACGGCGGAAGAAAGAGAGATAATGGATAAGATCCCCTATGCCTCAGCCATGGGCTCTATAATGTACGCCATGCTATGTACAAGACTAGATGTGGCACATGCTATTAGTTTGACTAGCAGGTACCAATCTGATCCAGGTTCAGAACACTAGATAGTGGTCAAGAATATCCTTATGTACTTAAGAAGAACTAAGGATATGTTTCTTGTATACGGAGGTGAAGAAGAGCTAGTTGCTAAGTGTTATGTCGATGCTAGCTTGGACACCGACCCGGATGACTCTAAGTCTCAATCCGGATATGTATTTCTCTTGAACGGAGCAAAAATTAGTTGGAGGAGTTCCAAACAACCTGTGGTGGCTGGATCAACGATAGTGGCGGAATATTGCTGCTTCAAAAGCGGCATAACAAGCGGTTTGGATGAAGGAGTTCATAACGGAACTAGGTGTGGTTCCTAGTGCATTGGACCTGATGGTGATCTATTGTGACAACAATGGATCCATAGCCAACGCCAAGGAACCAAAGTCTCACAAGAATTCCAAGCATATTAAGCGCCGGTTTCACTCCATCCGTGAGCATGACAAGGATGGAGATATAAAGATTTGTAAAGTACACACGGACCTAAATGTAGCAGATCCGTTGAATAAAGTTCTCCCTAGGGCAAAATGTGATCAACACCAGAACTCCATGGGTGCTAGATTTATCACTATGTGAACTAGATTATTGTCTCTAGTCCAAGTGGGAGACTGAAGGAAATATGCCCTAAGAGGCAATAATAAAGTTGTTATTATGTATTCCATATATATGATAGATGTTTATTTTGCATGTTATAATTGTATTGATAGGAAACGTCAAATAAAAGGGGATCCCGGTGGATTGTAGGCTCCCGGTGTAATTGTATTGTATTGATATATGATAGATGTTTATTTTGCATCTTTTGTTTATGGATCCCGGTGGTGTGAAATAAAAGGGGAGCTTGTAGGCTCATGGAGTTTGTATGTGTGTTAGAGAAACGCATGGATGGCTAGCCTAAGCCTTGCCTAATCATCGTGGAAACTTGCAGCATAACCATAGTGAGTATTCTGTGAAGCATCCTCAGTAAAAGCCTATCCAAATAGCAAATAAAAAGATCGCTGAGATGCTCATTGTCTATTGCCTTGTCATTTTTATATGGGAAAGCTCATGTGTCATGGGGCAACAGGTACCCCATTGGCGGTTATCCATGATACACATGTACTTACAATGACAAGAACTTACTTGTGACTAAAGTTGAGTAGCATGAGGTTCACTACTCGTAAGCAAGGGGCATGAGATTTTTAACTTATAACTTGTCAAGCATATCCTCTTATTTGTGTCACTTTAACCTTAATCTGAAGGAAATATGCCTTGAGAGGCAGTAATAAAGTTGTTATTATGTATTCCTTGTATATGATAGATGTTTTGCATGCTATAATTGTATTGATAGGAAACGTCAATACATGTGTGTTTAATAAACAAATAAAAGGTTCCTAGTTATGCCTCTCTTATAGACTAGCTCATTGATTAACAAGATGATCAAAGTTTCCTGATCATGGACATTGGATGTTGTTAATAACGAGGTCACAACATTTGTGAAATGATGTGATGAACATTCATCCGAAGTATAGCATTACGATCAAAGTCATTATGTTTATATTGCTATAACATCATACAAAGTAATCTTTATCCTTAGACCATGAGATCATGTTAATTGCTAACATCAGAAGAGTAACTTGATAACATCAAACGTCACACCGTAAAAGGGTGACTATAAAGGTGGGTTCAGATACTCCGAATATGTTTTGTTGAGGCTCATGGATCAATAGTGGAATTTGTCAATCCCGATGACGGATAGATATACTTTGGGCCCTCTCGGTGATATCACATTAAGATATCTTGCAAGCAAGTGATGTGATCACTAGAATGTTATATCATGGGAACGAGAAAAGAGTGCATGTCGGTAACGAGATCAAACTAGGTATTTGGATACCGATGATCGAATCTCGTACATGTAATATATCATGAGAAAAATGGATTAAGTTACTAACGTTAAAGGTTCTCACGATCACAGAAGTCATCGTTGAATGTGCATGAGTCAGTATGGATCTCCAGGTCCCGCTTCTGATTATTGATTTGAGAGGAGTCTCAATCATGTCTGCATTATTCGCGAACCGTAGGGTGACACACTTAAGGGTTGCCAAACACCATTTTGGAGCACATATGTTTCATACGAAAGAATTGCAAAGCGCTAGAATTATTTCGATGGAAACCGGAAATTGTTTCGGGTGAAATTGCAGAAACTGGTTCTGCATGTGATATTGAAATGTTAAAAGGGGTTTTATGTGAATGTTTTTTAATTAAAGTAATTAACAAAATTCCGAATAAAATAAATAAAAGAGTTTTATTAAATTAGAGTTGCATTAAATTTGGTGGAAATTTAATGCATGTGAGTGGAACTTTAGGTGGAGGCTAAATTGATGTGAGTGGAGCTTCCACCACATGAATGAGGAAGAGGTGGGGGCACACCCCATGGGCGCCGTCCTTGGGAGGGGAGGAGCTCCCCTGTCCTATAAAACGCCCCCTCTCCTCCCTCACAAAGCACACCTCCTCGTGAAGGATCTCTCTCCCCCTCTAGATATATTCCCCCATGGTCTCGGATTAGCGAGATACATGTTCCCGGTGGCATTGCGTCTGGAAGGAGTTGCTTCTTCCGCTGATTCGCTGGAGCGAGGAGGTGGAGATGTTCGTTGGCCTGAACGTGTATGCGAGGACGGATGCGCTGCTGATTTACGGCGCTAGGACTTCCACACGATCTTGAGATCGGCAAGCGTACAACTACATCATCCACGAGTTCCAACTCGTTAACAAAGCCTTGTTTTCTTCGAGGGTAAGTTCTCTATGGATGTATGTCTACCCGTTGCTTGTATCTAGTAGATAGATCTTGGTGTATAATTCCCATCGTAGGAATTTTTTGTTTTCTATGCTGCGAACCCAACAAAATCACCTTAAGATGCTTATGATAGGGGCAATGAGAGCTGAAAGCTAATAAGTACCATAATTTTTGGAAGCTCTTTATGAAACTTGAAATCCCTGCTTCCCTCTGTGAAGGGCCTTTCTTTTTTACTTTTATGTTGAGTCTCCATCTTCTATCTTTATGCACCAATTGAGAGAGCATAGTGGTCATTCTTAGTTTAATGTGCATTGTCCCAAAACTTGTTGATTGATTCATAACTTTGATATTGCTTGTTCTTAAATTATTTGTATCTAGTCGCCCTTACGAACTTTGAAGGTGTCCTATGCATTTATGTTCTGCTAATCCATGAAGGACAAGCTGATTACCACTCTTATTATGTTTTCTATATGTGAAACAAACAAATGTCTTTCAATGCATTGTTATTCATGATGTTTTGTTTGTACCTTTTTATGTTGCAACTTAGTTGCTTTGTCTTATTATTAGAACTATATCTTTCATGTTTATGTTAGAGTACTATGATCCCATCTATCAATGTTTTACAATACCTTGATCAAGACTGTGATGGTGCATGTCACCTCAAAAATTATTCTTTTTTATCACATACCTACTCGAGGAAGAGCATGAGTTAAGCTTGGGGATGCTTGATACGTCGTAAACGTATCTATAATTTTTGATGCTCCATGCCTACCCGGGGTACATGGTGAAATTCACATCCCTCAAAATAACCAGATATCTTCTGCACATGAAATATGTACAGCGCCATGTTTGGATCAAGGGCGTCCCACAGTCCCAACACTTGCTGTACTACCAAGTCTGAGTCGCCAAAGCATAGGATCCGACGTATCCCAATTTCTTTTGCCACTTTGAGCCCATGCACAAGTGCTTCCTACTCAGCGACATTGTTTGATGCCGTGAAATGGATCTGTAGCACATATTTCAGCTGGTCCTTCTTTAGCGAGGTAAGTACAATTCCGGCGCCTAGCCCGGTTTTTGTTTTTGACCCGTCAAAGTGCATCCTCCAGTAATTCGGATTTGGTAGCGGTGGTTCATATTGTACCTCGGCCCAGTCCACAAAAAAGTTAGCCACAGCCTGAGACTTGATCGCTTCTCTTCTGTCATATTGTGGTGCATAGGGAGCTAGTTCAATTTCCCATTTTGCAATCCTACCACTTGCATCCTTGTTACTCATTATCTCGGATATGGGAGCCTCACATATTACTTTGATGGGATGTTCCTCAAAGTAATGCTTCAACTTCTTAGCTGCCATATACACACCATCCGCCACCTTTTGATAGTGTGGGTAGTTCTGCTTTGAGGCAGACAACACCTCGCTCAGATAATACACTGGCCTTTGCACTGACTTACCCTCTTCTTCGCGCTCTACCACAATTACTGCACTTACAACTCGGTTGGTTGCGGCTATATAGAATAACATTGGCTCCTTTGATAGTGGAGACGCTAACACTGGTGCAGTGGCTAACATTTTCTTTAACTGTATAAAGGCTTCATTGGCCTGCGGCGTCCAAATGAACTTGTCCGACTTTTTCATGAGTTGGTAGAGAGGCAATGCCTTTTCTCCCAACCGACATACAAACCGACTTAACGATGCTAGGCAACCAGTGAACTTCTGGACATCGTTAAGACACTTCGGCAGTTCCATCCGTTCAATGGCCTGGATTTTAGTTGGATTAACTTTGATACCTCGGATGGAAACAAGAAATCCGAGTAATTTTCCAGCCGGGACACCAAAGGTACATTTTTCTGGGTTAAGCTTCATCCGGAACCTTCTTAAGTTCGCGAACGTCTGCCTGATATCGTCAAGGAGCGTCTTGCTTTCCTTGGTATTGATAACCACATCATCCACATACACTTGTACATTTTGACCTATTTGGTCGTGCAAACATTTTTGCATAAATCTTTGGTACGTCGCCCCTGCATTACGTAAACCAAAAGGCATGGTGCGATAGCAATAAGACCCATACGGGGTGATAAATGCAGTCTTTATTTGATCATCCGGATTTAGAGGTATCTAGTGGAAACCAGAATATGCATCAATGAATGACAACAGTTCACATCTAGTAGTTGAGTCTATGAACTTATCTATTCTTGGTAGTGGAAATGGATCTTTTGGACACGCCTTGTTCAGGTTCGTGTAATCGATACACATACGCCAAACCACTGCCACATTCGGATCATCCTTCTTCTTTTCCACCAGCACCGGATTAGATAGCCAATCCGGGTAAAGAACTTCCATGATAAATCCTGCAGCCAACAACCGAGGTATCTCATCTCCGATGACTTTCCTCCTATCTTCGGCGAAGCGGCGGAGAGGTTGCTTCACCGGCTTTGCTCCGGGTCTCACATTCAAAGAGTGCTCGGCCAACTCCCTCGGAACACCTTGCAAGTTCTGTGTGGACCAAGCAAAAATGTCCTGATTCTCACGGAGGAAGTTGACGAGCTCGCCTTCCTATTTGTCATTTAACCCGGCACCAATTGTTACGGTGCGCTCTGGGAACATATCATCAACAGGCACCTTCTTGGTATCTTTCGTGGCTTGGAATGAGACACTTCCATGCGGGTTACTCAGCGCCGGCATATACTGCTGCACGGACTGAGCCAATGCCGCCACCTCTTGGATTTTTCTTTTCTCCTGCGCAATCACGAGTGACTTGGCTAGGTTAGACCCGGCTGACGCACACTCAATGGAACGTCGGAAATTTCCAGCAATGGTAATCACTCCATTTGGCCCAGGCAACTTCATCTTCAGATAACTGATGTGGCAGCTTGCCATGAACTTGTTCAGTGCTGGTCTTCCGAGTAATGCATGATACGCACTTTCCAAGTTCACCACTTCAAACTCCAAATTCTCAGTTCGGCAGTTATCTCTCGTGCCGAACAATATGTCAACCCGGACCTTGCCTATGGGCTCACAAGAAATGCCGGGCACAATACAATGGAAAGTTGTCCTTGTAGCCTGGAGCATGTTCTCTGAGATGCCCAACTTGCGCATTGTATCCGCATACATGATGTTAATGCTACTGCCATTGTCAATCAGTACCTTGGAGAACCTTACATTGATGTTAGGCCCAATGAATGTCGGATCCAGCACTAACGCATACGAACCAGGACTTGGCATAAGCTTGGGATGATCTTTAATGCTCCAGTGATTTCCTGGTCCGACCAAGGCATATACCTCGTCACTACTGGCATTATCGCATTCACCTCCATATGTCGGCGATGCAAGCTCTTTCTGTCTGTTTCCTCAGTGGTAAACACGGAGTAACTTTGATGATGCTCTCTGTACTCATTTCTCCCCTCATTCCCGGGGTACCTCTGATCCGGCTGATGCTGGTTTTCTACTTGATGCACTGCATCCCTTCTCTCATGGTTATCATACCTCGGCGGAGGGAGAGGCAACATTAGCTGTTGCGTGTTTGTTCCGGAGAGCAACTGCTGCCGGGGTAACTCCTGCCGAGGTTGATCATTCCGGGGTGCCTGAGCATTCCCCGAACCACCTTGTTCTATTTTACGCATCCACTCACATTGCCTCATCGTATGACCCGCTGGGTTACTCGGATTTGGCGTGTGAAATTTACACGGCTGATCCAACATCGACTCATAAGTGTACCTCGGACGGTCCTTCTTTTCTTGCCACTGTTTCTTCTGCTCTGGCGTCCAAGTTTTCTTGCCACCATTTCTTGGTGTCCATTGTCCCCCTCTAGTTTTTTGACGTTGATTGCCTCCTGCTCCGGGCTGATCTTGATTCACAGCTGCAACTTGTTGGGAACTGTACCGGTGATCCGATCTGTCATCTCTTCTTTTACCTTTGCAATCATTTCTCCGGGATGATCCTGCTCCATCTCTCTGGTATTACTCCTCATTTGACTCGTTTGACACGAGCCTGGGTTGAGTCGGATCACCCAAAGCATACGAATCAGCAATCCGGATCATCTCTGCCAATGTGGTTGGCATTTTCCTTTGCAACTTCTGCCACAGCTCGCTTGCATATCTGCATCCCTGCGCAAACCATACTATGGCCTGTGACTCTATCACACCCTCACACGAGTTTCTCACGGTACACCACCGGGTTAAAAACTGTCGGTCCGTCTTGTTCGGTCTCTGCTTACACATCGCTAGGGTATGTGGCCTATTTGGCCTCTGATACGTACTTGAGAAATTGCTGATAAACATTTCCTCAAAATCGATCCAGCAGTTAATACTTCTGGGCGGCAAATTGTTTAGCCATACCCTTGCTGGCCCCTCCAACATCTGGGGTACATATCTCACAGCCCATCTCAAGTTGTCTATGGCAATTTTCACAGCTGTAGCATAGTTTATCAACCAATCCTCCGGCTTAGTACTGCCGTCATACGTCTTCGTGCCTCTAGGTAACTGGAAGTTAGGTACCGGTGGCTCCTTCATGATCCGGGGCCCAAAACACGTAGGACCCGGTGGACCCTGACATTCAATCTGTTCCGACCTATACAGTTGATCTAGTTTTAACCTGGCATCATCAGGCATCAAATCCCTTCTTCTCAATCTTGACCCTATCACATGATAGTCCGGCCTTGGGTATCCTGCATTCACCATTTCCGAATCTCCATCGTTATACCGGTCTTGCTCTCGTGGAGCACCTCTCTATTGCATACCTCGGCTGGCACTTTGCTCTTGCCTCAGTATATTCCGCTGCTGTGGTTGTCCTGCCGAGTTACGCTGTCCGGCATTGCCGTTTACAGCATTTCCTTGACCGACATTGTCTTGGTCATGGTTACCTCGGCCAGCTTCACCTCGGCTCACACTTCGTCGATCGTCATTTCTCTGTACTTCCTTTCCTTTTCCTGCCCTTGTCGGGTCGTACGGGACGATCTGTTTGTTTCTTTTGGCCGAGGTTACTACCTCTTCTCTCCTAGGACCTCCATGAGGAGACGATGCGGCTCCAGCGGATTTCTCCGGGTTACCCACCGTTGAATGAACGATCTTGGAGGCCCTAGCTCTCTCCGGGTTAGCCCTGAGCAATTCCTCATTTTGTCTGCTCGCGATCCGAACCAACTCATTGACCCTATCTTGGTGTCTCTGACGGGCTTCACCCGTTAGACCCTCTAACTCGGACACAGCTGCATCCGCTGCTCTGAGGTTCTTAGCCGGGGTACTATACCTCGGCAGCCCCACGGACAAACAGTTCTCTGACTCCTCAATCCTAGTGTCTCCCTCTCTGTTCATTTCGCTTATGAGGTTTCTCCCCTTCACTTTTATAGCATCTACTTTATTTTCCTTTGCGTACTCACGCAGCGTCATGTTCAACGACTGCTGAGCCGTGGCTATCTTTTTCGCACCCTCTAGTATTTTTTGCCTAGTTTCCTCTAGCTCGGCCTACGCCTGAGCCGGATCTACTGCCACTACTATAGGGTTTGCCAAGCTATCCATCGCTTCCCGCGGCACATTCTCAGGCCTCTCTAGTGGAGGACCTCTACCTTTCCTCGGTGCCTTAGGCGTTACCTCCGGATCTGGTGCCGGATCCTTGCTTGCGCCTGCACCAGGCGCAGTCATCATCACCTCAGCACGTTCCGGGGAGCGAGTGATGCGCGCCCCGTGAACCACGCTAAGGGGTGGCTCCCTGCCTCGACGACGTGCCGCGGAAGAACGCACGACACACCGACAGCAACGTAGACCTTGTGCACGCCGAGCTTGATGAAGAGGCCGTTGCACGGAAGTGGGCGCGTGCTGAAGCAGCCAGCGTTGTCGCTGACAAATTCCAGCGCTCCAAAGCACTGAAGGAGCCCGGAGACGATGCGTTCGCCGGTGCCGATGAGGTTTCCCGTCCGGATCTTGACCCCTGCTAGCGCCGCTAGCCCCACGGTGGGCGCCAACTGTCGTGGTAGTGTCACGACAGATGCCATGGATAGGCTAATGGTGGGGACTAAATGCACTAGGGGAATCCAGGGAGGGATAGTGAGGTGATTCCACACACAGAAGGTTTATATTTGATTCACTTCCAAGGTTTACAAGTGCTCCTAGAGCTGTATTGGAGAGAGGAGGAAGAAGGAACTCTCTTACTCTCACCGCTAGATCGCCCTCAGGAACCAAGTAAAAACTAGCCTATAGATATCAACCTAGTAAGACTCAACCCGTTCCAGACCAACCCCTTCTACAGAGGCCCTAGCCCTCCTTATATAGGGGTGGCTAGGTCTCTACTTAGGGCATACGTGGAGGCATATTCTAGGGAATATGCTTCCTCCCAAAATAGTAAACCGACCGGGTCGCTTTTCCCCGCGTCACCCATGCAGAGGCTACGTGAGCCTCTACGGCGCCTGCGTCAGCCGACATTGGCGTCGTCACCTCTGTCGGCCACGCCTCGGTGGTCCTGCCTCTATCCGCTTTGCTCATGCCATGCGTACTAGGGCTACTTTTGACCAGCGAGATACCTTCCTTCTCCTAGAAGCTTGACATGACCCGGATCGTAGTTGATCTGCCCACACCTGTTCCTGCATACAAGCTAGATTCATCCATCCGACTTATGGCTTAAGTCGGTTGAGACCCAGTTAGGTGGACATCCCCTAGTCCGGGTTACCCCGAGATTCGACCTGCCTTGAGGCGACTCGACCAGCATTCGCTTTGGCCTTTCCGTACCTCGGCTAACTCGGCATTTATACCCCGGCGTGACCCTATCCGGGGGTATCCCCCCAACACTAAAAGCTTTTGCCACTAAAGATTTGGCTGCAGCGTGGTGACCACACTCGCCTTCGTGGATTTCCCTTAAGATTTCCACTCCTTCTTCCGGAGATACGCAGCGCTGAAAAACCCTAGAATCACTCCGTTTATAGAGCTCACCTTTAACAATAGTATAGGCTTTTGCTCGTCGGATAACCTGCCGGCTCAGAACCTCGTCTTCGGGTAATTTGGCATCTACCAAATAATCGAGGTAGGGTTGAGTCCAGCTGGGAATTACAGCCAGAACTGCTATCAAAGGTGAGTTGAATTTGGTCGGATATTCCTCGTCTACTCTCTTTATTGAGGGAACTTTGAGGTGCTCTAAAAAAGTGCCATCTGGGACCTCTTTCCGTGCAGAGCCTATCCGAGATAGTGCATCCGCTTCCTCATTTTCTGCTCGAGGGATGTGTTGAACTTCAAACCCTTCGAACGATTTAGATAAATCATCCACGACAGCTTTATATGCTGCCATGTGTTTATTTGCATTACAAATATCCGACACTTGTTGAGCAACAAGATCCGAATCTCCATAACACATCAAACATCGGATGCCAATATCCTTAGCAATCCGGATTCCATGCAACAGTGCTTCATACTCGGCAATATTGTTTGTCGCTGTGAAGTGGATCTGCAACACGTATAGAAGTTAATCTCCTTGGGGTGATTTGAGCACCACGCCAGCCCTCGAGCCCCCTCGAGCCTTAGACCCATCAAAGTAGAGGGTCCAATATTCCGACTCCAGGAGGGTCATATTTTCCTCCGTCTCTGTCCAATCAGCGACAAATTCGGCAAGGATCTGGGATTTGATTGTTGTCCGGGGTTTATACTCAATATCGAAAGCTGAAAGCTCTATGCCCCATTTGGCGACGCGTCCTGTGGCGTCACTGTTGTTGATTATATCTCTCATGGGAGCTGTGCTCACCACGGTAATTGGATGCTCCTGAAAATAGTGTTGTAACTTACGAGATGCTAGAAAAACACCGTAAGCCAACTTTTGATAGTGCGGATACCGCTGTTTTGATTCTGTCAAGACCTCACTGACAAAGTAAGTCAGACGCTGCACCAGGTGTTCCTGATTTTCCTCCGGTCTCTCCACCACCATGACGATACTAATGACCTTATTTGTCGCAGCAAGATAGGGCAACATCAGTTCCTGAGGTTCCGGCGCTGCAAGGATAGGAGCTGATGAGAGTACTTTCTTCAGGTCTTGTAGTGCAGCTTCAGCTTCGTCAGTCCAAACAAAATCCTTGGTCTTTTTCAGGAGTTTGTATAATGGTGCAGCTCTTTCACCAAGCCGGCTTACAAACCGACTGACTGCAGCAATGCAACCAGTTAGTCTTTGTACGTCCTTCAGGCGAGTTGGCCTGGAAATATTGAGTATAGCCTTGATTTTGTCCTGGTTCACCTCTATGCCTCTTTGAGACACGATGAAACCTAACAATTTTTCCGGCTGGTATTCCAAAGAAGCATTTCTTCAGGTTAAGCATGATGTATTTTCGTAGATTGGCAAATATTTCCTCCAAGTCAGAAATCAGCATTTCCTTCTTTTTGGACATCACCGCAATATCATCCATGTATGCATGTACATTGCATCCGAGTTGGTCGTGGAGGCAACGCTGCATCGTGCGTTCTTCAGCCCAAAGGGCATCGTAAGAAAACAGAAGGTTCCAAAAGAGGTTATGAATGAAGTTTTGACTTTGTCAAATTCCTTCATCCGGATTTGGTGATACCCGGAATATGCGTCGAGAAAACAGAGGAGTTCTGAGCCTGCCGTAGAATCGATAACTTGATCAATTCTAGGCAGAGCGAACGGATCTTTTGGACAAGCCTTGTTCAAGGCAGTATAATCAACACACATCCTTAAATCAGTGGTGTCCTTTTTAGGGACCATTACAGGATTAGCCGACCACTCAGTGTGGATGACCTCTTCTATGAATCCGGCTAACTCGAGTCGTGCTAGTTCCTTAGCTATTTCCTTACGCTTTTCATCACCGAAACGTTGTAGGGACTGTTTGATGGGTTTCGCATTCGGGTTTAGATTTAAAGAGTGCTCGGCAAGTTCCCTAGGTACTCCGGTCATGTCAGATGGCTGCCATGTGAAGATATCTTGATTTGCTTGGAGGAACTTGATGAGCGTGCCTTCCTATGCGCTACTTAGGCGTACGCCTATCTGGGTCACCTTGGAGGGGTCATCATCCTTCAACGGCGTCTTCTTCGTCTCTTCTGATGCCTTGAACTCTGGATTTGGCTTTGTCACCTCCTTCTTTGTTGCTGGCATCTCGGACAGATCTATGATCTTCTTGATCTCCTGGTACTCCTAGGCGTGTAGCACGGCTTCATCAAAGGCGGCATTTCCATCCTCGCACTCTCGCGCTTTCTTCGGGTCTCCCCTGATAGTGATTAGGCCGTTGGGACCTGGAATTTTTATCATATTGTAAATGTAACACGGACGAGCCATAAAAGCCCAGTAAGCCGGACACCCGAATATAGCATGGTACGCGCTCTTGAACGGGACCACTTCGAAAGAAAGTGCTTCTGTCCGATAGTTCTTTGGAGTTCCAAAGGTAACATCCAAAGTGATTTCTCCCAGGGAATTGGCTTGTCTTCCTAGGACAACTCCGTGAAAGATCACAGAGCTATGGTTCAGCTGGGTCTCCAAGATCTTCATCCGGCATAGCGTTTCGACATATAGAATATCGATACTGCTACCACCGTCCATGAGGGTCTTGGAGAAACCATAACCGTCAATAAGTGGATTGACGATTAAGGTTTATTTTCCTCGCCTATGCAACTTAGGCGGATGATCAGCATGGTCAAATGTGATTGCCACTTCCGACCAGTCCAGAAATTGGGGGACAGCCGGAACTGTTGCATTGAGCTCATGTAGAACTGCTTTCTTAACGTTTGCTGGATGCCGAGGAAGGTGACATAAGTGTCTTTCTTGGTCGGAAAATTTTTCTTCCCTTCCGGCTTGGGATTTGAAGTATCAGCTTCCTCTATCTCAAAATCTTCCTTGGTCTCTTTATCTTTTTTGGGATTCTTCTTTCCCTTCTTCTGCTTAGCTTTGTAGCCTGCGGTGTCATCTCTTTTGATGTCTTCATTGAAACGACATTCAGCGTTAGTGTGGGACGAGCCCCCATTGGCGTCTAAGTGATGCACACATGGGTTATTGGCAATGTCGGCCCAAGAGTAGGTTTTGCCTAGTTGATGGTCTCCTCTACCTTGGACCCTTGAAGTCCCACGGCCACGCCCGCGGCCTCCACCGCGTCCTCCTCGTCCTCCAGACCCGAAAGTAGTAGTGACCACTGCTGTTTCCGCGTTGGGTTTCTCTTCCGAGGTATTTTTGCGCTTCTGAGCTTATTGCTTTGGTTGTTTTGCCGACTGAGGCACAGCTAGGGCATTGAGCAATCCCTTTGCATCGTCGTCAGCATCTGCATACTTGCTCGTTGTTTCTATCATCTCTCCCAAATCAGTGGCTTTGTCACAATTCAAACGATGACGCAGTAGACCAATTGGGAGACCTACAATGAAGGCTTCAATCGCAGTTTGATCATTTACTCCTTCATAGGAGTTTTTGGTGTCGATCCATCGTCTGAGATAATCCCGGAAAATTTCTCCGGCCTTCTGGGTGCAACGCTGTAGGTCTCCGACTGTACAGGGCCTCCGATATGTGCCTTCGAAATTCTGAAAGAACGCACTTTGCACGTCATACCAGTTATGGATGGTGTTCTCCGGAAGTTCACTGAGCCATGATCGTGCTGTCTTCCGCAACATAAGTGGGAGATATCGGGTTGCGACCAGGCTGTTTCCGCCTTTGGCGATGCAGCAGGCTTGGAAAAAATCCTGTAGCCTGGTATCTGGCCGAGCAATGCTGTCGTAGGCTTGGATATGCCTTGAGATAGCAAATCCTTCTGGGAATCTTGTAGCTCTGATGCGTTGTCCGAAGCATTTTGGGCCCACGTAGATATCATTGTTTTCGTAGCGCCGCGCCTCTATGTTGGAGTTGATCCTATGCCTTGCGTCGTTCGGGGATAGAGATCGTCCCAAATGTCGGTTGTGGCTATGGTACCTTGGAGCCAGAATTCGGCTTCTGCCACCGCCTCCTCCGCCACGTCGTCCTCCTTGTCCCCCTTGAGAGCCGTTGTGATGACTGCTTGGTGGAGAGGGTGGGGCAGCTAGATTGTTTCCCGCTAATCGCCGGCCTCCGTCTGGAGCGTCATTATTCTGGTTCCGGGGAGGGTCTTCACTATGATGAGCCCCCTACCAGCTTGGCTCGGCATGGTTTCCGTCGTTCCTTCGTTCGTTGTTCCCACTATGTTGAGGTTCAGCCGGACGGTTTGTATGTCTAGGAGGTGGCATTTTTTGACGATCCTCCTCCCGACGTTTCTCTTTATCTTCTCCCCTTTGATCGTTCGACTCTCATCGGGGAGGATTCCTCGGATACAGTGCAGCAATGGCCTCTTGCTCGGCCACTGGAGCGACGTCGCGCCAGCTACGTGCAGGTTTGTGATGTTGTCCTGATGATCTGGTTCTAGAGTAGTTGTCTTCCCGTCAGTCGGAACGGCGATGCTGTTCCAGAACACGCTGGCGCCTTATATCATTCTAGGCTGAGTCCGTGTGACATTGGTCGGATTTGGATACCAGCTTTCCACTTCCGGATTTTGCAGCCATCTGTTGCTCTAGACCCTTGGTGAGTAGCTTGATGCCCAATCGAACCTGTTCTGGGCCTGGGTTATTTGACAGGATATCTCGAGCTGCGACAGTGTTCTGTATCGGTGTCGGATACACCAGATCTCCTTTGCTGTCGAGACGAGGCATCCCTGGATCTCCTTCAAAGAGGACCCTGTTTACTTCCAGAAATTGCCCGTCACGCGTGTAACGTTTCCGGGTCTTCTAATGCAATCGAGACATGTAATCCTTGGTTGACATGTGTTTCTTTTCCTCCTGGATGTTCTTGGCTTCATCTAGGAGTTGTTGTCGACGCGCTTCTGGGGCTTGGGCCCTTTCGTCCAGCTCTTCAGCAGTAAGTTCTGCAGCTGTAGGGATAGGTATGGCTAATGCAGCATCGATGATTTTACGCGCACCTTCAGTGATCACGTGTCCATCCACCGATTCTTCTTTTTCGGCTCTTCTGGGATAAGTGCTACATCCGAGTCTTCCTCATATTCCTCGGCAATCACCTCCTCTGTTAGAGGGTCTTTTGCCGGGGTCATGTTCTTCTTCTTTGCCTTCTTGGCAGCGCCGGTACCAAAGACGGCTTTGGGTCCATTTCCCGGAGTCAAGCTCTGATCGGTACTTTCGGACATCTGGACCTCGGGATTATCTCCAATTTCCATGTCATCTTGCGCTTTGGGAGAGTGTTCCCCGGATCCTTCATCCATGGCTTCTCCTTCTTCTGCAGCTTTGGAGTTGTACTCCTTTTCATATTCCGTAGAGAACTTTCAGAAATCCGCTCACGTCATCGATTCATCCGAGGATGCAGGCACGTCGGCGTTTGTTCCAATTGCCTCCAGCACAGAGTCGGTGTTTTCTCCAGCATCGGCAGAGTCGGATCCGGATCCCACATACCTGACAAAGTGCGACGCATGCTTCCTGAGGTACCTGCGGCTCTTGCGATCAACTTTTTCGAAACTTTTGATGGTCTCGAGAATTGCATCTGCGCTTGCATCTTGCATTATCATACGTTGCAGTGTGTACCTTAGGAAAGGCCTGTCCGTTCCAGCGTCATCAGAGCTAGAATCAGTGTCGTTGATATGCTCCTCCTAGATTTCGACTTCCGTAGGTAGGTCGATCTGGGATCCGTCTTCTCCAAGGAGATCCACTCTAGATTCGACTTTGACCGCTAGGTCTTCCTTAGGCTCGGATTTTTCCACTATCTCCGCCACTGGTGCGGGCTGGGTGGGATTAGGTTTTTCTGAGATCCAGAACTCTGCCGCCTCCACGGACAAAGGGGACCCAGAAGATTCTTCTGCCTCTATCATCACCGCTGGGGTGGGTAGGGCAGGTTCAGCAAAACCGATGTAAACATCGATCTCGCCAAAAGACATGATTGTGTAGGCAATCACGGCCTCCCTAGCCAGAATCCAAGTCTCGTCGAGAACGATGAGAGGGATGTCGTTGGTGTAGAGGATGCGACCGACGTCGATGGTCTCACTGATTCCGATTCTTGCAGATTCCGCTCGGAAAGCAGATCCGAAGCTCACTTGCCCCACGGTGAGCACCAACTGTCGTCGGATTGATGACAAGTATGCCATGAGGGGGTCCTCGAGGCGTGCGGAAGAGAGGGGTGTGAGACGTACGGTGTTACGGGATGGTGAGCACACAAGTTTACCCAGGTTCGAATCCGCTGGCTTTGGACGGATCCTACTCCTCCTAGCAATCCAGTAATACGGCAGAGTCGGAATATGGGTTACAAGGGTTCGCCTGTGCGAGTTGATATTGTAGACTACTGAGGTGTTGCCCTAAAGGCTCTCCCTAGGACAGCTTATATAGATATCCGGCCTAGGGTTTATAAGAGAGATCTATCCGGCTACGACTAAGAGTTGGTTACAGAGTACATCTTGAACTACAAGTAACTCTATGGGCCTAAGTCAGTAAGTCTTCTAGGCCTTCCCGTAGCCGGACTGAACTCCGTCTCTTCTCCCTGACTGGGCCGCCCGTGAAGCAATGCTCTAACCTGAAGTAGGCCACCCTGGCCAGTGAGGAACTGTGCGGATACCCAGAAAGTATATCCCCAACAGTAGTAGATCCGTTGACTAAAGTTCTCCCTAGGGAAAAACATGATCAACACCAGAACTCCATGGGTGTTAGATTTATCACTATGTGAACTAGATTATTGTCTCTAGTGCAAGTGGGAGACTGAAGGAAATATGCCCTGAGAGGCAATAATAAAGTTGTTATTATGTATTCCTCGTATATGATAGATGTTTATTTTGCATGCTATAATTGTATTGATCGGAAATGTCAATACATGTGTGTTTAATAAACAAAAAGGGTTCCTAGTTATGCCTCTCTTATAGACTAGCTTGTTGATTAACAAGATGATCAAGGTTTCCTGATCATGGACATTGGATGTTGTTAATAACAAGGTCACAGCATTTGTGAAATGATGTGATGAACATTCATCCGAAGTATAGCATTACGATCAAGTCATTATGTTTATATTTCTATAACATCATACGAAGTAATCTTTATCCTTAGACCATGAGATCGTGTTAATTGCTAACACCGGAAGAGTATCTTGGTAACATCAAACGTCACACCGTAACATGGTGAGTATAAAGATGGGTTCAATGCTACGAAGGTGTTATGTTGAGGCTCATGGATCAAGAGTGGAATTTGTCAATCCCGATGACGGATAGATATACTCTGGGCCCTCTCGGTGATATCACATTAAGATAGCTTACAAGCAAGTGATGTGATTACTAGAATGTTATATCACAGGAACGAGAAAAGAGTGCATGTCGGTAACGAGATCAAACTAAGTATTTGGATACCGATGATCAAATCTCGGACATGTATTTTATCATGAGACAAAGGGATTAAGTTACTAGCATTAAAGGTTCTCACGATCACAGAAGTCCTCATTGAATGTGCAGGAGTCAGTATGGATCTCCAGGTCCCGCTTCTGATTATTGATCTGAGAGGAGTCTCAATCATGTCTATATTATTTGCGAACCGTAGGGTGACACACTAAAGGGTTACCGGACACCATTTTGGACCACATATGTTTCAGACAAAAGAATTGCAAAGCGCTGGAATTGTTTCGATAGAAACTGGAATTGTTTTGGGTGAAATTCCAGAAAGTGGTTCTGCATGTGATATTCAAATGTTGCAAGGGGTTTTATGTGAATGTTTGTTAATTAAAGTAATTAACAAAATTCTGAATAAATTTAATAAAAGAGTTTTATTAAATGAGAGAGTATTAAACTTAGAGAAATTTAATGCATTTAAAGTGGAGACTTTAAAAGAGAATGTGAAGGGGCATTTTAATGTGGAGGAGTTACCACCACATGAATGGGGGAGGTGAGGGGCCACCCCCCATGGGGCGCCGGCCATGGGGAGGGGTACCTCCCTCCTCCTATAAAAGGCCACCCTCTTCCTCCTACTTCCTCACACCTCCTCGTGAAGGATCTCTCTCCCCCTCTAGAATTATTCCCCCATGGTCTCGGATTAGCGAGATACATGTTCCCTATGGTATTTCGTCTGGAAGGAGTTGCTGCTTCCGCTGCATCGCTGGAGCGAGGAGGTGGAGGTTGTCCGGTGGCTTGAACGTGTGTGCGAGGATGGATGCGCTGCTGATTTGCGGCGCTCGGACTTCCACACGATCTTGAGATCGGCAAGCATACGACTACATCAACCACGAGTTCCTACTCGTTAACAAAACACATTGTCTTCGAGGGTAAGTTCTCCATGGATGTATGTCCACCTATTGCTCTGTATATAGTAGATAGATCTTGGCGTATAGTTCTCATCGTAGGAAATTTTTTGTTTTCTATGTTGCGGACCCAACAGATTACTCTGTGTAGTTGATGTTATTGAGTGAACCGTTGAACTATGGTTTATGTTCAGATTGTTATACATCATTATTTCATCTCTGATCATGAAGAGTTCGTAGCATGGAAAACAAAAAAATTCTACCGCAAGAACGAAAAAAACCTAGATCTAATCCAGATAAAAGCCAAGATCTAATCTATTAGACATGAGCAACAAGATAGATAGGAACTAACCCTCGTCGATCCGAAAGCGTTAACGAGATTAGATCTCGTGGTTGATGTAGTCAATCACTTGCCGATCTCAAGATCGTGTGGACGATCCTTCCGGCATCGCGTTCTAGTAGCGCTTCCGCCGTTGGTCAAGTAGACGATCCTTCCGGCGCCACGTTTCGGCAGCGCTTCCGCAGTCGGTCACACATGCGGAGTCAAAGCATACCTTCCTCTCCCCGTTCTAGCGAGCAGCGGAGGTAGTAGATATTCTCCACGGAATCCCAGCAGCACGACGGCGTGGTGGTGGTGGTGGAGTAGAGAATTCTGCAGGGCTTCGCCTATGCCTGTGCAGAAGATGGTGGAGGAGAGAGGCGGCAGAGATTGGGTGTTATGGGAGCCAGGGAGGAGGGGGAACCCCTGCCCCTCTATTTAAAGAAGGGAGGCGCCTAGGGAGGGGGAGTCCTACAAGGACTCCCCTCCCTTGTAGGCCGGCGGATTGGAGGTGGGGGAAGGAGTCCTCCTCCCCCACGACTCCGTATCTTGACTGACCAGGACTCCTTGATCCCTATCTTGATTTTCAAGCAAACTCCAAGATATCTTCTAGAACCTTCCGGAACATTCCGAAACCTTCTAGAATACTCATACAAACACTCCGGAACATTTCCTAACTTAGAAAATGATCCCCTATATATGAATCTTATTCTATGGACCATTTCGGATCTCCTCGTGATGTCCCGAATCCAATCCGAGACTCCGAACAACATTCGGTCTCCAACGCACATTCCATATCTACTTAAAACAACTTCGAACCTTAAGTGTGTCACCCTACGGTTCGTGAATATGTAGACATGATAGAGACACATCTCCTATCAATAACCATCAGCGGGACCTGGAGATCCATAATGGCTCCCACATACTCAACGATGACTTCGCGATCGATTGAACCACTTAGATATGAAACTAATTCCCTTTGTCTCGCGACACTATACTTATCGGAGGTTTGATCGTCGGTATCTCCATACCTAGTTCTACCTCGTTACTGATAAGTACTCTTTACTCGTTCCGTGATATGTCATCCCTTGTGACCCAGTCACATGCTTGTAAGCTAACTAGATGACATTCCACCGAGAGGGCCCAGAGCATATCTATCCGTCATATGGATGGACAAATCCCAATCTTGGTTCATGCGCTTCAACACATACTTTCAGAATACCCAATGACACTTTTATAACCACCCAGTTATGAGCGGCGTTTGCTGTCATCAAAGTATCCATCCGGTGATGGTGATTAACATAACCTCATGGTCGAAGCAATAGGTTACTATGTATTTGAAAGCTTATAGCAATACGAACTTAATGACTTGATCTTATGCTACGCTTACTAGGGGTGTGTGTCCATCACATCATTCTCCTAATGATATAACCTTGTTATTAATCACATCCTAATGTCCATGATCAGGAAACCATGATCATCAATTAATCAACAAGCTAGTTTAACAAGAGGCTTACTAGGGACTCTTATATGTTTACAAAACACACATGTATTAGTGTTTCCTAATAATACAATTATAGCATGGGATGTAAACATTCATCATAAACACAAAGATATAATAATAATCACTTTTATTATTGCCTCTTGGGCATATCTCCAACAGATCATAATCCATATGATGTCTTGTGAGTAGTTTGTTTTGTTCTTGAGGACAAGGGAGAAGTCATGTTGTTAGTAGTGGAGTTGTGTTGAGAAAGATTCAATGGTTTGATATTTAAGTTGTGGTGTACTTCTTCTAGTGGTGTCATGTGAACGTCGACTACATGACACTTCACCTATATGGGCATAGGGGAATGCATTGTGTATTTGGCTACTAATCGTAGGGGTTGCCAGAGTGACAGAAACCTGAACCCCCGTTAGGAAACCATTGCACAAGGGACGTAAGGGTCTTAGAGTTTAAAGCTGTGGTTAGGTTTCTACCTTAATTACTTTCTTGTACTTACGGATGTTTACAAGGGGTATAATCACAAGTATGTATTAGTCCTAGGAAGGTCGGTACATTAGACCCACACAACACTTAGCAAGCTAAAGAAGATTAATCAACTATATGAAGTGAAAGCACTTGACAGTCTTCCCATGTGTCCTCGAGAACGTTTGGTCATCTTAAGTAATACAACCGGCTTGTCCTTTGCTGCATAAAGGATTGGGCCACTTGCTGCATTTAGTCCTATTGTATTTTGTTTACTCGTACTTTGTTTACTTGGTTTATCAAAAACCCCTAAAAATCCGTTTGCTAGGTATTTGCAGAGAATTCCTGATCCATACCACTAGTCAGCACCTTCTGCTCCTCATTGGGTTCGACACTCTTACTTATCGAAAATACTGCGATACACCCCCTATACTTGTGGGTGATGTACTTGACGATCGACGTAGAGCTCGTTGGGAACCCCAAGAGGAAGGTATGATGAGCACAGCAGCAAGTTTTCCCTCAACTATGAAACTAAGGTTTAATCGAACCAGTAGGAGCAAGGAAACACCCCAAAGGTGTTACTAGCTGAGCTTTGGTAGGGTGCACTACCGGTGCTAGTAGCAACGTGGAGACCTGCACAACACAACCACAGAACTTTGTCCCCAACTTGCGATGAGGTTGTCAATCTCACCTTGTTTTGCGGAAAATAAAGGATTAAACGTATCGAATGGAAAGAAGTAAAAGTTTGCAGAAAGTAAACACAAAGCAGTAAAAGATTGTAGATTGTATGTAAAGACAAAGGACCGGGATCCATAGTTCACTAGAGGTGGCTCTCCTTAAGATAGATAACATGCTGGGTGAACAAATTACAGCGGGGCAATTGACAAACACCAAGAAAGCAATACATGCATATACTAATCATCTTGACTCCTCTGAGACTTGATTGGGCATTACAACATAATACATAGAACGCCATCCAACTGCATCTATGACTAATAATCCACCTTTAGGTTATCATCCGAACCCCCTCCAATATTAAGTTGCAAGCAACAGATTATTGCTTTACGAACTGCATGTAAAGTAAACAATACGATTGTTCTATGAACAAAGGATTGTTGTTTTCTCCCTAGTAGCAACAGCACATCTAGTACCTTAGAGATTTCTGTCACTTCCCCAGATTACCAGAGGCATGAACCCACTATCGAGCATAAATACTAACTCTTGGAGTTACTAGCATCTACTTGGCCAAGATAGCTACTAACAACGGAAAGCATGAAAGATCTCAAATAACAAAGACATGATAGAATCAATAATCAATCTGAAATAGCATCTCAATATCCATCGGATCCCCGCAAACACAACATGCAGAATTACAAATAAATGATCTTGATCATGAACGGAGCTCACAAGATCTAAACATGAAAGCACAAAGGAGGAGAACCAGCCATCTAGCTACTACATGGATCCGTAGTCCAAGGATGAACTACTCACGCATCACACCGGAGGCTTGCATGGTGATGAAGAAGGCCTCCAAGGTGAATTCCCCTCTCCGGCAGGGTGCCGGGAAGAGCTTCAGATCCCCCCGATCTAGGGATGGAGATGACGGCGGCTATAGACTCTTTCGTGGATTTTTGATCGGGTACTTAGGGTTTCCGTCCTGAGGGCAATATATAGTCGGAAGGAGAGGCCGAGGGGGTGCCAAGGCTGGCCTCACCACCCCCTGGCGCGGGCCAGGCTGGGCCGCGCGGCCAGGTGGTGTGGTGGCCCCATGGTCCCTCTCCGTCTCATATTCTAGCACTTGATCACTTTCAGAAAAATAGGCACTTTGGCTTTTGTCCCGTCCAATTCCGAGAATATTCATTTTCTGACTTTCCTGGAACCAAAAATAGCAGAAAATAGGCAGCTGGCACTGTGGCTCTTGTTAATAGGTTAGTCCAAGAAATCATATGAAAATTACTCCAAAGTTGTAACAAAACACAAGTAAGTGGATAAAACCTAGCATGGAACATCAAAAATTATAGATACATTTGCAATGTATCAGTGGGTCATCACACTACTCAAAGGGACTTGTAAGAGGCCTAAACATGCATCAAAACTATATCTCTAAGCATCAAACAACCTTGCAAGCTCTCATAACATGTCACCTACAGCAGCAAAATACTCAAGATATAATCCACTAAACACAAATCTACTTGGACAAGCGGAGGAGTCACATACCGGAGAACAAATGCTCCAAATTTCAGCAGCAAAGATGGGCTGAGCAAGGAGATCAAAAAATCGAGGGCAAGCACAGCAAGAACGCGATTTTGAGCAATGAACTGGAGCTTACTCGAGAGAGAGAAGAAAGTGGTAAGTGAGAGAGTGACTGGAGGGCCAAGGGTGGCCCACACCATAGGCAGGCGCGCCCCAGGGCTAGCCGCGCCACCAGGTGGTGTGCCTGCCTGGTGGCCCCCCCTGGTACCTTCCAGGCACTCCTCTGCCCCTTTTTCACGTAAAAATTTAATATGAATTTTCTGGAATTTTTCGAGACACTTTATTTTTGGGCATTTTTCACGTATAGATGAATGATTTTCTGACAGAAAGATTTTTTTTGGAATGATGCAGTGACAAAACAAGGCTATAACTATAGAACTTCTAAGACACTCTAACATGCAAGCAACTAACAACAAAGAAAACTAAACGAAAACAAAAACTAAAATGGATAGAATAAAAGCAAATGGAGATAATCACGGTGGAAACATTGTTTTGTTCAATGAAATCCTTTTGTTAACAAGGTTGATCAGGTCTTGTTACCAAAACAATACCATGAGAGACAAAACTTTGTATTCCACCAATGATTATGTTACCTCAACCTTGATAGCAATGGTCCCAATCATAATAGTTTCAAATTTTTCTCTTGGTATGGGACAATATATCTCTCCAACTTGAATGCCCTCAACATGTTCAATTGAATTCAAACCATAAGTCCTTTCAATCTTCTTAGGGAAATAGACAATATGTTCCTTGTCATTAACATTAATGGTCACCTTTCCTTGATTACAATTAATAACAGCCCCTGCAGTATTAAGAAAATGTCTCCCAAGAATAATAGACATATTATCATCTTCAGGCATTTCAAGCACAACAAACTTAGTTAATATCAAGCAATTATGAGCCACTTGAACAGGTACATCTTCACATATACCAACATGAATAGTGGTAGATTTATCATCCATTTGCAAAGATATATCAGTTGGTATTAATTTTTCTAGTTGAAGCCTCTTATAGACAGAGAAAGGCATAACACTAACTCCAGCTCCCAAATCACACAAAGCAGTTCTAACATAACTATTCTTAATAGAGCAAGGGCTAGTTGCAATCCCTGGGTCTCCAAGTTTCTTTGTAACCTTACCATTAAAGGAATAATTAGCAAGCAAAGTAGAAATTTCTTCATTAGGGATCTTCCTTTTATTCGAGACAATATCCTTCATATACTTTGAGTAAGGAGGCAATTTAATAGCATTAGTCAAAGGAATTTGCAGTAATAAAGGTTTCATCCACTCACAAAACTTATTATAGTGTTCATCTTCCTCTGACTTGTGTTTCTTATCCGGGAAAGGCATAGGTTTTTGGACCCAAGGCTCTCTTTCACTACCATGTTTCTTAGCAATAAAATATTCTTTAGTGTATTTAGTATTCTTAGTGTGTTTTTCAGGTTCTTCTTCAACTTTTTCCTCATTTGGATCTTCATTTTCTTCATTACCACTTTCAGTTTCAGCATCAGAGACAAATATACTATTAGGATCTATAGCAGGTTCAGAGGGTTCTACAATAGTTTTATGTTTCTTTTTCCTTTTCTTACGAGTAGAGCCACTATTTTCAGCTTGTTGAGAGTCCTGCTCAATTCTTTTGGGATGCCCCTCAGGATATAGAGGATCCTGGGTAGCACCACCACTTCTAGTTCTAATTTCATAAGCATGTTTTTCTTTAGCAGCATTAACTAGCAAGTCTTTTTGTACTTTAATGAGTTGATCTATTTGAGTTTGAACCATTGGAAAGTGTTTAACAATCATTTTAACATCATTAGAGGTTCTTTCCATAATATCTTTTAACTCAACAATAGCTCCAGAGTTTTCCATTAGATGATTTTGCACCCTTTTATTAAAATTATCTTGCTTAACAATAAAGATATCAAATTCTTCTAAGCATTGATCAGGAGGGTTAGAGTAAGGGATATCACCTTTATCAAAGTGTTGGAGATAGTGTACCTCAATTGTGGATGAGTAGGGAATAGGCTTACATAATTCTTCTATAGGAGGTAAATTCTTGACATCTGCAGCTTTAATTCCCTTCTCCTTAAGAAATTTCTTAGCTTCCTTCATCATTTAATTCAATAACTCCCCTCTTCTTTGATGTTGGAATAGGCACAGGAATAGTTGGTTCAGGTATAGTGGCTTCAGGTATAACTGGTTCAGGAGGAGTCCAGTCTTCATAATTCTTACTTATTTTAGCCCTTAATTCCTTAGCTTCCTTGGGAGTCCTATTCCTGAAAACACAATCAGCACAACTATCTAGGTATGACCTAGATTCTTCAGTTAGTCCATTATAAAATATATCAAGAAGCTCATTCTTAGGTAACGGACTTCCAGCCTGTGCATGAATCAAAGCACAAAACCTTGCCCATGATTCAAGGAATATCTCTCTCTCCCTGTTTAAAATCAAAAAGTTCCTACAAAATAGCATGTCTAGCACTAGGAGGAAAATATTTCTGCAGGAAAGTACTAATCAAGCAATCAGGGCTATCAATAGATCTAAGAGGTAAATTACTAAACCAAGTTTTAGCTTCTCCTTTCAATGAAAAGGGGAAATCTTAGCAACAAAGTAAGTACGCATCTTAATATCATCAGAAAACAGGCCACTCATGGTAGAAAGCTCATTCATATGTGCTACCGCACTCGCATTCTTAGTCCCACAAAAAGTTTATTTCTCAACAATAGCTATGTAAGATAAATCAAGGGAGAAATCATAATATTTATCTTTAATATTTATGGGAGAAGCAGCAAACTTAGCAATAGGAGACAATTTGGGTCTAATAGTACGCCTATCAAGGAGACTCTTAGCAACACTCCTATCATGGGTGTTTTTACATTATTTAATAAATTCATCGGTCATCTCAACATAACCATCTTCAATGTCATAAGTCTCACTAGACTCAGGTGAACTAACAGGTGTAGTAGTGTCTTCATTGGGAATTTCCGTATTTCCAGCTATTGTTCTAGCAATCGTAGCATCTAGGAAAGGACCTAATGAACCACTCTTATCAAGCACAGTAGAGGCAGCATCATAAGTATCAGAAGTTTCAGATTCAGCAGTAGTAGAAGTGTGTGTATCATGTGTATGTGGTGGTGTAACGAGCTTACTCATAACAGATGGTGAATCAAGAGCAACATAGGTGTTCAGAACCGTACCTCTTCTTGTAGTGTATGGTAAAATAGGAACCTTGCTATCGCGAGACTTACCCATGATGGATGGATGGCAGCGAACAATAGAGAATCCAAGTGAACTTGATAAATAAAGGTATGCTCCCCGGCAACGGCGCCAGAAAATAATCTTGATGACCCACAAGTATAGGGGGTGTATCGTAGTATTTTCAAGGGAAGTGAAATCCAATTTATTGATTCGACACAAGGGGAGCCAAAGAATATTTATAAGCCTTAACAACTGAATTGTCAATTCAGCTACACCTGGAAACAATCTTGCTCACAGCAGTTTATCAATAGCAACAGTTTTGTAGTAGGAAAAGTAAAGTAACAGCAGTAGTAAAAGTAAAGACAGCAGTAACAATAGCAGTAAACAGTAGGATTTGAGTGCGGTAGGCATAGGGATGGATGGACGGGCGTTGCATGGACAAGACAATTCATATAGCAATTAGAACATAGGGCAATTGAAGATAAATAAGATAAAGCATCCAAGTACTAGATAATCATAGGCATGTGTTCCATATATAGTCATACGTGCTCGCAATGAGAACTTGCACAACATCTTTTGTCCTGCCAGCCCGTTTGCAGCGGGGCCTCAAGGGAACTACTGGCAATTAAGGTGCTCCTTTTAATAGAGCACCGGAGCAAAGCATTAACACTCCGTGAACACATGTGATCCTCACGTCGAAGCCATTCCCTCCGGTTATCCCGATTACTGTCACTTCGGGGCCATTGGTTCCGGACAACAACGTGTGTGTGCAACTTGCAGGTAAGACCAAAAACATTACTATCATAATGAATCAATAACATGTTCAGATCTGAAATCATGGCACTCGGGCCCTAGTGACAAGCATTAAGCATAACAAGTCGCAACAAAGTCAAATAGCACTAATAAAAGATATTAGGCACTATGCCCTAACAATCCGATGCCATTACATGAACGATCTCATCCAATCCCTACCATCCCCATAGCCTACAGCGGGGGATTACTCACTCATAGATGGGGGAAACATGGATGGTCGATGGAGAAGCAATGGTGATGATGATGGCGATAATCTCCTCCAATTCCCTGTCCCGATAGGGTGCCACAACGGAGTTTCTGGTGCTGTTTCGTGGAATCTGGTGGTGGGGGTGGAGTGGAACTCCTTCTGGAAAAACATCAAACCCCCCTGAGTTTTTAGGTTAGAAGGCATCTTATAGGCGAAGAGGGAGACCGAGGGGGAGTCTGGGGCGGCCAGACCACCCCCTGGCACGGCCAAGGCTAGCCCGCGTGGCCAGGTGGTGTGGCCTGGGCTCAGCCCCCCTCCATCTCGTATTCTGGCTCTAGGAGTCTTCTGGTGAAATAGGATTTTTGGCATATTTTCTGAGATTTTTCCTGATAGTTTATTTTCTGCACAAAAACTAGACACCAAGGCAATTCTGCTGAAAACAGCATCAGTCCGTGTTAGTTGCATCCAAATCACACAAATTTAGAGGAGAAACAATAGCAAAAGTGTTCGGGAAAGTAGATACATTTTGGATGTATCAATTCTCATGGTGATGAGAATAATAATGATAGCTATCTATACCTTCTTATAACTATTCTATCTCAACATGCAAGCTATCCACATCACCTACTTTAATAGCCACTCAACAGTCCATGTCATCCCACTAACAATCATTTATAATAGTGTATTTTACATGCAAACCAATCCACGTCATCTATTTTGTTCCATCCAATTATCCACGTCACTAATTTATGTTTGTTAAATATATATGATAATTTTACATCAATTTAATTTAAGATTCAACTAATTTGAACAAATTCAATCTTTCTCTATAAATTCTTTTAGAAAACTTCAAGTTCTATATGTATTATACCTTTTATTTAAACAATGTAGTTTTTGAAGAGATTTCCGCTGCAATGCGCGTGGCATTTTTCTAGTTTTGTTGAATTTTCTCCCACTACAATTAATAAGAATGACTATGTTTATGTGGGGAGTATTAATTCTTTTATGCATGTGGCTCATGATAAGAATTTTTTGTGTGATAGTTATATTGTTAATTTTATTATGAGAGAGGGAAACATGGTTTTATGTGTCTCAACAATATTAAGTATCCCCTCTTTATGTTGAAATTTTTGAAGTTGCACTTGTTTTGCTTTCCTATGCTTGTTGCTTTGTGTTTCCATGACTTGTTTCTTTACAAGATTATTTTTCATAGGAAGTGGGTTAGACTTAAATTTGTTCCATATTTTCTTCTTGATGCTCTCTTTTACTTAAATTAATATTCTTTATGTGAGCATCATCGAAATTATCATGCTTATCTTAATGGTTATAAAGAAAGAGCTTTTGGGAGAGAACCCATTATATTTTTACTTTCAGTTTATTTTTGTTTTGTTGATTCATGGAAGGTATTGCCTCTGTAATAACCTCTCCTTATCCTTTTTGTGTGGTTTTTCTACCAAGAGTAATCTCTAATGAGAGAGAAGTAATGTTTGGGAAAGTTGCTGTCCTGAAACAGATTTTTGTGCTTTGCTATAAAAAATCGTGAAAATCTCTGTACGTCGGTTTGAGATGTAATTTTGTGCTTCTAACCCAGGTTGTTATCCAACTTTCGTTAGTTCAACACTTTTAGATTTGAGCACTAGAAGGTCTTCGAAAAAATTGGTTTTTACCTGCTGGTCTATTTTGACAGATTTCTGCCATTATTTGCATTTGCTTCTTAATCTCTTTCTCTTCGAGTTCTCTTTGATCATTTGAAATTTTTAAAGGAAATGCTACAATAGCTTGTGTTTTATGGAAGTTTTACTTGTGTTTAAACTGAACCAAAAGACTTATTATCTTGAATACACTAATGTTGCTAATGAATATTGTGTGAAGTTTTGTATGAAGGAGATTTTAACGTGTAGGGAAGAGTAATGTGATAAGAGTAAGAATGGACAAAACCTCAAGCTTGGGATGCCACCCGTGTCACCTCAAGAAATATTCAAGAAGTACAAGCGTCAAAGCTTGGGATGCCCAAGGCATCCCCTTCTTCATCAATAAAAATCTCAGGTTTCTTCCAAACACTTCATTTTTATTGTTTCATGCATAATTGTGTTGTTCTTGGAGCGTCTTTGTTTTTGTTTTTAGTGTTTTTTGCTTTGTTTGCTGCAATAATTTGGTTGGATCCCAGCACTTCTTTTGGAGAGAGACACACTCTGCTTTCATTGTTTAGAACACTCTAGTTTTCATTCTTATTGTTTTGTGAGTGTTCTCTTTTGCTAGCACTATGTTTAGCCTTAGTTTTCTTGTGCTTTCAGCTTAGAACTTTTTAGTTCTTCTTTTTGGATTTGTGAGACAAGCTCACTGATCTTTATTTATTATTATCTTTGTGAGTTCTTTCAAATAAGTCGATTGGTGTTGGAAGAGAGTAGAAAGCTTCATGCTTTAGTGGTACAAAAGGGAGCTTGTTTTGACTGTGGCTTAGACTTTATCATGTCATGCTAGATGTTGCTTTGACCTTATGCTTAGTGATTATTGCTGTAGCATGACTTGTTCCAAACAATTGAGATTGCTTAACGTGCCTTGAAAGAATCATGCGTTGTTTTAGCATAAAAAAGCATAATATTGTGGTATTCTCCTTTGATGCTTTGTTTGGTTTGACTTGGCACATGCTCACATCATGTTATGACTATGAACCAGTCACTTTAGCATCTATGATCATTTAGTTTTTGACTTGTGGTACCACTTTATGCTTTGATTGATAATGTTTTGTCGCTTTGCATGATTATGGCCATTATTGCTGTCTTAGTTGGTCGCTCCCAGTCTTTTGCTAGCATCCACACCAAGTATGAGTTCCACTCATGCATCCAACTCCAAATAAAACCAAGTTATTCCAAAGAGTCCACCATACCTACCTATTAGCATTTGCTATTCCAAGTATATTCATGTTTTTATCTACCTTCCGAATTAAACTTGTTATGTGAAAATTAGTGATTAAAGCTCTCACGAACTTGATGGCACACTTTACTTTTCTTGCACTTAATAAACTTTAACCATTGTGTCATCTATGTTGTATATTCTTGCACTTCTACGTTGGGATTAGCAGAACCATGCTGTCATGGGGAACGCTTTCAACATTGCACTTATACATTGTACCCAGTTGATATCATGATCTTTTGTTTATGGATGTCGTCGGTGTGAAATGAAAGGGGAGCTTGTAAGTCCATGGAGTTATGTATGTGTGTTAGAGAAACACCTAGGCGGCTATTTTCTGGCGCCGTTGCCGGGGAGGTAAGGTAAAAGGTATTCACACTGGAGGATTAAAGAAGAAGAACCTCCCACGGCAAACGCCTATTTTCTGGCGCTGTTGCCGAGGAGGAAAGGTAAAAGGTATTCACACCGGAGGATTAAAGAAGAAGAACCTCCCACGACAAACGCCTATTTTCTGGCGCCGTTGCCGGGGAGGTAAGGTAAAAGATACTCACATCCTCCAGTGTGAGTGCTTGAAGTTATTTCCTTTAGATTCTGCAATTTTGTCTTTTTGTTTCTTGTTTTCACTAGTTAGGCTTAATGGAAAACAACAACAAAATTAGAGAGCTTTATAGTATTTATCTTGAGTTAGGACATGAAGTGTTTAAAGAGAAAATTAAAAAAACCTATGGAACTTGATTTGCATGCTAATAGCAATGTTGTTAGTATGAATTCTTTCGACACCATTATTGCTAATTCTATGGAAAAGTCTAAGCTTTGGGAAGCTAGTTTTTATGAAAATGATCTTTTAGTTCCCCAGCTTTGGAAAATAGCTATTCTATTGCTTATGATGATACCAAACCTCCAATATATGATGATTACAATGATGAATATGTTATTTTCAGTCCACCTACTATTGAGGAGAAAATTCATTATGACTACAATATGCCTCCTATATTTGATGATTATGGTGATGAGAATAATAATGATAGCTATTTTGTTGAATTTTCTCCCACTACAATTAATAAGAATGACTATGCTTATGTGGAGAGTATTAATTCTTTTATGCATGTGGCTCATGATAAGAATGTTTTATGTGATAGTTATATTATTAATTTTATTCATGATGCTACTAAAAGTTATTATGAGAGAGGGAAACATGGTTTTATGCATCTCAATAATATTAAGTTTCCCCTCTTTATGTTGAAAATTTTGAAGTTGCACTTGTTTTTATTTCCTATGCTTCTTGCTTTGTGTTTTCATGACTTGTTTCTTTACAATATTCCTATGCATAGGAAGTGGGTTAGACTTAAAAGTGCTTTGAATTTGCTTCTCGATGCTCTCTTTTACTCTCAATTCATATTTCTTATGTGAGCATCTTCTCAAACTATCATGCCTAACTTAAAGGCGTTAAAGAAAAGTACTTATTGGGAGATAACCCAAAAAATTTAGATGAGTCTTGGAAGTTATTACCTCTGTAATAACCTCTCCTTATCCTTTTTATTTGCTTTTTGTGCCAAGAGTAACCTCTAATGAGAGAGAAGTAATCATTGGGAAAGTTGTTGTCCCGAAACAGATTTCTGTGCTTCACCGTAAAAAATCGTGTAAAATATCTGAACGTATTTTTGAGGCGTGAATTTTTGTGCTTCTGACCCAGGTTGTTATCTAACTTTCTTTAGTCCAACACTTTTTTTATTTCAGCAACAGAAGGTCTTCGAAAAAATTCGTCTTTACCTGCTGGTCTGTTTTGACACATTTCTGCCATTTTCTGCATTTGCTTCTTGTTGGTTCCTTCTTGAGTTCTTTTGGGCAATTGAGCTTTTTGAGGGAAGTGATACAGTAGCTAGTGTTCTAATGGAAGTTTATTTGGTGTTAGAACTGAACCTTAAGACTTATTTATCTTGAGTGCAGTAATGTTGCTAATAAAGATTGTGTGAAGTTTTGTATGAAGGAAAATTTTCAGGTGTATGGAAGGAATGAGTAATGAGATGAAGGATGGAATAAAGCTCAAGCTTGGGGATGCCACGCATGTCACCCCAAGAAATATCCAAGAAGTACAAGCGTCAAAGCTTGGGGATGCCCAAGGCATCCCCTTCTTCATCAATAAAAATCTCAGGTTTCTTCCAAACGCTTCATTTTTATTGTTTCATGCACAGTTGTGTTTTTCTTGGAGCGTCTTCTTTTTCATTTTCGTTTTGATTTTAGTTTGCTTTGGTTTGCTTAGTTTTCTGAATAAATTGGTTGGACCCCCTCTTTCATACATTGGTTTGCAAATAGTTTGGTTTGGTTTGGAAAAGAGTAGGAAAGTTCATGCTTATGTGGTAAAAAGAGCTTGTTTTTGACTATGGCCTATGCTTTGTCATGCCATGCTTGATATTGTTTTGGCTTTATGCTTAGTATTCTTTGTTGTAGCATGACTTGTTATAAACAATTGAGATTTCTTAATGTGCCTTGGATGAATCATGCGTTGTTTTAGCATATTAAAGCATAGTATAGTTGTATTCTCCTTTGATGCTTTATTTGGGTTGACTTGGCGCATGCTCACACCATGTTATGACTATCTCAAGTCACTATAGACTTTATGATCCTTTATTTTTTAACTTGTAGTATCACTTTATACTTTGATCAATGATGTTTTGTCGCTCTGCATGATTATGGCCATTATTGCTCTCTTAGTTTGTCGCTCTCAGTCTTTTGCTAGCCTCCGCAACCAAGTATGAGTTCCACTCATGCATCCAACTCCCTAAACCAAGTTATTCCAATGAGTCCACCATACCTACCTAGTAGCATATGCTATTCCAAGTATATTCATGCTTTTGCTTACCTTCCAAATTAAACTTGTTATGAGAAACCTAGTGATTAAAGCTCTCACGAACTTGATGGCAAACTTTACTTTTCTTGCCCTTAATAAACTTGAACCATTGTGTCGTCTATGTTGTATATCCTTGCACTTATTTGTTGGGAATTAGCATAACCATGATGTCATGGGGAACACTTTCAACATTGCACGGGTACTTTATACCTAGTTGATATCATGCTCTTTTGTCTATGGATGTCGTCGGTGTGAAATGAAAGGGGAGCTTGTAAGTCCATGGAGTTATGTATATGTGTTAGAGAAATGCCTAGGCCGCTGGTCTAATCCATGCTGACATGGTGGAAACCTGCAGCGTAACCATAATGAGCTGTCTATGAAGCATTCTTCTAATAAAAAAAGAGATTATGAAAAGAGTAAAGAGAGAAAAAAGCACCATATTCCCATGGTAAATAAGAAGATTGCTGAGATGCTCGTTGTCTGCTTGCCTTGTCATTTTGATATGGGGATTCTTCCGTATCATCGGGCAAGGGGTACCCCGTTGGCGGTTCTCAATGATATACATGTACTTACGATGACAAGAACTTACCGGTGACTAAACTTGAGTAGCATGAGGAGCGACCCTCGTATTCAAGGGACATGAGATTTCTAACTTATACTTTGTCAAGCATATACACCATAGTTTGTTCACTATAACCTTAATTACTTCAAGATGCTTATGATAGGGGCAATGAGAGCTTAAAGCTATTAAGTACCATAATTTTTGGAAGCTCTTTATGAGACTTGAATCCCTGCTTCCTTCTATGAAGGCATTTCTTCCACCATTATATTGAGTCTCCACCTTCTACGTTTATGCACTTACTTTGAGAGCATAGTGGCCATTCTTAGTTTTATGTGCATTGTCCCAAGACTAGTTGATTGATGCATAACTTGATATTGCTTGTTTTAAACTATTTGTATCTAGTCACTCTTATGAACTTTGAAGGTGTCCTATGCATTTATATTGTCTACTCTATGAGGGACAAGCTGAATGCTATTATGCTATGTTTTCTTTCTGTGAAACAAACAAACGACTTGCAAAGCATTGTTATTCATGAATCTTTTGTTTGTGCCTTTTCATGTTGAATCATAGTTTCTTTGTCTTATTGCTAGAACTTTGTATTTTATGTTATGATTGAAGTACTATGATCCCAGCCTTGAATGTTTTACAAATACTTTGATGAAGTTTATGATGGTGCATGTCACCTCAAAAATTATTCTTTCTTTTTATCACTTACCTACTCGAGGACGAGCAGGAGTTAAGCTTGGGGATGTTGATACATTGCAAATGTATCTATAATTTTTGATGTTCCATGCTTGGTTTTATCTACTTTCTTGTGTTTTGTCCACACTTTGTAGTACTTTTCATATGTTTTCTTGGACTAACCTATTAACAAGTGCCACAGTGCCAGTTGCATGTTTTCTGCTGTTTTTGGTTCCAGGAAAGTCAAAAAATCAATATTCTCAGAATTGGACCGGACAAAAGCCAAAGTTGATATTTTCCCGGAAGACTCACGGAGCCAGAAGGAGAGTCGGAGAGGGGCCACAGGGTGGCCACACCACCCCATGGCGCGGGTCCCCCTAGGCCGCGCCAGGGCATGGTGTGGGCCCCATGGCCGCCCACCGACCTTGCCCTCTGGCCTATTAGAAGCCTCCTGAGGCATAAACCCTAAAGAGTCAAGCCTCCAGCCACGAAAAGTTCTGCAGCGCCGCCGCCACCGAAGGGGAGATTTGGGAGACAGAAAGTCTCTGTTCCGGCACCCTACCGGGACGGGGAAGTGCCCCCGGAGCCATCTCCATCGATCTCCACCACCATCTCCATCACCGTTGTTGATTCCCATGATGAGGAGGGAGTAGTTCTCTCTCGAGGCTAAGGGTTCTACCGGTAGCTATGTGTTCATCTCTCTCTCTATGCATGATCATATTGTGATCATGAGATTGTAATCTATAGATCTACCTTGCTACTCAAGTGCTTTAATAGATCTCTGCTCTCCCCATGTGTGTGAAAGTGATAGTGTGCACACCATGGTGGCACTTAGGCTAGATATTACAAATACTTGTTATGAGTTATATTTGGAGTTGGATGTCTTTATGAAATTGTGGTGTTTGTTGGAACCATCTAGTGCTCAAGGTGACAGTGTGGGGTTTTCTAGATGGGAAAGATGAACTTTGAGGTGTGCTGTTATAGCCCTACCATGGATTAGAGTGTCCAACCGAAGAGTAGTTAAGAGTAGTATCATAAAGAGAATATATTTATATGAGAGTGTTCACTAGCGAAAGTATGATCCCTAGGCCTTGTTTCTAAGCACTGAAACACTGTTTGCTATTAGATCTATTACATGTTTGCTTGCTTCTATCTTTATTTCAGTTTTAATTTAGTCTTTTCCACTCCATCAAGTTATCTTCTATCACCGTTACCACTTATAATTATCCATACCACTTGTATTTCACTATCTCTTCGCCAAACTAGTGCACATATACACCTGACAAGTGTATTGGGTGTGTTGGGGACACAAGAGACTTCTTGTATCTTGATTGCAGGGTTGCTTGAGAGGGGATACCTTTGACCACTTCCTCCCTGAGTTCGATAAACCTTGGGTGATCCACTTAAGGGAAAACTTGTTGTTATTCTACAAACCTCTGCACTTGGAGGCCCAACAACTGTCTACAAGAATAGAAGTGCGTAGACATCAGCGGCTGGTCTAATCCATGCTTAATCATGGTGGAAACCTGCAGCGTAACCATGATGAGCAATCTATGAAGCATTCTTCTTATAAAAAGAGATAGAGATTGAGAAAAAGAAAAAAAGATGAGAAAAGAGGAAAGAGATAAAAAAGCACCATTTTCCCATGGTAAATAATAAGATGTTGAGATGCTTATTGTCTGCTTGCCTTGTCATTTTGATATGGGGATTCTTCCATATCATCGGGCAAGGGGTACCCCGTTGGCGATTCTCTATGATACACATGTACTTACTGTGACAAGAACTTACTGGTAACTAAAATTGAGTAGCATGAGGACCGGCCCTCGTATTCAAGGGACATGAGATTACCAACTTATACTTTGTCAAGCATATACTCCATCGTTTGTTCACTTTAACCTTAGTCACTGCAAGATGCTTATGATAGGGGCAATGAGAGCTGAAAGCTAATAAGTATCATAATTTTTGGAAGCTCTTTATGAGACTTAAATCCCTGCTTCCTTCTATGAAGGCCTTTCTTTTACTTTTATGTTGAGTCTCCATCTTCTATCTTTATGCACCTATTAAGAGAGCATAGTGGCCATTCTTAGTTTAATGTGCATTGTCCCAAGACTTGTTGATTGATGCATAAGTTTGATATTGCTTGTTCTTAAACTACTTCTATCTAGTCACCCTTATGAACTTTGAAGGTGCCCTATGCATTTATGTTTTGCGACACTATGAGGGACAAGCTGAATACCATTCTCATTATGTTTTCTATATGCTATGTTAAAGTACTATGATCCCAGCTATCAATGTTTTATAAATGCCTTGATCAAGATTGTGATGGTGCATGTCACCTCAAAAATTATTCTTCTTTTTATCACTTACCTGATGACCCACAAGTATAGGGGGTGTATCATAGTATTTTCGAGGGAAGTGAAACCCAAATTATTGATTCGACACAAGGGAGCCAAAGTATTTATAAGCCTTAACAACTGAGTTGTCAATTCAGCTGCACCTGAAAACAATATTGCTCATAGCATTTTATCAGTAGCAAAAGTGTTTTAGTAGCAATAGCAAAGTAATAGCATTAGTAAAAGTAAACATAGTAGTAACAATTGCAGTAAACAGTAGGATTAAAGCGCGGTAGACATAGGGATGGATGGACGGGCGTTGCATGGACAAGACAATTCATACAGCAATCAAGACATAGGGTGTGGCACCCCGCAAAAACCACTACTAGAAAATCGCGGTGTTTTTGTGCATTGCATCATCATGACCGCATGCTCATGTCGTCATGCCACATTGCATTTGAGCATCGTCATCATCTTGCATGGTTTGTCTCAAAACTATTTCGAAAAGCCTACTTTGGTTTCTAAATAGTCCTCGCCTTTATTTCAAATCAAAACTCGGGTCTCCGAAATATTTTGGTTGGACTAAATACGGTTTGCAAAAACCCCGTTTTAATTAAATAAATATTTCCAGTTGTTTTTTGGAGGCAGCCCGCTAGTCCCGAAAGCCCGACCGGCCACCTCCAAAAATCCCTAATCTACCCAACCCTATTCTACCCAGCCACTTTCTCCAACCCTCCACCTCACTCCCTCCACTCGCTTCGTGACACGTCACTCCACACCCGCCACCTCACCGGTGGACACACACACGCCTGTCCGCACACCCACCTCCACCTGGTCTCCACCTGGACACGGCCCCCACCACCAACTCCCACCAGCCACCAACCGCGCGCGCACCCCCACACCCCTGGTCCGCCACCTGCACAGCCAAACCCCCACGTCGCCCCTGCCACGCTCCCCTCCCACCTACCGCGTCTACCCCGCCTCCTCTCCTCGAGCCGCGCGGCGCCCCTTCCCCCGCGGGCACCAGCCTCTCCCTGGCGCCGCCCCTCTCACCGGTGCTCGCCAGATCGCGCCGCCGCAGGCCCTGCCTCGCCACTAGACCCCGCCGCCTCCTCGGTTTTCCGCCCGCGAGTGCCTCGTCATCCCCGCGTCGGCTGACCGCGCGCCCGCCCCGAGCCCAGCGCGCTCCGCCGTCCCCTGCCTCTCCGAACGTGGCCGCACATGTGCCTCCTCGCCGTCGGCCGGCCCTGCACCTCCAGATCGCGCCCCGTCTCCATCTCCCTCCCTATCCTGCGGGCGCGTCTCCGCTGCTCTCCTTGGCGCCCCCGTTTTGGCCCGTCGTCGGCCCGGACCCGCCGCCGCCAGCGAGTCCGCCTTCGCCGCTGTCCTCGCCCTGGCCGGCCCCACCTCTGCCTCGCCCCCGTCTCGCATCCGGCACCCTCCGCAGCTCTGTCGCCACGGCCAGGACTGCGCGGTGCCTCATCGGCATGTCACCTGTGTACAGGTTTCTTTTGCCATGTGTTCTGTACCGGTTGGTGTTGCACTCTGTTGCCGCTGCTACCTATTGGCCGATGTGGTTGTTGACTCCACCTGCTGCAAGTGTGTGCCTGTAGTTTCATAAGCCGAGGCCGACACCGACAAACAAGTCCCGAAGCCCGAGTTCTTCACCGACAAGTCGAGATGGAACGACAAGTTCTCCACTCCGGAAGACCCCAAGGCCTTCGACACGGACTGACAAGATCTACCACATGGACGCCAAGACCCCGGATCCAACGCATTGAGGTTGTACCTAAAGACCGATCCCGCCGAACACGGTGCACCTCAAAGACCTCGTCCCCGAAGACCTCGAAGCCCGATCTGAAGACCGATCATGGCGTCCGAAGGCCGAACCCCGTCAACCCCTTGGAGTGCCAAGTTCTTCCTCCTGCCGAGACCGAACCCCATCGACCCTTGCGAACACCAAGATCTTAGACCCCTAATGTGTGATCCCCTTTCCGAGACCCATATTTTTTATAATAAATGATATGTACCAGTTGCATTAAATTGTTCATCCTTGCATGCATATTTGGGTGTTTGGGGCTATTTCGGCAATTCACCTAAATTAAATATGGAGTCCATATGCGGGCTATTCTAGCCTTATATTGGCTCCATTTAAATCGGTGTAGCGAACCGATGCCATGTTTTGCCATGTTAAGACAACATTTAATTTGCGGTGTAGATAAATAACTTGAACCGTCTAATTAATTGTCGGGACCTCGGTTCCGCTTAATATGGCCTAATTGCACCGCATCTGCATCATATCATAAAGCATGCCGGATCTTCTGCCGTAGTATTGAATATTGCATCTGGTGTTTCTTCTAGTGTTTGCTTCTTCGCGGATTAGGCCGATGAGTTGATGCGAGTATCGTCAAGTTCTCTGGATATGAACCTCCGGCAGTGTTTCCCAGGCGAGCATCTCTCCCCCTTCTACCTATTTTGCATTTTTAGTCTTCATTTCCTCCTATTGATCTATTGCTATCTATGTCGCGATGCTTTAGTTTCCGTGCACCATTTATACTCCTTGCAGCCTCTATATTGCCTTGGACACCTCCTATTACCTGTGTTTGGTAGATAGCTGGCCTTGTGAGTCGTAGTTGCTTGCTCAGGTGCGATCTCGTGTTGTCAAGTACCACAGTTGTTGGAATGCTGACAGATGCTTATTGGTGGATTTGATCATGACTTTAAATACAACTATTAAATTGCTGGGATAACTAATGAAAGAGGCACCGGTGGACAATATATGCTATTTGGTTTTTATGTCCACTTGTGTCCCGAAGGACCCCGAGTACTTGATACCTGTTCCTTGATTTTTCGCACTATCCACATCCGGGAGGCCGTGGACCCCCCTGAGCCAGAGCTTGACTCATTTCTATTTCTTGGGGCCACAAACTAGTTTGGGGTTTTATTACTATCATGTACTTATTTCATGCTTTACTGCTTTATTTATGATTATGCGTGGAGCACCTGTACTGTTTTGGATCGCGCCACGTTTTCGCGGTATCGACAAGCCCAGTCACTCTTTCGGGTTCCCAGTCGTTTACAGCCGTCGTCGCAAACCCTGGGTCCGTTCCGGAGCCGGCCAACTTCGTTGCGGGTAGCTTAGTGGGGTGGCCCCCTGAAATATTTATGAATCCTGTGATTGCTTTGTCGTGAAAGCCTCGTTGGGTTTTGAGTAGGTTTTTCCGAGGTTGATCGAGTGTGTGTTGCTATTTGTGCACCCCTGCAGGGTAAAACTTTCTGAAAGCCGTGTCCGCGGTTATGGACGACTTGGAGCACAGTGTCTCGATCATAGACAAGCATAACTAAAGTAGTGCTATAAATTTGACTTAATATGTGAGTAGTAATTAGCTCAAGTATAACAGAATGGATATTAAAAATGCCAATAGCTGGTGGATCTGGGTCGTTTTGTGACATGTTATATGCCTAGTAAGTATTGCAACTCCAATGGAATGTGATAAAACTGCCAACAACTGCTGGGTTTTGGGATTCCTCAGGACAATTATATCTGTCTAGTAAATGTTCCAACTACAACGGAATGTTAATTAAAATCGCCCACTACTTATGCTTCAGGATGACTCATGCTATCTATATTTGATTAGTAATTCCTGCAACTATAACGGAATGGGTAAAATTGCCAACTGTGTGAGTTCCTTGGTCTGACTTCCTCGTTTGGTCTCGAGGGGGAAATACCAGGATGGGTTTGTTTGGTGTTAGTATCAGGTTGGATCCGAATAGGTCTTTCTTATCTCTCTCTAATAGCCGACAGTTGTACCGAGTCTCTATAGGTTGTTAGTGCATGCTGCGCTGCCGCTTCAGTCCACCATACCTATGTAGGCGAGAGCCGCCGAATTCTAGCCTCGCCGTGTACTGGCCTCAGTACTGACGCTCCTCTTTTTCCTTTGCCCTTTGTCGGCACCCCTTTTGTTTTAGCAGGTTTGAGATCGACGTCGTTAGCAGGGTTACCCTTCCGGCTCGGCCTAGGCAGGGTTATGGACGCCATTAGTTATTCTTCAGGGCTCTTAGCCCCATTTGCATCTTGTCCGTAGTCGGGCGCTCTATCGTTTCCAAGGTGATTTGGATCTTTGTATAATATATCTGTATTCTTTACTCATGGAGTCATTGTTGTATTTATCTGTTCTGTGGGTCCCATCGAGGACTGTTGTGTAATGGTATTACTTTGTTTTCCACCCGCACGAAAGTGCCCGGTGGGCGTTCTTGAATCGTTTCTATGCGGGTTTGGCGGAAAGAGCTAAAACTTGCATAGAGCCGATTTGAGGGTGTTACAGAGGGCATTTGCAGATAAATAAGATAAAGCATCCAAGTACTAGATAATCATAGGCATGTGTTCCATATATAGTCATACGTGCTCGCAATGAGAACTTGCACAACATCTTTTGTCCTGCCAGCCCACTTGCAGCGGGGCCTCACGGGAACTACAAGCAATTAAGGTTCTCCTTTTAATAGTGCACTGGAGCAAAGCATTGATACTCCATGAACACATGTGATCCTCACATCAAAGCCATTCCCTCCGGTTATCCCGATTGCTATCACTTCGGGGCCTTCAGTTCTGGACAACAACGTGTGTGTGCAACTTGCAGGTAAGACCATAAACAATACTATCATAATGAATCAGTAATATGTTCAGATCTGAAATCATGGCACTCGGGCCCTAGTGACAAGCATTAAGCATAAGAAGTTGCAACAAAGTCAAAAAGCACTAATAATAGATACAAGGCACCATGCCCTAACAATTTGATGCCATTACATGAACGATCTCATCCAATCCCTACCATCCCCATAGCCTACAACGGGGGATTACTCACTCATAGATGGGGAAACATAGATGGTCGATGGAGAAGCGATGGTGATGATGACGGCGATGATCTCCTCCAATTCCCCATCTCGGCAGGGTGCCAGAACGGAGTTTCTGGTTCTGAATCGTGAAATCTGGTGGTGGCGGCGGAGCGGAACTCTTTCTGGAAAAACGTCGAAACCCCCTAGTTTTTAGGTCACGAGGCGACTTATAGGCGAAGAGGGAGGCCGAGGGGTGCCTAGGGCGGCCAGACCACCCCCTGGCGCGGCCAGGTGGTGTGGCTGGGCCCCAGCCCCTCTCCGTCTCGTATTCTGGCTCCTAGTGTCCCTCGGTGAAAAACTGACTTTGGCTTTTGTCCCGTCCAATTCTGGGAATATTCATTTTCCGACTTTCCTGGAACCAAAACAGCAGAAAACAGGCAGCTGGCACTGTGGCTCTTGTTAATAGGTTAGTCCAAGAAATCATATGAAAAGTACTCCAAAGTGTGGACAAAACATAAGAAAGTAGATAAAGCCAAGCATGGAACATCAAAAATTATGGATACATTTGCAACGTATCAACATCCCCAAGCTTAACTCCTGCTCGTCCTCGAGTAGGTAAGTGATAAAAAGAAAGAATAATTTTTGAGGTGACATGCACCATCATAAACTTGATCAAAGTATTTGTAAGGCATTCATAGCTGGGATCATAGTACTTCAATCATAACATGAAAGACAAAGTTCTAGCAATAAGACATAGCAACTATGTTATAACATGAAAAGGCACAAACAAAAGATTCATGAATAACAATGCTTTGCAAGACGTTTGTTTGTTTCACATAAAGAAAACAAAGCATAGTGGCATTCAGGTTGTCCCTCATAGAGTAAAAACATAAATGGATAGGACACCTTCAAAGTTCATAAGAGTGACTAGATAAAAATAGTTTAAAACAAGCAATATCAAAGATATGCATCAATCAATAAGTCTTGGGACAATGCACATAGAACTAAGAATGGCCACTATTCTCTTGATGACCCACAAGTATAGGGGGTGTATCGCAGTATTTTCGAGGGAAGTGAAACCCAATTTATTGATTCGACACAAGGGGAGCCAAAGAATATTTATAGGCATTAACAACTGAGTTGTCAATTCAGCTGCACCTAGAAACAATCTTGCTCACAGCAGTTTATCAGTAGCAACAGTTTTGTAGTAGGAATAGCAAAGTAGCAACAGTAGTAAAGTAAAGACAACAGTAACAATAGCAGTAAACAATGGGATTTGAGTGCGGTAGGCATAGGGATGGATGGACGGGCGTTGCATGGACAAGACAATTCACATAGCAATCAGAACATAGGGAAATTGCAGATAAATAAGATAAAGCATCCAAGTACTAGATAATCCTAGGCATGTGTTCCATATATAGTCATACGCGCTCGCAATGAGAACTTGCACAACATCTTTTGTCCTGCCAGCCCGTTTGCAGTGGGGCCTCAAGGGAACTACTGGCAATTAAGGTGCTCCTTTTAATAGAGCACCGGAGCAAAGCATTAACACTCTGTGAACACATGTGATCCTCACATCAAAGCCATTCCCTCAGGTTATCCCGATTTCTGTCACTTCGGGGCCTTTGGTTCCGGACGACAACGTGTGTATACAACTTGCAGATAAGATCAAAAACAATACTATCATAATGAATCAATAACAAGTTCAAGTTTGAAATCATGGCACTCGGGCCCTAGTGACAAGCATTAAGCACAACAAGTCGCAACAAAGTCATAAAGCACTAATAAAAGATACTAGGCACCATGCTCTAAAAATTTGATGCCATTACATGAATGATCTCATCCAATCCCTACGATCCCCATAGCCTACAGCGGGGGATTACTCACTCATAGATGGGGGAAACATGGATGGTCGATGGAGAAGCGATGGTGATGATGATGGCGATGATCTTCTCTAATTCCCCGTCCCGGCAGGGTGCCAGAATGGAGTTTCTGGTGCTGTTTCGTGGAATCTGGTGGTGGCGGCGGAGCGGAACTCCTTCTGGAAAAACGTTGACCCCCCCGAAGTTTTTAGGTCAGAAGGCTCCTTATAGGCGAAGAGAGAGGCCGAGGGGGTGCCTGGGGGCCACACCACCCCCTGGCGCGGCCTAGCCTGGCCCACGCCACCAGGTGGTGTGGCCACCCCTAGCTCTTCTCTGTCTCGTATTATGGCTCCTGGAGTCTTCGGGTGAAATAGGATTTTTGGCATATTTCCCGGGATTTTTCCTGATAGTTGATTTTCTGCACAAAAAAGTAGACTCCAAGGCAATTCTTCTGAAAACAGCGTCAGTCCGCGTTAGTTATATCCAAATCACACAAGTTTAGAGGAGAAACAATAGCAAAAGTGTTCGGGAAAGTAGATACGTTTTGGACGTATCAACTCCCCCCAAGCTTAGCTTATTGCTTGTCCTCAAGCAATTCAGTTTAAAACTAAGTGCGATAAAAGAACTTTCACGAACACATTTGCTTCATATGATGTAAATATTCTCAGCAATGTGATCAACTACTTAGACAAGTCATAATAAAGAGTATGCAACTGAGTCTACTTAATAGTAATTGCAAGCTATGAAGAGATTCCAACTCAAAAATAATAAGTAGCATGAAGTATAAACGTAAGCAACATTACAATGCTCATAAAAAGGTATGATAGAGTGGTATCTCGCTTGCCTTTGATTATGAATGTCAAGGCACCTCTGAAGTTCAAGTGATGACTAGAAGTAAAGATATCAAGGATACAAGCATCAAAGTCATAACACAAATAATCAAGGAATGGGACAAACACAAAGAATGACAACTATGCTCTCAAGAAGGTGCTCAAAGAATATGTGGAGACTCAACAAGTAAAAGAAAAGGTTTTGAATAATTTTGAAAGGCTTCCAAATGCTGAAAGTATGATACTCATTAGCTTTGAGCTATCATTGCCCCTATCATAAGCATCTTTAATGTGGTTAAGGTGAAAGTGAGATATATCTGAGTTATATGCTTTACAGACTATAAACTGAAAATCCCAAGTCCCTTGAGTACGAGGGCCGCTCCTCATGCTACTCAACTTTAGTTACCGGTAAGTTCTTGTCATCATAACTATGTGCGTATCATAGAGAACCGCCAACGGGGTACCGCTTGCCCGATGATACGGAAGAATCCCCATATCAAAATGACAAGGCAAGCAGACAATGAGTATCTCAGCAATCTTCTTATTTACCATGGGAAAATGGTGCTTTTCTCTCTCTTTCCTCTTTTCATAATTCTCTTTTTTTTCTTTTTCTCGATAGCTATCTCTCTCTTTTTTTATAAGAAGAATGCTTCATAGATATCATTATGGTTACGCTACAGGTTTCCACCATGTCAGCATGGATTAGACCAGCGGCCCAGGCATTTCTCTAACACACATACATAACTCCATGGACTTACAAGCTCCCCTTTTATTTCACACCGACGACATCCGCAAACAAAAGAGCACGGTATCAAGTGGGTATATATTTACAAGTGTTGAAAGTGTTCCCCGTGACAGCACGGTTCTGCTAATACCCAGCCTATAATTTGCAAGCATATAACTTTCATGGAGAATCACAATGGTTCAGGTTTATTAAGTGCAGGAAATAAAGTGTGTCATCAAGTTCATGAGAGTTTTACTAACTAACTTTCTCATAACAAGCAAACATTTCATTCGGAAGAAAACAAGGCATACTGAATATGCATTGAAGTAGCAAATGATGCTAATATGTAGGTAAGGTGGACACTTTGGCAATATTTGGTTTAAGGGAGTTGGAAACATGAGTAAAACACTCATTGCAAGTGGAGGCTAGCAATAGTAAGGGAGCGACAAACAAGAGAGCAATAGCTATCATTATCATGCTTGCAACAAAATTGGACTACTCATGGCATGAAAGTGATTCAAGATCTCAAGGCAAAATAATTCATCGAGGCTTAACTGATTATTACAGTCATGTGAATGCGTGAGCATGTGCCAAGTCAATCAAATGAAACATTCAGAGGAGGATACCACGGTGTCATACCAATTTATAAATAGAGCAATGCAAGCAAACATTCATAAGGCATGCTACAAACTATTAGCGAGCTGGAGCTAATCATAAGAAAGCAAGAACTACTAAGCATCCATAGATAACATACACCCTACACGAACAGACTAAGCATGCCCACAGTGATGAGTATATGTACAAAAATGAAAACAAATAGAGTTCGTTACCAGCCTCTTACCATGCCTCAAGTTGTCATTAATCCTCATTATTGCTCTTCACTTGTGTGGCTCAAATAATAATATGAAACCAATATTCCACTGAGGAATGCCGAACCCTGTAGCCAACTTACAAAAACCAAAGAAGAACGACAAATATTTTTGTTGTTTTTGATTTTTTTAAATAAGAACCAAAAAGGAAAAACAAACAAAGCAAAATATTTTTGGGTTTTTCGAATAGTTCAAACAAAACAAAAAGGGAAAACCAAACCAAGGCAAAAAAAGAAGAAGCAAACCAAAGAGAAACAAAAGAAATATTTTTGGTCTTTTTGTGTTTTAGAAAGCAAAAGCAAAGAAGAACAAAAACTAAAAAGAGAACGAAAACATGAATATACAAAGTACCGACGCAACATGATATGGAGATGAGTGCGGTGTCGGCGTACCTCCCCCCAAGCTTAGGCTTTTGGCCTAAGTGGGTATCAATCCCAAGCCGGCCAGGATGATGTGTCACCGTAGTATGACGAGGAGGTCCCCTCGTCCTGGTGCGCGCTCGAGTACGTCCCTCCGTAATGTGCGGAGTAATCATAGGAGGGTACATCCTTCTGGTGCTGCTCGTGGAAACCCAACAAGCGAAGTTGCTCGTCCACCTCCTCCTTGGAGCACGACCACGGTCTCCTGTGAACACTAAAGAAAGAAGGCTGTGGAAAAAGGATCTCCCTTTCATCCCCGTCAGTGAAAAGCATCCTATATACTAGACTGTCCAAATCAGAAGTAGCAGTGACAAAGTGATGAGTTTTCATAGTAATAAGGTCAAGCCTCTGTGGTGCCAGTATAGTATCATTGGGATCCACTAAAAGACCTAATGCATTGACTACATGCGAGGCAATGATGCCCCCATAGATAGGCCCCTAGCAGCTAGGCGGCGAGCAATAAGCGAGCCAAGATTGTACCGAGTATCATTGTTAAGCGCAGCAGCAAGGAATGCTAAATGATAGTTGGAGATATTACTTGTGTTCTCCCTACCCAATACACTAGTAGCAAGATAATATGCGAAGTATCTAAGAGCGGGGAGTTGGATATTTCTTATATTTCCACGTTGCGCCACGCGGTCATCATCATTGGTCACCCCTCGGTAAAGCTCCAACAAATCAGCAGGTCGCCCTTGAATTTTCTTCACAGTCCCTGTCATGCGTACACCTACAATACTGCAGCTTGTAAGAAAGTGAAACAAGGAAAAGAGGATGGGTGAGCATCCCCATCATCCCTTTCACTACCAATACGAGTTGCAATGAGATCTTCGGTGTATGATGGCCTAAACTGAGAGGCTGATCTTGAGGGCCTCGACCTCCTAGGTGCATCACTCTCAAATATCTCTCCAAAAGTATGGTTGTTCATGCTTGGTATTCTGAAATTTAAACACCTATTAAACAAGTGATTGCAAAGTAAATATAATGAAGGATTCTACTCATAGGGACTTGTAAGAGGCTTAAACATGCATCAAAACTATATCTCTAAGCATCAAACAAGCTTACAAGCTCTCATAACCAGTCACCTACAACAGCAAAATACTCAAGATATAATCCACTAAACACAAATCTACTTGGACAAGGGGAGGAGTCACATACCAGGGAACAATTGCTCCAAATTTCAGCAAGAAAGATGGGCTGAGCAAGGAGATCGAAAAAATCGAGAGCAAGCACAGCAAGAACGCGATTTTGAGCAATGAACTGGAGCTTACTCGGGAGAGACAAGAAAGTGGCAGGTGAGAGAGTTAGTGGGGGGCCAGGGGTGGCCCACACCAGGGCATGGCGCCACCCAGGGCTGGCCGCGCCACCAGGTGGTGTGCCTGCCTGGTGGGTCCCCCTGGTACCTCCCAGGTACTCCTCTACCCATTTTTGCATGCAAAAATTTAATATGAATTTTCTGGAATTTTTCGAGACACTTTATTTTTGGGCATTTTCACGCATAGAAGAATGATTTTCTGACAGACAGATACATATATTTTTTTTTCTTTTTGGAAACATGATGCAAGGACAAAAAAAAGCTAGAACTACAGAAGTTCTAGGACACTCTAACATGTAAGCAACTAACAACAAAAAGAAAACTAAACGAAAACAAAAACTAAAATGCCTAGGATAGAAGTAAACGGAAATAATCATAGTGAAAACATTGTTTTGTTCAATGAAATCCTTTTGTTAACAAGGTTGATCAGGTCTTGCTACCAAACAATTCCATATGAGACAAAACTTTGTATTCCACTAATGATTATGTTACCTCAACTTTGATAGCAATGGTCCCAATCATAATAGTTTCAAATTTTCTCTTGGTATGGGACAATATATTTCTCCAACTTGAATTCCCTCAACATGTTCAATTGAATTCAAACCATAAGTCCTTTCAATCTTCTTGGGGAAATAGACAATATGTTCCTTGTCATTAACATTGAAGGTCACCTTTCCTTGATTACAATTAATAACAGCTCATGCAGTATTAAGAAAAGGTCTCCCAAGAATAATGGACATATTATCATCTTCAGGCATTTCAAGCACAACAAAATCAGTTAATATCAAGAAATTATGAGCCACTTGAACAGGTACATCCTCACATATACCCACAGGAATAGTGGTAGATTTATCAGCCATTTGCAAAGATATATCAGTTGGTATTAATTTTTCTAGTTGAAGCCTCTTATAGAGAGAGAAAGGCATAACACTAACTCCAGCTCCCAAATCACACAAAGCAGTTCTAACATAACTATTCTTAATAGAGCAAGGGATAATTGGAATCCCTGGGTCTCCAAGTTTCTTAGGAACCTTACCATTGAAGGAATAATTAGCAAGCAAAGTAGAAATTTCTTCATTAGGGATCTTCCTTTTATTCGAGACAATGTCCTTCATATACTTTGAGTAAGGAGGCAATTTAATAGCATCAGTTAAAGGAATTTGCAGGAATAAAGGTTTCATCCACTCACAAAACTTATTGTAGTGTTCATCTTCCTTTGACTTGTGTTTCTTATCAGGGAAAGGCATAGGTTTTTGGACCCAAGGTTCTCTTTCACTACCATGTTTCTTAGCAATAAAATCTTCTTTGGTGTATTTAGTATTCTTGGTGTGGTTTTGAGGTTCTTCTTCAACTTTCTCTTCATTAGGAACTTCATTTTCTTCATTACCACTTTCAGTTTCAACATCAAAGATAGATATACTATTAGGATCTATAGCAGGTTCAGAGGGTTCTACAACAGTTTTATGTTTCTTTTTCCTTTTCTTACGAGTAGAGCCACTATTTTCAGCTTGTTGAGAATCCTGCTCAATTCTTTTGGGATGCCCCTCGGGATATAGAGGATCCTAGGTAGCAGCTCCATTTCTAGTTCTAATTTCATAAGCATGTTTTTCTTTAGCAGCATTAACTAGCAAGTCTTTTTGCACTTTAACGAGTTGATCTATTTGAGTTTGAACCATTTGAAAGTGTTTAACAATCATTTTAACATCATTAGAGGTTCTTTCCACAATATCTTTCAACTCAACAATAGCTCTAGTGTTTTCCATTAGATGATTTTGCACCCTTTTATTAAAATTATCTTGCTTAACAATAAAGATATCAAATTCTTCTAAGCATTGATCAGGAGGTTTAGAGTAAGGGATATCACCTTCATCAAAGTGTTGGAGAGAGTGTACCTCAACAGTTGGTGAGTAGGGAATAGGCTTACATAATTCTTCTATGGGAGGTAAATTCTAGACATCTGCAGCTTTAATTCCCTTCTCCTTAAGACATTTCTTAGCTTCCTTCATCACTTCATCATTTAATTCAATAACTCCCCTCTTCTTTGATGTTGGAATAGGCACCGGAATAGAAGGTTCAGGTACAATTACTTCAGGTATAGCTTGTTTAGGAGGAGTCCAATCTTCATAGTTCTTACTTATTTTAGCCATTAATTCCTCAGCTTCCTTCGGAGTCCTATTCCTGAAAACACAATCCGCACAACTATCTAGGTATGTCCTAGATTCTTCGGTTAGTCCATTATAAAATATATCAAGAAGCTCATTCTTAGGTAATGGACTTCCATCCTGTGCATGAATCAAAGCACAAAACCTTGCCCAAGATTCAGGCAATACCTCTTTTTCTCCCTGTTTAAAATCAAAAAGTTCCTGTAAAATAGCATGTCTAGCACTAGGAGGAAAATATTTCTGCAGGAAAGTACTAATCAAGCACTCGGGGCTATCAATAGATCTAGGAGGCAAGTTACTAAACCAAGTTTTATCTTCTCCTTTCAATGAAAAGGGGAAGATCTTAGCAACAAAGTAAGTACGCATCTTAATATCATTAGAAAACAAGCCACTCATGGCAGAAAGTTCATTCATATGTGCTACGACACTTTCATTCTTAGTCCCACAAAAAGGTTCTTTCTCGACAATAGCTATGTAAGATAGATCGAGAGAGAAATCATAATCTTTATCTGTAATGTTTATGGGAGAAGCAGCAAACTTAGCAATAGGAGACAATTTGGGTCTAATAGTACGCCTCTCAAGGAGACTCTTAGCACCGCTCCTATAATGGGTGTTTTTACATTCTTTAATAAATTCATGGGTCATCTCAACATAACCATCTTCAATATCATAACTTTCACTAGACTCAGGTGAACTAACAGGTGTGGTAGTGTATTCATTAGGAGTTTCGGTATTTCCAGCTATAGTTCTAGCAATCGTAGCATCTAGGAAAGGACCTAATGAACCACTCTTATCAAGCACAGTAGAAGCAGCATCATAAGCATCAGAAGTTTCAGATTCAGCAGTAGTAGCAGTGTGTGTAGCATGTGTATGTGGTGGTGTAACGAGCTTACTTATAACAGATGGTGAATCAAGAGCAGCAGAGGTGTTCAGAACCGTACCTCTTCTTATAGTGGATGGTAAAATAGCAAACTTGCCATCACGAGACTTACCCATGATGGATGGATAGCAGCGAACAATAGAGAATCCAAGTGAACTTGATAAATAAAGCTATGCTCCCTGGCAACGGCGCCAGAAAATAGTCTTGATGACCCACAAGTATAGGGGTGTATCGCAGTATTTTCGAGGGAAGTGAAACCCAATTTATTGATTCAACACAAGGGGAGCCAAAGAATATTTATAAGCCTTAACAACTGAGTTGTCAATTCAGCTGCACCTGGAAACAATCTTGCTCACAACAGTTTATCAGTAGCAACAGTTTTGTAGTAGGAATAGCAAAGTAGCAACAGTAGTAAAGTAAAGGCAGCAGTAACAATAGCAGTAAACAGTGGGATTCCAGTGCGGTAGGCATAGGGATGGATGGACGGGCGTTGCATTGACAAGACAATTCACATAGCAATCAGAACATAGGGCAATTGCAGATAAATAAGATAAAGCATCCAAGTACTAGATAATCCTAGGCATGTGTTCTATTTATAGTCATATGTGCTCGCAATGAGAACTTGCACAACATCTTTTGTCCTGCCAGCCCGTTTGCAGCGGGGCCTCAAGGGAACTACTGGCAATTAAGGTACTCCTTTTAATAGAGCACCGGAGCAAAGCATTAACACTCCGTGAACACATGTGATCCTCACATCAAAGCCATTCCCTCCGGTTATCCCGATTTCTGTCACTTCGGGGCCTTTGGTTCCGGACAACAACGTGTGTATACAACTTGCAGATAAGACCAAAAACAATACTATCATAATGAATCAATAACAAGTCCAGGTCTGAAATCATGGCACTCGGGCCCTAGTGACAAGCATTAAGCACAACAAGTCGGAACAAAGTCATAAAGCACTAATAAAAGATACTAGGCACCATGCCCTAATAATCTGATGCCATTACATGAACGATCTCATCCAATCCCTACCATCCCCATAGCCTACAGCGGGGGATTACTCACTCATAAATGGGGGAAACATGGATGGTCGATGGAGAAGCGATGGTGATGATCTTCTCCAATTCCCCGTCCCGGCAGGGTGCCAGAACGGAGTTTCTAGTGCTGTTTCGTGGAATCTGGTGGTGGCGGCGGAGCGGAACTCCTTCTGGAAAAACGTCGAACCCCCCGAAGTTTTTAGGTCAGAAGGCTCCTTATAGGCGAAGAGAGAGGCCGAGAGGGTGCCTAGGGGGCCCACACCACCCCCTGGCGCGGCCTGGCCTGGCCCGCGCCACCAGGTGGTGTGGCCACCCCCTGGCTCTTCTCTGTCTTGTATTCTGGCTCCTGGAGTCTTAGGGTGAAATAGGATTTTTGGCATATTTTCCGGGATTTTTCCTGATAGTTGATTTTCTGCACAAAAAGTAGACTCCAAGGCAATTCTGCTGAAAACAGCGTCAGTCCGCGTTAGTTGTATCCAAATCACACAAGTTTAGAGGAGAAACAATAGCAAAAGTGTTCGGGAAAGTAGATACGTTTTGGACGTATCAGGTCTCAAAGTAGGTGCATAAAGATACAAGGTGGAGACTCAACATAAAAGTAAAAGAAAGGCCTTCATAGAAGGAAGTAGGGATTCAAGTTTCATAAAGAGATTCCAAAAATTATGGTACCTGTTAGCTTTCAGCTCTCATTGCCCCTATCGTAAGAATCTTTAAGGTGATTAAGGTTAAAGTGACACAACTAAGAGGATATGCTTGACAAGTTATAAGTTGAAATCTCATGCCCCTTACTTACAAAGACCAAACCTCATGCTACTCAACTTTAGTCACAAGTAAGCTCTTGTCATTGTAAGTACATATGTATCATAAAGAATCGCCAACGAGGTACCCCTTGCACATGATACAGGAGCTATCCCATAATTAAAATGACAAGGCAATCAGACACTGAGCATCTCAGGGATCTTTTTATTTGCTATTTGCATAGGTTTTTATTGAGGACGCTTCATAGAGTGCTCATTATGGTGATGCTGCAAGTTTCCACCATGATTAGGCATGGCTTAGGCTAGCGGCCCAGACGTTTCTCTAACACACATACAAACTCCATGATCTTACAAGTTCCACTCTTATTTCACACCGCCGGGATCCATTAGCAAAAGAACATAATATCAACGGGGTACAAAGTACAAGTGCAATGTTAAAAGCGTTCACCATGATACATGGTTCTGCTAACTTCAACTGATAAAGTGCAAGCATATACGCAACAAAGATGGACACAATGGTTCAAGATTATTAAGTGCAAGAAAGTAAAGTGTGCCATCAAGTTTGTGAGAGCTTTAATCACTAGTTTTCTCATAACAAGTTTAATTCGAAAGGTAAACAAAAGCATGAATATACTTGGAATAGCATATGCTAATATGTAGGTATGGTGGACTCTTTGGAATAACTTGGTTTTAGGAGTTGGATGCATGAGTAGAACTCATACTTGGTATAGGGGCTAGCAAAATACTGGGAGCGACCAACTAAGAGAGCAATAATGGTCATAATCATGCAGAGCAACAAAACATCATTAATCAAAGCATAAAGTGATACTACAAGTTGAAAAGTAAAGGATCATAAAGGCTATGGTGACTTGGGATAGTCATAACATGATGTGCGCATGAGCCAAGTCAACCCAAATAAAGCATCAAACGAGAATACCACAATACTATGCTTTAATATGCTAAAACAACGCATGATTCTTCAAAGGCACATTAAGCAATCTCAATTGTTTATAACAATTCATGCTACAACAAAGAATGCTAAGCATAAATTCAAAACAATATCAAGCATGGCATGACAAAGCATAGGCCACAGTCAAAAACAAGCTCCCTTTACCACTTAAGCATGAACTTTCCTACTCTTTTCCAAACCAAGCCAAACTATTTGAAAACCAATGCATGAAAGAGGAGGTCCAACCAATTTATTCAGCAAACTAAGCAAACCAAGCAAACGAAAAACCAAAAAAAAATGAAAAAGAAGACGCTCCAAGAACAACACAACTGTGCATGAAACAATAAAAATGAAGTGTTTGGAAGAAACCTGGAATTTTTATTGATGAAGAAAGGGATGCCTTGGGCATCCCCAAGCTTTGACGCTTGTACTTCTTGGATATTTCTTGGGGTGACACGCGTGGCATCCCCAAGTTTGAGCTTTAGTCCATCCTTCATCTCATTACTCATTCCTTCCATACACCTGAAAATTTTCCTTCATACAAAACTTCACACAATCTTTATTAGCAACATTAGTGCACTCAAGATAATAGGTCTTTAGGTTCAGTTCCAACACTAAAACTTCCATCAAAACACAAGCTACTATAGAACTTCCCTCAAAAAGCTCAATTACCCAAAAGAACTCAAAAAGGAACCAACAAGAAGCAAATGCAAATAATGGCAGAAATCTGTCAAAACAGACCAACAGGTAAAGACGAATTTTTTCGAAGACCTTCTGTTGCTCAAATCCAAAAGTGTTGAACTGACGGAAGTTAGACAACAACCTGGGGCAGAAGCACAAAAATTCATGCCTCAAAAGACGTTCAGAGATTTTACATGAATTTTTACGGTGAAGCACAAAAATCTGTTTCGAGACAGCAACTTTCCCAATCATTACTTCTCTCCCGTTAGAGGTTACTCTTGGCACAAAAAGCAAATAAAAAGGATAAGGAGCGGTTATTACTAAAGTAATAACTTCCAAGACTCATCTAAAACTTTTGGGTTATCTCCCAATAAGTACTTTTCTTTAACGCCTTTAAGTTAGGCATGATACTTTGAGAGGATGCTCACATAAGAAATATGAATTAAACTAAAAGAGAGCATCAAGAAGCAAACTCAAAACACATTTAAGTCTAACCCACTTCCTATGCATAGAAATATTGTATGCAAATAAATTTGCAAAGAACAAAGTGACAGGCATAGGAAGATAAAACAAAAGTAACTTCAAAACTTTCAGCACATAGAGAGGTGTTTCAATACCATGAAAACTTCTACAACCATATTTTCCTCTCTCATAATAATTTTCAGTAGCCTCATGAATAAACTCAACAACATAACTATCACATAAAGCATGCTTTTCGTGTTCTACAAAAACATAATTTTATGAAGCTCAAAAATAGTGGGATTAAAACCTTCAAACCCACTTTTAACAATTCTATAACAAGATGACTAATCATTCAATATAGGACCATCGTCTAGAGCTTTATCATAAACAATTTCTAAGCAAAACTCTTTAGTACCATGCATCTCGAAGTTAGGCACAAATAAAGGATTATCAAAGATAACATGAGTAGAACATTCATCCTCCTTTGGTAAGCATGGGGGACAATCAAATAATGTAAGGGATAAAGAGTTACTCTCATTAGAAGGTAGGCATGGGTAGCTAATCCATTCTTCCTCCTTTGTTCATCACTCTCCTCCTCTTTTTCATCTAATGAGCTTTCATGTTCATCAATTTCTTCTTCCATAAGATCATGCAAGGCATTAGTCTCTTCCATTTGTGGAAAGCATCTATTAATATATTCAAGAATATAGCCATTTTCTTCCTTGTAATTATCAAAGCAAAATTTAAGTATATCATAAACCTCATATTTATAAGGTGAATCATCAATATTTTCAAGCAAACTAGCAAGTTCAAATGCACCCGTCCAAGCAATAAATTCCTAAATTTGTTCCACATCATAAAAGTCATAATTTTCTTTAACATAAGAAGATATGGTAACATCATCATTATACTCACATTGAAAAGGGAGGTGTTTGTACCTCCTACATCAACAAGATTTATCAAAGCAATAAGTAACATTATAAGTAGAGCACGCGTTTATATCAATGGTATACAATTTATCAATTTGTTCCCATAAGAGTTTCCCTTTTTGTGACAAGCGGTGTTCCTTATAATAATATTTTTGTTCTTTCGTGAACCCACCTTGCCAATAAGATTCAGTTTCAAAGAAACCAACCACTGATAGAAAGCATGATAAAGCAAGACAATAACAGACCAACGAAAATAACAACTAGAGTAGGAACTATTTTTTGTATTTTTGATAAAGAAACAAGCAAACAAGGCGGAAATAAACTAAGCAAAACAAAAATAACAAAGTAGAGAGATTGGTTATGATTATGCATGAACAATAGCTATTCCATGTGGACTTGATAAATAAAGCTATGCTCCCCGGCAACGGTGCCAGATAATAGTCTTGATGACCCACAAGTATAGGGGGTGTATCGCAGTATTTTCGAGGGAAGTGAAACCCAATTTATTGATTCGACACAAGGGGAGCCAAAGAATATTTATAAGCCTTAACAACTGAGTTGTCAATTCAGCTGCACCTGGAAACAATCTTGCTCACAGTAGTTTATCAGTAGCAACAGTTTTGTAGTAGCAATAGCAAAGTAATGGCAGTAGTAAAAGTAAAGACAGTAGTAACATTTGCAGTAAACAGTAGGATTAAAGCGCGGTAGGCATAGGGATGGATGGACGGGCGTTGCATGGACAAGACAATTCATATAGCAATCAATACATAGGGCATTTGTAGATAAATAAGATAAAGCATCCAAGTACTAGATAATCATAGGCATGTGTTCCATATATAGTCATACGTGCTCGCAATGAGAACTTGCACAACATCTTTTGTCCTGCCAGCCCGTTTGCAGCGGGGCCGCAAGGGAACTACTGGCAATTAAGGTGCTCCTTTTAATAGAGCACCGGAGCAAATCATTAACACTCCGTGAACACATGTGATCCTCACATCAAAGCCATTCCCTCCGGTTATCCCGATTGTTGTCACTTCGGGGCCTTCGGTTCCGGACAACAACGTGTGTATACAACTTGCAGGTAAGACCATAAACAATACTATCATAATGAATCAATAACATGTTCAGATCTGAAATCATGGCACTCGGGACTTAGAGACAAGCATTAAGCATAACAAGTTGCAACAAAGTCAAAAAAACACTAATAATAGATACTAGGCACCATGCCCTAACAATCTGATGCCATTACATGAACGACCTCATCCAATCCCTACCATCCCCATAGCTTACAGCGGGGGATTACTCACTCATAGATGGGGGAAACATAGATGGTCGATGGAGAAGCGATGGTGATGATGATGGCGATGGTCTCCTCCAATTCCTCGTCCCGGTAGGGTGCCAGAACAGAGTTTCTGGTTCTGAATCGTGGAATCTGGTGGTGGCGGCAGAGCGGAACTCTTTCTAGAAAAACGTCGAAACCCCCTAGGTTTTTAGGTTAGGAGGCAACTTATAGGCGATGAGGGAGGCCGAGGGGGTGCCTGGGGCGGCCAGACCACCCCCTAGCGCGGCCAAACCTGGCCCGCATGGCCAGGTGGTGTGGCCGGGCCCCAGTCCCTTTCCGTCTCGTATTCTGGCTCCTGGTGTCCCTCGGTGAAAAACTGGCTTTGGCTTTTGTCCCGTCCAATTCCGAGAATATTCATTTTCTGACTTTCTTGGAACCAAAAACTGCAGAAAACAGGCAGTTGGCATTGTGGCTCTTGTTAATAGGTTAGTCCAAGAAATCATATGAAAAGTACTCCAAAGTGTGGACAAAACATAGGAAAGTAGATAAAACCAAGCATGGAACATCAAAAATTATGGATACGTTTGCAACGTATCATTACCTACTCGAGGACGAGCAGGAGTTAAGCTTGGGGATGCTGATATGTCGTAAATGTATCTATAATTTTTGATGTTCCATGCTTGTTTAGTATCTATTTTCTTATGTTTTGTCTACATTTTGAGATACTTTTATGCATTTTCTGGAACTAACCTATTAACAAGATGCCACAGTGTCTGTTGCCTATTTTCTACTGTTTTTGGTTTCAGAAAAGCTGGAAAAGAAATATTCTCGGAATTGGACCGGACAAAAGCCAAAGTCGATATTTTACTAGAAGACTCACAAAGCCAGAAGATGAGACGGAGAGGGGCCAGGGGCTGCCACACCATAGGGTGGCGCGGGTCCCCCTTGGCCGCGCCACCAGGGGTGTGCCCCCAACACCCCCTCGGCCTCCCCTTTCGCCTATAAGAAGCCTCCGATGCAGAAACCCTAAATAATCCGGGAGAATTCCACGAAAAGTTCCGCAGCGCCGCTGGCACCGAAGAGGAGATTCGGAGGACAGAAGTCTTTGTTATGGAACCCTGTCGGGACGGGGAAGTGCCCCCGGAGTCATCTCCATTGAATCTCCACCACCATCTCCATCGCCGTTGTTGATTCCCATGATGACGAGGGAGTAGTTCTTTCCCGAGGCTAAGGGTTCTACCGGTAGCTATGTGTTCATCTCTCTCTCTCTATGCATGATAATATTGTGATCATGAGCTTTGTAATCAAGTAGATCTACCTTGCTACTCAAGTGCTTTAATAGATCTTTGGCTCTCCCCACGTGTGTGAAAGTGATAGCGTGCACACCATGGTGGCACTTAGGATAGAGATTACAAATACTTGTTGTGAGTTATATTTAGAGTTGGATGTCTCTATGAAATTGTGGTGTTTGTTGGAACCATCTAGCGCTCAAGGTGATAGTGTGGGGTTATCTAGATGGGGAAGGCGGACTTTGAGGAGTGATGTTATAGTCCTACCATGGATTAGAGTGTCCAACCGGAGAGTAGTTCAGAGTAGTATCATAAAGAGAAGATATTTATATGAGAGTGTTCACTAGTGAAAGTATGATCCCTAGGCCTTGTTTCTAAGCATTGAAACACCATTTGCAACTAGATCTGTTACATGTTTACTTGCTTCCATCTTTATTTCAGATTGCCTTTAGTCTCTTCCTACCCGTCAAGCTCTTTTCTGGCACCGTTACCACTTATAATTATCCATACCTCTTGTATTTCACTATCTCTTTGCTGAACTAGTGCACCTATACACCTGACAAGTGTATTGGGTGTGTTGGGGACACAAGAGACTTCTTGTATCTTGATTGCAGGGTTGCTTGAGAGGGATACCTTTGACCACTTCCTCCCTGAGTTCGATAAACCTTGGGTAATCCACTTAAGGGAAACTTGTTGTTGTTCTACAAACCTCTGCACTTGGAGGCCCAACAACTGTCTACAAGAATATAAGTGCGTAGACATCAGTATCGCTTCTGCCAAACTCACAATATGCTCTTCTTCATGCGCCTTGATCTCCATCGTGCACCCTGACATGATCTCCATCTTTCCATCGGTACGACGTTAAGTCCACAATGCCACCAGTTCGTAGATCATCACAAAGATGAATATTACTATACTATGTAGCAATATAAACTAATACCTTTACTATGAATAGGACCATATCATATCATGTGCCTCCTATAAAACAAATTTAGACACCTCTAGCTTTTATTTTGCAAGTTTTACGTGGCTGTTAGGCTTTCGAGAAGAACCACTTCAAACTACAAACTTCTAGCCACAACATGGATCAGATAGTTGTCTCTATTACACCCCTTTCGAGGCTTCCATTGTAAATGTTATATCAACTACTGAATGAGAGACAGACATCCACTAGCCACTTATACGGTACAAGTTGTATGTTAAACGTGGAACCAGTCTCGCGTAAGATTACGTGTAAGGTCGGTCTGGGCTGCTTCATCAATCAATGACGCGATATAAACAAGTACGTAAGAGGGTAACAACTGTAGGATCTATGCCCACAAAATCCACGTGTGTATTGGCCGTATAGCAGTACTATGCATATATATGGCTCTGATACCACTGAAGGGGTTCCGTGGCAGAAAACAAAAAAATCCTATGGCAGAACGCAGCTAGCCAGGATCTATCTATGAGTAAAGCTATCACAGAGGTTTTTGGTAACATACTCTTATACACCAAAAGTGTTTGACATTCCGAGAGGAACGTGGATGAGGTAGTCGATGTTATAGCCGACCGAAGGATTAGGATACTTCGTTTCTAACTATTGCAGCGATGAACTTTGTGACTTTATCGTGTTGTAATAAATATCTTGGGTAAATGTCCATCACATCATTCACCAATGATTATGACTTCATTCTACATTGGCATAAATGCTCGATGATCAGAAAACCTTAATCTTAGTTGCCTAATTAACTAGTTGTATAGAGGCTACTAGAGACCATTGGTTTGTTTATATACCACACCCGTATCAATGTTTTCGAATGACACAATTATACCACGGTATAAATCTACTATGAACCAATGAGATATGATAATAAACACTTTTATTATTTGCCTCTAGAGCATATCTTCTTTAGAAGGATGTATCGTCGGCCTCGCTTACATGAAACCCTGGTGATGGTGAGCGGTAGGACAACCAACTTTGGTACCAAAGGTCGACGAGTGGGACGGGATTTGCTGTCGAATGGAACTGGAATGAGGCCGCTTCTCCATAACAGCATGCCCATGCTGACCATATGGAACTTTGCCTCTTCTCCATTGCGTGATTCATCATTGGTTCAACCCTTGTAACTCCTCTCCTAGATCCACATCTATCTATTTTTATGCAAAGTGGTTTCAATCACAACTTACATGATAGGTGCTTGATGTTTCCACTTTTAGGGTGGACTCACTCATGACTCTGCTTGAGTTTGGTCACTTATGTATCACACTCTGCACGGGGTTATTTGATATTTTTGAAGGGGTTCTGTGGCAGAAAACAATAAATATCCTACGGTAGAACGCACCTAGCCATGATCTATCTATGAGTAAAGTTGTAACGGGGGAGGTTTTGGTAACATAACCTTGTAGACCAAAAGTGTTTGATGTTCTAAGAGGACCATGGATGAGGTAGTCGATGTCGTAGCCGACCTCAAGGTCGCGAAGCTCCTCACAAGTAACCCAGGTCCTTGCACGACAACCTCGGTGCCACTAATGGCAGCACCCCCGAGGTTTCGCACACGTACAATGTACGATAAAGACTTCAGGCTCTCTGATCCCTGTCGGGAGTACGGAAGTAGATCTCCATCTTAGAATCTCCGCATCGTTTAGCCGTGTTGTGGCAAAGTCTTCCTTTGCATGCACAACCCCAATAGGGAGCCACAGTTGAAGGAGAGAAAGAGAGAGGAAATGGAATTCCTCTAAGAAAAATGTCTTAGAGAAAATCCCAATTGTTGGTGTATTTATTTCCACCCCATGCCCCTCTTTTTATATGAAAAAAGGTATGACTCCCTTCCCTAAAATCCTGAGGTGGGACTAAAGGCAAAATGCAAAAGGAGAGGAGGAACACTACCGGCTGGGCCCCATGCGGTGGACGGGTGGGCCACACACATCGGCCTACTCTAGCGACTAGCAGTGGCACAGCAGCACCAACCGGATGGGCCTCGTGCCGGCCCAGCGCCCGCGGCTGGTTGGCACGCTAGGCAGGTGTGGACTAGCTAGGTGGGTGCGCCCGGCGGCCCTCTATCTCTCACCACCGCATGGGCTTACCTACGTGGCCGCCAGCGAGCGTCGGCCTGCTTGGGCCAGCCCGCTAAGCCATGTGTTGTGTGCAGCACGCACAAAAGATAGTGCCTGCTCACTGCCTGCTGCCCTTGTGGGCTTGCTGCCATTGTGGCCCAGCTGCAGCGCGGTTGTTTGTTGTACGCCGGGGTAGCTTCCCTCTGGGTTGACTCCCTTCGGGGATTTGGCCCAGTCGAGGAAGCTGCCCTATAATAAGTAATGTAAAATATTTATATAATATATATTAATTCGTAATTAACATATATAAATCTACATTATAAATCTCCATTAATCCGAAAACACCTTTGCCGTTTTCTTCTTCCAAAACTATTTTGGATCCTCTTTGGAACATTTCCGGCATTCTCTCTTCGAGACTATTCCGAAGTTCTCTCTTTTATACTTCGTTGACTCCGTTCTACCAAAAGATTAACAAATATCATCGTACCTTAAGTTTGTCACCCCTACGGTTTGGGAATATCACAAACATGATCGAGACCTCTCTCGGATCACTGATCATTAATGGGACTGTGATGCCCATGATGACTGCTGACTTGTGTACTAACGAGCTCATTGGGGAACCCCAAGAGGAAGGTATGATGAGCACAATAGTAAGTTTCCCTTAGTTATGAAAGGTTATCAATCCAGTAGGAGCAAGGAAACACCCCAAAGGTGTAGCTAGCTAAACGTTGGCAGGGCGCACTACTGGTGCCAGCAGCAACGTGGAGACCTGCACAACACAACCACAAAACTATGTCCCCAACTTGCGATGAGGTTGTCAATCTCACCGGTTTTGCTAAAAACAAAGGATTAAACGTATCGAATGGAAGGAAGTAATAGTTTGCGGAAAGTAAACACAAAGCAGTAAACAGTTTGTAGATTGTATGTAAAAGAAAGGACCGGGGTCCATAGTTCACTAGAGGTGGCTCTCCTTGAGATAGATAACATGCTGGGTGAACAAATTACAGCGGGGTAATAGACAAACATTGAGAAAGAATACAAGCATATCTAATCATCTTGACTCCTTTGAGACTTGATTGGGCATTACAACATTATACATAGACCGCCATCCAACTGCATCTATGACTAATAATCCACCTTCAGGTTATCATCCGAACCCCCTCCAGTATTAAGTTGCAAGCAACAGATTATTGCTTTACGAATTGCGTGTAATGTAAACAATACGATTGTTCTATGAACAAAGAATTGTTGTTTTCTCCCTAGTAGCAACAGCACATCTAGTACCTTAGAGATTTCTATCACTTCCCCAGATTACCAAGGCATGAACCCACTATCGAGCATAAATACTAACTCTTGGAGTTGCTAGCATCTACTTGGCCAACATAGCTACTAACAACAGAAAGCATGCAAGATCACAAATAACAAAGACATGATAGAATCAATAATCAATCTTAAATAGCATCTCAATATCCATCGGATCCCCGCAAACACAACATGCATAATTACAAATAGATGATCTTGATTATGAACGGAGCTCACAAGATCTAAACATGAAAGCACAAAGGAGGAGAACCAGCTATCTAGCTACTACATAGACCCATGGTCCAGAGATGAACTACTCAAAAACATCACACTGGAGGCTTGCATGATGATGAAGAAGGCCTCTAGGGTGAATTCCCCTCTCCGGCAGGGTGCCGGGAAGAGCTTCAGGTCCCTCCCGATCTAGGGATGGAGATGACGGCGGCTACAGACTCTTTCGTGGAATTTTGATCGGGTACTTAGGGTTTTGGTCCAGAGGGTAATATATAGGTGGAAGGAGAGGCCGAGGGGGTGCTGGGTCGGCCATACCACCCCCTGGCGCGGGCCAGGCCTGGCCGCGCGGCCAGGTGTTGTGGCCAGGCCCCAGCTCCTCTTCGTCTCGTATTCTGGATCCAAATGCCTTCCGGTAAAATAGCGACTTTGGCTTTTGTCCCGTCCAATTCCGAGAATATTCATTTTCTGACTTTCCTGGAACCAAAAACAGCAGAAAACAGGCAGCTGGCACTGGGGCTCTTGTTAATAGGTTACTCTAAGAAATCATATGAAAAGTACTCCAAAGTGTGGACAAAACACAAGAAAGTAGATAAAACCAAGCATGGAACAATAAAAATTATAGATACATTTGCAATGTATCAACATCCCCAAGCTTAACTCCTGCTCGTCCTCGAGTAGGTAAGTGATAAAATGAAAGAATAATTTTTGAGGTGACATGCACCATCATAAACTTGATCAAAGTATTTGTAAAACATTCGAAGCTGGGATCATAGTACTTCAATCATAACATGAAAGACAAAGTTCTAGCAATAAGACAAAGAAACTATGATGCAACATGAAAAGGCACATACAAAAGATTCATGAATAAAAATGCTTTGCAAGACGTTTGTTTGTTTCACATAAAGAAAACATAGCATAATAGTATTCAGCTTGTCCCTCAGAGAATAGCAAATAAAAATGCATAGGACACCTTCAAAGTTCACAAGAATGACTAGATACAAATAGTTTAAAACAAGCAATATCAAGTTATGCATCAATCAACTAGTCTTGGGACAATGCACATAGAACTAAGAATGGCCACTATGCTCTCAAAGTAGGTGCATAAAGATAGAAGGTGGAGACTCAATATAATGGTGGAAGAAAGGCCTTCATAGAAGGAAGTAGGGATTCAAGTCTCATAAAGAGCTTCCAAAAATTATGGTACTTATAGCTTTCAGCTCTCATTGCCCCTATCATAAGAATCTTGAAGGTGATTAAGGTTAAAGTGAACAAACTATGGTGTACATGCTTGACGAAGTGTAAGTTAGAAATCTCTTGCCCCTTGAATACGAGGGTCGCTCCTCATGCTACTCAAGTTTAGTCACCGGTAAGTTTTTGTCATCGTAAGTACATGTGTATCATAGAGAACCACCAACGGGGTACCCCTTGCCCGATGATACGGAAGAATCCCCATATCAAATGACAAGGCAAGCAGACAACGAGCATCTCAACAATCTTCTTATTTACCATGGAATATGGTGCTTTTTCTCTCTTTCCTCTTTTCACAATCTCTTTTTTTTTCTTTTTCTCTTTTTTTCTCAATATAGGACTCTTTTTTTATAAGAAAAATGCTTCATAGACAACTCATTATGGTTACGCTGCAGGTTTCCACCATGTCAGCATGGATTAGACCAGCGGCCCAGGCGTTTCTCTAACACATATACATAACTCCGTGGACCTACAAGCTCCCCTTTCATTTCACATCGACGACATCCATAGACAAAAGAGCATGATATCAACTAGGTACAAAGTACCAACTGCAATATTGAAAGCTTTCCCCATGACAGCATGGTTCTGCTAATTCCCAACAAATAAGTGCAAGCATATGCAACATACATGACACAATGGTTCAAGTTTATTAAGGGCAAGAAAAGTAAAGTGTGCCATCAAGTTCGTGAGAGTTTTAATCACTAGTTTTCTCATAACAAGTTTAATTTGGAACGTAAAGAAAAGCATGAATATACTTGGAATAGCATAAGCTAGTAGGTAGGTATGGTGGACTCTTTGGAATAACTTGGTTTAGGGAGTTGGATGCATGAGTGGAACTCATACTTGGTTGTGGAGGCTAGCAAAAGACTGGGAGCGATAAACTAAGAGAGCAATAATGGCCATAATCATGCAGAGCGACAAAACACCATTGACCAGAGCATAAAGTGATACTACAAGTTGAAAAACAAATGATCATAAAGGCTTATGGTGACTTGAGATAGTCATAACATGGTGTGAGCATGCGCCAAGTCAACCCAAAGAAAGCATCAAAGGAGAATACCACTATACTATGCTTTAATATGCTAAAACAACGCATGATTCATCCAAGGCACATTAAGCAATCTCAATTGTTTATAACAAGTCATGCTACAACAAATAATACTAAGCATAAAGCCAAAACAATATCAAGCATGGCATGACAAAGCATAGGCCACATTCAAAAACAAACTCTCTTTACCACTTAAGCATGAACTTTCCTACTCTTTTTCAAACCAAACCACACTATTTGAAAACCAATGTATGAAAGAGGGGGTCCAACCAATTTATTCAGCAAACTAAGCAAACAAAGCAAACGAAAAACCAAAACGAAAACGAAAAAGAAGACGCTCCAAGAACAACACAAATGTGCATGAAACAATAAAAATGAAGCGTTTGGAAGAAACCTGGGATTTTTTTTATGAAGAAGGGGATGCCTTGGGCATCCCCAAGCTTTGACGCTTGTACTTCTTGGATATTTCTTGGGGTGACACGCATGGCATCCCAAAGCTTGAGCTTTAGTCCATCCTTCATCTCATTACTAATTCCTTCCATACACCTGAAAATTTTCCTTCATACAAAACTTCACACAATCTTTATTAGCAACATTAGTGCACTCAAGATAATAGGTATTAAGGTTCAGTTCTAACACCAAATAAACTTCCATTAGAACACTAGCTACTGAAGCACTTCCCTCAAAAATCTCAATTCCCCAAAAGAACTCAAAAAGGAACCAACAAGAAGCAAATGCAGAAAATGGCAGAAATCTGTCAAAACAGACCAGCAGGTAAAGTCGAATTTTTTCGAAGACCTTCTATTGCTCAAATCAAAAAAGTGTTGAACTAAAAAAAAGTTAGATAACAACCTGGGGCAAAAGCACAAAAATTCACGCCTCAAAAGGACGTTCAGAGATTTTACACGAATTTTTACAATGAAGCACATAAATCTGTTTCGGAACAGTAACTTTCCCAATCATTACTTCTCTCTCATTAGAGGTTACTCTTGGAACAAAAAGCAAATAAAAAGGATAAGGAGCGGTTATTACTGAAGTAATAACTTCCAAGACTCATCTAAAACTTTTGAGTTATCTCCTGTAACTACCTCGGTGAATTACGCTCTTAGTTACATGCCTAGATGAACGAAAGTGGTTAAAATAGTACGGTGGGGCCTAGGGCCACTCACGGTAGACCTTTCGGCCGTCCTAACCACTTTCAGATCATCGGGACAAGAATGAGCGGCGTAATCGGCAGGCGAAGGGATCAACTACATACACAAATGAGTATGTATGCAAGCCACATATAATAGTCCTCATAGCCATTCCATCTAAAAGAAATAGAAATATTGCAACGCCATACGGCAAGATTCAAATATCCTAGATAGAGATAATAATTTAGGATAGCTCCTCATACAACAAACATCAGAGTATCAGGCGGAAGCGGAAACAAGATCCGAGTACGAATAAGAAGCAAATCGGCATAAGATGCCACATAAATAACACATCCCGCCCACAGATCTCACGGATCCCCGTTCCTGGAATCTCTACACCGAGTGATCGTTGCCAACATCATCTGTCTCCTCCACCCAGTATCCCTCTTGCGAATACACCTGTTCATCTGAATCAAACAATTTATCGTGTGAGACCCTAGGGGTACTCAGCAAGTCTTTATGCCACTAAAGGGGACACAACCTGGGGTGACGCAACTGCAGCAAAAGATAATATCTAACAAGTCTATAGATACTCGTTAACCATCCGCCTAACCAATGATAGACGGATGTCCGTGAATTAAGAACAACAGTTATAACGGTATAATTAACAGATCCATCCTCCTCCTCGCTTACCAACGAGGAAGCGGACGAACAACCCCCATCATCCGTTGGCAGTTTTATTAACCATTCCATGAGTGTTGCACTATTTACTAGTCAAGTACTTAGTCAAATTAAAAGCGGTACTTTAGTTATACTTGTCTATGATCGAGAAACTGTGCTCCAAGTCGTCCATAACCGCGGACACGGCTTTCAGAAAGATTTACCCTGCAGGGGTGCACGAATAGCAACACACACTCGATCAACCTCGGAAAAACCAACTCAAAACCCAACGAGGCATTCACCACAAAGCAATCACAGGATTCAGAAATATTTCAGGGGGCCACCCCATTAAGCTACCCGCGACGAAGCTAGCTTACTCCGAGACGGACTCAAGGTTTGTGTGGACGGCGGTAAACGACTGGGAACCCGAAAATGTGACTGGGCTTGTCGATACAGCGAAAACGTGTCACGATCCAAAACAGTACAGGTGCTCCTCGCACAATCTTAAATAAAGCAGTAACATGGCATAAGTACAAGATAGTAATAAAGCTCCAAACTAATTGCGGCCCCAAGAAATAAGAATGAATCAAGCTCTGGCTCAGGGGGGTCCATAAGGCCTCCCGGATATGGATAGTGTGAATAGTCAAGGAACAGGAATCAAGTACTCGGGGTCCTACGCGACATAAGTGAGCATGAAAAACCAAATAGCAGATACTGCTCAACGGTGCCTCTTTCATTAGTTATCCCATTACTACTCAGGTTAAGTTGTTTAGGTACCTCATTATCCATCAGACACTCACATACCCTACGCATGCTTTTCTACGACTCGCATGGCTCAAACAACTCCTGTAGTAATGGCTCATGGGATGGAGGAACAAGCTTCAGTGGGGTTTAAAAGTAAAGGCTATGCAGTACTTGGGATTCAATTTAATGCAACCGCGACTCAATGATGCAAGAATAAGATAGAGGCAATAGGTACTATATGTATACAAGCATGTGGTAGTGCTTGCCTGGCAGCTCAGTTGAAGCGAGAGATGGATCTGGGTAGTACTCCTGTGATTCCTGGTAATTCTCCTGCTGGGCGTCTATTCGAAGAAGAACCAAACAAACAAGGGCCAACACAAATAAAGTGCACAAGCATATGAATTAAAATGCGACAAGCAAACAAGCATGCCATGATGAATTATGCACAATTTACATGGCATTAAAGTAGCATGGCATGGTGAGGTCTGAGGTGCAAGGATAAAGCATTTTATTATCTATTTAGTCAAATTTTATTGCCATAAACAGTTCAGATTTTTAATAATGACATGATGCATACTTCAATTCAGAACAAGGACTGCATAGATAGAACGGATTCGTTGCGCTGATCGATTTAGACATATTATTTGCCCAATTTGGAGTTATAGAATTAAAGTTATTAATTTATTAAGAAAAGGGCATTTATTTGTAATTTTAATCAACTCGAAATTTTAAAGTGCTCAAATAATATTTTGAATGGCATATTTGAATTCCTCACATTTTTCTGATTCAAGAACATATATCATTTGTATTATTTGGATTTGTATTTTAAAAGTTATTTAAAATCTGATTTGAATTTGAATTTAAACAATTTCTGAAATCATTTTTTATTTTAACAGAAATGGCCAGGACTTTTTACACCCAGAGTATTCCAGCCCAAGCCACTGATGGATGGGGCCGGCGCAAACTGGGTCCAGTGATCACCGGTGCACAGCCGCGGCTTATCTCACCACGGCGCTACCCAGCCACTGCGTGTGACAGGTGGGCCAGCGAGGCTAGGGCCCATGTGCCAGGGGGGTAACCCGCAGAGGCTGACAGGTGGGGAGCGGGCTAGAGCACGGGTTGGTTATTCAAAACTGTAGGGGCGTTTCTGTAAGATGCACGGGAGGCTGACTGGTGGGGCGCGCGAGGGGGCGCTGGTTGATGCGTAACAAAAGAGGGGGGTTTTCTATAAAATGGCCACGACCCACTGTTTATCTGTTTCCTCTGTCGAAACTGACAGGCCGATGCTGGACTGACAGAGCGCGGCGCGCGCGGCGCGGGGGCTCGACCTCGCGACCTGCGGTGTGCGCGACGAGGGCCTGTGCTAGTGCGGTGGGCTACGGGATGGTGATAGGAGGGTAGGCGCGGCCTAGGTATGTCGCTGCACGACACGCCGGCGTGCCAACGCCCGCGGCCACGGCGCACAGAGGGTGTTCGGTGAAAGGAACGGCGACGCTAGACGGCAACAGCGAGACGGAGGTTGTCAGGGAGGGAGAGGGTCGTACCGCGAAGAGATTGGTGTGGTCGGATCGGCCTGGGAGGCGCTGTAACGACGAGGACGCAGAGGCCAGGGGCTAGGGTTTCGGAGGTGAGGCGTCGACGTACTGCGGTAGTGGTGGCCTTCTCCTCCTCGCTGGCGCATCCAGGGCGAAGCAAGGGGTCTCCTCGGTCGCCTCGACCACTTCCACGTCGCGCACACCGACAAGAATGAGGGGACGCCGGTGGTACTGGCAGGGACCGGCGAGAGGATCTGGCGACGGTGAAGAAGAAGGAGGGGAGAGGCAGGGCTTTGGGGGTGGATCTGGCGAGGCAAGGAAACATGAGGCGGAGGGTAAAGCGAGGGAGAGGGAGGAGGGTGCCGTGTGGGGCTTGGGGTAGATAAAGGTGGTCTCGGCCACCTTTGCTCCTCCTCGTTCACGTGCTGGCCGCGGGCAGCCAGGGCAGGCGCGAGGGGCTGCAGGTGGGGCCGAGGAAGAGAGGAGGGGAAGGTGGGCCTTGTGGCAGCGAGAGAAGAGAGGGAGACCGAGAGAGAGAGAGAGAGAGAGAGGGGGAACTTGGGTTAGCTAGGTGTGGTCTCGGGTTAGGGTTTTGTTAGAGTTGGGTTAGGGGTGGGACCAGGGAGAGAGGGTGGCTAGGTGGGTCCAGCATGGTAGAGAGGGGAGAGGTGAGTGAGGTGTGGTAGGGGTTAGGGTTTAAGGTAGAGCTAGGGTTAGAGGAAAAATAGAGAGAGAAAACTAGGTTAGGTTTTGATTAGGTGTTTAGGTTTTAAAACTTGTTTAGAAGATCAAACCAAGAGAATAAAGTGAGGGCTTGAATTAGCAAAAGATAAGGTGAAGGAGAATCCAAGGAAAAGAGAGAGGAATGGGATTTATAGAAAAGACCTCATTTGATCATGCATGAAGAAAAATAAAGTGGTGTTGAGGAGAATATGGGGATGGGGGAGAGGGATGGAGATGATCCACAAAGAAAAGAACCAATAAAACCAAGAGGAATCAAATGGGCTAAAGGTGGTGGTACTCTTGCATGGCCCATGCAAAATAATAAACTCCATGTTTTATTTTGTGAAAACAATAATAATAATACGGCATTATTCTTATGCATTCCTAAGAAGTGGAATAAAGGTCAAGTAAAAAGGAGTTAGGATTGGATCCACCCCACCCACTTGAGCTAGAATAAAATCAAAAGAAAAATAAATACAAGCTCATGGATAATGAGATGGTGGAATATAAGGTGGTGGAAAGAAAGGTGATGGGTTTGAATAAAAGATATGCCCCCAACTCAACTTGGGCATTTAAATAATATATCAATAACCAAATACAATATCAAGAGGCAAATACAATTAATAATGCATATGAGAGAAGAACCAAAGAAAAAGGGTTTTATATGATGCTCAAATGCAAGGTGGCATGATGACATGAGCATGATATAATTATGATGCAACAATTATCTGTAGGAAGTAGCCATTATATTAGTAGACCAAGTAGCATTACAATTGTTAGACAATTGGGATTCTACATCTCCCAATAAGTACTTTTCTTTAACGCCTTTAAGTTAGGCATAAGAAGCAAGAAAGAATCAAGTGTTCTCAAATGAAGAAGCATTAAAACCAAAAAAAACCATAGGAGAGGCAAAAGAAATCTTCTCTCTCTCCTTAGGGAAGTGTTCTATACCTTTCTTGAGTGGGAGTTAATATTTAATGGTGCCTTCTTTCATATCAATAATAACACCAACAGTTCTAAGAAAATGTCTTCCCAAAGTAATAGGACAAGAAGCATTGTATTCAACATCCAAAACATAGAAATCAATGGGGACATAGGCATTGTTAACCATAATAAGAACATCATTAATACTCCCCATGAGTTTCTTTTTAGCATTATCATCAAGTGGGACATGCAAATAACAATCTTCAAGTGGAGGCAAATCAAGCATATCATAAATCCTTCTAGGCATAATAGAAACACTACTATCAAGATCACATAAAGCTTTGAAATCAAAGTCATTCACTTTCATATTAATGATGGGTTCCCAACCATCTTCTTGTTTTATATGAATAGAAGCTTTATGTTTCATCTTTTCTTCTTTAATCTTTATGAGAGCATCAGTAATGTGTTTTGTAAAGGCCATATTCATAGCACTAGCATTAGGACTTTTAGCAAGCTTTTGTAGGAACTTAATAACTTCAGATATATTGCAACCATCAAGATCAAAATCAAAATTATCATCTAAAGTAGTAGAACTATTACTAGCCTCAACACTAGTGGTGGTGATAGTAGAAACACTAATGTTTCTAGCAATTTCATCTTCTCTTTCCCACTTAGCATGTAGTTTAGCCAATAGTCTAACATTTTCATCGATTCTTACTTGTATAGCATTAGTAGTTGCAAAGGGATTATCATTAGTTTTAGGTTTAGCATCCATTTTATTAATCAAAGAGGATTGAGCTTCAGACAAAGATGATATATTACTTTCAGCATTAGAGAGTTTCAATTGTAAACTAGGAATTTCCCTATTTAGACTCTCAAGTTGATGGCTAATGTTCTTCAAAATGGTAGATTGTTCCTCCATAGTTTTAGTGAATAGTTTATTTTGCTCATATTGCATTTGCATGAAGTTTTTAGTGGCTCTTTCAACTTCTAAAATTCATCCCTCACTAGGTAATCCAGGTTTACCATTATAACCATAAGTATTACTAGGAGGGTAAGGCCTATAACTGTTATTACCATAGGAATTGTTGCTAAATTTTTTATTTCTTATGAAGTTTACATCAACTTGTTCTTCTTGAGCAACCAAAGAGGCTAAAGGAACATTATTTGGATCAATATGGGCTTTCCCATTAACAAGCATAGACATAATAACATCAATTTTATCACTCAAGGAGGAGGTTTCCTCAACAGAATTTACCTTCTTACCTTCTGGAGCTCTTTCAGTATGCCATTCAGAGTAGTTAACCATCATATTATCGAACAGTTTTCTTGCAGCACCCAAAGTAATGGTCATAAAGGTACCTCCAGCAGCATAATCCAATAGGTTTCTTGAAGAATAGTTCAATCCTGCATAAAAGGTTTGGATAATCATCCAAGAAGTCAGTCCATGAGTGGGACAATTCTTTACCAAAGATTTCATTCTTTCCCAAGCTTGAGCAACATGTTCATTATCAAATTGTTTAAGCTTCATTATTTCACTTCTCATAGATATAATCTTAGCAGGAGGATAGTATTTTCCAATGAAAGCATCTTTGCATTTAGTCCAAGAATCAATACTATTCCTAGTTAAGGAATTCAACCATTCTTTAGCTTTTCCTCTCAGAGAGAAAGGAAACAATTTCAACTTAATAATATCACCATCTATATCCCTATGCTTTTGCATCTCAAAAAGTTCAACAAAGTTATTTAGATGGGCAACAACATCTTCATTACCAATACCAGAAAATTGTTCTCTCATAACAAGATTGAGTAAAGCAGGTTTTATCTCAAAGAAAGTAGCTTCAGGCACAGGTGGAGCAATAGGTGTGCTCATAAAATCATTGTTGTTGGTGCTAGTTGATACATTGCAAATGTATCCATAATTTTTGATGTTCCATGCTTGGTTTTATCCACTTTCTTGTGTTTTGTCCACACTTTGGAGTAATTTTCATATGATTTCTTGGACTAACCTATTAACAAGAGCCACAGTGCCAGTTGCCTGTTTTCTGCTGTTTTTGGTTCTAGGAAAGTCAGAAAATGAATATTCTTGGAATTGGATGGGACAAAAGCCAAAGTGCCTATTTTTCCGGAAGTCATTAGATGCCAGAATACGAGACGGAGAAGGGCTAGGGGCCGGCCACACCACCTGGCCGCGCGGCCAGGCCTGGCCCGCGCCAGGGGATGGTCTGGCCGACCCTAGCACCCCCTCGGCCTCTCCTTCCGCCTATAAGATGCCCTCGGGACGAAAACCCTAAGTACGCAATCAAAAATCCACGAAAGAGTCTATAGCCGCCGTCATCTCCATCCCTTAGATCGGGAGGGATCTGAAGCTCTTCCCGGCACCCTGCCGGAGAGGGGATATCACGCTGGAGGCCTTCTTCATCACCATGCAAGCCTCCGGTGTGATGCGTGAGTAGTTCATCCCTGGACTACGGATCCATGTAGTAGCTAGATGGCTGGTTCTCCTCCTTTGTGCTTTCATGTCTAGATCTTGTGAGCTCCGTTCATGATCAAGATCATCTATTTGTAATCATACATGTTGTGTTTGCAGGGATTCGATGGATATTGAGATGCTATTTCAGATTGATTATTGATTCTATCATGTCTTTGTTATTTGTGATCTTGCATGCTTTCCGTTGTTAGTAGCTATCTTGGCCAAGTAGATGCTAGCAACTCCAAGAGTTAGTATTTATGCTCGATAGTGGGTTCATGCCTCTGGTAATCTGGGGAAGTGACAGAAATCTCTAAGGTACTAGATGTGATGTTGCTACTAGGGAGAAAACAACAATCCTGTGTTCATAGAACAATCGTATTGTTTACTTTACACGCAGTTCATAAAGCAATAATTTGTTGCTTGCAACTTAATACTGGAGGGGGTTCGGATGATAACCTAAAGGTAGATTATTAGTCATAGATGCAGTTGGATGGCGGTCTATGTATTATGTTGTAATGCCCAATCAAGTCTCAGAGGAGTCAAGACGATTAGTATATACATGTATTGCTTCTCGATGTTTGTCAATTGCCCGCTGTAATTTGTTCACCCAGCATGTTATCTATCTTAAGGAGAGCCACCTCTAGTGAACTATGGATCCCGGTCCTTTCTTTTACATACAATCTATAAACTGTTTACTGCTTTGTGTTTACTTTCTTCAAACTATTACTTCCTTCCATTTGATAAGTTTAATCCTTTGTTTTCAGCAAAATCGGATTCACAACCTCATCTCAAGTTGGGGACAGAGTTCTGTGGTTGTGTTGTGTAGGTCTCCACGTTGCTGCTGGCACCGGTAGTGCGCCCTGTCATAGTTCAGCTAGCTACACCTTTCGGATGTTTCCTTGCTCCTACTGGATTGATAACCTTGGTTTCGTACTGAGGGAAAACTTGCTGTTGTGCTCATCATACCTTCCTCTTGGGGTTCCCCGACGAGCTCGATATATTTTGGGCCATCAAGCATATTTTCTGGCGCCGTTGCCGGGGAGTCAAGGACATCTTCACAAGGGGAGTCCCTCATAACCAATCTCTTTACTTTGTTATTTTTGTTTTGCTCTATTTCTTTTTTCTTTGTTTGCTTGTTTCTTTATCAAAAACACAAAAAATTAGTTCCTACTATAGTTGTTGGTCTATTATTGCCTTGCTTTATCATGCATTCTATCAATGGTTGGTTTCTTTGAAACTAGTTCTTATTGGCAAGGTGGGTTCACGGAAGAACAAAAATATTATTATAAGGAACACCGCTTGTCACAAAAAGGGAAACACTTATGGGAACAAATTGATAAATTGTATACCATTGCTATAAACGTGTGCTCTACTTATAATGTTACTTATTGCTTTGATAAATCTTGTTGCTGTAGGAGGTATAAACACCTCCCTTTTGAATGTGAATATAATGATAATGTTACCATATCTTCTTATGTTAAGAGAAGTTATGACTTTTATGATGTGGAACAAATTGAAGAATTTATTGCTTGGAAGGGTGCATTTGAACTTGCTAGTTTGCTTGAAAATACTGATGATTCACCTTATAAATATGAGGTTTATGGTATACGTAAATTTTTCTTTGATAATTAAAAGGTAGAAAATGGCTATATTCTTGAATATCTTAATAGATGCTCTCCATCAGAGGAAGAGACTAATGCCATGCAGGAGCCTATGGAAGAAGAAATTGCTGAAACTGGAAGCTCATTGGAGAAAAAGAGGAGGAGAGTGATGATCAAGAGGAGGAAGAATGGATCTACCCATCCCTGCCTTCTAATGAGAGTAACGCCTTACCCCTTACATTATTTGATTGTCCCCCATGCTTACCAAAGGAGGACGAATGTCATGTTCCTGTGGAATCTTTTGAAAATGTTTATAATAAAGCTCTAGTGTTTGTAGATCATGAAAATCATGCTTTATGTGATAGTTATATTGTTGAGTTTATTCATGAGGCTACTGAAAATTATTATGAGAGAGTAAAATATGGTTGTAGAAGTTTTTATGGTACTGAAACACCTCTCTATGTGCTGAAAGTTTCGAAGTTATTTTTTTTTATCTTCCTATGCCTGTCACTTTGTTCTTTGTGCATTTATTTGCATACAAGATTCCTATGCATAGGAAGTGGGTTAGACTTAAATGTGTTTTGAATTTACTTCTTGATGCTCTCTTTTACTTCAATTCATATTTCTTATGTGAGCATCTTCTCAAACTATTATGCCTAACTTAAAGGCGTTAACAAAAAGTACTTATTGGGAGATAACCCAAAAGTTTTAGATGAGTCTTGGAAGTTATTACTTCAGTAATAACCGCTCCTTATCCTTTTTATTTGCTTTTTGTGCCAAGAGTAACCTCTAATGAGAGAGAAGTAATGATTGGGAAAGTTGCTGTCCCGAAACAGATTTCTGTGCTTCACCGTAAAAATTTGTGTAAAATCTCTGAACGTCTTTTGAGGCATGAATTTTTGTGCTTCTGCCCCAGGTTGTTATCTAACTTTTGTTAGTTCAACACTTTTTGATTTGAGCAATAGAAGGTCTTCGAAAAAATTCGTCTTTACCTACTGGTCTGTTTTGACAGATTTCTGCCATTTTCTGCATTTGCTTCTTGTTGGTTCCTTTTTGAGTTCTTTTGGGGAATTGAGATTTTTGAGGGAAGTACTACAGTATATAGTGTTATAATGAAAGTTTATTTGGCGTTAGAACTGAACCTTAAGACCTATTATCTTGAGTGTACTAATGTTGCTAATAAAGAATGTGTGAAGTTTTGTATGAAGGAAAAAATTTCAGGTGTATGGAAGAAATGAGTAATGAGATGAAGGATGGACTAAAGCTCAAGCTTGGGGATGCCACGCGTGTCACCCCAATAAATATCCAAGAAGTACAAGCGTCAAAGCTTGGGGATGCCCAAGGCATCCCCCTCTTCATCAATAAAAATCCCAGGTTTCTTCCAAACGCTACATTTTTATTGTTTCATGCATAGTTGTGTTGTTCTTGGAGCGTCTTCTTTTTCGTTTTCGTTTTGGTTTTTCGTTTGCTTAGTTTGATTAGTTTTCTGAATAAATTGGTTGGACCCCCTCTTTCTTACATTGGTTTGCAAATAGTTTGGTTTGGATTGGAAAAGAGTAGGAAAGTTCATACTTATGTGGTAAAAAGAGCTTGTTTTTTACTGTGGCCTATGCTTTGTCATGCCATGCTTGATATTGTTTTGGCTTTACGCTTAGTATTCTTTGTTGTAGCATGACCTGTTATAAACAATTGAGATTGCTTAATGTGCCTTGGATGAATGATGCGTTGTTTTAGCATATTAAAGCATAGTATAGTGGTATTCTCATTTGATGCTTTATTTGGGTTGACTTGGCACATGCTCACACCGTGTTATGCCTATCTCAAGTCACCATAGCCTTTATGGTCCTTTAGTTTTAAACTTGTAGTATCACTTTATGCTTTGATCAATGACGTTTTGTCGCTCTGCATGATTATGACCATTATTGCTCTCTTAGTTTGTCGCTCCCAGTCTTTTGCTAGCCTCCACAACCAAGTATGAGCTCCACTCATGCATCCAACTCCTTAAACCAAGTTATTCCAAAGAGTCCACCATACCTACCTACTAGCTTATGCTATTCCAAGTATATTCATGCTTTTGTTTACCTTCCAAATTAAACTTGTTATGAGAAAACTAGTGATTAAAGCTCTCGCGAACTTGATGGCACACTTTACTTTTCTTGCCCTTAATAAACTTGAACCATTGTATCGTCTATGTTGTATATGCTTGCACTTATTTGTTGGGAATTAGCAGAACCATGCTGTCATGGGGAACGCTTTCAATATTGCACTTGGTACTTGTACCTAGTTAATATCATGCTCTTTTGTATACGGATGTCGACGGTGTGAAATGAAAGGAGAGCTTGTAGGTCCATGGAGTTATGTATATGTGTTAGAGAAATGCCTGGGCCGCCGGTCTAATCCATGCTGACATGGTGGAAACCTGCAGCGTAACCATAATGAGCTGTCTATGAAGCATTCTTCTTATAAAAAAAGAGTCCTATATTGAGAAAAAAAAGAGAAAAAAAAGAGAATATGAAAAGAGGAAAGAGATAAAAAAGCACCATATTCCCATGGTAAATAAGAAGATTGTTGAGATGCTCGTTGTCTGCTTGCCTTGTCATTTTGATATGGGGATTCTTTCATATCATCGGGCAAGGGGTACCCCGTTGGCGGTTCTCTATGATACACATGTACTTACGATGACAAGAACTTACCGGTGACTAAACTTGAGTAGCATGAGGAGTGGCCCTCGTATACAAGGGACATGAGGTTTCTAACTTATACTTCGTCAAGCATGTACACCATAGTTTGTTCACTTTAACCTTAATCACTTCAAGATGCTTATGATAGGGGCAATGAGAGCTGAAAGCTATAAGTACCATAATTTTTGGAAGCTCTTTATGAGACTTGAATCCCTACTTCCTTTTATGAAGGCCTTTCTTCCACCATTATATTGAGTCTCCACCTTCTACCTTTATGCACCTACTTTTGAGAGCATAGTGGCCATTCTTAGTTCTATGTGCATTGTCGCAAGACTAGTTGATTGATGCATATCTTGATATTTCTTGTTTTAAACTATTTGTATCTAATCACTCTTATGAACTTTGAAGGTGTCCTATGCATTTATATTTGCTACTCTATGAGGGAGAAGCTGAATGCTATTATGCTATGTTTTCTTTATGTGAAACAAACAAACGTCTTGCAAAGCATTGTTATTCATGAATCTTTTGTATGTGCCTTTTCATGTTGCATCATAGTTTCTTTGTCTTATTGCTAGAACTTTGTCTTTCATGTTATGATTGAAGTACTGTGATCCCAGCTTTGAATGTTTTACAAATACTTTGATCAAGTCTTTGATGGTGCATGTCACCTCAAAAATTATTCTTTCTTTTTATCACTTACCTACTCGAGGACGAGCAGGAGTTAAGCTTGGGGTTGTTGATACATTGCAAATGTTTCTATAATTTTTGATGTTCCATGCTTGGTTTTATCCACTTTCTTGTGTTTTGTCCACACTTTGGAGTACTTTTCATATGATTTCTTGGACTAACCTATTAACAAGAGCCACAGTGTCAGTTGCCTGTTTTCTGCTGTTTTTGGTTCCAGGAAAGTCAGAAAATGAATATTCTCGGAATTGGACGGGACAAAAGCCGAAGTACCAGATGCCAGAATACGAGACGGAGAAGGGCTGGGGGCCGGCCACACCACCTGGCTGCGCGGCCAGGCTTGGCCCGCGCCAGGGGTGGTCTGGCCGACCCCAGCACCCCTCGGCCTCTCCTTCCGCCTATAAGATGCCCTCGGGATGAAAACCCTAAGTACCCGATCAAAAATCCATGAAAGAGTCTATAGCCGCCGTCATCTCCATCCCTAGATCGGGAGGGATCTGAAGCTCTTCCCGGTACCCTGCCGGAGAAGGGATTTCACCCTGGAGGCCTTCTTCATCACCATGCAAGCCTCCGGTGTGAAGCGTGCGTAGTTCATCCTTGGACTACGGATCCATGTAGTAGCTAGATGGCTGGTTCTCCACCTTTGTGCTTTCATGTCTAGATCTTGTGAGCTACATTCATGATTAAGATCATCTATTTGTAATTCTGCATGTTGTGTTTGCGGGGATCCGATGGATATTGAGATGCTATTTCAGATTGATTATTGATTCTATCATGTCTTTGTTATTTGTGATCTTGCATGATTTCCGTTGTTAGTAGCTATCTTGGCCAAGTAGATGCTAGCAACTCCAAGAGTTAGTATTTATGCTCGATAGTGGGTTCATGCCTCTAGTAATCTGGGGAAGTGACAGAAATCTCTAAGGTACTAGATGTGTTGTTGCTACTAGGGAGAAAACAACAATCCTTTGTTCATAGAACAATCATATTGTTTACTTTACACACAATTCGTAAAGCAATAATCTGTTGCTTGCAACTTAATACTGGAGGGGGTTCGGATGATAACCTGAAAGTGGATTATTGGTCATAGATGCAGTTGGATGGCGGTCTATGTATAATGTTGTAATTCCCAATCGAATCTCAAAGGAGTCAAGATGATTAGTATATGCATGTATTGCTTTCTCGATGTTTCTCAATTACCCCGCTGTAATTTTTTCACCCACCATGTTATCTATCTTAAGGAGAGCCACCTCTAGTGAACTATGGATCCCGGTCCTTTATTTTACATACAATCTATAAACCGGTTACTGCTTTGTGTTTACTTTCTGCAAACTATTACTTCCTTCCATTCGATACGTTTAATCCTTTGTTTTCAGCAAAACCGGTGAGATTCACAACCTCGTCACAAGTTGGGGACAAAGTTCTGTGGTTGTGTTGTGTATGTCTCCACGTTGCTGCTGGCACCGGTAGTGCGCCCTGCCATAGTTCAGCTAGCTACACCTTTGGGTTGTTTCATTGCTCCTACTGGATTGATAACCTTGGTTTCGTACTGAGAGAAAACTTGCTACTGTGCTCATCATACCTTCCTCTTGGGGTTCCCCAACGAGCTCGATATATTTTGGGCCATCACTAGTGAAGTCACACAACTTAGTGTTTTCAAGAGTAATCATTTTTTTGTAATTTTGATAAAGAAAGCAAACTAGTAAAACTAATTTTTTTGCGTGTTTTTGATAAAGAAACAAGCAAACAAAGCAAAAGAAACTAAGAAAAACAAAAATAACAAAGTAAAGATATTGTTTATGAGGGACTCCCCTTGTGAAGATGTCCTTGACTCCCTGGCGACAGGGCCAGAAAAATACTTGCTGACTCGTGTACTAACGAGATCGTTGGGGAACCCTAAGAGGAAGGTATGATGAGCACAGCAGTAAGTTTCCCTCAGTTATGAAACCAAGGTTATCAATCCAGCAGGAGCAAGGAAACACCCCAAAGGTGTAGCTAGCTAAACATTGGCAGGGCGCACTACCGGTGCCAGCAGCAACGTGGAGACCTGCACAACACAACCACAGAACTTTGTCCCCAACTTGCGATGAGGTTGTCAATCTCACCGGTTTGCTAAAAACAAGGGATTAAATGTATCGAATGGAAGGAAGTAATACTTTGCAAAAAGTAAACACAAAGCAGTAAATAGTTTGTAGATTGTATGTAAAAGAAAGGACCAGGGTCCATAGTTCACTAGAGGTGGCTCTCCTTAAGATAGATAACATGCTGGGTGAACAAATTACAGCGGGGCAATTGACAAACATCGAGAAAGCATACAAGCATATCTAATCATCTTGACTCCTTTGAGACTTGATTGGGCATTACAACATTATACATAGACAGCCATCCAATTGCATCTATGACTAATAATCCACCTTCAGATTATCATCCGAACCCCCTCTAGTATTAAGTTGCAAGCAACAGATTATTGCTTTACGAATTGTGTGTAATGTAAATAATACAATTGTTCTATGAACAAAGGATTGTTGTTTTCTCCCTAGTAGCAACAGCACATCTAGTACCTTAGAGATTTCTGTCACTTCCCCAGATTACTAGAGGCATGAACCCACTATCGAGCATAAATACTAACTCTTGGAGTTGCTAGCATCTACTTGGCCAAGATAGCTACTAACAACGGAAAGCATGCAAGATCACAAATAACAACGACATGATAGAATCAATAATCAATCTTAAATAGCATCTCAATATCCATCGGATCCCCGCAAACACAACAAGCAGAATTACAAATAGATGATCTTGATCATGAACGGAGCTCACAAGATCTAAACATGAAAGCATAAATGAGGAGAACTAGCCATCTAGCTACTACATGGACCCGTAGTCCAGAGATGAACTACTCACGCATCACACCGGAGGCTTGCATGATGATGAAGAAGGCCTCCAGGGTGAATTCCCCTCTCCGGCAGGGTGCCGGGAAGAGCTTCAGATCCCTCTCGATCTAGGGATGGAGATGATGGCGGATGCAGGCTCTTTCGTGGATTTTTGATCGGGTACTTAGGGTTTTGGTCCCGAGGGCAATATATAGGCGGAAGGAGAGGCCGAGGGGGTGCTGGGGTCGGCCAGACCACCCCCTGGCGCGGGTCAGGCCTGGCCGCACAGCTAGGTGGTGTGGCCAGGCCCCAGCCCCTCTCCGCCTCATATTCTGGATCCAAATGTCTTCCGGTAAAATAGTGACTTTGGCTTTTGTCCCATCCAATTCCGAGAATATTCAGTTTTTGACTTTCCTGGAACCAAAAACAGCAGAAAATAGGCAGCTGGCACTGTGGCTCTTGTTAATAGGTTAGTCCAAGAAATCATATGAAAAGTACTCCAAAGTATGGACAAAACACAAGAAAGTAGATAAAACTAAGCATGGAACATCAAAAATTATAGATACATTTGCAATGTATCAATGACCCCTGCGCATTCCACGAGACTGTTTTTGTTTGAACCATAAACGTTGAGTCCAATTACCTTTGTTATTTTGATATATTACTTGTCCGAGATTTGATCATTGGTATCCAATACCTTGTTCAATCTCGTTATTGGCTAGTATATATTTACTCATTCCGTGATATTCCATCCCCGTGACCTAGTCACATCTCGTGCAACATTTGTGGATGTAATCTCAATGAGTAGCCCAGTGTATATTCCTACCATGCAGGTGAACGAATCCCGATATTTATGTACATGCCTCAACTATTCCTCTGGAATACCTAACATACATCTTTATAACCACCCAGTTACGGTCGTAGTGTTTGATGCAGTCAAACCAACCTTGGGAGATAGTGATCAATATGCTCTCACGATCAGAGAAGAAGGATACCATGCTTCTAATTATTTACAACGATGAACGTGCGACTTGATCATGCTGCAATACTTAATTTGGGTAATATCCATCACATTATCAATGATATGACTTCATTGTCAGTTGGCATAAATGCATCATGATCAGGAAATCTTGATCATTAGCTTCCCAATGAAGTAGTTAAATAGAGGCTACTAGGGACTCTAGTTGTTTAATATCACACATGCACCAATATTTCCGCTTGATGTAGTTATAGTATGATACTAAACTATTACGAACTTATTGAGATATGATAATAAACAACTTTTATTATTTGCCTTTAGGAAATATCTTCTTGAATTTTGATATGTGTGCTAAAAGCAACAACTAGCCTTTCTTTTATCTGCTAAAACATACCATCAAATTTTTCTAGTTACGCTCTAGATCAAGTAATAGCTTTGGGCAAAGACATGTCAATTTTTATCCCATGCTGTAATGGCATTATATATCCGAGATACCTCTTTCTTTTAGAGATGATTTTGTGTTGGTCATTTCTATAGAAGATGATGCCTACTTATTTCCTTGTATACAAGAAAAATGCAATATATATAAGGAGAAAAGCAAGTTTTTACTTAGGTAGCCAATTTCTACACTTGTTGCATAAATTATCGAAATTACTTGCAGCAAATTTGGAATAAAAATTATTGTCTCTTTGAAAAGAATGCAATAGAGGAAGCTTGTACAACGAGATTTTTAAATAAAATAATAAGAATCAAAATCTATGTCTATGAGGACTTGAACCTGGGTGGGTGGATTATACACCCACTTTCCTAACCACTTCTTAATAAAAACTAATGGTTCATTGACTAAAGTTTTATGCACAACATATGCTCGAAAATGAAGGAAAGGTTTACTAAATTTACTACTTCATATCTCCTATAAAATAATTTGCGACCCGACAATTTAGTGGTACATAAAAATTGCATAATATCTTAATGAAGTATGAGCATTTGATTTGTGACCCCTTTTGCATCAAAAGCTGTGAGGCGTTGTATCAAACTCTACCAACGTGCAAGTTCAAAATAAATCATAAGCCACATAAGGGAACTTATCAAACCATAGCTCGTAATCATTATCCTAAAGATGAGTTCTTATGCATATTCCATATAAAATCTTGCTCTCTCTATCTAAGTTCTGTAAACTTATTAAAAGCATCCGTTTTCTCTACCTGAGTTATGTAAACTTGTTAGGTTGCAAAGATGCAAGCCACTTTAAAGACTGTCTTGAGAGGGTTGAGATGTTAGGTATTTCCTGTTACTACGAACAAAGTGTATTCATATTTACAATGGTTTACCAATATCCATAGTCCTCCGGTCTTGAAGTTTCCTCTTCGGGTTATTACTTTCTAACTGGAGTACCTCTCATTTTCAAATGAAACAAATTATGACAACCTATTTTATACTTTCCCAAGTTTTACTTTTCAGTTAGGTTTTGTTGTTTTTGAGGCAATTGCATTAGTATTAGCTATAAGAACATAAGTTCCCATGTTGCCTTTTGTTAGTGAACCACATATATTTCTCCGTAAGAATAACAAACCATACGGATTACTATCCCTCTGCTCAAATGAGGAAGTGTAATGGTTTGAAGGATTCTAGTTATCCTTGCGATCGTATGATATGGAGATGAATGATTGAACAAGTTTAGGAGACTGTTGAGCTACAAACCCATCCGTTTTGTTTATATATACATTTTTTACACTAGACAATGGCCTTGGTTGAGTTAAAAGGAAAGGGCTCAATCTTTCAACGATGAGAATCCTTGCCTCCAACCTTCATGTTGGTCTATGATGTGTTGTGGTTGCTGCTAGAGATCAATTTTCTATATAGTATGGATAAACTTTCTTACTTACTTTCCCGGAAACATTTAGTTTGTTGAGAAAAAACAAGCTGCCATTCAAAATACTGGGAGCCTTCTATGAGAATATCCAATCACAAGTGTTCCTGTCCCATTTCAGATTACTGTTGTTTGTGTTTTTTTATAGAATCGTTGTTACCATACAAAGTGTGCGTTGTTGGAAATAGTGATGGTGTTTGTAACTAAATATCATTGTCATGTAGAAACACCTACCCTTGGACCATAAATTTAGTATAGTTGGTGCTAGCCTCATTTCACAATGGTGCCAATTTGCTGATTTGGTGAAGCAACTTGGCATCACAACCTAATTTTCTGATTTGGTGTTGGCATAATACTAATATTAACTATCTGAAGGAGAATAAAAAGATTAGAAAAGTAGATCTATGAATAAAAACAATAGAGATAATTAAGGTTGTCTCATAGGTCATGTATCAATGTTTTCACTTCATATGGGATACGAAGATCTTGAAAATTATCGAGACAATATATGTTTCTAAGATAGCAGTAGCCCATGCACATAGTTGTAGGTGTTGTTTGGACACCATAGCTTCAATGTTATTATGTGATTAGCAAATTCATCTTTTTCCGGTTTCAGGGCTAGTAAATAGTTGTAACCTTGTAAAAAATTTGAAGTTTTACAAGTCGATGTACTGTAAGTTTCATATGAGGTTTGGGACAGTAGGTGCATTGCAAATTTCTTATAAAGATTGTTCTGGATTAGATTTATTAGATTAGCGTACATGTCCATGAGTAGCTAGATTATGGCGAGGTGATACTCCACGGGGGACAATGCATGTAGGAGGAGGGAAAGCAGGATTTCAACGCTTAATATATATAATGCTACTGCAACACCTGGTATATATATTTCTTTTTGACTTTTCCCTGTTTGTACATTCGTAGAAAGCTTTATTCCTACATTGCTATATCCTTTTAGGAGAAAATAAAATGATGTTTGTTTTGTTTTGTCATGTATTTTTTAATAAACGTGGATACTAATATTGTCAATTCCCCAAGACCTTGCTAAACTTTATCCTCTCATTTTTTAGTGTTGATCCTATTCAGGTTGACAAAGTACATACCGTTCGTGAAGGAGCAAGATACCATGATTATCATTGTAACTTTTGATGATCTAGACTGTGTAAATTATTTGGACGTACTATCAGATCGTCATACACATCATTTTTTTAGTTACAATCACTTACACTAGGTTTTTCAGGTGACTACATAGGAGGTATGTTGTGACTGAATTTTTTTTATACCTCTCTATATACTTTCTTTGAGTAGTAAAAGCTTTTCAAGTGACTACATAGAATGTATGTTGTGTCTCTATTTTTATTATTATACATGAATTTTTGTTGCAAAATAAAAATAGGGGAATGTGGCAGGACTTTGTCTGATAGGCCGACGAAATCACCAACGCTCACTTTTCCATCAAACCCAAGTCCATAATAATGGACACTGCCGAGATCACCCCTCGACAATTGACGTTGTCTGTGGGAACTTTGAACGATGGAGTCATGAATTCGGCAGCTTCACCTTCACCAAGAAGCAATCTGACCATTGAGGTCAGTGAAATCCACCGTGACTCCACCGATCTTGATAGATGCCCGCCTACCCCTCTCCTGGACAACTTCAACCAGGAGACATATCTCATGATCGGGGACCTCCACTTTCGCATCAAGGCAGCAGGAGTTCTCTGCCTCTCGGATCTGATGTTCCCGGGACCGTCGGCTGCAATCACAACACCTGCAGCAACACCAACATCTTCTATCGGCTCCACTAGAAGGGCCACCTCGCACCCGACAAGCGTCAAAGAAAACAACGGTGACGCCGCGAATCTAGGGGAGTTGTCCAATCTCTACGATGACCTTTCCTTCGGATCTGATTGCGAAACACCATCACCCGCCAGCACGGATCCGACAAATGGCGGATCAGAGAAAAGTGTTGACTCTAGGATAAAAAAGTAGACTCATAACCAGAACAGAACCTATATGATTTCACTCGTCCCCAAGATAGTGTCTCCTACAGTTCCGATGACCGCAATAGTAACTTATACATGGAGCGCCACCAGGTGTGCGTGATCATAGGAGCAACAGGGACATGCGAAGGAACCTCAACAGAACGTGACGACCACGGTAACCCTATCATCCAGCTCAATGATATTATTTCAGAAAATGATACAACTGCTCGTAGAACGGACCGGAAACACCCGTGGAAAACCGTGTTCCAAGGAGGAGGCCACACGATGGTGAGCGGATAACTATCAGGCTGTCACCAGCTTCCTGAGAAAAAGCAAGAAACATCATCTCGGGTGTAGTAGCGATGATGGCAGACGCTTCACGCAAAAATCTAATGGCATACCCATACCTCCTCCACAAGCAGAACATGCAAGTGGTAATATGCAAAGGGACCTGGAAGAACGGAAAAGGAGAGCCGATGAATCAAGTATGCGACGGGCGCAACTCAGCTCCACCCGCAACTTCGAAAGCATCGCGGGACGATCAGAACCAGGAAGGGGCGACTCTCGGTATGACTTATCGGGTTCCCATAATTAGTATACTTGGTACATACTTAAACTAAGTACCACGAAGTCCGCAAAGAATTAAGAGTCCTAGAAGCATCCGAAGCCCAGGAACCAGACGTGTTGATCAATATAGAAGTGTCAACCGACATAGTCGGTTAGCGTTGGACTCTGAGACTTAGTCTCTCATATAAAGGCTGAGAGGAGCCGACTGAGAGGGCGCCGTAGCTTTTGAGCAAGACACAACCCGCCGTGAGTTAGACCACATCTAGCGAATCTGCGATTCTGTAACCCTCTATTTTCATAATCAGGCAGGACTTCGACTCTCTTGTTTGTCTGATAGGCCGCTGAAATCACCAACGCTCTCTTTTCCATCAAACCCAAGTCCATAATCATGGACATTGCCGAGGTCACCCTCTCGACAGCGACTCTCAAGGGTGGAGATGAGGAGAGAGACAAAAGGGAAAGGGCAGCGGTAGGCGTCCCCCGGACGATGGGAACGCCCCATCGTCCTGGTTGAGAGGATGAGACGTGTCTCCTCAAGTGGTCAACGCGGGTGAAACACACACCTCTCCCTCTCTCCCAAGCACGAAAACGGAAAACCGCACAGTTACTGTAGCATCCCATCTGTCTAACATCTGTAATACTACATGGTCTAATAATAAAATGCTACATCCTACATATAATTGTTGCATCATAATTATATCATGCTCATGTCATCATTTCACATTGCATTTGAGCATCATATAAAACCCTTTTCATTTGGTTCTTATCTCATATGCACCATTAATTGTATTTGCCTCTTGATACATTGTATTTGGTTCTTGATAAATGCTTGATGCCCAAGTTGAGTTGGGGGCATATCTTTTATTAACTCCACCACCTTTCTTGTCACCACCCCATTATTCCACCATCCAACTATATGTGAGCCTTGCAATTTATTTGGTTTTACCTCTACCTCATGTGGGTTGGGATGGATCCACTTACAATTCCACATGCTCCCATATATGCATCATGTTGTTTTTCACATTATTGATATGTGGAGAGCCACATGGCCACCTTTACATGCTATGTGAGTGGAACCCCTTGTCAAGCTTCCATATGGATTGTTTTTTTAATGTATGCTCATGTTGGAATATTTTGAGGCTATTATGCATCTAGTGGGACATACACACTAGCATGTCCAAATTATATTCAAATATGAGCATATTCCATCTACTCCACATGGGACACCAGCCTACTCTTTTGGCTTGGCCTTAATTCCATATTTTGGGAATGCATGTGTTAATAAATGCCCATGGTTATTTATAATTGTTTTCACAATAATAAACATGGCATTTACCATTCATGCATGGCCATGCAAGATCACCACCATCTTCTTTCTTTGGGTTTTTCTTGGATTTTGAGTGGAGCTTGGTTCCTTTGGAATCAATTCAAGCTTGCTCAATTTTGAGTCCAACCATCTTAGGGCACATCCTCTCTTGGTTTGTTAAGCATCATGGCATGCTTATGTTACATGTGGCATATGCCTCTTTTCCCTCTTAACCAAAATCCCTTTCTCTCTTACCCCAAAACCCTACACCCTACACATCTCTAAACCCTAGCTACACTCACCTCACCACCCCAACCTACCTACCATGCCGAGCCACCCCCTCTTGCTTGACACCACCTGGTTCGGCCTCAACCCAACCTGGCTAACCCTAGGCCGAGCCACCCCTTGCTCGACACCCTCTCTAGCCGAGCCACCCCTCTCTTTCCCTCTCTTCCCTTGCTGCCCAAGGCCCCACCCGAGCCACCCCTGCACCGTCCCCTCTGGCCCAGTTGCAGCCTCTCCCTAGGTCTCCCAAGCCTGTCTACCATGAGAGAGGGAGAAGAAAAAGGTGACCACCACCTTTTTCCACCCCGAGCCACCCCATGTGCCCTCCCTCTTCCCCCCGGCCTTATCTACCCCCTCTCGTACCTGGCGTCGTCCCCAGATCCCCAGGGCCCTGTCCATCCCCACCAAGATCCCCACCTACCCTGCTACCCCTCTCTCCCATCTCCGACAACCCCATTGTCGGCATCTACCCCGCCCACACCATGGTAGAAGGAGGGCGCGACGTACAGGTGTTGGGGAAGAACCAGTGGAGCTCATGCTACCTGCTATTGCCCGAAGACGAGAAGGAGGAGGCCCAGCCCCGCTGCACGCCGACGTGACCGAGAAGAAACCCTAGACGCGGGTCGCTAGCTTCCCCGGCGATCCCCTGCTCCCCGCCCCATTCCGCCACCACCAACACAACCGCGATGAGCCTCTGTGCCTCCCAGACACCTCCCCCCTGTCTACATCTTCCTAGACGTGTAGATCCACCCGTCGAGCAGCCTCGGTGCACCACGCTCGCGTTCGTCTACCCGTCGTAGCACCGCAGTACCTCTTCTGTTCGCGCCGCCGGTTCCTAGCATCTAACCTAGCTAGCCGCAGCGGTAGCCGCCGCCGCGCGCGCTGTGTCGCCAGTTCGAGCCCCCGTCGCGCCTGTTTCTGTTCCGTCAGTTTAATCAGAGAACACCGGCGTGAAGAAAAATAGTACACGGGGGCTGTTTTCCAGATAACCCCATGCCTTTTTGTTTCCCGCAACCCGCGCTCCACACGGCCCCACATGTCATCCGCGGTGGAACTTTTACAGAAAGGCACCACGGGTTCCGCAGCCTCATCCGGCAGTCCCCGTCTGCACCGCGTGTCACCCGCGCTTCACCCGCTGGCGCGTGGGTCCGTTTGAGGCACGACCCCCCTTGTCAGTTGCGGTGGCTCGTTTCGGTCGTGGTAGAAAAAGTCTGCCGCGCGTTGGCTTCCGCTAGCTCAGCGCGGCCCCACCCGTCAATGTCTGTGGCTAAGTCTGCCTGTGTGCAAATAGTCCCTTTTCCTTTTCTGTTTAAACAAAATAATTTCAGAAATGTTCAGTATGATTTTAAATCCAGTTTTTAAATAACTTTTAGTTGACAAATCCAAATAATACAAATAATATATGTTTTTGAATCAGAAAAATGTGAGGAATTCAAATATGCCATCCAAAATAATGTTTGCCTAATTTAAATTTTCGAGATGATTAAATTTGCAATCAATGTCGTTATCTCGATAAATTAATAACTTTAATTCAGTAATTCCAAATTTGACGAATAAGATGTCTAAATCGATCAGCGCGATGATCCCGTTCTGATTATGCATTCCACGATATGAATGGAAGCATGCATTATATAAATATTAAATAATCATAACTGTTTATGGTAATAAAACTTGGCCAAATAATTAATAAAATGATTTATTCTTGTCCCCACACCTCACCCTTGCCATGCTACATTATTGCCATGTAAATTGTGCATCATTCATCATGGCATACTTGGTTGCTTGTCGCATTTTATTTGTATGCTTGTGCACTTTATTTATGTTGGCCTTGTTTGTTTGGTTCTTCTTTCGAATAGACGCTGAGCAGGGGAATTATCAGGAATCCCAGGAGTACTACCCAGATCCATCTCTCGCTTCAACTGAGCTGCCAGGCAAGCACTACCACATGCTTGCATACATATAGTACCTATTGCTTCTATCTTATTCTTGCATCATGGAGTCGCGATTGCATTAAACTGAATCCCAAGTATTGCATGGCCTTTACTTTTAAACCCCACCGAAGCTTGTTCCTCCATCCTATGAACCATTACTACAGGAGTTGCTTGAGCCTTGCGAGTCGTAGAATTGCATGTGTAGGGTTTGTGAGTGTCTGATGGCTAACGAGGTACCTAAACAACTTAACCTGAGTAGCAATGGGATAACTAATGAAAGAGACACCGGTGGGCAATATCTGTTATTTGGTTTTTCATGCTCATTTGTGTCCCGTAGGACCCCGAGTACTTGATACCCGTTCCTTGACTATTCGCACTATCCACATACGGGAGACTCTATGAATCCCCCTTTGCATGAGCTTGATTTGCACTTTATTTCTTGGGGCCACAAAGTAGTTTGGGGCTTTATTACTATCTTGTACTTATGCCATACTTTACCGCTTTATTATAATTGTGCGCGGAGCACCTGTACTGTTTAGGAATTGCGGAGTGTTTTCGCGGTATCGACAAGCCCAGTCACACTTTCGGGTTCCCAGTCGTTTACAGCCATTGGCGCAAACCTTGGGTCCGTCTCGAAGCCGGCCAACTTCGTTGCGGGTAGCTTAATGGGGTGGCCCCTGAAATAATTTAGGAATCCTGTGATTGCTTTGTCGTGAAAGCCTCGTTGGGTTTTGATTTGGTTTTTCCGAGGTCGATCGTGTGTGTGTTGCTATTTGTGCACCCCTGCAGGGTAAATCTTTCTGAAAGCCGTGTCCGCGGTTATGGACGACTTGGAGCACAGTTTCTCGATTATAGACAAGTATAACTAAAGTACCGTCTTTAATTTGACTAAATATCTGACTGGTAATTAGTGCAATATTCATAGAATGATTAATAAAACTGCCAACGGATGGGTTGTTCGTCCGCTTTCTCGTTGGTAAGCGAGAAGGAGGATGTATCTGTTACTTTATACTGCCATAACTGTTGTTTCTAATTAACGGAAATCCGCCTATCTTTGGTTAGGCAGATGGTTAGCGAGTATCTATAGACTTGTTAGTTATTATCTTTTGCTGCAATTGCGTCACCCCAGGTATATGTCCCCTTTAGAGGCATAAAGACTTGCTGAGTACCCCTAGGGTCTCACACGATAAATTGTTTGATTCAGATGAACAGGTGTATTCGCAAGATGGATACTGGGTGGAGGAGACATATGATGTTGGAAACGATCACTCGGTGTAGAGATTCCGGGGATGGGGATCCGTGAGATCTGTGGGCGAGATGTGCTTATTTAAATGGCATCTTATGCCGATTTGCTTCTTATCCGTACTTGGATCTTGTTTCCCGCTTCCGCTTGTTACTCCGTTGATTGATGTATGAGGAGCTATCCTACACTATTATCTCTATCTAGGATATTTGGATCTTGCCGTATGGCGTTGCAATATTACTATTTCTTTTAGATGGTATGGCTCTGAGAACTGTTGTAAGGTAGCTTGCATACATACTCACTTGTGTATGTATTTGATCTCTTCGCCTGTTGCCTATGCCGCTCGCTCTTGACCCGATGTTCTTGGAAGTGGTTAGGGCGGTCGACGGGCCTACACGTGGGTGTCCCTAGGCCCCCGCTGTAAAATCCCGTAACCGCTTTTGGTTCATCCAGACTTGAACTTAGAGCGTAGGGTCCGAGGTTGTTACAGTTACTGAATCACTTATTCCCGTCGCTCCGTTGTGATCCTAATCTTCGTCGGAGAACACCATTACCGGCGAAGATGCTGTTGCCGGGAAAGACGCTGCCGCCGGAGGAGAAGCCATTGCTGGAGAAAACGACGGCGCAATGGTAGCAACGCCAAACAAGCTTTGTAGCAGTGCATCCCTCCGCATGTAGTAGAGCCCCCACCAATTGAAGTGACGCCGTCACTAGAGGAGAAGCCATCGTCGAAGAAGACGTCGGTGTGGCGGTAACAACGCCAACCACCCTTTGTAGCACTGCATCCCGCTGCTAGTAGCAGAGCCCCCCGTTCGCAACAAAGTCGTCGTCGCCAGAGAAGATACCACCTGTAGCAAGCCCTCCCGCCCTTGTAGCAGCGCCACCCACCACCGATAGAAGAGCTAGTTGCCCAAGGTAGCAACGCCGACCACCACAGGTAGCAGAATGTTTGAACCGCTGGCAGTGCCACCGCCGCCCAAGGTAGCAACGCAGGTTGCCCAAGGTAGCAACTTTGGTCACCACTAGTAGCAGCGCCACCCTCCCAAGGTAGCAGCGTCGCCCGCCCAAGGTAGCAACTCTGGTCACCACTGGTAGCAGCGCCGCCCTCCCAAGGTAGAAGCGGCGCCCACCGAAGGTAGCAACATTGGTTGCCCAAAGTAGCAAAAGATGGAACTGTACGTAGCATTGCGGAGCAGGAGCAGCGCCACCACCGACGGGGGAGTGGACAACGCCACCACCGACGCCGACGGGACCTTGGGCGGCGGCGACCTCGGAGAAGACGCGGCGATATGAGGTGAAGGGGCCGGTGTATGGGGCCAGTTGCGCTGGGATTTGGTGGCGACAAGGACTAGACGGGGAAAGGCGGTGACCGGCACCGGGATTTGGTGGCGCTGGGGAGATCGGCCGGGATTTGGTGGAGGAGGAGCACGATTTGGGCTCCGTCTCCCGTGGAAGAGATAAGGAAGCATGGTGGGGTGGGTCCCGCAGGGACGCGTGGCTGGGAGGGGTTACGGTAAGAGCATGGTGTGCGCACACGTAACGGACAATCGGAAGGCACAACCCAACCCGGACGATGATCGTCCGGGGGAAGGGAATCATTTTGCAAAGGAAAAACTGACCCGCCATCCCTACTCTGGTTGATGCCTCTCATCCTTCAAGTGTGGCCATTAACTGATCCAAATAAAACACATAGTTAGCATCATGTTTAGTTATAGGGAGTGCCTAGATCTCAGGCGCCTGAGAACTTCTTAGGTCTAAGTCGCTGATGTCATTCTAATATTTGTGCTAATTCTCAGTTGCAACCTAGTTGCAACTCATTAAATTCTTAGTTACATCCTAGTTGCAACTCATGTGTAACTTTCACTTTGCATGAATCACGAGGTAAATCGAACGGTGAAAGAGGCGACTGAGACCTAAGAAGTTCTCTGGCGTTTGAGAACTAGCAAAACCGTTAGTTATAACGTAGAGATGATATGCATCTATATCTATACAAGCCAGATCTTAACGGTCTTCATAAAAGGCAACCCATCCAGCTCTAGCTAATTCGGAGAAGGAGTAAATTTTAGTTAGATTTTTGGTGGTCCTCACTACCCAGAACAGACACAAAACTACACTTACAACACCTTGATCAAACAAAGCCTTTATCAGTACAGTCAAGACATATTTCAGCGTACTAGAGAACAAGACACCCTTCAAAGTTCCAATGTACAGACGAACATGAGCAAATAGAGGCTACATATTGCGTACCCATAGTAACGTCATCCATGACGATAAGTTTCACGTAAAATAAGTAAATTAGAAATAAACACAGATAGATATAATCGTGCCCTTTCCTAAAGATGTGGCTATACCGCTCTTCTTACCTCCGACTTATTCTTTCTCTATTAATGTGCAAAAATATTTTTTCGTGCACAATAAAAGTTTTACGGGCCAAACGTGTTTTAACTCGCGTTTGTTCAGGCCAAAAAACACGGCCCAACCCAGAAATCAGCGGGAAAAATAAGGGGTCTGCTCTAAAAGGTACTCCTTTCGTCCGTAAATAAGTCTTTTGGCCAAAATTAACCTTACTAAAATGTAGGTTCATAATATACCGATTCGATTGTATATATGTTATTACGTGTGTTTATAAAATTGGTCAGACGTTAAAAAAAATCAACTTAAAGCAAAAGAAGGAAGAACAGTTATTTGCGGAGGGAGGAAGTAGGTGACACCGGTACGCAAAATGAATTCAAATCGTTACAGCAACAGCGTCTGAGGACCGAGCTAGCTGAGTACAGAAGCATGCTTGGATACGCACCGATTGATGGGCTTCTAGGGAACCTGGACGGCAGGGATAACGATATCACTGCTGCTCGGGTGCTACGAGCTGTTTCCGGCTGTTTTTTCCTCCTCTCTCGTGCTCCTGCGCCTCCCCACCCCCCCCGATCACAATTCGATCCGCTCGCCGTCCTCCCGATCCACCCTCCTTCCCCGGCCGCCCAATCCGGCCGCCGCCGCCCGGATTCGCGCGGAATCGGCCGCGGGCTCGCTCTCCCGGGGCCCGGAAACACTAGATCCACCGCAGCCGCCACCGTGTTCAGGCGTATGGCCGGCCCCTCCGCGGCCTCGCCCGTGAGTACCTTGCCCCTTCTCCTCCCTCGCCTTGTGCTCTGTCTCAGATTGGTTTGGGTTAAAAACAGCTTTGCATGCACCACGTTTGGTCTATCGAGCCCACCGTCTGAGGAGTTTGTTGAGGCCACCGTGGAGTTTGTTGAGGATTGTAGCGAATATTGCGCTTGAGTTTTGTTTAACCGCGTTTTCAGAAAAAGTCAGCGCCCCACTTTCCTGGCTTTGTGGAAATCTAGTTTTATGTATTCCTATTTTACGTGCGGCACCCAAATAAGATTTAAGTTTGTTATATAGACATCACCTAAGTTTAGGGAAAACTTGTTCTGCTAAAATCTCGTATCCAAACAAGAGCGAGGTGTTACTGCTGGTGACATATTTGCAACGTCGATTTCCTTCTGGTTTGAGGACGTTCTAATCCAGGTGGAGCCGAGGGCCCGTGTTAATAGGAGGAGGGCATTGGTTGTTCTCAAACTCACACTCATTCTCAAGCTGTTGCTGAGTAGTCTTATGCGCCTGCACTTCAGTCGTCAGAGCATTGGTGTGAATTCCTTGCTGCTGGTTCGGTTGTGGTGGATGCTGAGTCAAAGAGACAGACAAATCACGCTGAGGAGCAGCAGACGAAGGTGGTGGGAACGGCTGCAACGATTTGAGTGCGCCCGCCATGGCTGTCATCTGCGGGCCCAAATCCGACATAGAATTTTGCATGCCTCCCAACATAGTAGTAAAATCATCTTGCTTGGACATGATTTTGAGCAGATCATGTTTGATGAACCGTGATCTCACCTCGAATTTCTGTGGTACTTGACTGTTGGTTGGCACCTCATCCTTCATGGTGAGAATTTCTGCCAGCTCTGACTCGTCCATGCTCGGCTTGCTCTTCCCCATCGCCTCTGATCTGGGAGAGTCTAGGGGGAATTTTACACCCATACTTGGTGGGAAACCAGACTTGACAACCCAAATCCTACTGCCTCGAGAGTGATTCGCCGCTGGTGGTACACCGAACAACCCCTTTGCCCGAATTTTACCACTGCAGGAGGATCCTGCAGCAACCACACTGGTCAACTGAACTGCACCCGAACAAAGCCACTGCCGCCAAGCCGCCACCGGAAGAAACAACACACCGCTGCCGCAAGAAGGGGAAAAAGGAGTGGAATTTCACGGAAGAGCCCAACCACGCCAGCGCCCCATCTCGATTCGCCGCCAAAGATCTACCAGAATCTGATACCAATTGTCATGCCCTGGCTATCTAGATCACACGAACGACAGATCGAAGGAAATAAAGTAGAAGAAGGAAATGGGAAAAAATAGCTTCTAGGATGTCTCCATAAATTTCTTTAGAGTATGTTTAGGAATTGAATCCAGATCAATCGATCGAGCATAGCTTAAATCCCAAGCGAGTTGTGCTTATGTAGCATTGTTGTAGAATATGTTGTTTAGGAATTAAAGCATTGTTGAGTATGTTGTTTCTACCCCCTGTGTCCATATAGACAAGGGAGTTTATGGACACAGGGAGTAGAAACAACATATACTCTACAACAATGCTTTAATTCACACGTTTCTCTTAATGTTAAATAATAAGGAGGATGGAAATGCAAGTGCTATGAGGTCCTTCAAGAAAATTGACTAAACTACAGGCCCTTCAGTAAAAATAAATGCAAATATTTAACTGCCTAGCCGTCTGGAAACATCGCATTTTAGGACCAAGAGAAGGATTTCTCGATTGTCTCAAACGGAAGAAAACTAAAACAATGCGTAATTACCATTTCTGCCCTTGCCTCTCCCTCCCCAATTCGCCTTCACGACGAAGGAAGCCGCCACGCCATCATCGCCGAGGGCGAAGGCGCAAAGCCACACGTGGTCCAAGCAATCGCGGAGTAAGCTGCGCTAATTGCGTAGAAGAGAAGGGAAAGGGGTGGAGGAGTGCGAGAACTGGCATCAACCAGCTAAGCAAAGGGGTAGGTAACGAAGCGGGGAGGATGTCTAGCAGAGCCCAGTTGGCTGGTGCGATGGCTGCCGACCTCTCCGATGGTGGGATCCCTCTACTGGAGCTGAGGTTTCGTGGTCCCCTCCGGTCCTAGCTTGATCTGCTCATGGTACTATCCGGATCGTATACTTGTTTAAGTTTTTTCTTTCCTAATTACTAGCTTAGGTGCCGTGCGCTTCGCTCCAAGTGGCCGTGGATCGGATAATTATTGCTAGGGTTCGAGGGATTGGTCCTGAAGGCTTGTGGTTGATATAAAGGAGTTCTCAAGGATTCGGGCATCCAAATTGATAAATTTACTAGCCTATTTTTACTTTTGTTACATGACGTGCCATAGTTCACAGTACACTAGGTCTATCGTATTGAGCTTGCCTTGGCCTTATTTTTGTCTTTCTTAACTTGCTTAGTGAGCCACTGTTAAAGGAGCTTCTCAGCATACAAATCTGCGATAGCTAGTATGCTTTGGTGGTAAATTATTTGTACTGTGATCAGTCTCATCGTTCTTAGTTCATTTTGTAGCGGAAGTGTCATTTCCCTGTGAATGACACAAAATGGCAGAAATTATTAGCCTAAGCTCTCATCTGCAGCAAAGTTTCTTCGGCAGTAATGAGGCGCAGAAATGGAAACTAGTTCTAATATATTACCTTATATGACACTTCTCTATGTGTGCAGAGCTGGAAATGGAGGCATACCTTTCATATGTCAATGAACATTTTTTAGGTTATGTGTTTTTAGGACTATATTTTCCATTAAATGGATGACTGAGTGTTGAACTGATATGCACCAGTGAAGCTCAAAAGAGAACCTAACAGCTGTGATATCAATATATAATCTACATAGTTATAATCTGGCCCAATAAAATAAGCACTGTTGATCCTTCTCGTTCCTCCCAGTTAACAAAAGAAACTTTGGTAGTTTTTCATTTTTTTACGGGTTGCTATGGGAGTTCCTGGCCCTGAAAGAGAAGTAGGTGTTAATCTCACTGGTTGATTATATGTTTCTAAATAAAAACATCCCAAGTTCCCAACGTCCTCATCATTGGGGTTAACTAAGTTTATGGGAGTTCCTGTGTGGTGTCGAAGTTGACCGCGCTGCGTTTCTACCAAATCCACCAAAGTTGTAAGCATGATCATGGAAAGATGCCCTTCCTCGCAGAGGTTGAGGCCGAGTGTTTATGTATGAGTATATTGCTCACCTTCCCCTAATAGCTTAAGCTCTTGGCTGAACTGGTTGGTGCATGATGGATTTAAGCCTGAACATTGCTTCCTAATAATAGGTTAAGTATTCATCAGGCCTCAGTGCTTCATGCTTGGCACAGTCAGCAGCAATTCAAAATATGATTTCCTTAGCCATACTCTCACTAAAGATGTATGACGGTTCAACAAGATGTGTCACAATTCACTAGCATGAGTGTGGCAGGCATATTAGATCAGGTTACTCATAGTTCTGTTATGCCTTGACAACACTTTGATTACTGCATCATTTCTTTTTTGCAGGGAACTCCGGCTAACATCATTGTTGGTTCTCATGTTTGGGTAGAGGACCCAACTCTAGCATGGATAGATGGCGAGGTTGTCAGCATAAAAAACAACGAAGTTCATGTGCAGACATCAAATGGGAAAAAGGTACCATTTCCAATTTCTTATGCATTCCGCGGTTCTGTATCTTATTATGAATTAATTAGATATTTTCTCTTTGTAGTTAGTATATCCTTCTGAACCTCCTTGGATTGTATTACACTGCTCAGTTTAAATCTAAAAAAAGAAACCTTATGGCCGTGGTCATTATTTACACATGATTTGGCTAGGGCTTTAGGTTTTATTTATTTTTGACACAAAATGGATTGTGACTTTCATTGTGCTTTTGTACAGGTTACTACGGACAGATCAAAAGTTTTCCCCAAGGATATGGAGGCTCCACCAGGAGGAGTGGATGATATGACAAGATTATCATACTTACACGAGCCTGGCGTTCTACAGAATCTTGCTACGCGTTATGAACTGAATGAAATATATGTGAGTCCCTATCTTTTGTGTCAAAAATCTTACAATTGTATAAATTGTATACCTTGCACCGCCCATAATAACCATTCTGCTCCATTGTCAGACTTATACTGGTAGCATTTTGATTGCGATAAACCCATTCCAAAGATTGCCACATCTGTATGATACCCACATGATGGAACAATACAAGGGTGCAGATTTTGGGGAACTGAGCCCTCACGTCTTTGCAATTGCAGACGTTGCTTATAGGTGAATTCTTGTTGTATAATATTCATATACGTTGTCATACATGGCCCAATATCAATACCTACATTACCCTGATGCAATCTATTAATATGGAACCCAGGGAAATGATAAATGAAGGGAAAAACAATTCTATATTGGTCAGTGGAGAAAGTGGTGCTGGAAAGACTGAAACAACGAAGATGCTTATGAGATATCTAGCACACTTAGGTGGGCGATCTGGAGTAGAAGGGCGAACTGTAGAGCAACAAGTTCTAGAGGCAAGAGCGTTCGGCCTATCTTTTTTTTCTTACTAATTGTGGCTTTTGGAAAATATATGCAATTGGTGATCGTCTTACACCCAATTATATTTCAGTCAAACCCAGTTCTTGAAGCTTTTGGCAATGCAAAAACTGTGAGGAATAATAACTCGAGGTAGTTGTTTGCTCGATCGCTTTATATTTATTTTCGTTCAGTGGAGTTGTTTCTTCCCCTTTTTGGGATATCGCCAGCTGGTTGTATGGCATTCTCATTGGTCTTGTAATTTATGGTGAAGTCGCTTTGGTAAGTTTGTGGAGATCCAATTCGACAAGACTGGGCGAATCTCCGGAGCTGCTATCAGAACTTACTTGCTGGAAAGATCCCGTGTATGCCAAATAAATGCCCCGGAAAGAAATTATCATTGCTTTTATTTTCTCTGTGCTGCACCACCTGAGGTAGGTTTTCACATTGACTCGCTGATTACTGACTATTTGCCTTTTGCATATGTAATTCATTGTAGTCTAAGAGGCCCACTCCTTACAATGGATTCATGTAACTTGCAGGACACTCAGAGATATAAGTTAGCTGATGCTAGATCTTTTCATTACCTAAATCAGTCAAGCTGTATTGAGGTCGAAGGAATTAATGACGCAGAAGAGTATTTAGCAACAAGGAGGGCCATGGACGTAGTTGGAATCAATGAGGAAGAACAGGTCTGTGTCGTATTATACTGAAGTATTGAGAATACCAGTTTCAGTAATATAACATACACCAATATTGATTTATTTTACAGGAAGCTATATTCAGGGTTGTAGCAGCTGTACTTCATATTGGAAATATAAATTTTTCCAAGGGAACAGAAGTTGATTCATCTGTGATTAAGGATGATAACTCCAGGTTTCACCTTAACACTGCGGCAGAGCTATTGGAGTGAGTACATTTTCTCCTTTCAAAGGACGTTTTGTCCCTTCCATTTTTTATATTTTCAGTGTGACCACAGATCAAAATGCTGACAAGTCTCTTGCAGGTGTGATTGCAATAATTTGGAGAAGGCACTGATTACACGAGAAATAGTTACCCCTGAAGAAATTATTACTAGAACACTTGATCCCGAGTCTGCGCTTGCTAGCAGAGATGCATTAGCGAAAACAGTATACTCCCGATTGTTTGATTGGTAATGATACTCTGGTAGAAAACTCCAAGTTGATTTTTATTTACTTCCAAATCTTGACATTTGCAATGTTACTGTGACCTATGGACAGGATCGTGGAAAAAATTAATGTCTCCATTGGACAGGACCCAAACTCTAAACAATTGATTGGTGTTCTTGATATCTATGGGTTTGAGAGTTTCAAAATTAACAGGTTAGTGCTTTCCAGCTTTCCTGACTTTTTTGATAATCCAGTTCACGGAATTTGCTAAAGCAAGTGGCTGCATTCCTCTGAACAGTTTTGAACAGTTATGCATCAATTATACAAATGAAAAGCTGCAGCAACATTTTAACCAGGTATTTCATGGATTTTATTTTGACCATGGCTTTTATTCTTAGATATTTCTGCATTTTCTAAAACATGTATCAAATTGCGTGGCAAAAGTTACAAACTATATCACAAAAGTAGATATTTTTAACCTTGGATTTAACTTGTGATGTTGTCTTGCAGCATGTGTTCAAAATGGAGCAGGAGGAATATACCAGGGAGGAGATAAACTGGAGTTACATAGAGTTTGTTGACAATCAAGATGTGTTAGACTTGATCGAGAAGGTACGTATTTCTTCATATTTTTCATGCTATGACATGGCACACAAAATTCAAGGTAGTTATTATGTAACATCTGAAGGCAAATAGAGACTGAAAGTGGAGCTATCTAGGTTGTTTATGCTTTTCCTTGTAAAGTTGGTGGGTCAAAAGATAAAGAAATGCTAAAATTCCTCTGAAGCCCTTTTATAGAACTATAGTTGGTGGTCTGGGAGATGAAGCTTTGTTCCTCTGGGGTTATATTGGGTCTTTTCCTGGCTCCACATATGCTGCTTTGACTGACATGGTCAGTGCCAGCTCAGGACACCTTTTCCCCAGCAGCACGCCGTATGAACTGTGTTAGAGTTGAGTCTGTTTTATCTGGTTTTAGAGTGACGGGGTGAAACTTATACTTCGGAAAGAGCTAAGATTTGGAGGTATATAGTAAATTAACCCCTTTTTGTGATGATCTTAATGTTCTAACATAGTCGAGTCAAGTGGTATACATTGATACCCAAGAAGCAATGAAGTAGCTAATTGACATTTACAAACTAGCAACTTGTAATGCTTGTAGTTCTATGACGAGCTAAGGGATGGGCAAGCAAGTTTTTGCTATTCGAATAATGATACTAGAGCAAACATATTGCTCATTCCAAATATGCTGTTCATATTTAGCAGTAACGAATGTTCTTCGATTTTCAGAAAGGCGGATTGATTGCACTTCTCGATGAAGCATGGTATGTTCTGGAACTTCCAGTTACCCCAGTGCAAACAACATAGATTACTTCCATTGCAATGATATCTAGTATGGTTGTATATTGTTTGAACTGATATCTGACATCTTGTGTCTTAAAAAGTTTACCAAATTTCTGTGCACAGTATGTTTCCCAGATCAACACATGAGACGTTTGCGCAGAAACTGTATACAACGTTTAAGAATAACAAGCGATTCGTCAAACCAAAGCTTTCACGTACAGACTTTACAGTCGTCCATTATGCCGGTGATGTAAGCTTTCTTCATCTAATTGATAAGTATGGTCATATAGAAAAATACAGGTATCGTGCTAATTGGACAATATCTTGTATCATTCTCAGGTGACGTACCAGGCTGATCATTTCTTAGACAAGAACAAAGATTATGTAGTGGCTGAACATCAGGATTTGCTGAATGCTTCTTCATGCTCTTTCGTAGCCGGTTTATTTCCTTCACTCCCTGAAGAGTCGTCAAAGTCTTCAAAATTTTCATCTATTGGTTCACGTTTTAAGGTGAATTTCAACTTGATTTTGTTTTCATTAGCATATACCACTTTACAGTGTTAAAAGGAACTCACTTCTGTAGAAGCTATATTTAGTGTATACTCCCTCCGTTTCAAAATATAAGATGTTTTAGCTTTGTGAAGTGATTGTATCTAGACCCCTTTTAGTGTGTAGGTTCACTCTAAACCTCTCCGAACCTAAACTATAAAAGATGTCTAGATACGTTAGCTTCACAAAGCTAAAACATCTTATATTTTGAAACGGAGGGAGTAGTTTATTAAGCACCAGTTGCCAATACATTCTCTTTAGACTTCGAATAGCCATTGTATGCCACTGTCACTTTCTCATCAACTCATTATTAAAAGATGCTATCCATGCTATGGTCTCACTTGTATTAGCCTTGGCCACTTCACGATTTGACATTACTGTGAGCTAGATCTGATCTTATTCAGGATCTGACTGGGTATAGGCCTGAGCTGGGGCCACGCTATCCTGTTAAGCTAGCTGGATTGGTAACCCGCGGGCTTGTACCCTAAAAATGAGTAAAACCGTAACAAGATGGGCTAATATAGATGTGCCTACAGCATTTTTCTGCCCATTTACTAACTGTTCTAGTTATCTCCTGTAAGCACGTGACAGTTCCAAGTAATTATAATTTTTAATGGTCCAGTACTTCAAATAGGGGAAGTAAATCTTGAACTCCTTCGTCCTTATAGTGTTCTTGAATTTCTTTCTGTTGACATTTTTTCTGTACGATTCTCAGCTGCAACTTCAATCTCTCATGGAGACCTTGAGCTCTACTGAACCCCATTATATTAGATGTGTGAAGCCCAACAATCTCCTCAAGCCAGCCATTTTTGAGAACACGAACGTGATACAACAACTAAGATGTGGAGTAAGAGTCATATACTCTTCCCTTATTCTGATCATATCACCTGTTGAACTAATAATGACTTTTCAGGGTGTTCTTGAAGCTATCAGGATAAGCTGTGCTGGATACCCTACAAGAAAAACATTCTATGAATTTGTTAACCGCTTTGGTGTTCTTGGCCCCGAACTTCTAGAAGGAAGGTAAGGAATCTACGCCGAAACCAAAATAGAGTCTTCTGCTCATTGTTGGACATATATATTTTTTATCTTTCAAGTTATTCATTAGCGTTTGTTTTTATTTGTATATTCCAGCAATGATGATAAGATTGCATGCCAGAAGATTCTGGAAAAAATGAAGCTGGAGAACTACCAGGTAGGACATGGAACGACAATTAGGATCAATCACTCATTTCATTTGACTCAGTGATGCTTAATACAATTTAGATTAGGATAGGAAGCTAAGGACATTTATCACGATGCAAGGATTTCAGGGATTAGGATCAATCACTCATTTCATTTGACTCAGTGATGCTTAATACAATTTAGATTAGGATAGGAAGCTAAGGACATTTATCACGATGCAAGGATTTCAGGGAACTGAAATATTGTTTCTCTTCATATTACTAAATGTTCTTACGTCTTCACATACAAATTCCGAAATCGAACTCCCAAAACAATATGAGATATTTCTTCTGTGTGATTCTTATCTACTGTCCTATCTATGAGACTATGACGTCTTCCTTGACATCTATAAAAAATAGGGTGCCTTAGGAGCTGTTTCCATTTTCCACATGTGGATTGCAGTTCATGGGTGTTGGTGTCAAGCTTCGTGCACTAGCCAACACAACCAACAGTCAGAGCTTCCCGTGTCACAAGCGAGAGGGGGTGTTGAAGTGTATATGTGGGTTGCACTAACCCTTTCCATCAGTTTGGACTGTTGGTTACGTTAGCTAGTGCATGAAGCCTGACATGGTATCAGATCTTGAGTTCAGTGTTGGCTTTCGTGATTTATCTAAAATTGCTGTAGCCCCTGCCGTGTCCATGTGGGTGTTACAGCGTATGTGGATTGCTAGCCCTTTCCATCAGTTGGGACGGTTGGTTGAGTTGGCTAGTGCGTGAAGCTTGACAGTTTGAATGTTCGATGAACCACCCTTTCTCAACAGTCAACACTACTAGTCATTTCTTCTTCTTTTCAGTTTAATATTGTTTCTTGTCTATGTGCAAAGTCAGCCAATTTAATCATGTAAAAAATGTTGGAAGTAAAATTGTGCCCCTATTAATTCTTATATAGTCTATTTGGTTGATTTCCAGATAGGAAAAACAAAGGTGTTTCTAAGAGCTGGACAAATGGCTGATCTGGATGCACGAAGGGCAGAAGTGTTAGGAAAAGCAGCAAGAATTATACAGAGATTAATGCGTACATATATTGCACGGAAACAGTTTGTTTTGGTTAAAAGATCAGCAACACGTCTACAATCTTTCGTTAGAGGTACTGCCCTTCTCTGTTTGCGTGCTCACAGCTTAAAGTGTCGATCCACTGGCTGATGGTCCATGTAGGCAGAATGATCATGATGTCATATCTAATGCAGTTACTGTAGCATTCTACAGATTTCATGTGCTCATATTTTTCCGTGTTGTAACCCAGGGACCTTGGTTCGTAACTTGTATGAGTGCATGAGGCGAGAAGCAGCAGCAGTGAAAATACAAAAAAATGTGCGTCGTCACAAAGCACGCGAATCTTATTTACTACTGCAAGCAGCTGCAGTGACGCTGCAGACAGGCTTAAGGGCAATGTCTGCTCGCAAAGAATTCAGATTCAGAAAGGAAACTAAAGCAGCTGTCCATATCCAAGTATGTCCTGTTTTGGTCAAATTGCTATTAGTTATATTCATCATTTGTGCTAAGCATTCCATGTCCGAGGTCCATCAAATTTCTGAAACTTCACTATTCTCCACCCTGACTTGTTACTATAAAGGCAACCTGTGACATGGCATTTTGAACACAGGCTCGATGGCGTTGCCACAGAGACTATTCGCATTACAAGAATCTGCAGGGAGCAGCTCTTACTTACCAGTGTGCCTGGAGACAAAGGCTTGCAAGAAGAGATCTCAGAAACCTCAAGATGGTAATAACCTTACGCTTTGCATTCCTCCAATGTTCTTTACCATGTCCCATCTGTCATTTCTGTGTTATTCATTAATCATCTGCAGGCTGCGAGAGAAACAGGAGCCCTCAAAGAGGCCAAAGATAAACTTGAGAAGCGTGTTGAAGAGTTAACATGGCGCTTGGGACTGGAGAAGAGATTAAGGGTACCTGTGATTTGTTCATTTGAGTCCTTGTACTGGTCACCCTGTTTGGACTTTGGTAATATGGATGTTCATATTTGATGTTCATTTTGCAGACTGACCTTGAGGAAGCAAAAGCTCAGGAAATTGCTAAGCTGCAAGAAACATTGCGTGATGTACAGCTGCAAGTTGAAGAAGCAAAGTCCATGGTCGTCAAGGAAAGAGAAGCAGCCAGAAAGGCAATTGAAGAAGCACCTCCAGTGATCAAAGAGACTCCTGTATTGATCGAAGACACTGAAAAAGTTAACTCTCTAACAGCTGAAGTTGATCGACTGAAGGTATGGTGGCAGCTGAATCAGTCGTACTCGTCTCATGCAATTATTTTATTTTATCTGGTACTCCCTCCACATCACAAATGGATGTTTTGGACATTGACACGGTCTTCAAGATGTAACTTTGACCACTAATTTCTATCGAGTGCATGTATAAAAAATTAAAAACCAAAAAATTGTAATGTTCTAGAAGCACTTGTTGAGACAAATCTATACATATGATTTTTACCTGTCCAACTCATGTATTTCTGATATATCAAGGGAGTACTTGGTTATAAATAGTTCTAGCTAAGTTGGTGCGCACATAACATAACCCTATATTTACCCTAAACCCTGGAAGCAAGGTCATATGTTGGACATTTTTCATTGACAACAATATTAAACTCTACTTTCATTTGAACCTAACACTCTGCTTCGCCCTGAAAGATTATCCGAATGTATATTCATACAAAATAAATGTTGTCAAGTGTCTCTGTTCAGCCCAGAGAAAAAAGTGAGATGTTCCGCTGCAGTATGTGAAGTGCTAAGAATATTTTATAGTGATTGAACTAAAGGGCAACACAGTGTTGGAATTCGGAAACCTATGTTTGTTGTATGATAAAGGCAAAGTATGATAAATGTAAACTTTGGCTGGATTTCGATTTCACAGGCTTTGCTGCAAACTGAAAGGCAAGCCACAGAGACTGCAAAGAAAGAACATGCTGAAGTTGAACGGAGAAATGAAGAACTAATGAAGAAATTTGAAGCAGCAGAGAAAAAGATCGAGCAACTTCAGGACACTGCCCAGCGGTACAACCCAAATAATGCTACCAGTTACTGTTTATTCGACTTCATGTTGTGCTTGTAAAGGAGCATGCCTCTGTTTACACTTTTATTAGCAGTTTAACACTATGTACTTATTCAGCATAAATATTAAGAGTATTATCATGCAAATATAATCAGGTTGGAAGAGAAAGCAACTAATATGGAGTCTGAGAACAAGGTGCTTCGTCAACAGGCTGTTGCAATTTCTCCTACTGCAAAAACATTAGCTGCATACCATAAGTCTCCTTCCCAAGTATGTCATGCCCCTGGTACTTGCATTCTGTACAAATATATTCTTATTTTCATCATAATGACCTAATATTTCAAATTGCCTGACTCTGACAGCTGAGAACTCCGGACAATGGGAATGCTCCAAATTTGGAGGTGAAATCATCACCAGTAAGTGGAAAGAACATGACCACACACATGACTTACAATTCAAAAATTAACTGATGGTATTGAAATGTTTGTACAGGATGTAACCCCCATCCCACTGAATCTCAAAGAGCTTGAGGCTGAAGAGAAGCCTCAAAAATCACTTAATGAGAAGCAACAGGCATGCTATTTGTTGACTACTTTGTTTGCTCCATCTTTCCCCTCGAAAGAAAGCTATGCACCTTTTCTTGTTTGATCCTGAAAATTGTATCATTGGTGTCGTTCTAATGAGATATCTTTTTTAGCATATGTGATTTGTTAGTTAACATTGTATATTTGGTATATATGCATTTTATGCTCCAGGAAAACCAGGACCTACTAATCAAGTGTGTATCGCAAGATCTGGGATTCTCCAGTGGTAGGGCTATTGCAGCTTGCGTTATATACAGGTGTCTTCTGCACTGGAGATCATTTGAAGTTGAAAGAACTGGTGTTTTTGACCGTATTATTCAAACAATTGGCACTGCTATAGAGGTAGCCATACACATCACTTGTTTCTTAGGGAGCCCTTCTTTCTGTCAGAAATACACTTCAATTTGTCTGGTTTAATTTAATCATGAATTGATATCTAAGCCTTCATGATAGACCTTGAGTAACATATATACTCCCTCTGTCCAGAAATAACTGACTTGTGTTTGTCTAGATTCGAATGTATCTATACACCAAAATGCGTCTAGATACATTTGAATCTAGACAAACCCAAGTCAGTTATTTATGGATGGAGGGAGTATTAAGTAAAATGGCAGTAACAAATATTGAAATTTTAAAATGCTGTAACAATGCAGATTATATTCTCCTTTCCAGTTATCCTCTATGATACTGCTTTCGTGCTATATAGTCAAGTTCAAATTGTTCCTTTCCAAAGGTCCAGGACAATAACGACAAGTTAGCATATTGGCTCTCCAATTCATCCACATTACTCCTACTACTACAACGGACACTGAAAACAACTGGAGCAGCTGGACTCACTCCTCAGAGGCGAAGGTCAACTACTGCATCATTTGGGAGGGTTTTTTCGGTAAAACATCTTTCTCCTATCCAGTTCTTTGCTTCTAGTCTTTCTATTCTTTAGTCTGAGAATTTCTTAATTTCATCGGTGCTGAAAACACAAGGGAATTCGAGCTTCACCACAAAGTGCTGCGCGACCTTTTCTTGGTAGTCGTTTCATTGGAGGACTAGGTGATCTCCGTCAAGTTGAAGCCAAGTATCCTGCTCTGCTTTTCAAGCAGCAGCTTACAGCCTTCCTCGAGAAGATCTATGGAATGATTAGAGACAATCTGAAGAAAGAAATATCTCCATTGCTCGGTCTTTGCATCCAGGTATGATTATTGGCTCTACGATTACTTTTAGTTCACAGAAAAAGAGTAAACCTCAGGGTTTGTTTTTACTGTTACTTGCTTGCAGGCACCAAGAACATCTCGCGCAAGTCTGATAAAAGGATCTCGTTCTCAAGCAAATGCCTTGGCCCAACAAACTCTGATCGCCCATTGGCAGAGTATTGTGAAAATATTAACAAACTATCTGAATGTTTTGAAAGCCAATTATGTATGTAACCTAAAACTGTAAATGGACATACTAATCTCGAGTGAGAATATGCATTAACATCTACTTTGTTGATATGCACAGGTCCCTTCATTCTTAATCAGCAAGGTGTTCACTCAGATATTTTCGTTTATTAACGTTCAGTTGTTCAATAGGTAAGATATGGCTCTTGCTCTACTGGCGGTACATTTTAATTCTTCCTGCTAGGGTTTTAAGATATTCCATATCTTGTAGTCTGCTTCTCCGGCGTGAGTGCTGTTCATTTAGCAACGGAGAATATGTCAAAGCTGGATTGGCCGAGTTAGAGCAGTGGTGCATTTATGCCACTGAAGAGGTAGATGTCGGTGATTTTTTTCCCTTTGTGATATTTCATTTGTGTGCTAATTTTGTGTGGTCTATAGTATGCAGGTTCTTCCTGGGAAGAATTGAAACATATTAGGCAGGCTGTTGGATTCCTTGTATGTGTTCTATACTAATTAGACGTTTTATTTGCAACTTTCGATGTGAAAAGTTGTTTAAGCTAATTGATGTATACTTGGTTTATTAGGTAATTCATCAAAAGCCAAAGAAAACGTTGAAAGAAATCACCAACGATTTGTGCCCTGTAAGTGACTTTGAACTCGGATGAGCTTTGCCAGTCATTAAAGCATATGTTTGTTATGACTCACATATTCTGGAAACTTTCAGGTCCTCAGCATACAACAGCTATATCGAATTAGTACAATGTATTGGGATGACAAGTATGGCACCCACACAGTTTCGTCAGAGGTAAGCTTGTTATACTTAATTTAATTGCTGGTTTGTGTTCCTTCACCACGATAGCCTTTTTTAACAGTGAAACTAAATGATTTAGGTCATCTCGAGTATGCGAGTAATGATGACAGAAGACTCAAACAATGCAGTGAGCAGTTCTTTCTTGTTGGATGATGATTCAAGGTTATTTTCTGTTCCAGGTTCAGTAATTAGTTCACAGTTATTTCATGTTTCTGATGTAACATTTTCCATGATAATCCAAACTGCAGCATTCCATTTTCGGTGGATGACATCTCAAAGTCAATGACAGAAATTGAGGTAACTGACATTGATATGCCACCATTGATCCGGGAGAATTCCGGCTTTACCTTCTTACACCAAAGAAAGGACTAAACAGGTGGTCCTTCCGCTTGTGGATCTCTTCCACATTCCTTTCCCCACTCAGACCTATGCACAGATCATGTACATATATGCACGCCATTTTTTTCTTCTACAAATCAAATCTAGTCTTGCCAAGGTAAAATTGTAGATCAAGTTTGCTATTTTTGGTTAGGTCGGTTTGATTAAATTGGTTCTTTCTTCAGTTGGTCTCCCTTTTTTTGGGAGTTCAATTTTATATTAAAATGCTAGGGGTCGGATGCCCCTGGTCAGGATCCTGAGCTGCTATTGGAAAAGCTCGTGGTCCTTTTAGCCCTTGGAAAGTTTTTTCCACAGCTACGAGTCCATTGTTTGTGTCGTCTATTTCAATCCTCACTGTATTGTAAATTGGCATTGCAAAGAAGATTATACCTTGAAAGAAATACAGCGAGTTTTTGGTGTACTCTGCTTAGATTCTTGTTTCATCTGCCTTTCAATTCACAATCATACACTTAGAGACCATAAAAGTCTCGAAGATAAGATAGCCGAGCGTAAGTTGATTCTAAAGAAATCTGTGCACTTGCATTATTTTTCTATAGATACGTTGGCTTGATTGATTCAGATGAAAGAACTACCTCTGATGCCGCACCACGCACCTTGATGAAGTCGCTATGGCGACCATGTTCGCCACATGAAAGAAGAGGGAGTGGTGAGAGTGCAGATGAAGTTCTGACTAACGATTTTTTAATGAGGGGTGTCCTCCCGATTTCCATTAAAGAAATCAGTGTTTGCTACAGGTCTGAGAATACAGCAAACTAGCTAAGCCTTTTACGAAGGAAAATTCCCTAAGCCAGTAAGCCAGGAATGCGAACGTTCTTTTTTTTTTTTTGGGTAAAGGCATGCAAACGTTCTAGCTAGCAGACCAACGAATACCTCAAAGAAAGAAACGCTTTTTTTTGGCGGGTAAAGGCATGCAAACGTTCTAGCTAGCAGACCAACGAATACCTCAAAGAAAGAAGAGAGAGAACAGTGAAAACAAGTCTAATGGGCGCCGGGGTGCATATAAATCTATTATTTGAAAACACATTTCAAAAAGTTAAAAATTTGAGAGAAAAATATTTGCATGTACGTACTACATTCTATGTTCGTACATAAGTTTTCAGAGAACAAAAATATTTGTCTCCGGTGTAAAAAGACAATCTTCAATGCTCCAACATGACTATTCATGAATATCTTTTTGTCTTTCTTTGCACAAGCCACATAAAATGGTTTTTTCCTGAAAATTTGCGTGCGAACGATGTACACATGATATTTTGTTTCAGAATTTTTTGTCATCTTAAAATTTATTTTGTATGAATTCTCGTAATTGTTCAAATGTACCTACAAGCCAAAACATCACCTCCGTCTAATCTAGCACATCAACAGGCCCTAGAATTTGTCTCCGCCCATGTCTCTAGCCCTTTGCCGCACGGAAAACCTAACCTGCCACTGGCTCGAATAGCTTTGGTCCCCAGGGTAGCCTTAAAAAAACGACAAAGTGAACTTATTCTTGAAGACTCGTCACAAAACTTGGTTTTAAAATCAATTTTTGAAATAACGTTTTACCATGGTTCCCTATCACACAGAGCCATGCTCTACAATATGGCGCCTCCATCAATGGAGCCTCTCAGAAGCATCGAGGGAGCCATGCTCCATCCGACGTGGCGGTTGTCCCCACTCTAGGCCCATGTCTCGTATGTATGGCGCCGTGGCAGCTGTCGCCATGTGATGATGCATGACTCCCTCGTAGCTGGTGCCATGTCGTTTGACCAAATAAACAGATGATCTTGCAGGTGGGCCGACAAAATAAAATTAATTGATTGAACCGTGGGTGGGGTGCAACACATATTTTTGTTGAGGCTTCTTGTTGATGTTCTTGTTGCGGAAGTTTTTGTTGGGAGATCCTTGCGAATCATTCATCCCCATGGTCTTCTCTTTTCTCATATGCGCAACAAAGTGGTTAGTTTGGCCACTGTTGTAGCAAGTTCTCACTTTTGACCCATTTGGCCTTGAACCACTAGATGTGTTCTTTGACTACTTTTTTGGCCTTGAGTTTGTTCCCTTGTTGCTCCAAAAGGTTCTTGAAGCTAGAGCCATGTGCTCATGGTAGAAAAATGCAGAAAAGAACTAGGAGAACTCATGAAGACTGGTACTGACCATGACATATATGTAAGGTATGTGATCACATGTATGAATTGTTGTATTGTGAGGATATGTTATGGATGCAACTGTCGAGAATTAATTGCTTAAAGGAGGGGATCACAATACTAAATATTTCCATCAAAAGGCTGTTTAGAAAGCATGGAAGAATAAAATTAAAAAGCTTAAAGATGATGGGGGGAGTTTGGAAGGATGTTCCATCGGACATGGAATGTATGGCCACATCTTACTTTAAGGAGTTATTTGCCCGTGATCCTAATCTTAATTTTCAAGGGCTAAGTGAGCTATGGCAAGAGCGGGTGACAATGGATATGAATGATAGCCTATGCAAAGAATCTACATATGAGGAGATAGGTGATGCCTTGCTCCAAATGGGGCATTGAAAGCACAAGGTATTTATGGATTTTCTGCAAGATTCTACCAACGAAATTAGGGAACAATGAAGGCTCGGGTAATTAATGCGGTTAAGCTTTTCTTTACTACATGATACATGCCAGAGGGAGTCAATGATACTGCTATAGTGTTGATCCCCAAAACCGACCAACCTGAAACTCTAGAGAACTTTAGGCCTATTAGTATTTGCTAAGTTCTATATGAAATAATTGCAAAGTACCTTGTCAATAGATTAAGACCAATTCTTGGTGAGATCATCTGTATCAGAGTGCCTTTGTGCCAGGGCGCCTGAGCACGGATAATTGCGGTGACCCATCACACCACTGCATGTTGTAGTGCGCAAGTCGTAGACATAATATTCAAACATAGTATTCACGAAGTACAGTTTTGCAAATATCGCATCATGTAGAGTGGTATAACAGAAACATTGCGAGTCCACAACTTTTACATGTTCATTGTTTTCAAACATAATTGTAGAAATGTTTTCAAATCCTCATCGGTCCACTGAGAACTTCTTTGAATTTTAAAATTCAAACTAACTAACTCGAATAGCAATAGCATCACTAGATGAAATGCCACTGGATCTTAGCAACTTATTTAAATAAGTCTATGCTGCTCGACTCATCTATAATATTCTAAAGACCACTTTTTTGTTTCCATGTCTTTAGGGTCTGCTCCATATTCTGTATCGTAGTATACTCCTTCAGTGCCTCCAGAAAGATCTAGTTCTCGTAATAGACCTCTCCGTCGTCACTGTGTGTATTGTGTTCCTCTGTCTCGATATTCTCACAGTCTAGCAAGGGTATAAGAGGCTAGTTTGATTACGAGCATACTTAGCAAGTTTTATAGTTGGTTGTGTAACCATGGATTCAGTCATCCAGGTTTCCTTTTTGTTTTATAAACTGGTTTCTTAACAAAGGTTGCTTTTAATATAGAAAAACTATGTCTGCCAGTTTTCACAGGTTGTTAGAACTTTCTTAACTTCCTTTTTACGCTGCATTCGTAATCCATTCCCCGGATAGGGAGTATCATGACACGTTTTATACACTCTCGAGAGGCGCGCTACTTTTCCCACAAACGTCTCAGGCCTTATTGTCGTAACACACTTTCTTAGGTGTTTCCCCTATTACTAAGTTTCTCCAAGTCATGTTGAGCTCTACCTAATTCCATATTGCTTCCTTTGCACTGAATCCAGTCAACGACCGCTGCTCAAATGCTATCCTTTCGGAGATACTAAAGTTTTCATCTTGCAGCACAAGATGGGGACATTATGTGCTCCCACGCACTGCTTCCTCTCAGGGAATACAACCCAACTTAGTCATCTGGAGTTACACAGAACGAAGAACTTCTGCTCGTCTCATTCCAAGAGTTGTGGTCAAGCGGTTTATACGTCGCCTTGAAATAACTGACTACATGTGTTATTCACTCCTAAGCACTCTTGGTACAATGGAATATTTTCCCACAACATCTCACATTGTGGTTTTCATTTACCTTTTATTCATTCATTTCATTCATAAAATAATGTTTACTTTTTGTAGGAACATTGTGATACATTTGGAAAAGTATTTTCAAAATATAACTTGCAAGAGTTTTGCTAGGTTGAACTTTCCAATTCTATGCAAGGTTGAACTTGCTTGGTAACTGCGAGATAATGCAGTTCGAAGGTTCAAGTTGACTCTTAACCTCGGGTTCTGTAAAAAGCAATCATTGTCCAATAAATACAATGCTTTGAAAACCAATATGCTTTAATGCAACTATATGATATGCAATGTGTTCACTCAATTGCTTTCAAATCCCTTTGATTTGAATTGCTGTGGTTTTAGATAAATTTCCGTTTTTAGGGTTTTATTTGAATTTCACTTTATAATTTTTATATATCAGCATTATATAAATTTATTAAAATTCAAATTTGTGAGTTTTTTGTTTTAAAATAATATTCCCTAATTTTTAGGAATATTATTTAGGCTTATATGATTTTTAGAGTATTTTTACTCATTTAAGCATTTATTTAAGTCAAATAACTCACTTGGAATTTTTTATCATTTCAAAAATATTTTTGATAATTTTGGAAAAATAGGGTTTGGAATCCTTGCATTTTTCCTATTTATTTTTAGGAAATGCCTTTGGTCATTTTTGAAAATGGGCCTTTTAAATAAATATGAAATGAATAAACTATCTTTGGGCCCACTAGTCAGAACAACTGGTCAAAACCAGCTGACCTGGTTCGGTCGAACCGAACTGGTCCACCTCTCCCCATCACTCTCACGTGCTCGCTCGCTCTCCCTCTCGCGTGCTCCCTCTCTATGACTACTACGTGCCGCCGCCACCGCATCATCGATTCCAACTGTTCCAGGCCATCTTCGTCACCACCTTGGCTCGTAATCGAACCAACGCTCTTCACTCTACCTTCCTACCTCTTATATTTGCCTATCTCTACTTCTCGCGGTCTCACGCTGTTGGAGATATGCCCAAGAGGCAATAATAAAAGTGATTATTATTATATCTTTGTGTTTATAATGAATGTTTGTATCCCATGCTATAATTGTATTATTAGGAAACACTAATACATGTGTGTTTTGTAAACATGTAAGAGTCCCTAGTAAGCCTCTTGTTGAACTAGCTTGTTGATTGATTGATGATCATGGTTTCCTGATCATGGACATAAGGATGTGATTAATAACAATGTTATATCATTAGGAGAATGATGTGATGGACATACACCCATAGTAAGCGTAGCATAAGATCAAGTCATTAAGTTCGTATTGCTATAAACTTTTAAATACATAGTAACCTAATCCTTCGACCATGAGGTTGTGTTAATCACCATCACCGGATGGGTACTTTGATGACATCAAACACCGCTTCATAACTGGGTGGTCATAAAGGTGTCATTGGGTATTCTGAAAGTATGTGTTGAAGCGCATGGACCAAGATTGGGATTTGTCCATCCATATGACGGATAGATATGCTCTGGGCCCTCTCAGTGAAATGTCGTCTAGTTAGCTTGCAAGCATGTGACTGGGTCGCAAGGGATGACATATCACGGAACGAGTAAAGAGTACTTATCAGTAACGAGGTAGAACTAGGTATGGAGATACCAACGATCAAACCTCGGATAAGTATAGTATCGTGTGACAAAGGGAATTGGTTTCATATGTAAATGGTTCAATCGATCACGAAGTCATCGTTGAGTATGTGGGAGCCATTATGGATCTCCAGGTCCCGCTGATGGTTATTGATAGGAGATGTGTCTCTATCATGTCTGCATATTCACGAACCGTAGGGTGACACACTTAAGGTTCGAAGTTGTTTTAAGTAGATATGGAATGTGCGTTGGAGACCGAATGTTGTTCGGAGTCTCGGATTGGATCCGGGACATCACGAGGAGATCCGGAATTGTCCGGAGAATAAGATTCATATATTGGGGATCATTTTCTGAGTTAGGAAATTTTCCGGAGTGTTTGTATGAGGATTCTAGAAGGTTTCGGAAGGTTCTAGAAGATTTCTTGGAGTTTGCTTGAAAATCAAGATAGGGATCAAGGAGTCCTGGTGGGTCAAGACAAGGAGTCGTGGGGGAGGAGGACTCCTCCCCCCTCCCCAATCCGCCGGCCCAAGGAGGTGGGGAGTCCTACTAGGACTCCCCCTCCCCAGGCGCCCTCCCTCCTTTAAATAGAAGAGGGAGGCGCCACCCCTTGCCCCTCCTCCATAACACCCAATCTCTGCCGCCTCTCTCCTCCTCCTTTCTTCTGCACAGGCATAGGCAAAGCCCTGCAGAATTCTCTACTCCACCACCACCACCACGCCGTCGTGCTGCTGTGATTCCGTGGAGAAGATCTACTACCTCCGCTGCTCGCTGGAACGAGGAGATGAAGGTCTGCTTCGACTCCGCACGTGTGACCGACTGCGGAAGCGCTGCCCGAACGCGGCGCCGGAAGGATCGTCCACTTGACCGACTGCGGAAGCGCTGCCGGAAGGATCGTCCACACGATCTTGAGATCGGCAAGTGATCGACTACATCAACCACGAGATCTAATCTCGTTAACGCTTTCGGATCTATGAGGGTTAGTTCCTATCTATCTTGTTGCACATGTCTAATAGATTAGATCTTGGCTTTTATCTAGATTAGATCTGGGTCTTGTTCGTTCTTGCAGTAGAATTTTTTTGTTTTCCATGCTCCGAACCCATCAGTGGTATCAGAGCCGTATCTATGCGTAGATCTGTTGCACGAGTAGAACACAATGTTTTTGTGGGCGTTGATGCTTTTGTTGTCGGTGTCTTAGTGTGTACTTTGCATCTTGCGGCATGGTGGGATGAAGCGGCTCGGGCTAACATTACATGTCATCGCACATGAGACTTGCTCCATGCTTGACGTGCAACTTGCTTTGCACAAGTGGCTTTGCGGGTGTCTGTCTCTCCCACCATAGTTAAGATTCAATTTACAATGAGCATCTGACAACACTTGTATCAACGTTGTGGTTCTTGTTCGTAGGTAAGATCGGTCTTATGCGAAAGCCCCAAACCACGTAAAACTTAGAGGCGTCTAACTTGTTTTTGCAGGGGTTTTGTGATGTGATATGGCCATCATGTGATTGTGATTGTATTTGATGTATGCAATGATCCTTGTTGTAATATGGCAACCGGCAGGAGCCTAATGGTTGTCTTTAATTCTGTTAAGACCTGCGTGTCTATTCATCTTGTAATAGCTTTATTCCAAGTAGCTGTAATAGTTGCTGGTGATGATGGACAATCATGAAGCGGCGCCACTGACCTTGACGCAATGCTGGTGATGATGGAGATCATGTTCGTGCTTTGGAGATGGAGATCAAAGGCGCAAGAAGAAAAGGCCATATCATATCACACTAATTATGAATTGCCTGTGATGTTAATCCTTTATGCATCTTGTATTGCTTAGATCGCGATGGTAGCATTATAAGATGATACCTCTCACTAAATATCAAGTAATAAAGTGTTCACCCTTAGTTGGCACCGTTGCTAAGACTCGTCGTTTCGAAGCATCTCGTGATGATAGGATGTGATAGATTCTACGTGTGCATACAACGGGTGCAAGCCAGATTTGCACATGCGGAAACTAAGGTTATCTTGACGAGCCTAGCATGTACAGACATGGTCTCGGAACACGGAATACCGAAAGGTCGAGCATGAGTCATATAAATGATATGATGAACATGAAGATTGTTCGCCGATAAAACTACATCTTCTCTCGTGAAGATCGGACTTGGTGTAGTGGACTTGGTTCGTGTAATCACTAAGACAATGTGAGGGATTTTGTTTTGAGTGGGAGTTCACCTAGTTAGTTTAAGAATTAAATATGAACTCAATTTGTCATAAACTTAGTCTAAACTACTTGCAAATTGTTGTAGATTATGGCGACCCCCTCCATCAATTTCAATGCGTTCCTAGAGAAAGAAAAGCTTAAGAACAATGGAAGCAATTTCACGGACTGGTTCCGTGGACTGAAGATCGTCCTCAGGGCTGGTCAGTTGACCTATGTGCTCGAAGCACCGCTAGGTGACCCACCTACAGATGATGCCACCGATGACGTAAAGAATGTTTACGCCACTCGGAAAAATCATTACTCCACAGTTCAGTGTGCCATCCTGTACGATTTAGAAGCGGAGCTCCAGAAGCGTTTTGAGCACCACGACCCGTTCGAGATCATTAAGGAGCTCAGGCCAATTTTTGAGACTCGCGCGGCCATGGAGAGCTATGAGGCCTCCGAAAAGTTCTTTAACTGTAAGATGGAAGAGGGAAGCTCCGTTAGCGAGCACGTGCTCACCATGTCTGGGTACGCAAAGAAGCTCCAAGAGTTGGGAATATCGATTCCTAATGAGTTGGGGATTCACCATCTCCTCCAATCACTGCCACCAAGTTACAAGAACTTTGTGATGAACTACAACATGCACTGCATGAACAAGACGTTGCCTGAAGTGTCATCCATGCTGAAAACTGCTGAAGTGGAGATCAAGAAGGAGCACCAAGTGTTGATGGTCAATAAGACCACCAATTTCAAGAGACAGGGCAAGCCTAAGAAGAAGGGCAACTTCAAGAAGGACGGCAAGAAAGCTGCCGCACCTGCAAAGAAGCCCAAGGCTGGTCCCAAGCCTGAAACTGAGTGCTTCTACTGCAAGGGTGCTGGTCACTGGAAGCGTAACTGCCCCAAGTACCTGGCGGATCTGAAGAACGGCAACATCAAGAAGAAAGGTATATTTGATATATGTGTTATAGATGTGTATCTTACTAGTAATCGTAGTAGTGCCTGGGTATTTGATACTGGTTCGGTTGCTCATATTTGTAACTCGAAACAGGAGCTGCGGAATAAACGAAGACTGGCAAGAGACGAGGTGACGATGCGCGTTGGAAATGGCTCCAAGGTTGATGTGATCGCCGTCGGCACGCTCCCTCTACATCTACCTTCGGGATTAGTTTTAAATTTGAATAATTGTTATTTGGTGCCTGCGTTAAGCATGAACATTATATCTGGATCATGTTTATTGCGAGACGGTTACTCTTTTAAGTCCGAGAATAAAGGTTGTTCGATTTATATGAGTAATATCTTTTATGGTAATGCACCTGAGATGAATGGTTTATTCTTACTGAATCTCGATAGTAGTGATACACATGTTCACAACATAGATGCTATACAAATAAAATTGAATGATAATTCTACATACATGTGGCACTGCCGTCTTGGTCACATTGGAGTGAAGCGTATGAAGAAACTCCATTCAGATGGACTTCTTGAATCACTTGATTTTGAATCACTTGAAAGATGCGGAGCATGTCTAATGGGAAAAATGACTAAGACTCCATTCTCTGGAATAATGGAGCGAGCTACAGACTTATTGGAAATAATACATACCGATGTGTGCGGTCCAATGAGTGTAGCATCGCGTGGTGGATATCGTTATGTTCTCACTTTCACGGATGACTTGAGTAGATATGGGTATGTCTACTTTATGAAACATAAATCCGAAACTTTCGAGAAGTTTAAGGAATTTCAAAGTGAAGTGGAAAATCATTGTAACAAGAAGATTAAGTTTCTGCGCTCTGACCATGGAGGTGAATATCTGAGTTATGAGTTTGGCATGCATTTAAAGAAATGTGGAATACTTTCGCAGTTGACACCGCCGGGAACACCACAGCGTAAGGGTGTGTCCGAACGTCGTAATCGAACTCTCTTATATATGGTTCGGTCTATGATGTCTCTTACAGATTTACCGTTATCATTTTGGGGCTATGCATTAGAGACAGCCGCATTCACTTTAAATAGGGCACCATCTAAATCCGTTGAAACGACACCGTACGAATTATGGTTTGGTAAGAAACCTAAGTTGTCGTTCCTTAAAGTTTGGGGTTGCGAAGCATATGTAAAGAAGTTACAACCTGATAAGCTAGAACCCAAAGCGGAGAAACGCATCTTCATAGGATACCCTAAAGAAACAATTGGGTATACCTTCTATCATAGATCCGAAGGCAAAGTTTTCATTGCCAAGAATGGATCCTTTCTTGAGAAGGAGTTTCTCTCGAGGGAGGTGACTGGAAGGAAAGTAGAACTCGATGAGGTTATTGAACCTTCTCTCGGATTTGAGAGTAGCGCAGCACTGGAAGATGTTTTTGTGCCGCCTGCACCAATTGGAGAGGAAGCTAATGATAGTGATCATGAAACTTCAAATGAAGTTACTACTGAACCTCGCAGGTCAACGAGGGTTCGTACCACTCCTGATTGGTATGACTCTGCCTTGAACGTCATGTTGGTGGACAACGCTGATGACCCTGCGACGTATGAAGAAGCTATGGTGAGCCTAGATTCCGACAAATGGCTAGAAGCCATGAAATCCAAAATGGGATCCATGTATGAAAACCAAGTGTGGACTTTGGTGGACTTACCAGATGGCCGTAAGGCTGTCGAGAACAAATGGATTTTCAAGAGAAAAACAGATGCTGATGGTAATGTTACCGTCTATAAAGCTCGACTTGTCGCGAAAGGGTTCCGACAAATTCAAGGAGTTGACTATGATGAGACTTTCTCACCAGTAGCGAAGCTAAAGTCTGTGAGGATTTTGTTAGCAATTGCTGCACATTTTGATTATGAGATTTGGCAGATGGATGTCAAAACGGCGTTCCTTAATGGTGACATTGACGAAGAGTTGTATATGGTACAACCCAAGGGTTTTGTCGATCCTAAAGATGCTGACAAGGTATGCAAGCTTCAGCGCTCCATTTATGGACTGAAGCAAGCATCCCGGAGTTGGAATCAACGTTTTGATAAAGTAATCAAAAACTTTGGGTTTATACAAACTTATGGAGAAGCTTGTATTTACAAGAAAGTGAGTGGGAGCTCTGTAGCATTCCTAGTACTATATGTAGATGACATATTGTTGATTGGGAATGATATAGAACTTCTTAGTAGCGTCAAAACCTATTTGAATAATATTTTTTCAATGAAGGATCTTGGCGAAGCGGCATATATTCTAGGCATCAAGATTTATAGAGATAGATCAAGACGCCTAATAGCGCTTTCACAAAGTACATACTTAGACAAAGTTCTAAAGAAGTTTAGAATGTAAGATAGCAAGAAAGGGTTCGTGCCCATGTTGTCAGGTAAGACCTTGAGTAAAACTCAAAGTCCAGCTACGACAGAAGATAGAGAGAAAATGAATAATATTCCCTATGCCTCGGCCATAGGTTCTATCATGTATGCCATGCTGTGTACAAGACCGGATATAACACATGCTGTTAGTTTGACTAGCAGATATCAAAGTGATCCTAGAATGGAGCACTGGACAGCTGTCAAGAATGTCCTAAAGTACCTAAATAGGACTATGGATATGGTTCTTTCTTATGGAGGTGATGAACAACTTGTTGTAAACGGTTACACCGATGCTAGTTGGAACACCGATCCGGATGACTCGAAGTCACAGTCGGGATACGTATTTATTTTGAATGGTGCTAAAGTGAGCTGGAGGAGTGCGAAGCAAAGCGTTGTGGCGAAATCTTCAACTGAATTGGAATACATAGCTGCTTCGGAGGCTGCACAAGAAGCCGTTTGGATGAAGGAATTCATTACTGAACTTGGCGTGGTTCCCAGTGCGTTGGACCCGATGGCCATCTACTGTGACAACACAGGTGCCATAGCTAATGCACAGGAGCCAAGGTCACATAGCAAGCTGAAGCACATCAAGCTACGTTTCCACGCTATTCGCGAGTATGTCCGAGATGGTGACATAAAGATTTGCAAAGTACACACTGATCTGAATGTGGTAGATCAGTTGACTAAACCTCTCCCTAGGGCAAAGTATGACCAACACCAGAACGCCATGGGTGTTCGGTATATTACCATGTAATCTAGATTATTGACTCTAGTGCAAGTGGGAGACTGTTGGAGATATGCCCAAGAGGCAATAATAAAAGTGATTATTATTATATCTTTGTGTTTATGATGAATGTTTACATCCCATGCTATAATTGTATTATTAGGAAACACTAATACATGTGTGTTTTGTAAACATGTAAGAGTCCCTAGTAAGCCTCTTGTTGAACTAGCTTGTTGATTGATTGATGATCATGGTTTCCTGATCATGGACATAAGGATGTGATTAATAACAAGGTTATATCATTAGGAGAATGATGTGATGGACATACACCCATAGTAAGCGTAGCATAAGATCAAGTCATTAAGTTCGTATTGCTATAAGCTTTTAAATACATAGTAACCTAATCCTTCGACCATGAGGTTGTGTTAATCACCATCACCGGATGGGTACTTTGATGACATCAAACACCGCTTCATAACTGGGTGGTCATAAAGGTGTCATTGGGTATTCTGAAAGTATGTGTTGAAGCGCATGGACCAAGATTGGGATTTGTCCATCCATATGACGGATAGATATGCTCTGGGCCCTCTCAGTGAAATGTCGTCTAGTTAGCTTGCAAGCATGTGACTGGGTCGCAAGGGATGACATATCACGGAACGACTAAAGAGTACTTATCAATAACGAGGTAGAACTAGGTATGGAGATACCAACGATCAAACCTCGGATAAGTATAGTATCGTGTGACAAAGGGAATTGGTTTCGTATGTAAATGGTTCAATCGTTCACGAAGTCATCGTTGAGTATGTGGGAGCCATTATGGACCTCCAGGTCCCGCTGATGGTTATTGATAGGAGATGTGTCTCTGTCATGTCTGCATATTCACGAACCGTAGGGTGACACACTTAAGGTTCGAAGTTGTTTTAAGTAGATATGGAATGTGCGTTGGAGACCGAATGTTGTTCGGAGTCTCGGATTGGATCCGGGACATCACGAGGAGATCCGAAATTGTCCGGAGAATAAGATTCATATATTGGGGATCATTTTCTGAGTTAGGAAATGTTCCGGAGTGTTTGTATGAGGATTCTAGAAGGTTTCAGAATGTTCCGGAAGGTTATAGAAGATTTCTTGGAGTTTGCTTGAAAATCAAGATAGGGATCAAGGAGTCCTGGTGGGTCAAGACAAGGAGTCGTGGGGGAGGAGGACTCCTCCCCCCCTCCCCAATCCACCGGCCCAAGGAGGTGGGGAGTCCTACTAGGACTCCCCCTCCCCAGGCGCCCTCCCTCCTTTAAATAGAAGGGGGAGGCGCCACCCCTTGCCCCTCCTCCATAACTCCCAATCTCTGCCGCCTCTCTCCTCCTCCTTTCTTCTGCACAGGCATAGGCGAAGCCCTGCAGAATTCTCTACTCCACCACCACCACCATGCCGTCGTGCTGCTGCGATTCCGTGGAGAATATCTACTACCTCCGCTGCTCGCTGGAACGAGGAGAGGAAGGTCTGCTTCGACTCCGCACGTGTGACCGACTGCGGAAGCGCTACCCAAACGCGGCGCCGGAAGGATCGTCCACTTGACCGACTGCGGAAGCGCTGCCGGAACGCGACGCCGGAAGGATCGTCCACACGATCTTGAGATCGGCAAGTGATCGACTACATCAACCACGAGATCTAATCTCGTTAACGCTTTCGGATCTACGAGGGTTAGTTCCTATCTATCTCGTTGCACATGTCTAATAGATTAGACCTTGGCTTTTATCTAGATTAGATCTGGGTCTTGTTCGTTCTTGCGGTAGAAATTTCTAGGTGCTACCATAATTACTAATCTCTCTGCCTAATACTATGCTAAAGTTTAGCTATAAACTCTTGAAGACGCAAAAATGGGATTGAGGAAGATCTGATGTAGTTCTTTCCTCTCCTTGCTCCTGTTCTTGCTCCTTTCTCCTCTCTAGATCTGTTTCTCTCTATTTAGTGTGAAAAGATGTTTTCCTCTCTCTCAACCTCTGGTCTAAGATTGTTTCTTATGAGCTGTGCTCTGAGGATTTGTGAGCTTTGGGGTTGGGTCTGGGTGCTATTTATAGTAATCTAGGATTCACCTAGTGTTGACACGTCACTGTCTGCATGCACTTAGTAAGCTTCTTATACCACCTCTCTAGCTTAACTTCTAGTGTTCTAATCATCTTATGTCATATGCTAATTGTGGTATGTCGGTTAAGGGGCATTTTGGCACTTTTCCCTTAACAGATTGGGCAAAACATTGTTATTATTCTTAGTTATTATAGTGATCTTGAATTTGTTGCTTACATGATTTCCTAATAATTTTTCTTATGTACCTTGATGAACTACAATTGTTCATTAGCGGTCACTTGATTCTTTTAAAAGAATCCTAAGTTTGAGGTGTACTTCTTACTTGTTGTGATTTCTATTATGTTATTTCTTACTATTGTTCCTTGGTTTCACTACTTAATCTATTGGTGGTTTGTACTGGTTTCTATTCATGGATACTATGGTTGTTGTCTTGCTAGCTAGCTACTAGCTTATATGGTTCTGCCTACTTCTATTGTTGTTTCTGTATACTTTAATGTGACTTGGTCTCTTGATCTTGTAGTTGTGTTCCTCTATTGTCATATAGTTATCTAATTAGCTGGTCTTGGTTACAGGCTTGTGTGTTGTCTCAGCTGCTGTGAACTATTGCTCCAAATGTTGCTTTCCTGGTACTTTTGGAATATGATCTATTGTGTTGCTTTGTTTCTTTTGCTAAAAACCTCAAACTGGTGAGGTTTAGGACAAGTTCCTGGACCTTGCCCATGGATTCCATATCAAATGGATTCACCACTTGGTGGATCCAACATTTTAAAACCAAACTTGGTTATTTTTGTGTTTGTTTGTCTAGAGGTCAAGATGGGATAGAAAATTAAGAAGAGCAAGAAATCGATAAGTAGTGTAGTTTAGGGTTTTAGTTTAGGTTTTTTCCTTTCTTTTTATTTTGTAGTTTGTATTAAGTTCCACTTCTCTGTAATATTCTTTTGTAAAGAACCTTCTCAATATTGATATCAATAAATATTCTTTTTATAAACATTGTCTCTTTACTTTACCTTGTCGTGAATTCTTTTGATTTACTTATGAATATACGAATTCAAGTTTGAATTATTCAAACCTCCATTTGAACTCAATAGTCACAAGATCTATGTGTATGTGTGGTTTTGAGCATTTAACTCAATGTATGATGTAAATTCATTTTAAATTCCTAGATTTTGGAAATTACAAGTTCACTTTGAAAATTGAATTCAAATCCTAGTGTTGACCTAAGTCAAACTTCACTAGAGTTCAATCTCAATCCCTTGCAACTCTTTAAAACAAAGTCCTCTAAATTTTTCAAATGCATGCTATGCAAAAACACTCATCACAAATCAGTCCTCTAAATGTTCCTATTCTTTGGGTCATCACATCCTCTCCCCTTATAAGAACTTCGTCCCGAAGTTACGGAACTCAGTACGTGAAGAGTTGAGGATAGTCTCGGCATAAATCTTATTATTTTTCCCACATAGCTTCGCATTTTGGATGGTGTTTCCATTGTACTTTGCAGTACTTAATGGCTCTATTTCTTAATCGTTTCTAATTTTTTGCTAAATCTTTTTGATGGTATCTCTTCGTAAGTAAGGTATGACTGTAATTCTAACTTTGAATAATGTACTATGTCCTCTAGTTCTTTCAAACACTTTTGTAACTGCAACACGTGGAACACGTTATGAACTTGAGATAACCCCGATGGTAACTCTAATTCATAAGATACTTTTCCTTTTGACTTACGATTCAGAATGGTCCTATGTATCTCGAGCTTAACTTTCCTTTCACTCTGAATCTCTTTACTCCTTTAGTCGGTCTGACTCTTAAGTATACCATATCTCTGATTGATGGTTCCCATGTTAGACATTTCAAATTTGCATAACTTTTCTATCTACTCTGCACTATCTTTAATCGATCTCGTATTATGTCTATGATATTCTATTGGTCTTTGATAAAATCAGGCTCTAATTCTTTGTCTTTGCCTTCTTCATACCAACAAATTGGTGATCGGCACTGTCTTTCATATAGTTCTTCAAATGGTGGCATCTTAGTACTACTTTGATAACTGTTGTTATAGGAAAATTTGGCTAACGGTAGGTTTTCATTCCATGATTTGCTGAAATATAAAGCACATGCTCTTAGCATATCCTCAAGAATCTGATTGGTTCTTTTGGTTTGCCCTCCAATTTCCAGATGATAAGCGGTACTAAAGTCTAATTGTTATCTCAAGGCTTGTTGTAAGTGTATCGAAAATGTTGAAGTGAATACAAATCCTGTTAGGAATGATGCCCTAGAGGTTCACATTCCGCCTTGTATTTGTAACCCGGAATCCGGCTTAGAGCTAGTTGTATATGTCACTACAATTGTTGCGGGTGTGGAACCATATACTTATATCTAGCTCTAGCCATTTTGTCCTTAGTGTTTATGAGGTTGGGAGGGAAACCCACTGCCGAGACTAATTTGTAACTCGGAAGATGACAATGTTTCACGTGTCATGAGCATGGAGATGCTATCCGCCTTGTATTGGCTAGTTGGAAGAGGAACGATAGCCGAACCGATCCAAAGGTTAGTAGGATGTGAGCACATCATCATACACTCCAACTAACACAATGGAATCCTTAGACCTGAGGGGATCACACGATCCGAGTTGTAGAAAAGCCGGCTTTGACTCCATCTAACGCTCACCTTAACTAGGAGTCATAAGGGTGGTCTTGGGCCGACTTCGAAGCAAGCTGCATGACATGGATCAACCAAGACAAAATTTGCCCCTCCATTGATGACCCACAAGTATAGTGGGTGTATCGCAGTATTTTCGATATGTAAGAGTGTCGAACCCAACGAGGAGCAAAAGGTGTTGACGAGTGGCTTGGAGCAGGAATTCTCTGTAAATACTTAGCAAACGGATTTTTAGGGGTTTTTGATAATGCAGATAAATAAAGTAGAGTAAATAAAAGACAATAATAATAAATGCAGCAAGTGGCCCAATCCTTTCTTTAGCGAAGGACAAGCCGGTTGTATTACTTAAGATGACCAAACGTTCTCGAGGACACACGGGAATATTGTCAAGTGCTTTCGCTTCATATAGTTGATTAATCTTCTTTAGTTAGATAAGTGTTGTGTGGGTGAACCTGTACTAATGTACTGACCTTCCTAGGACTAATACATACTTGTGATTATACCCCTTGCAAGCATCCGCGAGTACAAGAAAGTAATTAAGATAGAAACTTAACCACAACTTTAAACTCTATGATCCTACACTCCCTTGTGCAAAGGTTTCCTAACGGGGGTTTAGGTTTCTGTCACTCCGGCAACCCCTACGATTAGTAGATAAATACACAATGCATTCCCCTAGGCCCATATAGGTGAAGTGTCATGTAGTCGACGTTCACATGACACCACTAGAAGAATAACACCACAACTTAATTATCAAACCATTGAATCTTTCTCAACACAATTCCACTGCTAACAACATGACTTCTCCCATGTCCTCAAGAACTAAACGAACTAATCACGAGACATCATATGGATCAAGATCAGAGACGAAATAATGATAAGTAACAATCTGAACATAACAATAATTCAATGGTTCCAGTCAATAGCATCAACTACAACAAGTAATCAACATCGGGAAAGTTTCCCCTCAGAACTATGCAAGGTTCAACCCAATTGTTACAACGGTATGGAGTGGTGATGATGGTGCTGGTGGAGATGATGATGGAGATGATGATAATCACGATGAAGTCCAGCTCGATGACGGTGTTGATGGCGACGATCTCCCCTCTCTAGGAAGGAATTTCCCCGGCAGATTTCTTCCTGCCGGAGAGCTCTTTCTCTCTCTGCAGTTTTCCGCCCCGCAGAGGCGGCGAAATCTTTCTGTGGTCGCTCCCCGAGTCTTAGGGTTTCATGGGGAATATATACGCCAAAGAGCAGAGCCAGAGGTGGGCCAGGGTAGCCACACCACCTGGTGGCGCGGCCAGGGCTGGCTTGCGCCAGGGGGTGGTGTGGGCCCCCTGTGGCCATCTCTGCTCCCCTTCTGGCATCCTTCGTCTTCTGAAAAAATAGAATTTCCATGTATTTTCTGGAATTTTTTGATCTTCAAAAATTTCACCTCCAAACAATACATTTTCCATCAGAATCCTGACTTCAGCGGTCCATCCTCCAAAAGTCATCAACCATGCAAAAACATATGAAATAACATAAGTATCATCTCTTAATATGAAATATATCAATGAATAAAAGTAAATTATGATATAGAATAGTGTTGCAAAATGGATGTATCAACTCCCCTCAAGCTTGGACTTCACTTGTCCCCAAGCGAAAACTGAGCTCAATAAATATGACCTCAGGTTTATGGAGTGAAGTGTTGATAAAAGAACACGGACAAGAAGTATCACATTTATCAATACACAAATCATAATAGAAGACAACTCACTATTGTATAACTAACTTGCAATAAGTAAGGGAAACACAATAAAGATACACAAAGTAAATCATAATTGGTAATGGCAAACTTTGCTCTTGGTCAAAGAATAGTTAACAATTTGCAGGAGTTCAAACATAATAGAGGTTTTCAAATGATAGCTTTCAAAGTAATACTCACTAAGATAAGAGCAATGTGCAAAACAAGGAACATAAGAAACATGATTGAATAAATCATCATATGAATGAATGAAACACAATAACTCAAAATACTTGCTGAGATAGAAGGGAATAGGTTTACTGACTCAACTAAAAGGTAAAAGATAGGCCCTTCGCAGAGGGAAGCAGGGATTTCAAGTTTCATAGAGCTTCCAAAAATTATGGTACTTATTAGCTTTCAGCTCTCATTGCCCCTATCATAAGCATCTTGAGGTGATTAAGGTTAAAGTGAACAAATATGAGGATATGCTTGACAAGTTATAAGTTGAAAATCTCATGCCCCGTACTTACGAAGACCGAACCTCATGCTACTCAACTTTAGTCACGAGTAAGTTCTTGTCATTGTAAATACATGTGTATCATGGAGAACCGCCAACGGGGTACCCCTTGCCCGATGATACGGGAGCTTTCCCATATCAAAATGACAAGGCAAGCAGACAATGAGCATCTTAGCAATCTTTTTATTTTCTATTTGCATAGGTTTTTATTGAGGATGCTTCACAGATTGCTCACTATGGTTACGCTACAAGTTTCCACCATGATTAGGCATGGCTTAGACTAGCGACCCAGGCGTTTCTCTAACACATATACACACTCCATGAGCTTACAAGCTCCCCTTTTATTTCACACCACCGGGATCCATAAGCAAAAGAATCATGATATCAACTAAATAAGTGCAATGTTGAAAGCGTTCCCCATGGTAACATGGTTCTGCTAAGTCACAACTTATAAAGTGCAAGCATATACGCAACATAGATGGGCACAATGGTTCAAGTTTATTAAGTGCAAGAAAGTAAAGTGTGCCATCAAGTTTGTGAGAGCTTTAATCACTAATTTTCACATAACAAGTTTAATCCGGAAGGTAGATAAAAACATGAATTTACTTAGAATAGCAATAATGCTAATAGGTAGGTATGGTGGACACAAATGGAATAGGTTTTGGTTTAAGGATTGGATGCACGAGAAGCATTCCCTCTCAGTACAGGTTTTAGGTTAGCTAGGCTGGGTAGCAAGCATAAGAGTTGAAGGAAACAAACAAACATACAGGTGATAGAAACAAACATGCAATCTTCCTTGGAAGCACAAAAAATCTTAACTAGGGAATACTACGCTTATGAGCCAATCAAGAAAGAAAGATAATGAAATTATATTTCTTAAGAGTACTTTTATATTTTTCATTCAATTCTCAAATAGTGTTGCTACTGACCAGAGCCAGGTTTACCAAAACCAACTAAATTTACTTAATGATCCCAAAGTGATACCAATACTAATAACAAGATCAATCATATAACGTAAATTCAAACTAAAATAAGATATGCAAAAGAGTGAATGATAGGACTTCTCATTTATATTCCATAACAGCAACTCACACCAAGGGATACATAGATAACTAACAAGAGGGGAGACACTTCCACAATGCAAACCATCCTATATGATAACTTCTCTATTCATGATATGACTCTACTGAAAAGGTAAAAAGATAGAATATAGTGATGTGCTACCGCGGCACTCCCCCAAGCTTGAAACAAACCAAGGGGATGCCAAAACCTGATGACGAATTACTTCTTCGGTGGTGGTGGTGTTCTCTCGATGAGCTTTTCAATCAATTTCCTCAAGTCCTCAATATCGAAGGTGAGAGTACGAATCAACTCCGAGTTGTGATCAATGCGGTTCATGATCATGTCGGGTTGTGAATCCCAGCTCGTACGATTCTTTCCCCACTCTTCCTCCTTGAAGTATTCTTTTCCTGCATGGTTAGAATGAGGCATATCCCAATTGGAGGGTAATTTTTCCTTGGGCATATTTTGGAATTGATGCTCATGTATAAGGGTATGGAAGGGATTCTTGGTGCGTGGAGGAGGTGACTATGAAGCCAAGCAATGACGCGGAGTCTTCCCTCCAGTGTACATCCGTATAGTCCTTTTGAACTTAGCGGGATTTGCCACCACTCCAATGATTGCAATGGTGGTGCTGGTGTGCGGATGCTGTTCTTCCTTTGCCTCCTATTCAACTTCACTCTCGATATCCTCCTCCTGCTCAAGGTCTTGGAGCTCCTCTTCCGCAGGTTCCTTGCCCTTATCATTGGCGGAGACCATTGTGCTTCTAAACTTTAAGAATAGTTCCTGGCAGAAATAGATCGAAACAAAAAATGACGAGAACACGATATACGAACCTCGGGGGATCTGGGGGATTATATATTACAAAGTTTTACAATGAAAGGAAGGTATTGAAAGAAAACGGGTCGGAGAAGGGCTCTAGGGCGGCCACACCACCTGGTGGCGCGACTAGGTGGGCCCGCGCCACGGTGTGGTGTGAGCCACCCGGGCTCTATTTCCGTCCCACTTTCGACTTATTGCTTTCCATGTTAGATAAAAACTACAAAAATATAAATTGACAGATTTTTTGCGGACCTTTTCTTACCAAAACTGTTACCTATTTTGAAAACAGACTCTGCAGGTCTGTGAACTTGGCATTTCATAAATTCTTCTGGAGTCGCTGCTTGAATAACATAAATATCTTCATCTTTATACATATATTGTTTGAGTCATTCAACCATTCACCATCTTATTACACCATTTTCTCCTACAACCTGGAAATTTTTTTCACACAAAACTTCTCACAATTCTCATTAGCAACATTAGTGTATGCAAGGCAATAAACCTTTTAAGTACAATTTCAACTGAAATCCATCAAATCATAAGCTACTGCAACAACTCCTCTCGAAATCCCAAAAAGGAATTCAAAAAAAAAATTGATTTAAGAGGCAAATGCAAAAATGGCAAAAATCTGTCAAAACAGACCAGCAGGTAAAGATCAATTTTTTCAAAAATCTTATGTTGCTCAAATAAAAAAGTGCAAAACTAACTAAAGTGAAATAATAACCTGGGGCATGCACACAAAAATTTACAGATCAGTACGACATTCTAGAATTTTTCACGATTTTTTATAGTGAAGCACAAAATTCTGTTTCGGGACAGCAACTTCCCCAAATCTTACTTCTCTCTCATTAGAGGTTGATCTTGGCACAAAAACCAAGCAAAAAGATAAGGAGAGGTTATTTCATAAGCAATAACTTCCAAGACTCAAATAAACAAAAACAAACTGAAAGCAAAAATATATGGGTTGTCTCCCAAAAAGCTCTTTCTTTATAGCCACTAAGATGGGCATGATAATTTCAATGATGCTCACATAAGAATATGAATTGAAGTAAAAGAGAGCATCAAGAAGCAAAAATACACATGTTTAAGTCTAACCCACTTCCTATGCAAGGGAATTTTGTAAGAAAATAAATTGTTGAAACCAGAGGCTGCTAGCATAGGAAGGCAAAACAAATGTAACATAAAGACTTTCAGCATAAAGCGAGGAAACTTAATATTATTGAGATGCATGAGAACACTTTTCCCTCTCTCATAGTAACTTTCAGTATCGTGCATAAATTTAACGATATAACTATCACGTGAACCATTGTAGCAATGATCACTTATTCTAAAAAAAAACACAGGGACACTAGCTCTTATAACACTACTTTGTGAAACAATATTAGAAGTATCCTTACAGGGGATAATGTGTCCATCTCTTACATATTTAGTGACAAAGTCTTTCTCACTTGCTATTACAGATTCAAAAGCTATTTGTTCATCAGGTTCAACAGTTTTATTTGTACTTTCATTAACCATACTATCTATTATAGAATGTTCCTTTATCTTAACTAGGAAAGGCATTTTCTCAATGTAAGTTTCAGGTAAAATATGATTAGCGATATAAACTTCGGTATCTCTTGCAGGAACACAATTAGCAATATCTTTATAAGGTTCATGATACTTATTCCACTTCTTTTTACGAATTTCAATATAAGAAGCAAAAGCTTAAAAATAACTTGCAATAGCTTGAGAGTCTAGACCATAAGCATTACTAATATTACGAAAGTCATCAATTCCCATAAAATATTCAATGCATTCATAATCATACTTTATACATGACTTTCTTCCTTTATCATTCTCCCATGCTTCAGCATTGTCTTGAATACGGTCTAGAAGATCCCATTTAGCTTCTTCCATACATGTAAATGATCCAGCACAAGAAGCATCCAATAGATCCTTATCATGAAGAGAAAGTCTTGCATAAAAGTTATTGATAATAATATTGTTGGGGAGCTCATGAATAGGACATTTGAGCATTAGTAACTTCAATCTCCCCCAAGCTTGAGCTGTACTCTCTCCATCAAGAGGCCAAAAGTTATATATTTGATTCCGATCTTTATGAATCTCACTAGGAGGATAAAATTTTGAATAAAAGAGAGGTACTACTTCCTCCCATTCAAGAGCTTGACCATTCTTTAGCAGCTTATATCATTCCTCAGCTCTTCCTTTCAGTGATAATGAGAATAACTTCTTCTTGACCTGATCTGTTGTAATACCTGCACACTTGAACAACCCGCATAATTCGTGTATAAAGAGCAAATTATCACTGGGATGGACAGTTCCATCTCTAAAATAGTAGTTATCCATAACACGATAATAATTCTTGTAGGTATTTTAAAAGTATCATTTTCAGCAGGTGTAGGTTCATCTACTACCTTAGCAGTGGTAGTAGCATTACGAAATAATAAACTAAGTGAATTATCCATATTGAAATAAAGTAACTAACGGAAATAAACAATACTCACAGTAGAAGTTTCCTTTACCAGTTCCACTCTCCAATAGCGCTTCACTCCCTGGCAATGGCGCCAGAAAATAGTCTTGATGACCCACAAGTATAGGGGGTGTATCGTAGTATTTTCGATAAGTAAGAGTGTCGAACCCAACGAGGAGCAGAAGGTGTTGACGAGTGGCTTGGAGCAGGAATTCTCAGTAAATACTTAGCAAACGTATTTTTAGGGGTTTTTAATAATGCAGATAAATAAAGTACGAGTAAATAAAAGACAATAATAATAAATGCAGCAAGTGGCCCAATCCTTTCTTTAGCAAAGGACAAGCTAGTTGTATTACTTAAGATGACCAAACTTTCTCGAGGACACACGGGAATATCGTCAAGTGCTTTCGCTTCATATAGTTGATTAATCTTCTTTAGTTAGATAAGTGTTGTGTGGGTGAACCTGTGCTAATGTACTAACCTTCCTAGGACTAATACATACTTGTGATTATACACCTTGCAAGCATCCGTAAGTACAAGAAAATAATTAAGATAGAAACCTAACCACAACTTTAAACTCTAAGATCCTACACTCCCTTGTGCAAAGGTTTCCTAACGGGGGTTTAGGTTTCTGGCACTCTGGCAACCCCTATAATTAGTAGCCAAATACATAATGCATTCCCCTAGGACCATATAGGTGAAGTGTCATGTAGTCGACGTTCACATGACGCCACTAGAAGAATAACACCAGAACTTAATTATCAAACCATTGAATCTTTCTCAACACAATTCCACTACTAACAACATGACTTCTCACATGTCCTCAAGAACTAAACGAACTACTCACGAGACATCATATGGATCACGATCAGAGATGAAATAATGATAAGTAACAATCTGAACATAACAATAATTTAATGGTTCCACTCAATAGCATCAACTACAACAAGTACTCAACACCGGGAAAGTTTCCCCTAAGAACTATGCAAGATTCAACCAAATTGTTAAGCAGTATGGAGTGGTGATGATGGTGGTGGTGGAGATGATGATGGAGACGATGATGATCCCGATGAAGTCTAGCTCGATGACGGTGTTGATGGTGACGATCTTCCCTCTTCGGGAAGGAATTATCCCTGGTAGATTTCTGCCTGCCAGAGAGCTCTTCCTCTCTCTCCGAAGTTTTCCGCCCTGCAGATCCAGAAGAATCTTTCTGTGGTCGCTCCCCGAGTCTTAGGGTTTCGTGGGGATTATATACGCCATTGAGCAGAGCCAGAGGTGGGCCAGGGTGGCCAGACCACCTGGTGGCGCGGCTAGGGCTGGCCCACGCCAGGGGGTGGTGTGGGCCCCCTGTGGCCCATCTCTGCTCCCCCTTCTGGCATCCTTCATCTTCTGGAAAAATAGGATTTTCCATGTATTTTCTGATCTTCGCAAATTTCGCCTCCAAACAGTTCCTTTTCCATCAAAATCCTTACTTCAGCGGTCCATCCTCCAAAAGTCATCAACCATGCAAAAACATTGAAATAACATAAGTATCATCTCTTAATATGAAATATATCAATGAATAAAAGTAAATTATGACATAGAATAGTATTGCAAAATGGACGTATCATGCATATCAGAGAAATATTCTCTAGGACCTCTCGTGTGATATGATTCAGAAGCATGGCCATGCGCTACTCGATCAAGCGTTGATCAAGGTAGTCCGACTTAGTGAAGCCGGAGGGAATCAGTTATGCCTGAAGGTGGAGTTTTCACGAGTGCAAATGCAAACATGTGATAAAGTTTTTATATGATCCAAAAATGAACAACCAAAGGAGGTAAAAGACTTAGAATATGATATAACCAAATGCTTTATTTCATTGATCATATAAGGTACATATTACATAAATAAAATATGCTAAGTATAAAAAGGACGTAGCCATGCTATGGTCCATGGATGATCGGTCTCTAGATAGTCATCATCGGAGTCACGCCACATGTGTTTGCAGTCTTTGCCTAGCCTATCTTTCAACTCACGAATATCAATGACGTAATAAGAACAATTTAGAAACACTTTTCTTATGATGAAAGGTCCTTCCCAAGGTGGGGATAGTTTTGGGGTTGTCTTTTGCTTGAGGCGAAGAACTAGACTCCCTTCTTTAAAAGAGCGATGCTGGATATGGCGTCTGTGGTAGTTGCGTAGATTCTGCTAGTAGATGGCAGATCTCCGGGCTTCCAGGACGTGTTCTTCCTCGAGCAGGTCCACGTATAATTGTATGGACTATTCAGTGCCATCTTCATCATAGGCAGTGACTCGTGGTGAATCATGGAGGATGTCGGTAGGTAGGACTACTTCTGCTCCATAAACTAGGATGAACGGGGTGTAGCCGGTAGATATATTAGGAGTTGTTCTCAAGATCCACAACATAGATGGTAACTCTTCTGCCCATGCTCCAGCAACACGTTGCAACTATGCCTCGAAGCATGGCTTGATTCCCTACAAAATTAGTCAATTAGCCCGTTCAACTTAACCATTAGATTGTGGATGTGCCACATATGCTAAGTCAAGGTGGATCCCTTTAGAGTGATAGTAAGGCTCTACTCTAAGCGATAAGTTGTTGCCATTATTAGTGATGATGCTATGTGGGATACCAAATCTCACCACCTAATCACAGACAAATTTGAGGGCAGTTGCCCCATCGAGCTTTCTTATGGGTTTACCTTCAATCCATTTTGTGAATTTATCAATTGATACTAGCAGATTAGTAAACCCACATGGTGTCATCTTTACGGGTCTAACCATGTTAAGCCCCTAGACTAGCCAAGTTATTGGTATATTTCACAACTCTTCAGCTAGTTAATGTTGTTGCCTTGCATAGTACGGACATCCAATGCGTGTCTGAACTAGCTTGTCTGCATCTGCCTTGGTGGTAAGCCAGTAAAAACCTTGCCTAAAAGGTTTGGAAAGAAGCGATCTAGGAGCGGAATGATGCCCATAATCACGGAGATGGATTTCCCTTAAGATCTCAGTGCCTTGTGGTTGAGATATGCACCATAGGAATATGCATGTGGTTCTTCTTTTGTATAGCTGGCTATCAATGATGGTGTTGGCCTTTGCTCTACGCACTATTTGCCGCCTTTCGACTTCATCAATGTAATGTTCCGTCTTAGAGGTAATCCAAAAAAGGTTTCGTCCATGCCGGATGAATCACTACAATGTGTTCACAAATGAATCAACCCTATCTGGATTTTCCGGGTTTGCTCCTTTCACACATGGTACTCGGAGATGTTCCAGGAAAACACTAGGTGGGATTGGCTTGCATGCAGATCCAAGTTTTGATAGTAGATCCACCGCTTCATTGTCCTTCCTTTTGACATACTTGATTTCATAGCCATCAAATCCCTTGGATATCTTGTCTACTTCATCTTGATATGCTGCCATCACTAGGTTCTGCACATTCCAGGTGCCGGCCACCTTCTGGGCAACCAACACTACTAGAGAAAAGGCTATAGGAGACATGCTCATTTGAGGCGCATTTATACTATATGCGCCTCCGATAAAATAGGCAAGGCGCGCTGCACTTAGATGCACCTCTGGTATTAAAATAGACGAGACACATATTTGTAGGATGCGCCTCCTCTAGTCTTTGTACGGACGAAATTTGGCACCCCCATATTATGCGAGGCGCATTCTGGTAATATGCGCCTCCAACATGTTAGACATGCGAGGCGCATATGGGAAGAATGCGCCTCACATATGTTGGGTGGGCCCGAGAGGAGATTGGTGGTCGAATATGTGAGGCGCACATGGCGATATGCGCCTCCTATAACCTGACACCACCCCCTCCCGGGATCGCCTTTTAAGTTTTGTAAAAAATAAACAAAAATGATAAAAACTTCAAAAAAATAATTCCTTTGAGTTGTAGTTAGATTTTAGGGTATAGTTGTAGACAAAATTGAAAAACACGAATTTCAATGTATTTTGCAAAAAAAGGTCACGGAACGGTAAAACGGCCCTAACTTTTGCATACGATGTCGGAAAAAAAGTTTAATACATAAAAATGATCGTCTCAGAATTTCCTACTCGAATTCAAATGCCTACGGCCGTTTTGGATTTTACAGATTCCCCAAATTTGAAAAGAGTAAAAAGTTACGGCCAAAAGAAGATTTTTTTCCTGCAAAAAAATAAAAAAACTATTTGAAATTCGAAACAGCCACCTACCACACCTACCACCTATCCTCCTTCTCCTCCACCTCTCCTCCTTATCCTCCTTCTCCTCCATCTCTCCTTCTCCTTCTCCTTCTCCTCCACCCCTCCTTATCCTTCTCCTCCACCTCTCCTCCACCTCTCATCCTTCTCCTCCACCTCTCCTTCTTCTCCCCTTCTCCTCCTCCTCCACCTCCGGTGGCATCCTCCTCCTCATCTTCCTCCGGCGGCCTCCTCCTCCTCCGGCGATCACTTCGGCCATGGCCTCCACAACCACACCGACCACCACCTCCTCCTCCACATCGGACGACCACCTCCGACGGCCTCATCCTCCTCCACCATCTCCGGCGACCCCATGGTCATGGCCTCCCGCACATGCCTGCGGTGGTAGGTTGTGGCCACGGGCACGGCCTCCAACGACCTCCGACGAAATTACGGCCAGATCCAGATCTGGCCGCCATTGTTTTTTGAAATTAAAAAATAATATCTGAGGCGCATTCGGATCAATATGCGCCTCGAATATGCAGAATATAGGAGGCGCATTCGGATCAATATGCGCCTCGCATATGCAGAATATAGGAGGCGCATTCGGATCAATATGCGCCTCGCATAAAAAATACTAGAGGCGCGACGCTAGAGGTGCATATGATATGCGCCTCACATAGCATTTTTGGTGCGCCTCGGGTAGGGTTTTCCCTAGTAGTGCAAGTCAGAATCTCCACATCAATTTATGTGCTTGATGCTAATATCCTTGGTTACTCGTAGTCCATGAAGAAGAGCTTCGTATTCCGGCATGTTATTGGTACCGTTGAAGTGGATTTGCAGGTCATACTGAAGCTTTTCTCCAGTTGGTGATTGTAGTAATACAACAGTGCCTGATTTGTTGAGCATCTTGGATCTCTCAAAATGCATGACCCAAATCTCCGGCTCTAGAACATGAGTGTCACCTGGGGTTTTGATCCAATCTGCAATGAAGTCTTCTAAGGCTTGATATTTGATGGAGGCGCATTTTTTGTAGGTGATTTCAAAGGCGACAAGTTCTATGCTCCACTTCATTACCCTTCCTATAGCTTCACCATTGTTGATGATGTTAGACAGAGGAGCTTTGCTCACTATTGTGATGGGGTGCTCCTGGAAATAATTCCTTAGCTTCCGAGAAGCAAGGAAAACACTAAAAGATACCTTTTGGTAGTGCGGGTAGCGCTACTTGGATTCCTCCAGGACCTCACTTACATAGTAAACTGGACGTTGAACTCCATATGTGCTTTGCTTCTTGATGCTCCACCATGATGACGATGCTGATGACTCGGTTGGTTGCCTCCACGTATATTAACATGGGTTCCATTGATTCTAGTGCTGCGAGGATTGGCATAGAGGAGAGTACTCTCTTCAACTCCTTCAACGCAACATCTGCTTCGTCCGTCCAGACGAATTTGGCCACCTTTTTGATCAACTTGTAGAGTGTCATGGCCTTCTCTCCAAGTCGGCTCATGAATCTGCTTATAGCTGCAATGCCGCCTGTGATCTGTTGGATGTCCTTCAGGAATGTGGGCCTTTGGATGTTGATGATAGCGTTCATCTTTTCTAGATTAACTTCAATTCCATGGTGCAAAACACCCAACATTTCCCGGCTGGTACCCTGAAGACACACTTCGTGGGGTTAAGCATCATGTTGTATTTCCGTAGGTTGTCGAAGGTTTCCTGCAAGTCAGCGATAATATCGTTTCCTTTATTTTACATCACCACGATGTCATCCACGTAAGCATAAACATTTCGACAAATTTGATCATGGAGGCAACGTTGCACCGTCCAGTAACAAGTTGCACCAGCATCTTTCAGCCCAAATGGAATTGTGACGTGAAGTATGTGCCGTATGGAGTGATGAACAAAGTCGCTGGTTGGTCCGACTCACACATCTTGATCTGGTGGTATCCAAAATAAGCATCCAAGAAGAGAGTGACATGCGCACGCACGCTCTGTAGAGGATGGCGACATGCGTCCAGATGCGCAGGTGCGCATCAGTGTCATGCTGCTCTGGTTGATCGCCATGTGACCACGCCGGGGTGCTGTACCTACTGCTCTGCTCGTGTACTGGTATTCTGCTGTTGGGTGCGCACGTAGTACAAAAAATGTCCACGACGAAAAATACGTGAGCTGTATATGCAAAAAGAGCAGCGCACCATGAAAGAGAAAAGGAGAAAAAACCGTGCACTACCACTAGACCGTCCCGTGCACTATGATTAAAGGCAGTATGCCATAGTATGAACAAGTAGTGCACAACCGGTGCACTACCAGGACATCCTCCCGTGCACTGTGACCGAAGGCAGCGCCACACAACACAAAAAGGCAGTGCACGAGTAGTGCACTTCCAGGATACCTCGCCGTGCACTATGCCCAAAGGCAGTGCAACATAGTATAAACATGCGGTGCATGACTGGTGTACTGCTAGGATATCGTCCCGTGCACTGCGACCGAGACAGTGCAACACAACACAAAAGGTGAGTGCATGAGTAGTGCACTACCAGGATACCTTGCTGTGTAATGCGCCCCAAGGCAGTGCAATGTAATACAAAAGGCAGTGCATGATAGCTGTAAGACTCGACACATTTTTGATGGCTTTTATTGATGGTTTTCTTCTGGATTTGATCGTTTTCTAGCTTTACCTAACGCTAATACTTTGGTAGCAAAGAAAACTTGGTTTTTAATGTGTGTTTCAGGTTCTGAACATCAACAGAAGGTTTTAACTAGAGAAACACAATATTCTGGAGAAAAAAGCAAGTCTCACTTTGGAATCACGCGAGGGGACCTCACAGAAGCTTTAACGAGCAACTATATAGTAGGAATATTTTTCCGGCCGTATAGTTCCCGCCGTATAGTTGGCACCGCCTCTGTCTTGTCAAAAGGGACAACTTCCGTGAAGGGATGGGGGACAAAAACACAACGCAGTAGCCCCCACACCATCCATAAGGGAAGAAGAAGATATCCAGAGAAGAAGGAGAAGAAGTTCTTCATCTCGCTCCACGATCTTCAACCTCCTAGCCAATACACCTCCATATCCACTACTTGTACTTGAGAGAGAGAGGGATCTCCACCTTGCAAGACTAGGGTTTGAGATTGTTTCTTCCCATCTTGAATTGTGTTGGATATTTTTGTATTCTTATTGTGGATCTCCATGATAATACCAAGACAAATTCCCTTTATTTGATTATATTAATGATCTGTTCTTCTCTCATGTGTGAGTAATTCCCTTGGGCGTGGGAGATGTAGGGGATTGGTGAGATGTGATGTGCCTTCATATATTTTCCATTATTTTGTGATTGATTCTAATTATTATATTATGTGTGCTTGACTATCTGTGGGATGCCTAATGCTTGTTGTCCAATTAAGGGCCCACACAATATTATGCTTTGTTCTACATAGATAAGATCTTGTTTGCTAGTGGACCGACGACCCCCGGGTGACACGGGGATATCAATGGAAAACTAGTAGACTCAAGGATAATGAGGAATCACTGTGCTTATTGCATTAGTCCAATCCAAGGAGCTTAATTGCTAAGCGACTTGAAGGGTCTTAATCGTCTAGTGTCTAACCATGGTTTTGGTAACAGGCTAGTAGGATTATTGAAGTTGGGATGAAATCTACCAAGAGGAGTTCCGGCTAATTATAGGTTGTTTGCCTACACATATATTTATAAGATTATAATTGTTACATTTATTATTCATCCACCTGGCATAGTCACTATCACCATGAACTGAATCTCCCCGCGCCTTCTTTTGCCATCTATAGTAAACAACAAACAACCAAGTTGTTCTTTACTTTTATGCTTTATATTTCTGAAGTTTACATTTTAGTTCTATTTAAATACATCTCATTTAATCAAAACCCATTCCTACTTCAACGCTTGCAGTCAATTCACTCGAAGAGTTGTGACAACTTCGGGTGTGATAGAGACTTCAACCATAAACACTTACCTTTGGGATCCCTGTGGGATCAATATCTATACTTCGAAACTAGCTACAAACGATCTATGCACTTGCAAACATCAAACAATTTTCCGGCACCGTTGCCGAGGAGCTAAGCGCTAAGTGTTTGTTTCTTGACATTTCAGGTGTTGCTACTACAAAATGTTCTCCCTAGGAGACAAAGGGTCTACACGCTCTGGTAGGACCTATCTACCGAATTACATTGAGCGCGTGCCTTCTCAAAGGCGCGATGAGATTATTGAAAAACTTTTAAGATCAAATAAAGTTGAAGTTGAAAACCTGAGTGATATTATGGAAATCATGTCTATTTACAGAACAACTCCTATGAAACATGAGAAAACTCTCAGGGAATACAGTGCTCCAAATTCTGAATTTCTTAAACAACCAATAGAGTTCCCTAATCCTGGAGTTAGAGAATATCGATTTGATGGTGGAATTATTAAAATTTTGTAGGAAAAAGCTTTCAGTGGAAGGGAAGATGAAGACCCAGGAAGACAAATAAGAAAGTTTGATGATGTGATAACATTGTTTGGACTAAAAGGTTTGCCAAGAGACTTTTCTCGTATTAAATTATTTTGATGGTCTCTTAAAGGTAAAGCTCTAGACTGGTTATATTCTCTCCCTCGCCATTACATTAAATGTTGGGAAAACTGCATTGTTAAATTCATAAACAGGTTTAATAATTTTAAAAAGGTAACTGAACTAAGAAAGAATATAGGCAACTTTAGTCAGAATGTGGGAGAAAACTACCCACAAGCCTTTCGAATGATCAATAGTATTCCTAATCATGGCTACTCTGAATCAACTATTTGCCATTTATTTTACCATGGTCTTAATACTCAATGTAGAGATTTCTTGACCTCTCAGCAGAAGGGTTTATAAACACTCTAACTATTAAGGAATGTTTGGAATTGATGTCTACTAGGTCTAAGAATGATTCTTTATATAATCCTGATTTTGGCACTAAGCTGGAAAGAGGGATACTTGGATAACTCCTGATCTTATGCCCGAGGTATGCAAAACAATGAAAGAAAAAGGGATACCTTCTGAACTTGCTAAGGAAAACAAAGTAGATTTGTTACAAGTATTAAATGAAGAAGATGAAACTAGACAAGTTTTTCAAGAATTAAAACATCGACAAGTGAAATCTCATAATAACTTGAATAAGAATTTCCAAAAACACAAAAAGATTTTGGCGGAACTCACTGAAAATTATGATGAGATTGGCCAAGAAATAAAACTATTTCACAAGTATCTTAGTATGATTGAAACCCAGTGTGAACAAATAGCATTTGGTTATCAAAATTTTCTTTGTGATGATAAAGATATTTCTATTTCTACTAATGTTGTCAAAAGAAGGGGTGCAGTTGTTACAGGACCCTTAGGACCACTGGAATACGAAGCTGAAAAAGAGCGAAAGGAAAAAGTCTTGCTCGAAGCAAGCCAAGAAGATCATTGGTGGATCCTCAAGATGAGACTGAAACACAAGATCAAACTAAGGAGGACCAAAATGATGCACATGATGACCATTATGAGTCTGATGCAAAGACGGTTGATCCAAGAGAAGATAAATAAATAAGCAAGGAAGATGAAGTTGTTGTAGTATAAAAAAAGAAAATCCTTAAGCAACAACAAAAGAAAGCAAAAAAAGAGCCTGACCCCTCACAAAAGGTAAAAGACAAGAGTAAGTCAGATGAGAAAAAGCTTCCTTTTCCAGATCAAAAAAAGAAAGCACCGGATCAGTTAATTTATAATTCTTTCACAAAGGCCCTTAGTGACCTTTGTCTAGAAATTCCATTTGCGGATGCAATCAAAGTTCCTACTTATAGTAAATTCCTCCATGATATTCTTAGTAGAAAGAAAGAAATAACTGAAACTGTTTCCATGGTAACTAGCTATCCTGCTAATGGGAAGCTGTTGTCTAAGTCTAGAGATCCTGGAATACCAACTATTTCATGCTCGATAGGGAAAACTGATATTCATAATGCCTTGTATGATCTAGGAGTAGGAGTTAGTGTAATGCCATACTCCCTCTATAAAAGGTTAGGATTAGGGGAGTATTCTCCTACTACTATCACTTTACAGATGGCTGACAAGTCCACTAAACAACCTGTTGGTATGATTGAGGATGTTTTACTTATAATAGATGATCATGTTATTCCTACTGATTTTATTATTCTTGAAATGCCAGAAGGTGAAAGATTATCCATAATACTTGGAAGACCTTTCCTTAGTACTGCACGAGCATCAGTAGATTGTGCTGAAGGAAAGATAATCTTCAATGTTTATGATGCCGAAATCATCTGGTATTTTCCAAAGAAGCTAGAAGCAGGAGAAATATATGTTCCACTAGCAAAACGAGTTCATGTGGTAAGTGCCTTTGATAAGGGGCAACCTAAGGTAAGAATTTGAGAACAGAAGAAAGGCTGAGTTACTCAACCATTCCTAATAAAAGCTTAATGGGAGTCAACCCATCTCGTCAATAAAATAGATTAGAGAATAAAAAGTTCATCACATTCCTACCACTTTTTCATAGACATTCCTGCGGAAGCGCGCCCGTGAAGATGCAGCTGGCAAAAAGTAGTAGAAACATCGATCGAATGAGTTTAGAATAACAATAAAAATTTAAGTTTGAAGTTTTTATCTAAAGAAGTTAAAATTTTGTTTTTAATATGCTAATGTTGGTCGACAATTTTTACTATCAATTTTCTGTTAAAAATAAGGTATTTCACTAAGTTTTGGGATAAGAAGGTATCCTCGAAGAAATATAATTCTTTTGATGATTACTGATGGTTTAACGACCAACTATACGGTGAGAATTAAATTCTGGCCGTATAGTTCCGGTCGTATAGATATCTTTGTCATCAACAAATTTTCCTCGAAGACAGAAAGAGTTTAATGACCAACTATACAGCAGGAATAAAAATTCCGGCCGTATAGTTCTGGTCGTATAGATATCTTTGTCATCAACAAATTTTCCTCGAAGACACAGAGAGTTTAACGACCAACTATACGACAGGAATAAAAATTCCGGCTGTATAGCTCCGGTCATATAGATATCGATTCCTCCGTACAAAATTTATCCCAAGGTATTGAGAGTTTAACGACCAACTATACGGCGGGAATAAAAATTTTAGCCGTATAGTTCTGGTCGTATAGATATCGATGCTAGTTTTAGAAATTTATCTCGAGAGACAGACAGTTTAATGACCAACTATACGGCGGGATCATTGTGATACGGCTGTATAGTTGCACCTGTATAGCTGCTTTTTGTAGAAAGAAACCCTAGTTCGTGGCACCACCATAACTATACGGGCGGAACCACATCACCCACCCGTATAGTTCCGGCCGTATAGTTTGGTGCGACCACAAAATCGCACTACGTGGCTAGGTCTTCCTCCTCTCCTCATTATTTCTCTCATATTCTCTCTCCAAGCCTCTCAAAATCCACCTAGAACTTTTGATTCTTTGCAGATTTTGTTTGTTTGAGTGGGGGAATCAACTGATCGGTATGTTGCTCTCCCTATCCACGCTTTATTTTCATATTTCCATGGTTGAAACCCTCACATTGATCTAGTAGATGAACTCAAGCTTATTTCGTTTTCCCTATTAATTTCTCATGTTAGGATTGAATTTTTCCATGTAGAATCGTTCATATATCATGTAGAAACTATATGCCTAAGGTTTTATGGTGAATTTTTTTAGTGCATCACGATGAACAAAATCGGTAGCCTCTTTCGTTCAAGCAAGCGCCAACGAGGTGAGGGCTCGAGCTCGGGTTCCCGAGCCCCACACAGCTCCAAGTTGGACATTGTCTCATCAAGGAGGGTGCTGCCCACATGTTGGGTCGACAACAACTTTCTCACTGTGGCAGGGCTGAAGGAGGATTTCGACCTCATGTGTAACAGGGCGGGGTTGGCGGTACTTAGCTTGATAAGCCACGACACCTACGCCAAGCTCACCCATGAGATCCTTGCCTCCTTCTACAACGACCACAGGGAGAAAGGTAACATGTGCACGATAAGCTTCACCATGAACCAGGAGCACTATGAAATAAATTTCTGCGGTGACCCAGCATACCACCGCATGTGTAGTACACTATAGTCGTTGACATGACATCCACAGGACACCGTTCTGTAAATGTCACATCCTCAGAGTGGTACAACATAAACATTGCGGGTCCATATTACAAACATACACACTTCATTATTATTACAAACCAAGAGTTCCAAACTTCAAGTGTTACAAATTACAAACCAAACTTAAGTAGTTTCAATGGAAGATATAGAATTCAAACTCATACTCCGAATTGAGCTCAACAACTTATTTTATAAAGTTTATGCTGCTCGGCTCAATTGGTTTACTAACAACTAAGGCAACTACTCAGAACCGTTGCCCTCCACTCCATAGTGTATTTCGTAGTCCACACCTTCAACTCCTATGGACAAGTCTGGCTCTTCATAGAATACATCCTCTTGTCCTTCAGCCGCGTACATCGAAGGGTCTTCTGGATTCTCAGAGTCTAAGCAGGGGTTCAAAGGAAAGAGTGAGTAACAGCGTTACCCAGCAAGTTCATTATATGCAAAGTGGGAAGTTTGATGCTCTATCTACTACCTCGGACTATAAGTCCTTGGCAATATACAGTTTTCGTAAACCTTTCTTCAAAGATTGATTTTATTATCAAAAACTATGCCCATTAGCCTTCACAGGTTGACCAGAACTTCATGGAGTTCCTTTCCTGCCACGTTCATAGCTCCTTCCCAGATTAGGGAGTAACATGTCACAATTCTTACACTCTGTAGAGCTGCGTTGCTTTACCCATGAGAGACCAACTCCTTGTTGCATAACCGGGCGTACTTTCCCATCCACAATTCCGTGATGTGGGGCCCAGTAGGTGATCCAAGCCAGTCACTTCCCTCTCCGCGATCCCATATGTCTGCACGATCCTCCGGGGCTGACTGCACCTCCGTTAAGCCCCCTTTCGGGCAAGCTACAACCCTGGTGAGTTCCCGAAGACTCTATGAGCCGGTTATGCCCCTGGCAAGCTCCATAAAGGTCCGACTACACCTCTGGCAGCCGCTCATAGATAATCTAGATACCAAAAATGTGGAGCCTAAGGGTGCCCACCCATATGCTAGATCCACACAAGGAACTCATAATGTCATGTTAAAGTCATCTTGCCTCCATATGAAAGGAAGAAGATACAACTGATTTCTCTGTCCCATTCTAAATCTCATGGTTAACGCGTAATATACAGCGCTAGAATCACTGATGTCATGGGTTGTTAATCCTATGGTGACTTGTGCACCTAGAATCCTAAGTTCCATTGCTAATCTTTATCATCACTTAGGATGATAACTACATCTTATTTGTTAGAGAAGATAATATTTTCTTTCTCTAGATCATAGGTGATAACACACAATTTGCAATATCTTTGGTAAAGACTCTTCAAAGGACATGAGCAAGTGTTGAACTTGCCTTGTGATTTCAAGGTACTGAAGTCGGATGCTTCCACCTGACCTTGAGCTCCGGTTTCTACAGAGAACCATTATTGCCCAGTAAGGAAAATATTTAAAGAAGCAACATGCAATGCATAGTAATGTCATGCAAGGTTTCTTATTTAATTGCATGTTTTACTCTTTTAATAAAAGTTTGCTATTTTCTTTATTTGGAAGAAAAGTATTACTTTAAGCCTTTATCATTTTCATAAATATTCCATTTAGTATTTTTATAATGTCTAGTATTATTTAAAGAGTTGAAAATTGGATTTATTTAATTTTTTAACTCTTTAAGATATTTTACTAAAATTTCTTTAAGGAAATTAGAGTTTATTTTATCACACTTAATTTACTTTTCAAAAATACCAACTGGTATTTTTCTATAATAGCATACCCTTTTGGAATTGTAAATCTGAATTTTATTCAATGTTTATGTGTTTGTATATTTTTATAAAATTCTAAAAGGTACATACACCTTAGTAATAATAATTTTAAAATTTAATTAATTAAAATTCCATTTGTTATTTTTCTTAAATAGAGGACATTTCTTTAAGTCCTTTGATATTTTATTTATATTTTTAGGATTCTTATTTTATTTTTTAGAACCATTTAATTCCTAGGGGTATTTTGGTCATTTAATTAGATTTTCTTTTTAAAACTGGACCTAGCCCATTGGACTGGCCCAACCCTGACTTGGCCCCTTTGGGTTGGTCAAACCCCCACTGCCACGAGCGACCCAGTGCCACTCGATTCCTCACTTTCTCTCTCTCGTGCACCTCCTATCTCGCCCCCGCCGAGCCGCCGCGCTGCTGAGGCGGTCACCGCTTGATTACGGCCACCCTAGCCTACTTCGGCCACCGCCGTGGTGTGTGGAGAGGTAGCCGACGCTGCTCTTCCATCTGGTCCTGCTCGATTCGTCTGCAAGCCCTTCTCCCGTCCAGGCTGACTCCACCCCGAACCCTAGGGTTTGGGGTTTCCGGCGATGTGGAGCTCCGCCGTTGTGGTGGTGTTGTGCCGGGCTCTAGGCGGTCCTATGGTGCCTCCGCTGCTGCCCGTGTGGCTATGGCCACCGTGCCATGGCTTGGCACGGGTTGCAGCGCCCTTGGGTGCTCCTCGTGCTGCCGTGTGTGTTCGCCGGTGACTCTGCTTCCTCTTCTAACTACAGCGAGGACCACGGGTGAGTTCTTCTCCTCTCCCTCTCTTATTCTCTAGCTTACCTTGCTACCCTCTAAGTTCTTGCAATATCTGAACCCTAATTAAATCTGTCTATAGCACTAGGGTTCATCCCTCTGTGCTAGGGTTCATCCCTTGATTCCATGTTTATATGAGGTGGTTCCCTACTGAATCAAGTGGTGTAGGGTTCTCTGCTATGCTGTAGTTCTCAGTATTGGCAGTTATTTCTGCCAGTAATCTGTTAAGTAAACTTTACTTGTTGTTCTGTATTATGGCTATGATCTGGGTTAAGATTAGTTCTCTGATTCTTGTGGATATGCCTTGGTATGAAAGAATTAGAGTTGGATATCAAATGCAGTTACCCTCTGATAATTGCAGAGGAGAAAATACAGAGGTGTCAAGTATGATTCCTAATGGTTATGTTAGGAAAATGATTAAATGTTCTTTTTGAAGCATTATATTATGGAATCTTTGGTAGAAACTGCTTGGTTAGAATGTGCTCTTGTGACACCCTCGTTTGAGTGGTACACAGGCTTCATCTAGATACTGGGCTGTTTTTTATTTAGGTTCTATAATGTCTGAAAGTTGCAGAACATTCTATTAGATAAATTAGCCTATGATGCTGGTCTGAGGCAAGCTATATAAAAGTAGCTATTTTCACCTGCTGCTTTACTTCTTTGATGATCTGTGATGGATACCTTTAGGTATCAGTCGTACAGTGCTTGCGGAAATTTACTTTGATGGTTCTTAGTAGGTTTAATATGATAGATCCCTACTGTTTGAGCTGGATCCTGAATTTACAGTTAATTTTGAGGTGCTACCATCCATAGGATGTGCCCAGAATTATATACTTAAAACTACTGTTAAGTTGGCTATAGAAATCTGTGTATTTCTCCAAGATCAATGATGCATAGGCTGAGATCTTGGGATTGTTTGCAAATATTAATTGTCTGGCTTTAGTTCAAATCCCTATATGATGGATACACCCCACTTGGGTGAATTTGAGAGGATAATGTATAAAACAACACATGCTCATCTGAGAATTAACATTGATGGTTTTGTACAACTCACCACACAGGTTGCTTGCTGCTGCTGTGATGGTGATGCTTGTGGCTTGATCTTGTGGACTGGTTCTTGCTGGCTTGATCTTGTCCTTCACCTCCTGGTGTTGTTCCTGTTACTTCTTGATCCTGGAAGATTGTCCTTGATCTTCCTGTCCAACTGCTCCACCCCCTCCTTATGTCACCATCTGGTGATTGTTTGGATGATCAAGTGTTTGTTTTGGCTGGTGGTTTGCTTGCCTTTGCCCGAATTGAGATGTATCTGGCTTGGTGTTGGAAAAGAAGTGTAAGATGCTGGGCTGTGCTGCGGCTGTGCACTTCTCCTTTTCTTGGTGTGGCTGTTGTTGCTATGTTGACAACACACCCCATGCAATTTGGTGACTGATCTCTATGTCTGTGTGAGCTGTTCATGTGGATCAGCTCAAGTGAAATATCTCCACCTGTGATTTCCTTTTACTAATTACTCCCTGGTGAAACTTGCCCCTTCTGTGATTACTCAATGACGTAACTGAAACAATGCATCTCATTGTGCATCACTGAGAGTAATATTTAACTAATTAACCCTTGTTTTCTTTTAGTTGTTTTATCTTATTTGCAGGAACAAGATCTGGAGATACAAGATTTAGTATAGGATTAGGTTAGTAGCATAGGTCTTTATTGTAACCTTCTTTTCTTTATTCTTTTTGTAAAGAATCTTGTAAGATTTATTAAATGATAATAAATTTGTATTTCTATTCTCTGTAATCTTCTACCTTTGATGTATTTATTACAATTTGTAATGTTGTACTGTAATCAGAAAATAAGAATCTATTTCTCATCTTATTTTCACGGTCTCAAATCTTTATTATTGTTTATTATATCTATAACTTAACCAAATACTGTTAATGAGATATTTTGGAAAACAATTCAATATTACTAACTTATAGTTTTCAAATACCTTCAGAAGGATTTAAATTTCAAACTAGAATTCAAAATAACTTCCCCCAAAAACTCAATAATTCCCAAAGGTCATGTCAAAATTCATAGCAATCACTAACAAGAGCTACTCCTACCTCCAATTAGTGAAAGAAACTCTGATCCCTTTAGGTTTTTGTTTGGCGAAAAAATTACCCCGATTTTACAGATGCATGCATGCAAAAACCTATATTCCTATTTCTACCCTTTGTTGAATCCTAATGCTGGGACGTTACAATTTCAAACAATTTTGCAGTGCCTTCAGCTTCCCTCATATTGGGGAGCCCAATGTTACTAACCTCTATAGCGTCACAAGTGGAGAGACTTGTGAGGTTATTTCTGTTAATGGTGGCAGTCAATTTACCAAAAGAAGATGTCCACCATTCAGAACCCAACCATCCGCTACTATGGTTTGTTCCTCACCAACACACTACTGGGAAGAGGTGACACTGGTTCCATGGCCAATGCGGACATGTCAATGATCACCAAGGCTCTCTTCCCCACTTCACCGCAAAGCCCCAGTCCCGCATCTCTACTCATCCAACACTTTCGCCACCAAAGAAACAAGACCAAAGGTGATATTCGCATTGGTGGATTAGTAATCCACCTTGCATATGCATTAAATATTATACTACCTGTTATGGAACCTGTTGACGGTTCCAAACTTATGGACGTCAAGTATTTGATTGCTTGTGGCTTCCTTGGTGTTTACCATGCTAACCGGAGGCTCCGAGCATATCAATTCAGTTATCTTGGTGACACACAAGGTGAGCAGGTTCAGTTGCCATGACCCCAAGCCTCCTCGATTGCGGAGAAGGACGCTTGGATCCTCACCAAGGACCAAGTGATGGAGATCATGGCCGAGCTCCAGCCTGATGAAGAGGAAGGAGGGCAGCAGGATGATGAGGAGCACGGGCAGGAGAGGAGAAGGAGGAAGAGCAGGGACACAACCCTGCTTGGGAGGGACAACAACATCAGCAAGGGGGAGCCTGGGACCCGTGGCCCAACCAGCCACAACAGGGGTACGACTACGTCCCCTATCAGGAATTCCAGCAGCTCAACCAACGCGTTGGGGAGTTATCATGCAGGAAGCTCATGATACTCTTTATTCTATCCACCCCAGAGGAACGGAGATGTATCAAGATTTGAAAGAGCAATTTTGGTGGCACAAGATGAAGAGAGAAATCGGAAGCTACATCACCAAGTGTGACATCTGTCAAAGAGTCAAAGCAGAGCATCAGAGACCCGCAGGACTGTTGCAACCATTGCAGATTCTGGAATGGAAATGGGATTCCGTCGGAATGGACTTTATCACCGGTTTGCCTACTTCCAGTAGGGGAAATGATTCAATCTGGGTCATAGTTGATAAACTGTCCAAGGTAGCTCACTTCATACCTGTCAAGACTACCTACCAGAGTTCGAAGCTAGCAGAACTGTATATTGCTATGATTGTTAGTCTGCATGGCACCCCCAAGAGCATAGTATCAGATCGAGGAACCCAGTTTACCTCGAGATTTTGGCAGAAATTTCAGGAAGGATTAGGCACCAAGTTGAATTTCTCTTCAGGAAGTGAATGAAGATGTGAATACTTTGACTCACAACTTCAGTCACTTGATGACCCACTTCCCCGACTACTACCAGCAGTATCCGCACCAGCCGCCAAATGATGGCAACAACTGAGCCTGGCAACAGCCTAAGCTTGGGGGAGGTTTGAAAACCTCAACTTTGCATTCATGTTTTTATTTCTTCTTTTTATTTATTTTGTTGAAATTTGCATGTTTATTTTCAGTTTTTCATTTCTAAACCAGAAATACAAAAACAATAGTCATAACTTTATTTGCAAGTTCGTTTCTTTGTTTCTCTTGGAGATTGCTTAATTTCAGGTGATTTGGCAATATGGAATATAGGAGAGGTTTGACTCAAATATGAGAAAAAAGCAAGCAAGAGGAGGTATCAAATTCCTTTCATCACACTCTTTGAAACCTTAAATTGATCCTACAATTATTTACTTGCTTGCAATGGAGTCACTCCCCACTTAGCTTGTTATCCTACAAATTCTATTCCTTTGCTAGTGTCTCCTTTTTAGCTTTGAAACAATGAGCAATGAACTTGGTTAAAAATACTTCCTACATTTTTACAATAAGAGAAAGCATGTGAAAGATGACTCGAGTCCATGCTTAGCTCAAAGAATTTGATTTTAGAACCACTCCATCCCATTTGAGCTTAATATAAATAGACTATATAGTACCCTTGATTGAAGTTGTTTGATAAAATGGATGCTTCGAAGCAGTAGAGATTATGCCACTACTTTTTCTAATAATTACCGTAAGATATTGCTTTACGCGTGTCATTACAACTCTGTCGTGCTCCATGGGGAAATATTAATTCCGCTGGCCAACGAATGATCTAAATGTGGGAAACCACTTGATTTTGGCTATTGAGTTATGTAAACGTCTGTAGCAGCAATGCTATGACATGTAATTTTTTAGTCTCCTCATGGTTTCACGTTCCAATTTGTAACTACCTCGGTGAATTACGCTCTTAGTTATGTGCCTGGATGAACGAAAGTGGTTAAAATAGTACGGTGGGGCCCAGTGCCACTCACGGTAGACCTTTCGGCCGTCCTAACCACTTTCAGAACATCGGGACAAGAACGAGCGGCGTAATCGGCAGGCGAAGGGATCAACTACATACACAAATGGGTATGTATGCAAGTCACATACAACAGTCCTCAGAGCCATTCCATCTAAAAGAAATAGAAATATTGCAACGCCATACGGCAAGATTCAAATATCCTAGATAGAGATAATAATTTAGGATAGCTCCTCATACAACAAACATCAGAGTATCAGGCGGAAGCGGAAAACAAGATCCGAGTACGGATAAGAAGCAAATCAGCATAAGATGCCCCATAAATAAACACATCCCGCCCACAGATCTCACGGATACCCATTCCTGGAATCTCTACACCGAATGATCGTTGCCAACATCATCTGTCTCCTCCACCCAGTATCCTTCTTGCGAATATACCTGTTCATCTGAATCAAACAATTTATCGTGTGAGACCCAAGGGGTACTCAGCAAGTCTTTATGCCGCTAAAGGGGACACAACCTGGGGTGCCGCAATTGCAGCAAAAGATAATAGCTAACAATTCTATAGATACTCGCTAACCATCCGCCTAACCAATGATAGACGGATGTCAGTGAATTGAGAACAACAATTATAACAGTATAATTAAAAGATCCACCCTCCTCCTCGCTTACCAACGAGGAAGCGGACGAACAACCCCCATCATCCGTTGGCAGTTTTATTAACCATTCCATGAGTGTTGCACTATTTACTAGTCAAGTACTTAGTCAAATTAAAAGCGGTACTTTAGTTATACTTGTCTATGATCGAGAAACTGTGCTCCAAGTCGTCCATAACCGCGAACACGGCTTTCAGAAAGATTTACCCTGCAGGGGTGCACGAATAGCAACACACACTCGATCAACCTCGGAAAAACCAAATCAAAACCCAACGAGGCATTCATGACAAAGCAATCACAGGATTCAGCAATATTTTAGGGGGCCACCCCAATAAGCTACCCGCAACAAAGTTGGCCGGCTCCGAGACGGACCCAGGGTTTGCGACGACGGCTGTAAACGACTGGGAACCCGAAAATGTGACTGGGCTTTTCGATACCGTGAAAACGTGGGACGATCCAAAACAGTACAGGTGCTCCTCGCACAATCTTAAATAAAGCAGTAACATGGCATAAGTACAAGATAGTAATAAAGCCCCAAACTAATTGTGGCCCCAAGAAATAAGAATGAATCAAGCTCTGGCTCAGGGGGGTCCATAAGGCATCCCGGATGTGGATAGTGCGAATAGTCAAGGAACATGAATCAAGTACTCGGGGTCCTACGGGACACAAGTGAGCATGAAAAACCAAATAGCAGATATTGCTCACCGGTGCCTCTTTCATTAGTTATCCCATTACTACTCAGGTTGTGTTGTTTAGGTACCTCATTATTCATCAGACACTCACATACCCTACACATGCTTTTCTACGACTCGCGTGGCTCAAACAACTCCTGTAGTAATGGCTCATGGGATGAGGGAACAAGCTTCGGTGGGGTTTAAAAGTAAAGGCTATGCAGTACTTGGGATTCAGTTTAATGCAATCGCGACTCAATGATGCAGGAGTAAGATAGAGGCAATATTTACTATATGTATGCAAGCATGTGGTAGTGCTTGCCTGGCAGCTCAGTTGAAGCGAGAGATGGATCTGGGTAGTACTCCTGTGACTCCTGATAATTCTCCTGCTGGGCGTCTATTCGAAGAAGAACCAAACAAACAAGGGCCAATATAAATAAAGTGCACAAACATATGAATTATAATGCGACAAGCAAACAAGCATGCCATGATGAATGATGCACAATTTACATGGCATTAAAGTAGCATGGCAAAGGTGAGGTGTGATACAAGAAATAAAGCATTTTATTATTTATTTAACCAAGTTTTATTGTCATAAACAGATCATATTTGTATGAATGACATGATTCATGCTTCAATTCAGAACAAGGACTGTATATATAGAACGGGCTCGTCGCGCTGATCGATTTAGACATATTATTTGTCAAATTTGGAGTTGTAGAATTAAAGTTATTAATTAATTAAGGAAAAGGGCATATTATTGTAATTTTAACCATCTCGAAATTTTAAAGTGTTCAAACAATATTTTGAATGGCATATTTGAATTCCTCACATTTTTCTGATTCCAAAACATATATCATTTGTATTATTTGGATTTATATTTGAAAAGTTATTTAAATCTGATTTGAATTTGAATTTAAATCAATTTGAAAAAGGTTTAAATTAAACAGCAAAGCAGAAAACCATTTCATACTCAGACAGACCTAGCCCTAGTCACTGACGGGTGGGCTAGCGGCTGGCGGGGCACACGCGCGCGAAAACTCTTTTCTACCGCGGCTCTACCTAGCCACTGAGGTTGACAGGTGGGTCCGATGGCCACGGGCCCATGTGACAGTGGGTGATTCTGCCGTGGCTGACAGGAGGGGGTGTACCAGACCGCGGGTTAAGGCTAAGAATCTACAGGGTGCTCTTTGTAAAATTCCCACAGAGGCTGGTGGGTTCGGCGGACTGCGGGTTGAGCGAAAATCAAAAAGGGGGTTTTCTGCAAAAAGGGGGCCGCGGTACTGTTTCTCTTATTGTTCTCTGATGGACTCACGGCACGCATGGTGCAGCGCAGCGGGGATTCGATCCCACGACCTCGCGCACGCGAGCGGCGGCGGCTACCGCTGGGGTGGCTTGTGGTAGTTGGAGGAACGGGATCGCGCGGCTAGATAGGGTTCCCGCGTTGCACAACGAGAAGGCGACGACGAACCCGCCGTGCGCAGAGGGCGTTCGGCACGACGTCCGGCGAGACTAGGAAGCGGCGGCGAGATAGAAGATGTCTGGGAGGATCACGGGCTCACCGCGGGGTTGTCGGTGGGGTTGGCTCGGGCAGGGAAGCGGCCGATCGGCGAGGATGCAGGAGCTCCGGTGACCTATGGTTTCGGGGGAGCGGCGAGGATCTGGCAGTCCTGGTGGCCTTCTCCTCCTCGCTGGGCCGGTCACGGTGGAGCAGTGGTACCTCCTTGGTCTTCCAGACCACCTCCACGACGCGCACACCGGCCGGAATGACAAGACGCAGGGGTAGACGGTGGTGACTCGCGGCGAGATCTGGCGATGGTAAAGAGGGAGGGAAGGCACGGCAGAGCTTGGGGTTGGATCTGGGAGAGGCAGGGGAGCCGTGTGGATGAGGACAAGCGAGAGGGAGGGAGGAGGTGGCGTGTGGGCACGGGGTAGAGGAGAAAGGTGGTCTCAGCCCTTTTCTTCTCCTCCTCTCACGTGCTTGTCGTGAGGGGCTAGGGTAGGGAGAGGGCTGCCGGTGGACCAGGTTGAGGGGAGGAGGCCGGCTCGGATGGTGGGGCCTCATGGCAGGGGAGGTAGAGAGAGATAGGTAGAGGAGCTCGGGTGAGCTAGGGTTAGGCTAGGCAAGGGAGAGAGAGAGCTAGAGGGGTGGGGTAGATGGTTAGCTAGGTGGGGCCTGCTGGCAGGGAGAGGGGACACCTCGGCTTGGCAAGAGGAGAGGGTGAGGTGAGAGGGTTTGGTAGGGGTTAGGGTTTAGTGTAGAATTGGGGTTAGAAAGAAAAGAGAGGAAGCTAGGGTTAGGGTTTAGTTTAAGTTGTTTAGGTTTTTAAAACTTGTTCATAAACTCAACCCAAGTGGAATATAGTGAGGCCATTGAATTAACAAGAGAAGAGGTGGAGGAATAACCAAGAAAAGAGAAAGAAAAGAATTAAGGAAAAAAACCTCATTTGCATAATGAATGGAAAAGAATAAAAATGGTGTAGATGAGAATAAGGGGAATGGTGGATAGAGATGGAGATGATCCACAAATAAAAGAATCAATAAAACCAAGAGGAATCAAATGGGCTAAAGGTGGTGGTACCCTTGCATGGCCCATGCACAAATAATAAATGCCATGTTTTATTTTGTGAAAACAATAATAATGACATAACAATATTCTTATGCATTCACAAGAAGTGGAAACTAAAGGCCAAGCAAAAAGATAGTTAGGATTAGATCCACCCCATTCACATGAGCTAGAATAAAATCAAAAGAAAAGAAATACAAGCCCATGGATTAATGGAATGGTGGAATTATAAGGTGGTGAAAGGAAAGGTGATGGAGTTGAATAAAAGATATGCCCCCAACTCAACTTGGGCATTTGAACAAAATATCAATAACCAAATACAATATCAAGAGGCAAATACAATTAATAATGCATATGAGAGAAGAAACAATGAAAGAGGGTTTTATATGATGCTCAAATGCAAGGTGGCATGATGACATGATCATGATATATTTATGATGCAACAATTATATATAGGAAGTAGCCATTATCTTACTAGACCAAGTAGCATTACAATTGTTAGACAATTGGGATGCTACACAAGTGAAGTTGTAGTACTCCTCTGGCCCATTATTGCTCAAAAATTATTTGTTGGCATGGTCACGAGTGCACAACACAACCCCAGTTAACATGTTAAAAATAGTGGCATGATTTCTCTATGAAAGAGCTAAAGTTTTTGAAAGACAAAAGAAAGAAAAAAGTGCTTTGAGAGTCTTGAAATTTTGACATGGGAGTAGATGAGTTGTTCCTAAATTAAATGTTTTTATGCCAACTTGAGTACTCTTAATTGGTTAAACAAACAAGAACAAAAAGTTTTCATCTCTCAACAAAGAGAGGCACCAAAAGAATTTGTCTCACTTTCCTAGCTAAAATTTCCACACTTACTTGGGCATATGATTTATTTGCTGACAAGATATATGTGGTTAGGAAGTGGACTCAGTGCAATCTTGTAAATACTTGTATGATCATATTTAAGATTGCAGGAATTGTGAAGAAAAGAATTTGATACCAATTCAAACTTGCGAGTTCCTTTATTTTCATTCCCGAATCTCTGCTATTCTTCCTTATTTCTTTATCACTCGAGGGCGAGCAACATCTAAGCTTGGGGGAGTTGATAGCTGTGAGATTCGACACATTTTGATGGCTTTTATTGATGGTTTTCTCCTGGATTTGATCGTTTCCTAGCTTTACCTAATGCTAATAATTCGGTAGCAAAGAAAACTTGGTTTTAATGTGTGTTTCAGGTTCTGAACGTCAACAGAAGGTTTTAACTAGAGAAACACAATATTCTGGAGAAAACAAGAAAGTCTCACTTTGGAAGCATGCGAGGGGACCTCACAGAAGCTTTAACGAGCAACTATACGGCGGGAATATTTTTCTGGCCATATAGTTCCCGCCGTATAGTTGCCGCCGCCTCTGTCTTGTCAAAAGGGACACCTTCTGTGAAGGGACGAGGGACGAAAACACAACACATCATCTGCCACGCCATCCAGAAGGGAAGAAGAAGAGATCCGAAGAAGAAGGACAAGATGTTCTTCATCTCGCTCCATGATCTTTAACCTCCTAGACAATACACCTCCATAGACACTACTTGTACTTGAGAGAGAGAGGGATCTCCACCTTGCAAGACTAGGGTTTGAGATTGTTTCTTCCCATCTTGAATTTTGTTGGATATTTTTGTATTCTTATTGTGGATCTCCACGGCAATACCAAGAAAAATTCCCTTTATTTGATTATATTGATGATCCGTTCTTCTCTCATGTGTGTGTAATTCCCTTGGGCATGGGAAATGTAGGGATTGGTGAGATGTGATGTGCCTTCATATATTTTCCATTATTTTGTGATTGATTCTAATTATTATATTATGTGTGCTTGACTATATGTGGGATACCTAATGCTTGTTGTCTAATTAAGGGCCCAGACAACATCATGATTTGTTCTACATAGATAAGATCTTGTTCGCTAGTGGACAGGTGACCCACGGGTGACACGGGGATATCAATGGAAAACTAGTAGACTCGAGGATAATGAGGAACCACTGTGCTTATTGCATTAGTATGATCCAATGAGCTTAATCGCTAAGCGACCTGAAGGGTCTTAATTGTCTAGTGTCTGACCATGGTTTTGGTAACAAGCTAGTAAGATTATTGAAGTTGGGATGAAATATACCAAGAGGAGTTCTGGAAAATTATGGGTTGTTCACCTACACATATATTTATAAGATTATAATTGTTACATTTATTATTCATCCACCTGGCATAGTCACTATCACCATGAACTGAATCTCCCCGCGCCTTCTTTTTCCATCTACAGTAAACAACAAACAACCAAGTCGTTCTTTACTTTTATGCTTTATATTTTTGAAGTTTACGTTTTAGTTCTATTTAAATACATCTCATTTAATCAAAACCCATTCCTACTTCAACGCTTGCAGTCAGTTCACTCGAAGACTAGTGACAACTTCGGGTGTGACAGAGACTTCACCCACAAACACTTACCTTTGGGCTCCCTGTGGGATAAATATCTATACTTTGAAACTAGCTACAAACGATCTGTGCACTTGCAGACATCAGTGCACAGACAGTGCACTGCCAGGACATCGTTCCATGCACCACGATCGAAGGCAGTGCACTGCAGTAGAAAAGGCAGTGCACCGGCCGTGCACAACTAGGATATCATTCTGTGCACCACGACCGAAGGCAGTGCAATGCAGTAGAAAAAGGCAGTCCACCATCCGTGCACTGCTAGGACATCGTGCCGTGCACCACGACCGAAGGCAGTGCAACGTAGAGTCAGTGCAAAAAAAGTTCGTCAAAACCTATCAACATGGGATCTAGTTTTGTAGATCTCGGCATGACTACCACAATCGTGAAAACCGATCTCGGTTTGGATGATTCATTTAAAAGATATCACATTTTTCATATTTGAATCTAAAAGAGAAAGTGAAAAAGGACCATGACTCTCTCTCTCTGTAGGAACCACGTGTCGCAGGGAAGGCCGGGGACAGTGCACGGATGACTCCCAGGATGCCACGTGCAAGGACAACAACGACCGTGAACCAAGCTCTGGGTTGCGCGTGCTTTTTCTAGTGTTTCTGATCCAAGAAACACAAAAGTTCCGAGCCAGTCATCGAGTCAATGACTTAGTCAATGTGAGGCAAAGCAAATGGATCCTTCGGGCATGATTTGTTTAAGCTGGTATCATCAATACACATCCTTAAAAGTTTTGTCTCTTTCTTGGGTAAAAGTACAGGATGCCACCCATTTGGGTGTTACTCACTTCTCAGACGAAATTAGCCTTGAGTAGCCTAGCTAGCTCCTTGCCGATGGCACACTTCTTTTCATCTCCAAAGTTTCGTAGAGGTTGCTTCACCGTTTTTCTCTGGGATAGATATTTAAGGTGTGCTCAACGAGTTCCCTAGGTATACCTTTCATGTTGGTAGGTTGCCAGGCAAAGATGTCTTTTTAGCACGGAGGAACTAGATGCACGCACTTTCCTATTTGGGATCTAGAGATGTACGAATGTCGGTGGTCTTGGAGGCATCGCCTACCACAAGTTCTACTGGCTTGGTATAAATGGCTACCTTGAGGGCAGGCTCAGAGTTAGAAATCTATTTCTTCGAAGCCGACATCTTTGAGGTCCAACCTGACTCTAGCTTTAAATTCTTCACCATAGATTATTAATTCGGCATAGGTGGCTTCTCTAAGCTCACAATCCCGTGCCTTTTTGAAACTTCATGTGATTGTGATGGTGCCCTTTGGGCCCGACATCTTGATCTTGTTGTAGATGTGACATGGCCTGGCATGGAAAGCATGGAATATGGAGCATCCAAAGATGACATGATGCACACTCTTGAAGGGAACAACCTCAAAGGTCATGGCCTCTTGGCAGTAATTATTATAACATCATAAAAATCTACCGGGAGGGTGATACTTCCAAGGGACTGCGCTTGCCGACTAGGATCCACAACACGAAATATGGTGCTGCTGTGCTTGAGCTTGGTCTAGGACAAGCTCATCTTGTGGAGTGTTTCAATGTACATGATGTTGATGCTGCTTTCGCTATTCACAAGGCACTTGGTGAATTCATAGTTGTTGATCAATGAGTTGATAACCATGGCATACTAATTTTCTTCCGGTAGATATGATCTATGGATGATCACCTTTGTCCCGCATCACCGAAACTTCTGACCACTTCACATACCAAGGAACCTTGGGAAGGGTAGAAAGCAACATCTTTAGAGAGGGTTTTTGTGCTCTAACCTTTGGTGTGCCAAGGAAAGTATGATAGATGGTATTTTTCTTCTCGAAAGGATTTTCGCTTTTTCCTATGCCTTCACCCTTGTCGATCGACTTAGGTTCAACATCTTCATCCATGTCGTCAGAATCCTTGGACTCCTTGTCCTATTTTTCCTTTGCCTTTTCCGTGGGGTCTGTTCTTTTGGCTACACTTATATCCCGACTCTGGGTCTTCCTTGAGGTCATTAAAAAATGTGCGATTACATTTGCTTTGGGTGGATTTGTTGTTTGCATCTAGGTTGGCGAAGCATGGCATATCCCGATATTCCTCATATGACTAAGGAACACGAGGCGTAGCTGGTGTAGTTTCACTACCGTGCTACTTCCTAGGACCAGCTCCTTGTCCACGTCCGCGCTGTCTGCCATCGCCTCTACAAGCAAACGAAATTGCGACCATGTCGGTAGCTAGTTTTTCTTCAGGTGGATTTTTCCGCTTGTTTTTTTGCTTTTCTTGGACTGGTTTGGATTGGCAATTGCAAGGAGAGAACATCAAGTGTCATCACTGACCACCACAAATTTGCTAGCAATGGAGATCACCGAGTTGAGGTCGAGCTTCCCCTTGTCCTGACTATGCTTCAACGTATGCCAGAGTAGTGAGCCTCTTTTCAAGCCGCCGATGAAGGTGGACATAGCAATTTGATTGTTTACTCCCGAGAACGAATTTTTCATGTTGAGCCAACGGGAGAGGTAGTTCCTGGATGTCTCATCCTTTTTGTGTACACACCGCTATAGGTCACCAACAGTGCATGGGCGCTTGTGCGTACCCTCGAAGTTTTTGGTGAACGCTTCATGCACATCCAACCAATTGCAGATTGATTTCTCTCGCAAGTCATCAATCCTTTGTTGGTCCATGCTTGTGAGCTTGAGTGGGAGGTACTTTACCGCTATAATGAGGTTTGGCCCTGTGATTGCAATCGCAGAGAAGTAGTCCTACAACCACGTGGCTGGGTTGGCGGACCCATCGTAAGCTTTGACTGTTTTGTCAATTCGGAGACCTACGGGGTACTCTGTTGCTCGGATAACTGGAGTGAAGCATTTTTTCCCTAGGTAGGGTTCTTACCTAGCTTCCTATTTTTGTCAATGCAAGATCGTGCATCATAGGGCATATACTGCTCTTTATGTGCATTGCCGACATGGGGTGGGGGGTTGTGCTGCGAGTTATGAGATTTGCGCGGGGCACTTCCACCCCCTCCATGGTGGTTGCTTGGTGGCGAATGCGGTGATGGTGGTGGTGGCAGAGAGCTTCACTTTTTTCTTTCTCTAACTTGCGAGACACCATGCCTACCGTGATTTCTTGGCGAATATTGAGAACCTTGCTGGTTGTTTCTCTTTCGTCCGTTGTTGTTGTTGTTGTTGTTGTTGTTGCGGACATCGTCATAGTGTCCATGTTGTGATCCATTATCGCGGATAACGATGCCACCCTATGGGTGTATTGGAGGTGTCATATTGGTGTGGTGGCATGGTTGCGCTTCTTTGTGATGCCAGGAATGCGGGCGGGGGGAGGGGGCAGCTAGGGATTGTTGATGCCGGTCCTTGTCTCCATCATCTGAGGAGATCGGAATGGCATCGGTCATGTTGTGTGCGTCTGACCGTCTTCATTCTGTAGAACCTGTGCGTGATTTCACATCACGAGGAGGCTTGTTGACTTGTTGTGCTAGGGACCTATCCCTGGGGTAGTTGTTTGTGCTAGACTGCAAATCTCTAGATTGGTCGCAAGCCTCTGTGAAGAGGTGTCCTTTTCTTGTTGCTTGAGGGCTTTGGCCACTAGATCATAGACCTGGTCCACTGCTTCGGGAGATCTATCTTGTTCTAGCAATGTCTTGGCAATGGCCATGTTCAGGGCGGGTGTTGTCATGACTTGCTTTCCTACTTATCTTAGTAAGAGGTAGCTCGTGGTTTGTCCGCCTTCGCTAGGGCCCATCCTAGGTTTCTCTTGACCCCTGGATCTTGGATCATGTGTGTAGGGACACATGCCCTCTGCTGAGCAAGTAGTTTCTTATACTTAGTTTCCATGGATTTTGCCACCTTTAGTGTATCCTTCGCCATGGTGAGATCTCTATTGAGTTATGCACTCTGCTATGTGATGTACTTGGCCTCTGCAAGGACTTCTTTGCACTTCTCGTCCAGCTTGGTGATGACCCAGATATGATCTAGGGTGACATGACCCATGAGAGTTTATCTGAAGATGACCTTGTCAGGAGGAGTAACAAAGGCATCGCCTGTCTTTGATGTTGATGGCAACACCATAGAAAGGTTCTTATTTGTTTGATTGGTAATGATGGGACTAGCTTCTAGTTCTTGTGCTTGCTGCTAGAGGATAGCCGGAGGGGCATGGTCTTTTCCGCATCCGTGGGATCTACAACTTCCTTACATGTGGCCATGGACTTTTGAAATTGTCTGCTACTGGCAGAGCTGCTCTAGCTCCCTGTTTCTCTTGGTCTTCCGCTACCACATTCTCAATTGCAACAAAGACCGTATGAGAAGTGGGAGGTTGCTCGTTGCGTTCCTCGAGGTCAAGGTCTGCCTCAAGTTCCTTCATTGCTACGTCAGACTCCTCCAATTTACCTAGATCTCTTCTGCACTCCATTCACCGATGTCGGCGTAGAGAGCATCTAAGATTGAGTCATATTCATTGCTAGCCTGCTTAGAGCTAGATCCAGAACCTAAGACAACATAGCCAATGGAGTGATTTTTGCTATTGGCGGCACTTAAACGGGCTAGGCCTTCAGTGTTGGCATCAGAGAAATTGTGAATTGTTGCAATCACTTTGTTGAAACTGAGGTGACCAGTAGCTGAACCGCTGCCTTAGCGTGTGCCACAGTAGCGTTCCGTTTGTGAACTCTCAGTGAAATAGTACACTTCATCTTGCTCAGAGATTCCATCAATGGAATTTTTCAACGTAAGCCATCTTGTTAGGAATTTTCCAGACGTTTCATCTAGCATTTGGAGATAGCGTGGCAGATCCAAGACACCGAGAACACCTACAAAGTGTGACCTTTGATTATCTAAAACTTGGGCAAGCTAAGAGGATTTTCTTTGGTCTTTCACCGTTATCTTCTGCACATGGGCGGTTTGGGTGGGCCTTGAATTTTCTAGATCTAAGCCGGCAAACTCCGATGAGAGATCTTTGCCTGATCATTCTTCTGCAATCATATCCAGCCCGAAGGTGGTCCATGCGGGCCTTTACGCTTGGCCAACTTCCTGGGAGTTTGATCCCGAGCCGGTTTTGCCAATGAAGATGTGGATGTCCCTGATCGGGACAATGGAGCATCGGGTAGCGTTTGTTTTTGCTGGGATCTAGAATTCTTCCAGAGGGACAATCAGAACATTGTAGGAGAAGAGAACACACCCGATGGAGACGGTGTCGCTGATTCCCACGAAGATATTGGTCCTTGCTTGGTGTAGAGCTCGAAGATCCTCATGCCTCATGGTGGGCGCCAATAGTCGTGGTATCTTCGATGAGTATGCCATAGGGATTCCTCGCAGCATGTTTAGAGAAAGGTGGGGGATGAAGGGACACGGGTAGGCTACACTAGCGTAAAATAAAAAATTTCTACCGCGTCAACCAGGAATACTATTGTCATAGATCACGGGATCACCGCTAGACGCACAGGTGCGGAACTTGATGAAGCACGTCGCGGCAGTGTAGATGTTCTACATCTCCTCCTTGCCCTCGTCCCACGAGCAGCTCCCCTTTGCGCGGCTCGTCCAAGTGCTACAGATGCAGCATCTCTGAGGTATCCACACGTCCGGAGTGGAAGCCGTCACACGCCAGACTGCTAGGTCTGACTGTGCAACACAAGCGGAAGAGGAGTGGCGGCTGGGTGGAATGCTCAACCCTAATCAGCTCGCCTCACTCTCTCTTATATAGGCATTCCTGGTGGGCTTCTACTTTAGCAGCCCATTAGCAGCCTAAGCCTGGTCTAATTCAGATCCAATCCTCATTAGACTTCTAGCCCCTAAAGTGTGTGACCCTATAGGTTCATACACGTATAGACATGACACGAGTACACTTACTCTGTCAATAGTTGGTAGCGGCCTCTAGCAAGACGTGCCAACTCCTAAACGCATATAAAGATCATTCGGACGAACCATCACAAGGTTGAGTACATGTCTTTCCCTTTGCTTCACGATATTTGTTCTAGCTCCAAGCTGACCTCTCTTTCTCGATACTGTGATTCGGAATCCCTTTACTAGGTTAACTCTTAACCATATGTAGCACGACCATGCATTTCTGGATCCGATCACTCGAGGGGCCCAGAGATATCTCTCTCAAGTAGAAAGGGGCAAATCTCATCTTGATTGGCCGATGCCTTGCAGCATGTATCAGGACAAACCCGAAAGCTACCTTTATAACTACCTAGTTACGGAGTAGTGTTTGATAGCCCCAAAGTAGGTCGATCCACATCTCAAGTACATGCGACAATCTCAGGTCTAAGGACAAAACGTACACGATGTGTAGAGAGAGCTGCAAGTATTATTGCCAGTCTCAAGTTGGGTCAGTCCAACCCCATGTTCATAACATGTGTCGACATCATTGGTTTGACATCTCCATGTCTATGACTTGCGAAACATAGTCATCAACCAATCGATGTGCTAGTCTAATATTCACGTGTGTCCTCACATGAACTCCGAATAGGGACAACTATTTGATAACCATACAAGTAAAGAGTTTCACAAGCAATTCACATAATTGCCAATCAATACAAGTTGCCTGATATATGGATATACAAGGAACATTATAATAACTCATGGATACATATGAAATACAATCATCTCTATGATTGCCTCTAGGGCATATTTCCTTCAGTCTCCCACTTGCACGTGAGTCAATCTAGATAGTATCTAATACCTATTGCTCTTGTGTGCGCTTCATGCGCAGGCTGCGGGAGTGGCTTAGTCAAGGGATCAGCAACATTTGAGTCCGTATGTATTTTGCATAACATGACACTACCATCATCAATGAACTCACGAATGAGATGGTAACGTATGCGAATATGTTTGTTCTTCTAGTGCTGTCTAGGTTCCTTGGCTTGTGCAATAGCACCATTGTTGTCACAATAAACGTCCAAGGGATTGGACGAGCCCTAAACCACACCAAGAGCGATCAGGAAATTCCTAATCCAAACATCTTCCTTTGCAGCCTCCGAGACAGAAATATATTCAGCTTCTGTTGAAGAGCAGGCCACTGTATCTTGCTTGGAACTTTTCCAGCTCACAGCACCACCATTCATGACAAACACATAACCTGATTGCGATTTCGAGTCATCTGAGTCGTTGAGGTAACTCACATTTGTGTAACCCTTTACACTGAGTTCAACCTCACCTCCATAAACTAGGAACATATCCTTAGTCCTTCTCAAGTACTTAAGGATATTCTTTACCGCTGTCCAGTGACTCTCACCTGGATCAGCCTGGTATCTGCTCGTAACACTTAGAGCATAGGAAACATCTGGGCGAGTACATGTCATTGCATACATGATGGATCCAATAGCCGAAGCATATGGAACCCTACTCATGCGCTCTCGCTCATCAGTGGTCGAAGGACACTGAGTCTTGCTGAGTTTAATGCCGTGAGACATGGGCAAGAACCCCTTCTTAGCCTCTTCCATGCTGAACCGTTTCAACACTTTGTCAATGTACGTACTCTGGCTTAATCCAATTAGCCTCCTTGATCTATCTCTATAGATCTTGATGCCCAAAATATATGCCGCTTCTCCCAAGTCCTTCATAGAAAAACTATTTTTCAATGAGGTCTTAACAGACTCGAGCATAGGAATGTCATTTCCAATCAGTAATATGTCATCCACATATAAGATTAGAAACACAAGTGATTTCCCATTTTCTTTCTTATACACACAAGGTTCTTGTTCGTTTTTGGTGAAGCCAAAATCCTTTACAACTTCATCAAATCGAATGTTCCAACTCCGAGATGCTTGCTTCAGCCCATAAATAGACTTTTGAAGTTTGCATACCTTTCTAGCATTGTTTGGATCGACAAAACCTTCGGGCTGCATCATATACACGTCCACAGTAAGGATTCCATTTAAGAAAGCTGTCTTGACGTCCATCTGCCATATCTCATAATCGAAATATGCACCAATGGCTAGAATGATCCGTATAGATTTAAGCATCGCTACGGACGAGAAAGTCTCGTCGTAGTCAACCCCTTGAACTTGTCGAAAACCTTTTGCAACAAGTCGAGCTTTATGGATGTGAACATTTCCATCCATATCAATCTTCTTCTTATAGATCCACTTGCACTCGATGGCTTTAAAACCATCAGGTAGGTCAACCAAGTTCCAAACTTGATTGTCTCCCATGGACTCTATCTCGGATCTCATGGCAATCAGCCATTTCTCAGAGTCTGGGTCCACCATCGCTTCTGCATAGGTCGCAGGCTCATCATTGTCTAACAATAATAACTCTCGCGCCTCGTGGAGCCTCGCCGACCTTCGTGGTTGTGGTGCTTCTATTGCCACGGGTTCCTCAACCTGTTCTGCTACAATAGGATCACTCGTAGAAGCATCCCCGACTGGCTCATCTTGAACTTCTTCAAGTCGCACCGACCTTCCACTTGTTCCATTTGTGAGAAACTCTTTCTCTAGGAAAACACCGTTATGAGCGACAAACACTTTGCCCTCTTCTCGGTTGTAGAGGTAATACCCTAAGGTTTCCCTTGGATATCCCACGAATATGCATTTATCCGATTTGGGTGTTAGCTTGTCCGACTGAAGTCGCTTGACAAATGCATCACAACCCCAAATCTTTAGAAAAGACAAACTGGGATTCTTTCTAGTCCACATCTCATATGGTGTCTTAACTACGGATTTAGATGGTACCCTATTTAGTGTGAAAGCTGCTGTTTCTAGCGCATAACCCCAAAATGATAATGGTAAATACGACTGGCTCATCATCGATCTAACCATGTCCAACAAAGTTCGATTACGCCGTTCAGAGACCCCGTTTCTTTGAGGCGTTCCGGGCGGCATGAGCTGTGGAACAATTCCGCAACTCTTAAGATGATTGCTAAACTCGTGACTCAAATATTCACCTCCACGATCAGATCGCATGGCCTTTATTTTCTTGCCACGTTGATTCTCTACCTCATTTTGAAACTCTTTGAACTTTTCAAAAGTTTCAGACTTATGCTTCATCAAGTAGACATAGCCATATCTACTGAAATCATCAGTGAAAGTAATGAAGTAGTGATATCCTCCTCTGGCTGTCGTGCTCAGTGGTCCACATACATCAGTATGTATGAGTTCCAACAAGTCTGTCGCTCTCTCGGGAAACCTCGTAAAAGGCGTCTTGGTCATCTTTCCAAGTAAACAAGCTTGACATGTCTCGTATGATTCAAAATCAAACGAAGTTAGAAGACCATCACCATGGAGCTTCTTCATGCGCTTTTCACTTATATGCCCCAAACGACAATGCCATAAATAGGCAGGACTCAAATCATTTGGCCGAAGCCTTTTAGCACTAACATTGTAAACACATGCATTATCAAGATTTAAAATAAATAACCCATTCACAATGGGAGCATCAGCCACAAACATAGCATTCTTAGAGATTACACAACCATTGTTTGTACTCGCGAATGAATAACCATCCCTCATCAAACATGAAGGTGATAAAATGTTTCGACCCATACTAGGAATGTAATAACAATTATTCAACTCCATGATAAATCCTGACAGAAGGTGAAGTTGCATGACGCTGACAAACAATGCAGGAACCCTTGCTTTATTTCTGACGCGAAAATCTACTTCGCCTTTCTGCACTTCTCTAGTCCTTATTAGCCCCTGCATTGAATTGCAAATATGAGCAACCGATCCGGTATCAAATACCCAAGAGTTAACATAAGAATCTGCGAGAAAAATGTCCACAACATTTACAACAAGCGTACCTGAGTGGGAAGTACTCTTACTTCCACTCTTCTTCAAAGAAGCCTAGTACTTGCTGCAGTTTCTCTTCAAGTGGCCATATTCATGACAAAAGAAACACTTAGTGTCTCCTGCAGGTCCAGCCTTTTGCTTGGGTGCAGGGTTTGGCTTAGGGATCGTATCCTTAGCCTTGCCCTTCTTCTTCTGCCAAGAAGTGCCCTTTTTCTTGAAGCTAGGCTTGTTCTGCACAGCCATCACATGGCTATGCCCTGCACACTTCTTAATGTCACATTCTGCTGTTTTTAGCATCCCACATAATTCATTAAGGCCCCTCTCCACCCCATGCATATGGTAGTTCGAAATGAAATGCCCATAGCTAGATGGAAGAGATGCCAAAATGAAATTAGTGGCCAACTCTTGGCCTAATGGAATTCCAAGCTTTTCCAAAGTCTGACTGTAACCAACCATTTTGATCACATGGGGGCCTACAACTGCTCCCTCTGCCAGCTTGCATTCCACAAAGGACTTAGCAACATTGTACCTCTCAGTCCTAGCCTGAGTTTGGAACATGTCCTTAAGCGCGACGATCATATCGTACGCTTCCTGATCCTCAAACTGTTTTTGAAGATCAGGTTCCATGCATGCAAGCATAAGGCAACTAACCTCAAGAGATTCATCACATGCTTTCTTGTAGGCATTCTTAAGGGCAGCAGTTGCATTATCAGCAGGTTCATCCGGGATTGGGGTATCCAGAACATTTTCCTTTTTCTCAGCCCTGAGAACAATTCTTAGGTTACAGACCCAGTCCAAATAATTTGTTCCATTTAGTTTATCCTTTTCAAGAAACGAACGCAAAGCAAAATGTGATGAATTGTTCGGTGCCATTGATCTACAACAAAAATATGCAAAATACTAAGCCATGTAACCATGAAAGAGTAAAACATATTAAACAATTTAATAGCATGTACTCCCACTTAAATCAACATCCCTCTATTGATACTAAGTGATTCAAGATCCACAATTAACAAGTCGACTAGTGAGCTTTAGCATCACTGCTAGAAGACAAGGTAAATCGGTAAGCAACCTTTGCTAATCATATCACATATGACTCTTGTTGTTGGGTGACATCTCTATGTCAAAACTAGGCACCCAAACTTTATGCCCCAAGGTCCTTAACTGTTAAGATGACCTAGTTAAGCTCACCAACCCTTATGCGTGTAGGTATTTGATACAAACCCATCCAGCCAAGGAAAACCGTGGCACCCTAATTTTATAGACCCACCAACGATTGTACAGGGCATACGATGGTGCAAGGTTTGGTTGGGAGGGCATGGTTTAACTTAAACTTTGTGAGGGATCGTTCTACTTCTATCATCTAAGCATGCATAGTAGTAAAACGTATAAGAATAGCATTCACATAGATGTGATACAGTATGGCCCATTTTTCTCATGGTGATCTCCATCGCCATAGAACCTGTCCACCATGATGATCTCCATCTTCATGCTCTATGCGAGCCATCCTCCATTTGATGAGTCCTCCAAGAACTAATACAAGCTATTACTCCTAACAGCTTGTAATCAAAATTACATGGTAATGGGATCATCACAAGTTGGTACGCAGGCCATTACAATAATTGACAACACATATGGCTCCAGCCGTGTTGCCCTACTCACGACACGCAGGTCATGAAAAATACATACATGCATCACATACATACTTGGGACATACTGATCACATACATCCTGCAAAAACAACTTGTGCATAGAATCGCATTCTACCGGATCATGTGAAATCGTAGCACCTATGAACCTTAACGTGATACAAAAGGGGCTACGACAAAGGGGGGTCTAGGGGGTCTCCCCTTGCGGGGTTCGAAGGGGCAGCGCCCCTCGCGGTACGTCGATTCAGATCTAGTTCCCGATTCGATCAAACTCCTTTGATCACGGTACGTCGATTCAGATCTAGTTACCGATTCGATCAAACTCCTTTGTGAAAAATGAGAGATCAAATCTATACAATTTTCTTTAAGGATTTTGATCGGAAAATCAAATTTACCATAAACCAACTAAAGTTCCGATTCGATCAAACTCCTTTGATCACGGTACGTCGATTCAGATCTAGTTCCCGATTCGATCAATCATATTGATCTTCACGTGATTCAAATGGATTTATGTGTCACTGTCTACCCCGATGGCAGAAACCGACCGGTAGGGGTAAGTCGTTCGACGACCTTAGAATCACGATCACGGAAAGTAAGATCATAGATCAATTCAGAACCACCACCATACAAACGATCACATCATTCATATCAATCTACATATCACCATATGCAAACTTCCCGAACCTATGACTGAACAACATCGGCTCTGATACCACTAAAGGGACGTGGGTAGGCTAACTAGTGTAAAATCAAAATTTTCTACCGCGTCAACCAGGAATACTATTGTCATAGATCATGGGATTACCGCTAGACGTGCAAGTGTGGAACTTGATGAAGCACGTCACGGCAGTGTAGATGTTCTACGTCTCCTCCTTGCCCTCGTCCCACGAGCAGCTCCCCTTTGCACGGCTCGTCCAAGTGCTATAGATGCAGCACCTCCGAGGTATCCACACGTCCGAAGTGGAAGCCGTCACACGCCAGACTGCTAGGTCTGACCATGCAACACATACGGAAGAGGAGTGGCGGCTGGGTGGAATGCTCAACCCTAATCAACTCGCCTCACCCTCTCTTATATAGGCATTCCTAGTGGGCTTCTACTTTAGCAGCCCATTAGCAGCCTAAGCCTGGTCTAATTCGGATCCAATCCTCATTAGACTTCCAGCCCCTAAAGTGTGTGACCCTATAGGTTCATACACGTATAGACATGACACGAGTATACTTACTCCGTCAATAGTTGGTAACAGCCTCTAGCAAGACGTGCCAACTCCTAAACGCATATAAAGATCATTCGGACGAACCATCACAAGGTTGAGTACATGTCTTTCCCTTTGCCTCATGATATTTGGTCTAGCTCCAAGCTGACCTCTCTTTCTCGATACTGTGATTTGGAATCCCTTTACTAGGTTAACTCTTAACCATATGTAGCACGACCATGCATTTCTAGATCCGATCACTCGAGGGGCCCAGAGATATCTCTCTCAAGTAGAGAGGGGAAAATCCCATCTTGATTGGCCGATGTCTTGCACCATGTATCAAGACAAACCCGAAAGCTGCCTTTATAACTACCCAGTTACAGAGTAGTGTTTGATAGCCCCAAAGTAGGTTGATCCACATCTCAAGTACATGCGACAATCTCAGGTCTAAGGACAAAATGTACACGATGTGTAGAGAGAGCTGCAAGTATTATTGCCAGTCTCAAGTTGGGTCAGTCCAACCCCATGTGCATAACATGTGTCGACATCATTGGTTTGACATCTCCATGTCCATGACTTGCGAAACATAGTCATCAACCAATCGATGTGCTAGTCTAATATTCACATGTGTCCTCACATGAACTCCGACTAGGGACAACTTTTTGATAACCATACAAGTAAAGAGTTTCACAAGCAATTCACATAATTGCCAATCAATACAAGTTGCTTGATATATGGATATACAAGGAACATTATAATAACTCATGGATACATATGAAATACAATCATCTCTATGATTGCCTCTAGGGCATATTTCCTTCAGGGGAAGGTGATGAGTTGGTGGGTATGAGGTAAAACAACTCACCTAAGTTCAGATCCTACAATGGTGGCGGAATCCTACTCTTGCTTCTAATCACTATAATGCAAATACACTGGGTTATAGAGATTGTATCGTTCGTTATGCGAGATTGAGTTATTCCCTGAAGCCTCCCATAGGTCCAGCTTATAAAGGCGTCAGAATCTAGGGTTACAACGTAAAGTTCATACTAGACAGGGTACAAAGTCCTACACTAATATGAACTAGTCTTCATGTCTTGTACTACAAGGCTCCGCCTTGGTCTATGTCGGTACCGGAGCCTCCCTATTTATCTGGCATGGGTCTCCCTTCTGGATTCCTCTAATTGGGCTACCCAGCAGGCCATAGGACATCCTACCATCCGTGGGCTACCCAGGTTAGCCAGAATCAGGCTATGCTATGCCTATGATAACTCTGTCCTAGGAAGTAGTGACGCTAAGGAGGTACCCCCATCTCGGAGCCTGGAGAACCAAGAACGTGATCAAATGAAGGATCAAAGAGGGAGAAGGCTCGACATGGAACCAAGGCAAGGCAACCCAAGATAGGCCAGCCACCCCTACTACCTCACCGACAAGACACATGGAGGAGACATTGAGGACACCGGCGCACCACTCCCATGGTGCACCAGTAGTAGATCCTAGTGGCTACCCCAAGGATCGGTCTGGTGGCATCATTCCGGACCGTCAAGATATTCCCTAAGGTAAGTGCATGAATCCGCGGGCCTACTGGTGAAGACAACAACACAACCGAAGGTCTAGAGTATAAGTTAGGACCTAGTGGCACTCATGTAATAAGCACGAAGATTACCTGTAAGGGCTTCCCAAAGCTAAAGTAGAAGATAAATAAAACCAGTCCACCTAGTGGTAACCTTGTAAATATGCACCCACCCCCAAGGTGGAGGGTCTAGATGCTTCCCCATTACTCCCCCTTAGGAGACAAAAGAGAGGAGAGCTCCCCTCTCTTCCCACCGCCAGCAGGTCCTCACCCAGGACCGCGCTCCCCTCCCATCCGCCCATTTACGGACTGGAACAGATTCGTAGTCCCCCATCTCCGGGCCAAAACCGAGCCATAGTCCCCCACCTAAGGACCAAAACTAAGCCATATTCCCCAACTTACGGACTGAAACCGACCAGTAGTTCCCCACCTATGAACCTAAATCAAGTTAGTATCCCCCACCTATGGACCGAAACCGGGAAGGAACCACCTCTTACAAAGCCAAACCATGCCTAAGGTCACCCCGCCGACCTCCTTATCCACTGCCCACCACCGTCCCCCTGTCGTACCACTGTCCGGAATCCTCGCCAAAGGAGGCGGCACCGATCAAAATCCTCGCTGGAACAGGGCGATGGGAGCTGGAGGTCCCTCCCACAAGGTGCTAGCCCCTTGTCTTCAACTGGCTGCCCTACCGTGGTCTAGGAGGGGTGCTAAGGGGCCCATCGGGCACCGTCGAGATACATTGCCCTCTTGATGGCCTTCCGAGCTAGGGAGCCGAGCTTACAGAACACCTCCTTCTGCGACGCAAGCAAGGGAAGGAGGTCAGGTGTTGTGTCTACCTCAACTCCATGGTGCCCTCCCTCTCACCTACAAGGGACTAGTCACTCCGAATGAGGCCCCCCACCCAAGCAGTCAGGACTGATCAACCATCTAGACTAATGTACCGAATGAGGCCCTCCAAGTAGGGTCCAGACTAAGGAGGATGGGAGAGAGGGAACCCCTGGGGGTGGCTTCTACACCATCCTAGCCGTACCGCTAGGTCATGTCCACGCCAGACCAGGGCGCCATCATCTAGGGTCTTCTCTGAGACTGGGAAAGAGGAGGGGCATGCCAGAGTAGGAAGGGACACATCCTGATTCGTATATCAATGGTTTCACCCGAAGGGAGTGGCAACCCGACTCGGTACACCCCTTACCACCTGATGATTTTGGTCGTCGACAATGATGGTGGAATGGGTGTACAAAAAGAATCCTAGACTGGAACAAAGGAGATGAGAACACCACTATTTTTGGAGACTTACAACACTAAGGATAACCTCTGTTTGATTATTGAAGCAATATAGGTTGGTTATTAATTAATTTTATATAATTACTAAGTTAATGTGTGTTTTGAGATTCGCACGAATCTATCAAACATATTTTTTATTCCATGTACTTTTGTGTGTTTAGTTTGACGAGCTGTTCATTTTACTTATAATATACACCCTCCTACCAATATTACCAATATGTTTGGAAATTGGCTAAATAGGATTGACATGAGAGTAAACTCTTGAATCCGTGTGGGAGTTTGGGCGATTTGGAATTGTCAAAACAATATTGTTTTTAACAAACCATTGTTCTAAATATTATATACATAGCGACCTACTGGCTACACATGTGTTCCTTCCTTCTTTCTATGGAGCAGAAGGGACATATGGATTCTGGTTGCAATCGGTTGATGACAATCATATGTTCTATCTTCAACCAGCCTGGTTGGCGGCGTCCTTTTAGATTACAAAATGCGTATATGCTTTTTGTATGCTTTGTTCCGCCCGTTGATTCATGTTTCTACTATGAGCAACCCATGAGACGTAAACTTTAAACCTAAAAAAATTGCAATAAATGGAGGTTGTGCATTCTTTTGGATGCAGGGGCCGAGACTTTTCTCCCATTTTTGAAACAATACATTTGTCAAGTGTGGCTTTCCTAATTTGACCTAACAGTTCAAATAGTTTAGCACTCTACAAAGTTATACCCTTTAACCACAAGATACGATATACACATGTGTTAACCATATCTCACCATACAAGGTGTATGCGATATAAGTAATTGATCAAGACTTTTCCATTGGTCAACACTAGCATAGAGCTCATCCCATGGTATTTATTGGTCCTCATATATCATCAACATGTTCATATCCTAGTCATCCATTCCTTCTCACAAACCACTACATGAGGTACCATTGTTGTGTCTAGTGATGATCATACAATCATGACTCATAATTAAGTTTTAGGAAGCCCTATCCTAGGAAGAGATGTTGCTATTCTCCGACACAATGGATAAGGTATCCCCAATTGCAAGCTTTGAACTAGGTAAAAAAGATACTAGGACAAGTACCTTCTGATATTGGGGTAATGTGGTTGTACATGTAAGGTTGGTTTCGCGACAACCATACACAATTCCATTTTTGTAAAGCAAATCAAACCTTCCAATATCATCTCCATCTTTACTTCTCCATTTTCATAAAATCACTTGGTACCATAATGGTCTGAGGTTTCAAAAAGAATAATTTTAGGAAAGATAGTTCATATCCATGGATAAGGCCAACCTAACTTATATCTCTTGGTGTGCTCTTTTATTTGGGTGATGAGCTAAAGCTGGTCAGAATAGAAGGATTCATAAAAGTTAAAATATGACTATATTTGACTTGGATAGGAAAAAATAAAAGAAATATCACTATTATAAATTTTGTGAAAATATCGACAATGGAGCTCACTTTTGCCTCCCTGTAAGGAGGACATGGCTAACAGACCTAGGAGAGAAAAGAGCCAGCCCTCTAAGGGAGAGACTTTTTTAGAGTTAGAATTACATGTGCTTAGAACAATACCCGCATGAATTGTTCAAACAATAATAAAGGTTCATTAATGTTCTATGCACTTTAGGGTTTCCTTAGCTCATGTGTTACTGGGTTAAGACCAAGTGGATCCTCCATATCAACCAAGCGATGTTTCGGGGGGGCCCACAAGGTTCTCAAACAATGCAAGTGTTGGCCCATGTTATTACCTAAAATCCAAATATCGTTTATGTGCCCCCCTAGAGCACACCACTCGGGTTGATGTCGATCCCTACTACGACCACTTCACCACTGCCATCCGTCTTGGCTAAGAGTAGACCCAGAGTAGGAGGTCCATGTGTTGTGGTGGATCATGATCATGCCGAGCCCATGACAAAAGATAAGAAGGATGACATTGACGATCATGAGTTTGAAGCAACATACGAAGGATTGTGTCCTATGGATCGCAACTTTGATCGTACTTGCATGATTGATATCCAAGTGAAAGAACGGTATGTTCAGTACCAGAAGTCTTTGTTCAATTCCCAAGAAACGCCTCCAGGCGACTTGACCTAGAATCAACAAGCCAAGCCTTCATTTATGAGCCTGAACACATGTTGTACAATGTCCATGACGACGTTAGGAGGCAATCAGGTCAGCAAGACCAAAAAGCTAAGGAGAATATCTAAGAAAGGTTTCCCTTCCGGTAGCGAGCCGACTCCAAAGATGATCCAGCATCAGGATAAGATACCCTTGGATGCGTGGACATATCATGTCGCGGTTGAACCAGAGCTACCATCACATATGATCCTTACCGTAAATGGAGATATGAGGAGTCTGGATGATCTTGTTGTATCAAGAGAGAAGCACCTACTTTCATTGAAAGATTCAACATACCCGGTTTTCATGGCTAAGGTGCCACATGAGTTGTCATTTGTCGATAGAACCCCCACAGACTCGTTCTTCCTATGATTTGATGCTATATTCCACATGTTTCACATGAAATGACTCCACTAATCCTTGGTCCACCTATTTGTAGCCTACATGGTTAAAAGAGAGAAAGTCTCACTACAAGAAAAGTTGGCTTTTACAATGGATGGTTTTCGTGGTTGAAGGCCCATTTTTCGTGGATAAAAAGTCTTCTACGATGGATGCCCTTCATGGTAAAAGCCCCGTCACAAAAGAATCTACCACGGTTTTTTCTAACCGTGGAGATCGCACCCTCCAGCCACGAAAACTTGTTCCGTCGTAGATCTGTCTGCCAGCCGCATTGACTACTGACGTCTTGCAAAATGCCACGTGGCAAACACCGTTAATGCCCAGTTACCGCCGTTAACGGCCATAGAAACCATGATAGAAGCCAGGCCCAGCCAAGGCCTGCTAATAATTAAGTGGGCCGACCCATTAGGAGAACACAATAAGACTATGGCCCGTTACTGTTTCGTCTGGCACTATTTGAAATGGGCCAAAGATGTGGCCAGCAGCGGCCCGTGAATGTCAGGCCTGTTACTATTTCGGCCTACAGAAGCCGACATTGTTCGAATAGTGCACGACCCATTAAGAGGTTGCGTCAAGTAGGCCCGATAATGTTAAGGCCCACGGTCAGCCCATCACTATTCTCACTGCTCGTTCTGCGCTGCCTACGAACGACCCACTTTTGAGAAGGTCCGATACTATTCTGGCCTTTTACCGTACCGTCCGTCAACTTCTCGGGCCCACCGGTGGCCTGCAACTGTTCTGATCTGCTACTGTTCTGGCCTGCCAATATGTTTGGCCTATTACTGTTCCTGTATGGTAATATTTTGGGCCAGCTACTGTTCTACCTCGTTACTATTTGGCCATCTACTGTTTAGGTCTATTATTGTTGTGGTCCTATACTGTTCTGGCCTGCCACTTTTCTAGGCTATTACTAATCTGGCCCATTACTGAGCTGGGTTGCCTCTGTTCTGGCCTGTTACTGCTTTGACCTATTACTGCTTTGGCCTATTACTGTTTTGGCCTATTACTATTTTGGCTTGTTACTATTTTGGCATGTTACTATTTGGCCTATTACTGTTCTAGCATGTTACTGGTTCCCACCTAACAGTAGGCCCGTGAAGGTCACAGACACCTACAGTTTCGGCCTTTCTGAAGCCCAGGCAAATATCATAAAAGAAGTACAATTAGCATGCATCTTTTACTGTTCATGGTAGGCCTAATACAATAAGGGCAAATAACAAAGACCTAAACTCTTACCTCATCGACCTGGCTAGCGCAGTTATGATACCGCCTACCGCCATGAGTGGACGGGGTCAACTAAATGCCTACATGGCCTATGCAAGTTATCTAGATATTACATCATCTTCAAACTTCTTAATAATATTACATAATATCAATGCTCGGGAAAGAAAATTCAGCATTTCAGTTGAAAATCAAGTTGATTGCATTATCCTCAATTTTCTTTCTCAATCCATCAACTACATCTCCTTTTGAGTGTGACAGCTACATTGGAAAACCACCTTGAGACATTATCTTGCAGCCCCCTCTTTGGTGGGCATAACAATAATTGCAGTCTAAAACTAAGTAATAACAAGTTAATACAACAAACATGACAAACTACTCATAGCTTAGAATGAACCAAATAGAAATTATAATCGCATCATACGAGAACTTGTATAGCAGGAATGAAAACGAGGAATGAACTATATATTGTAGAGGATAGTTATGTCGTTGCTTAGGACGAACAAGAATGAGATGCAAGATATAGTAGCGTCACATGTGAACCTGTAGAACAAGACAAACAATCATTAGACAAGTGTGCCTACAATGAAATGAGTAATCAAACAAAGTGTTTTTTAGAATTTCAGCAAATACAAACTAGGCAGGTCATATAAGCAAATATATATGGAAGTAGTGGTATTTCCTAGAATGCAAGAGACGTACGGTGACTTAGAATTTATGGTGAGCTACACAATGTCATGCAGTTTCTATCATAGCTAAGAATCAACCAGATAGAAATATGGCATCATAAGAGAACTTCTAGAGCAAGAATGCAAACCATGAGTGAATTACATAGTAGAGGACAATTATGCCATTGCTTAGGACGAACCAGCACCAGATAAGGAAATAATAGCGTCGCTTGTGAACCTGTAGAAGAGGCTATGCAAACCATCATTTTCATTGTTCCATTCTAGGCTCTATGCAAGAAAAAGAAAATAGTTAGTGTTGCAGCTTTTGAAGAACTAGATGATAACAACAAAATTATAATCGAATTAGGATGAAGAGTCTAAATGGTACTACCAGATAGTATAACAATGCCAAGGAGGAAACAATAACAAGAACTTATCTCAGGACGAACCAGATAGATTCAGTAACTGTGGAGCAGGGAATCCAAACTAATATTTTCTACTGATTTTACATTTTGCAAGAACTACACGATAGCAGGCAATTACTATTGTTCGGAGTAGCTAAGAACATGTGCATGACTTCAAAATTTGTAGAGCAGCGAATGTAAACCAACATGTCTAGTGACCTACTCCGTAGTATCTAGCACGAAGAACATGCATGCGCTTTGACTGGGTGTACAAGATGATTAGAAAAATGCAGTTCACTGCGATAGGCTTGAACCTGCTGTAAAAACAAAAAAAGAGTTGGTGATTTGGTTACCATGGTCGGATAGGCTTCTAATCATCATCCGTACTAGCGCGGGTGACATCCTTGTCACCCAGGGTGCTTTGGTTGCGCCGACTGTTTGCGTCGGGGAAGCAGATCTTGGACGCTTGATACCGGCTTGACCACTGTGCACGAGGTTGAATCGGTGCACTGCACGGCGGTTCAGGTAAGGTACGGGTGGGGAGGATGTCGGCGGTGTTGATGCAGATCTTGGGAAGTCGTTGACGGATTCGGCGCCATGGAGGGGAAAGTGGGAAAAGGAAATCAGGTGCGGTGGACGACAACGGACTCGGTGACCAAGGTTGTGTGTGGTGGACGTCGGTGAAGAGGTAATGATGCTTTGGATGAGACCACAACTGATGCAGCTCTGGTATACTATTGGCTGAGGAGTTCATGGTGTCGAGTTCCGGCGGGCAAAGCCAGCCGTGGAGAAGTGCTGCGGGAGGTTCCGGGAGCGAGAAATTTTGCAGTGTTTGAAATGAAGGGGCTTGAGGGATTGGGGACCACGTGATTTTAGTATCGTTTGAAACAGAGGAGCGCCAGAAATTTCACAGTGTTTGAAATGGAGTGGAGAGAGGGAGTGGGGACCACGTGATTTTGGTATCGTTTGAAATGGAGGGGCGCCAGAAATTTCGCAGTGTTTGAAATGGAGTGGCGCGAGGGAGTGGGGACCACGTGATTTTGGTATCGTTTGAAACAGAGGGGCGCCAGCAATTTCACATTGTTTGAAATGGAGGGATGTGAGGGAGTGGGGACCACGTGATTTTGGTATCATTTTACACGGAGGGGTGATGTCTACGCACTTCTATTCTTGTAGACAGTTGTTGGGCCTCCAAGTGTAGAGATTTGTAGAACAGCAGCAAGTTTTCCCTTAAGTGGATCACCCAAGGTTTATCGAACTTAGGGAGGAAGTGGTCAAAGGTATTCCCTCTCAAGCAACCCTGTAATCAAGATACAAGAAGTCTCTTGTGTCCCCAACACACCCAATACACTTGTCAGGCGTATAGGTGCACTAGTTCGGCGAAGAGATAGTGAAATACAAGTGGTACGGATATAAGACAATGGTGCTAGAAAATAACTTGATGGCGTGGAAGAGACTAAAAGCAAACTGAAATAAAGATGGAAACAAGCAAACATGTAACAGATCTAGTAGCAAACGAAGTTTCAATGTTTAGGAACAAGGCCTAGGGATCATACTTTCACTAGTGAACACTCTCATATAAATATATTCCTCTTTATTATACTACGCTAAACTACTCTCCGGTTGGACACTCTAATCGATGGTAGGGCTATAACAGCACACCTCAAAGTAAGCCTTTCCCATCTAGAAAACCCCACACTATCACCTTGAGCACTAGATGGTTCCAACAAACACCACAATTTCATAAAGACATCCAACTCCAAATATAACTCATAACAAGTATTTGTAATCTCTAGCCTAAGTGCCACCATGGTGTGCACGCTGTCACTTTCACACACATGGGAAGAGCAGAGATTCATTAAAGCACTTGAGTAGCAAGGTAGATCTATAGATTACAAGCTCATGATCACAATATGATCATGCATAGAGAGAGAGATGAACACATAGCTACCGGTAGAACCCTTAGCCTCGAGGAAGAACTACTCCCTCCTCATCATGGGAATCAACAATGGTGATGGAGATGGTGGTGGAGCTCGATGGAGATGGCTGCGGGGGCACTTCCCCGTCCCGGCAGGGTGCCGGAACAGAGACTTTCTATCCGACAAATCTCCCCTTTGGTGGCGGCGGCGCTGCGGAACTTTTCGTGGATGGAGGCTTGACTATTTAGGGTTTATGCCTCGGGAGGCTTCTTATAGGCCAGAGGGCAAGGTCGGTGGCCAGCTAGGGGGCCCACACCATGCCTTGGCGCGGCCTAGGGGGACCCGCGCCATGGGGTGGTGTGGCCACCCTATGGCCCCTCTCCGACTCTCCTTCTGGCTCCGTGAGTCTTCCGGGAAAATATGAACTTTGGCTTTTGTCCGGTCCAATTCCGAGAATATTGATTTTCTAACTTTCCTAGAACCAAAAACAGCAGAAAACAGGCAACTGGCACTGTGGCACTTGTTAATAGGTTAGTCCAAGAAATCATATGAAAAGTACTCCAAAGTGTGGACAAAACACAAGAAAGTAGATAAAACCAAGCATGGAGCATCAAAAATTATAGATACATTTGCAATGTATAAACATCCCCAAGCTTAACTCCTGCTCGTCCTCGAGTAGGTAAGTGATAAAAAGAAAGAATAATTTTTGAGGTGACATGCACCATCATAAACTTGATCAAAATATTTGTAAAACACTGAAAGCTGGGATAATAGTACTTCAACATAGCATGAAAGATAAAGTTCTAGCAATAAGAGAAAGAAACTATGTTGCAACATGAAAAGGCACAAACAAAAGATTCATGAATAACAATGCTTTGCAATACGTTTGTTTGTTTCACATAAAGAAAACATAGCATAATATTATTCAGCTTGTCCCTTAATAGAGTAGCAAATATAAATGCATATGACACCTTCAAAGTTCATAAGAGTGACTAGATACAAATAGTTTAAAACAAGCAATATCAAGGTATGCATCAGTCAACAAGTCTTGGGACAATGCACATAGAACTAAGAATGGCCACTATGCTCTCAAAGTAGGTGCATAAAGGTAGAAGATGGAGACTCAATATAATAGTGGAACAAAGGCCTTCATAAAAGGAAGTAGGGATTCGAGTCTCATAAAGAGCTTCCAAAAATTATGGTACTTATAGCTTTCATCTCTCATTGCCCCTATCATAAGCATCTTGAATGTGATTAAGGTTAAAGTGACACAACTAAGAGGATATGCTTGACAATTTATAAACCGAAATCTCATGCCCCTTAATTACGAAGACCGATCTTCATGCTACTCAACTTTAGTCACAAGTAAGGTCTTGTAATTGTAAGTACATGTGTATCATTAAGAACCGCCAACGGGGTACCCCTTGCACATGATACGGGAGCTTTCCCATAATCAAAATGACAAGGCAAGCAGACAATGAGCATCTCAGCGATCTTTTTATTTGCTATTTGCATAGGTTTTTATTGAGGATGCTTCATAGAGTGCTCATTATGGTGATTCTGCAAGTTTCCACCATGATTAGGCATGGCTTAGGCTAGCGGCCCAGGCGTTTCTCTAACACACATACAAACTCCATGATCTTACAAGTTCCACTTTTATTTCACACCGCCGGGATCATGGGAATCAGCAATGGTGATGGAGATGGTGGTGGAGATCGATGGAGATGGCTCCGGGGGCACTTCCCCATCCCGGTAGGGTGCCAGAACAGAGACTTTCTGTCCCCTGAATCTCCCCTTCGGTGGCGGCGGCGCTGTGGAACTTTTCGTGGCTGGAGGCTTGACTATTTAGGGTTTATGCCTCAGGAGGCTTCTTATAGGCCAGAGGGCAAGATCGGTGGGCGGCCAGGGGGCCCACACCTTGCCCTGGCGCGGCCTGGGGGACCTGCGCCATGGGGTGGTGTGGCCACCCTGTGGCCCCTCTCTGACTCTCCTTCTGGCTCCGTGAGTTCGGGAAAATATCAACTTTGGCTTTTGTCCGGTCCAATTCCGAGAATATTGATTTTTTGACTTTCCTGGAACCAAAAATAGCAGAAAACAGGCAACTGGCACTGTGGCACTTGTTAATAGGTTAGTCCAAGAAATCATATGAAAAGTACTCCAAAGTGTGGACAAAACACAAGAAAGTAGATAAAACCAAGCATGGAACATCAAAAATTATAGATACAGTTGCATTGTATCAAGGGGCGCCAAATTTTTTGCAGTGTTTGAAATGGAGGGGTGCGAGGGAGTGGATACCACGTATTTTGGTATCGTTTGAAATAGAGGGGCGCCAGAAATTCTGTAGTGTTTGAAATGGAGGGGCGCTAGAAATTTCATAGTGTTTGAAATGGAGGGGCGCGAGGGAGTGGGGACCACGTGATTTTGGTGTCGTTTGAAACGGAGGGGCGCCAGAAATTTCACAGTGTTTGAAATGGAGGGGCGCGAGGGAGTGGGGACCACGTGATTTTGGCTGTCTAGCAATCTTGTCCGTCCATCCCAAGTCAACGGGACATAGGGGATACCTTAGCATTCGAAGGCTCTGGCGCAGACGCCTATGCAAGCAATCGCTGGGTGACGAGGGTTTAACTCATCAATGTCCATTGTTATGGACTTGGGTTTTGGAGAAGGAGGGAGCGCTGGAGACATCTATCGGCTAGCAAACAAGCACACATGGGACTCGAAGATTTACCTAGGTTCAGGCCTTGTAGAGGTACCTACTCCTGCTTGTCTGCTCGTGGAGTTATCAAAAGAATCGAGGATTACAATGGTGCGCATATGCAATCCGGCGAGGGTTGTGGAAACTAGGGTTGCGTGTGTCCTCCTCGCCGCCCCCTCCTAGCCTTTATATAGATAGTCTAGGTCTCGGGTAGCAGGTCGAGTCGGTTACAAGTTAGGGTTTTCCCCTTTGAACTTTCTATCTTTAGTTTCTTCTTCTTCAAGTAATCGAGAGTTCATAGGATACTCGAATTGTTTATTTGGGCCTTGGCGACACCGTGGGACTCTATGTATTCAGGTCGTATATACCAAGATCGAGTACCTGTAGGGTATACCCATGTCAGTAGCCCCCGAGTGTCCAGTGGAATCGCAAATTCGACTGGAGACTTTATGAATCCTTTCGAGTGCATGACTGAGTATATTTTTCGACTGTTCTGTTTGTGTCATATGGATTGTTGATGTGCGTGCCTGATTTAACCGATATATTGGTATCCGTTAACTACCTTAGGATAAAAAAACGCCATCTACTCGAACTCGAGTCCCCGAACTCAAATCCGGAAAAGTGCTGGTGTAATTCGACTCAAGCCATGGAGGTCTTACAGGAGTCAAATTCCAGTGTATGGGTGTGACCACTCGATGCGTCCGTCAAGGCATGTTCATCGTGCTTGTAGGCACAGTTATATTTCTGGTAGTGCACATCAAATGCGTTGTCAGGCCTTTTTCAGGTCTTATCTTCAGGCTGTAAGCGCGACATCCGAATTTTGTCATTGCGGAGACGATTCGGGTGACCCAGGAGACACAGTCTCTTTGTAGGAAAAATCATGAGGCGGTGTTGCCATAAGCTTCGAGTGTGGATGTTATCAACACACAATACTTTGTACAAATAATCATAGGGTGCGCGACCAGCGCTCCCTATGGGAGTATCCCCCGAGTCCCTGGTTGAGTCGAAGACTTAGGCAGGGACTAAAGAACTTTTGCGACTGCTGTCGTCTTTTGTTTGCTTGTTTCAGTAGAATTTGCTTCCAGCGCTCCCTATGGGAGTAACCCATGTCCATAGTCGAACCGTGTTTTCGAGTGGTTGGGTTTTCTTTGATTGTCCATGTTCCTACAAAAAGAAAAGAAAAAAAATCGTAGGGTGCGTGACCAGCGCTCCCTATGGGAGTAGCCCCCGAGTGCTTGGTGGAGTCAAAGACTCAAGCAAGGACTAAAGTATTCGAAGTCTTCTGCTGCAAAATTTTGGATGACGTCAGTGCTGACGATTCCAAGACCTCAATTGTCCGTGTGAGCGAGTTTGACGGGACGTGACGAGTGGTGGCTCCCATTTCCTGACTATGATTTGACCGGGCATGCGTAATCTTTATTTTAACTACGTCTCCTTGATTTCTGCGCGTAATGGGAGTAGTAGGGGACGGTTCACGCTTCAGGTCCTCCATGTGTCGAGCGCGATGAACGCCAGGCGTCTGATAGGGTTTTTCTTAGCCGTTGGATTGCATCTTCCAGGAGGTTAAGTAGCAATGCGGCGACGGTAAATTTCACATCTACTTCTCTTCTGCCTTTGCCTCCATCACCATTTCCCATGCTCCTCTGCTTCTTTGTGCTCCTTTCCTTCACGGCGCTGGACCAGCTCCACGTATTTCCCATCTACTTCCTCCGGTCACATCGCCGCCGCAGAATGGGGAAGAAAAAGGGAGGTGTTGTGGCCGATTCCGCTGCTGCTATGAAGAAGAAGGGCGGCTCCGCCGCTGCGGGCACCAGCACCGCCGTTGGCGGAAAGAAGAAGGGCACAGGCACTCGTGTCACAAATGGTGCGGGGCGTGCATCTGTGATCAAGTCCTCAGAGCTTCGTCTTCTTCGCCAAGACGGAGTTTTGTCGTCCGCAGTCGCTGACGCGCGCGTCCCTGGCAGCGAGGTAATCCCCTCTCCTCCTGCCAGCTTTTGGGTGATGTTCCTAGCGTTCATCATCCACGGCCTCTCGTTGCCCCTGCATCCTTTCTTCAGGGGCCTTCTCTGTTTTTACGGGCTCTAGCTCCATCAGCTGTCCCCCAATTCCATCCTCCACGTAGCTTGCTGATACATTGCAAATGTATCTATAATTTTTGATGTTCCATGCTTGGTTTTATCCACTTTCTTGTGTTTTGTTCCAACTTTGGAGTACTTTTCATATGATTTCTTGGACTAACCTATTAACAAGAGCCATAGTGCCAGCTGCCTGTTTTCTGCTGTTTTTGGTTCCATGAAAGTCAGAAAATGAATATTCTCGAAATTGGACGGGACAAAAGCCAAAGTGCCTATTTTTCCGGAAGTGATCAAGTGCCAGAATACGAGAAGGAGAAGGGCCAGGGAGCCACCACACCACCTGGCCGCGTGGCCAGGCTTGGCCCGCGCCAGGGGGTGGTGTGGTCGCTCCCAGCACCCCCTCGGCCTCTCCTTCCGACTATAAGTTGCCCTCGGGATGAAAACCCTAAGTATCCGATCAAAAATCCACGAAAGAGTCTGTAGCCATCGTCGTCTCTATCCCTAGATCAGGGGGATCTGAAGCTCTTCCCGGCACCCTGCTAAAGAGTGGAATTCATCCTGGAGGCCTTCTTCATCACCATGCAAGCCTCCGGTGTGATGCGTGAGTAGTTCATCCTTGGACTACGGATCCATGTAGTAGCTAGATGGTTGGTTTCTCCTCCTTTGTGCTTTCATGTTTAGATCTTGTGAGCTCCGTTCATGATCAAGATCATCTATTTGTAATCCATACATGTTGTGTTTGCGGGCCTCCGATGGATATTGAGATGCTATTTCAGATTGATTATTGATTCTATCATATCTTTCTTATTTGAGATCTTGCATGCTTTCCGTTGTTAGTAGCTATCTTGGCCAAGTAGATGCTAGCAACTCCAAGAGTTAGTATTTATGCTCGATAGTGGGTTCATGCCTCTGGTAATCTGGGGAAGTGACAGAGATCTCTAAGGTACTAGATGTGCTGTTGCTACTAGGGAGAAAACAACAGTCCTATGTTCATAGAATAATCGTATTGTTTACTTTACACGCAATTCGTAAAGCAATAATCTGTTGCTTGCAACTTAATACTAGAGGGGGTTCGGATGATAACCTGAAGGTGGATTATTAGTCATAGATGCAGTTGGATGGCGGTCTATGTATTATGTTGTAATGCCTAATCAAGTCTCAGAGGAGTCAAGATGATTAGTATATGCATGTATTGCTTTCTCGGTGTTTGTCAATTGCCCCGTTGTAATTTGTTCACCCAGCATGTTATCTATCTAAGGAGAGCCACCTCTAGTGAACTATGGATCCCGGTCCTCTTTCTTTACATACAATCTACAACTGTTTACTGTTTTGTGTTTACTTTCTACAAACTTTTACTTCTTTCCATTCGATACGTTTAATCCTTTGTTTTCCGCAAAACACGGTGAGATTGACAACCTCATCGCAAGTTGGGGACAAAGTTCTGTGGTTGTGTTGTGTAGGTCTCCATGTTGCTACTAGCACCGGTAGTGCGCCCTACCAAAGCTCAGCTAGTAACACCTTTGAGGTGTTTCCTTGCTCCTACTGGTTCAATTAAACCTTGGTTTCATAACTGAGGGAAACTTGCTACTGTGCTCATCATACCTTCCTCTTGGGGTTCCCAACCAGCTCTACATCAACACCACGCAACAAGCACTTTTCTGGGCGCCGTGTATTGAGCCATCAAGGGATTTTCTGGCGCCGTTGCCGGGGAGTCAAGGACATCTTCACAAGGGGAGTCCCTCACAACCAATCTCTTTACTTTGGTATTTTTGTTTTTCTTGGTTCCTTTCTGCTTTGTTTGCTTGTTTTGTTCTCCAAAAACAAAAAAAAATTAGTTTTACTTGTTTGCTTTCTTATTTGAAAACCCAAAAAAATGACTACTCTTGAAAACACTAAGTTGTGTGACTTCACTAGCACCAACAATAATGATTTTATGAGCACTCCTGTTGCTCCACCTGTGGTTGAAAATACTTTCTTTGAGATAAAACTTGCTTTGCTCAATCTTGTTATGAGAGAACAATTTCCTGGTATTGGTAATGAAGATGCTGCTTCCCATATAAATAACTTTGTTGAACTTTGTGAGATGCAAAAGCATAGGGATATAGATGGTGATATTGTTAAACTGAAAATTGTTTCCTTTCTCTTTTAGAGGAAAAGCTAAAGAATGGTTGAATTCCTTGACTAGGAATAGTATTGATTCTTGGACTAAGTGCAAAGATGCTTTTATTGGAAAATACTATTCTCCTGCTAAGATTATATCCATGGGAAGTGAAATAATGAAGTTTAAACAACTTGATAATGAGCATATTGCTCAAGCTTGGGAAAGAATGAAATCTTTGGTAAAGAATTGTCCCACTCTGACTGCTTGGATGATCATCCAAACTTTTTATGCAGGATTGAACTATTCTTCAAGGAACCTATTGGATTTAGCTGCTGGAGGTATCTTTATGACCATCACTTTGGGTGCTGCAACAAAACTATTGGACAATATGATGGTTAATTATTCTGAATGGCATACTGAGAGAGCTCCACAAGGTAAGAAGGTAAATTCTGTTGAGGAAACCTCCTCCTTGAGTGATAAGATTGAAATTATTATGTCTATGCTCGTTAATGGGAAAGCCCATATTGATCCAAATAATGTTCCTTTAGCCTCTTTGGTTGCTCAAGAAGAGCAAGTTGATGTGAACTTCATAAGAAATAACAACTTTGGCAACAATGCTTATAGGAACAATTTTGGTAACAACAATTATAAGCCATATCCTCCCAACAATGGTAATGGTTATGGAAATTCTTACAATAATAATAAGAGTGCTCCCTCTGTACTTGAAGTTATGCTTAAGGAGTTTATTAGTAAACAAATTGCCTTCAATAAAACTATTGAGGAAAAACTCTCTAATGCTGAAAGAAACATAGCATCTTTGGCTAAAGCTCAATCTACTTTGAATAAAATGGCTGATAAACCTGAAACTAATGAGAATCCCTTTGCAGCTACTAATGCCATACAAGTAAGAATTGATGAAAATGTTAGACTATTAGCTGAATTACATGCTAAGTGGGAAAGATAAGATGAAATTGCTAGAAACATTAGTGTTTCTACTATTACCACCACTAGTGTTGAGGCTAGTAATAGTTATACTACCTTAGATGATAAAGTTGATTTTGATCTTGATGGTTGCAACATCTCTGAAGTTATTAAGTTCCTACAAAAGCTTGCTAAAAGTCCTAATGCTAGTGCTATGAACGTGGCTTTTACAAAACACATTACTGATGCTCTCATAAAGATTAAAGAACAAAAGATGAAACATAAAGCTTCTATTCCTATAAAACAAGAAGATGGTTGTGAACCCATCATTAATATGAAAGTGAATGACTTTGATTTCAAAGCTTTGTGTGAGCTTGATAGTAGTGTTTCTATTATGCCTAGAAGGATTTATGATATGCTTGATTTGCCTCCTCTTGAAGATTGTTATTTGAATGTCCCACTTGATGCTAATGCTAAAAATAAACTCATGGGGAGTCTTAATGATGTTCTTATTATGGTTAACGATTCCTATGTCCCCGTTGATTTCTATGTTTTGGATGTTGAATACAATGCTTCTTGTCCTATTACTTTGGGAAGACCTTTTCTTAGAACTGTTGGTGCCATCATTGATATGAAAGAAGGCACCATTAGATATCAACTCCCACTCAAGAAAGGTATAGAACACTTCCCTAAAAAGAGAGAAAAGATTTCTTTTGCTTCTCCTATGAAAACAAAATTTGGTTTTAATGCTTCTTCATTTAAGAACACTTGATTCTTTCTTTGCTTCTTATGCCTAACTTAAAGGCGTTAAAGAAAAGTACTTGTTGGGAGATAACCCAAGAGTTTTAGTTGAGTCTTGGAAGTTATTACCTCTGTAATAACCTCTCCTTATCCTTTTTATTTGCTTTTTGTGCCAAGAGTAACCTCTAATGAGAGTGAAGTAATGATTGGGAAAGTTGTTGTCCCGAAACAGATTTCTGTGCTTCACCGTAAAAATTCCTGAGAGAGCTCTGTACGTCGGATGGAGCTGTAATTGTTTGTGCTTCTGCCCCAGGTTGTTATCTAACTTTAGTTAGTTCAACACTTTTTTATTTGAGCAACAGAAGGTCTTCGAAAAAATTCGTCTTTACCTGCTGGTCTGTTTTGACAGATTTCTGTCATTTTCTGGATTTGCTTCTTGTTAGTTCCTTCTTGAGTTCCTTTGGGGAATTGAGATTTTTGAGGGAAGTTCTACATTAGCTAGGGTTCTAATGTAAGTTTATTTGGTGTTAGAACTGAACCTTGAGACTTATTTATCTTAAGTGCACTAATGTTGCTAATGAGATTGTGTGAAGTTTTGTATGAAGGGAAATTTTCAGGTGTATGGAAGGAATGAGTAGTGACATGAAGGATGGACTAAAGCTCAAGCTTGGGGATGCCATGCGTGTCACCCCAAGAAACATCGAAGAAGTACAAGCGTCAAAGCTTGGGGATGCCCAAGGCATCCCCTTCTTCATCAATAAAAATCCCAGGTTTCTTCCAAACGCTTCATTTTTATTGTTTCATGCACAGTTGTGTTTTTCTTGGAGCGTCTTTTTTTTAGTTTTTGTTTTGGTTTTTAGTTTGCTTGGTTTGCTTAGTGTTCTGAATAAATTGGTTGGACCCCCCCCTCTTTCATACATTGGTTTGCAAATAGTTTGGTTTGGTTTGGAAAAGAGTAGGAAAGTTCATACTTATGTGGTAAAAAGAGCTTGTTTTTGACGGTGGCCTATGCTTTGTCATGCCATGCTTGATATTGTTTTGGCTTTATGCTTAGTATTCTTTGTTGTAGCATGACTTGTTATAAACAATTGAGATTGCTTAATGTGCCTTGGATGAATCATGCGTTGTTTTAGCATATTAAAGCATAGTATAGTGTTATTCTCCTTTGATGCTTTATTTGGGTTGACTTGGCGCATGCTCATACCATTTTATGACTATCTCAAGTCACCATGGCCTTTATGATCCTTTAGTCTTCAACTTGTAGTATCACTTTATGCTTTGATCAATGATGTTTTGTCGCTCTGCATGATTATGGCCATTATTGCTCTCTTAGTTTGTCGCTCCCAGTCTTTTGCTAGCCTCCACAACCAAGTATGAGTTCCACTCATGCATCCAACTCCCTAAACCAAGTTATTCCAAAGAGTCCACCATACCTACCTACTAGCTTATGCTATTCCAAGTATATTCATGCTTTTGTTTACCTTCCACTTGTTATGAAAAAACTAGTGATTAAAGCTCTCACGAACTTGATGGCACACTTTACTTTACTTGCCCTTAATAAACTTGAACCATTGTGTATTCTATGTTGTATACGCTTGCACTTATTTGTCGGGAATTAGCAGAACCATGCTTTCATGGGGAACGCTTTCAACATTGCACGTGGTACTTGTACCTAGTTGATATCATGCTCTTTTGTATATGGATGTCATCGGTGTGAAATGAAAGGGGAGCTTGTAAGTCCATGGAGTTATGTATATGTGTTAGAGAAACGCCTGGGCCGCTGGTCTAATCCATGCTGACATGGTGGAAACCTGCGGCGTAACCATAATGAGCTGTCTATGAAGCATTCTTCTTATAAAAAAAAGAGTCCTATACTGAGAAAAAAAGAGAAAAAGAGAACAAAGAGATACTATGAAAAGAGGAAAGAGAGAAAAAAGCACCATATTCCCATGGTAAATAAGAAGAATGCTGAGATGCTCGTTGTCTGCTTGCCTTGTCATTTTGATATGGGGATTCTCCTGTATCATCGGGCAAGGGGTACCCCGTTGGCGGTTCTCAATGATACACATGTACTTACGATGACAAGAACTTACCGGTGACTAAACTTGAGTAGCATGAGGAGCAGCCCTCGTATACAAGGGACATGAGATTTCTGACTTATACTTCGTCAAGCATCTACACCATAGTTTGTTCACTTTAACCTTAATCACTTCAAGATGCTTATGATAGGGGCAATGAGAGCTGAAAGCTATGAGTACCATAATTTTTGGAAGCTCTTTATGAGACTTGAATCCTTACTTCCTTTTACAAAAGGCCTTTCTTCCACCATTATATTGAGTCTCCACCTCCTAACTTTATGCACCTAATTTGAGAGCATAGTGGCCATTCTTAGTTCTATGTGCATTGTCCCAAGACTAGTTGATCGATGCATAACTTGTTATTGCTTGTTTGAAACTATTGTATCTAGTCACTCTTATGAACTTTGAAGGTGTCCTATGCATTTATATTTGCTACTCTATTGGGGGACAAGCTGAATACCATTATGCTATGTTTTCTTTATGTGAAACAAACAAACATCTTGCAAAGCATTGTTATTCATGAATCTTTTGTTTGTGCCTTTTCATGTTGCATCATAGTTTCTTTGCTTATTGCTAGAACTTTGTCTTTCATGTTATGATTGAAGTACTATGATCCCAGCTTTGAATGTTTTGCAAATACTTTGATCAAGTCTTTGATGGTGCATGCCACCTCAAAAATTATTTTCTTTTTATCACTTACCTACTCGAGGACGAGCAGGAGTTAAGCTTGGGGATGTTGATACATTGCAAATGTATCTATAATTTTTGATGTTCCATGCTTGGTTTTATCCACTTTCTTGTGTTTTGTTCCAACTTTGGAGTACTTTTCACATGATTTCTTGGAATAACCTATTAACAAGAGCCACAGTGCCAGCTGCCTGTTTTCTGCTGTTTTTGATTCCAGGAAAGTCAGAAAATGAATATTCTCGGAATTGGACGGGACAAAAGCCAAAGTGCCTAATTTTTCGGAAGTGATCAAGTGCTAGAATACGAGACGGAGAAGGGCCAGTGAGCCACCACACCACCTGGCTGCGCGGCCAGGCCTGGCCCGTGCCAGGGGGTGGTGTGGCCGCTCCCGGCACCCCCTCGGCTTCTCCTTCCAACTATAAGTTGCCCTCGGGACGAAAACCCTAAGTACCTGATCAAAAATCCACGAAAGAGTCTGTAGCCGCCTTCGTCTCTATCCCTAGATCGGGGGGGATCAGAAGCTCTTCCCGGCACCCTGTCGGAGAGGGGAATTCACCCTGGAGGCCTTCTTCATCACCATGCAAGCCTCCGGTGTGATGCGTGAGTAGATCATCCTTGGACTACGGATCCATGTAGTAGCTAGATGGCTGGTTTCTCCTCCTTTGTGCTTTCATGTTTAGATCTTGTGAGCTCCGTTCATGATCAAGATCATCTATTTGTAATCCATACATGTTGTGTTTGCGGGGATCCGATGGATATTGAGATATTTCTGATTGATTATTGATTCTATCATGTCTTTGTTATTTGAGATCTTGCATGCTTTCCGTTGTTAGTAGCTATCTTGGCCAAGTAGATGCTAGCAACTCCAAGAGTTAGTATTTATGCTCGATAGTGGGTTCATGCCTCTGGTAATCTGGGGAACTGACAGAAATCTCTAAGGTACTAGATGTGCTGTTGCTACTAGGGAGAAAACAACAATCATTTGTTCATAGAACAATCGTATTGTTTACTTTACACGCAGTTCGTAAAGCAATAATCTGTTGCTTGCAACTTAATACTGGAGGGGGTTCGGATGATAACCTGAAGGTGGATTATTAGTCATAGATGCAGTTGGATGGCGGTCTATGTATTATGTTGTAATGCCCAATCAAGTCTCAGAGGAGTCAAGATGATTAGTATATGCATGTATTGCTTTCTCGGTGTTTGTCAATTGCCCCGCTGTAATTTGTTCACCCAGCATGTTATCTATCTAAGGAGAGCCACCACTAGTGAACTATGGATCCCGGTCCTCTTTCTTTACATACAATCTACAACTGTTTACTGTTTTGTGTTTACTTTCTGCAAACTTTTACTTCTTTCCATTCGATACGTTTAATTCTTTGTTTTCCGCAAAACACGGTGAGATTGACAACCTCATCGCAAGTTGGGGACAAACTTCTGTGGTTGTATTGTGCAGGTCTCTACGTTGCTACTAGCACCGGTAGTGCGCCCTGCCAAAGGTTAGCTAGTAACACCTTTGAGGTGTTTCCTTGCTCCTACTGGTTTGATTAAACCTTGGTTTCATAACTGAGGGAAACTTGCTGTTGTGCTCATCATACCTTCCTCTTAGGGTTCCCAACGAGCTCTACATCAACACCACGCACCAAGCACTTTTCTGGGCGCCGTGTATTGAGCCATCACTTGCTACATTACGAGTGCTGGCTCGGAATCGAGCCGCACTCCGGCCTCTTCAAGCGCCTCTTCAAGTTGAAGCGCCAATCGGTGTCTGGCTCCATAGTCTACGATGTAGGCGGTTGCGGTATCCACGTCGATCCCTCCGCCACGTACTTCGACATCAAGCTGATGATGTCCGTCCAAGGGTGGAGGGACAAGTGGTTCTACGTCCGCGACCAGAAGGCCGACGGAGACCACTACGGACTCGCCCCTTCGACCCCGTGACGCCGTGCAAGAGGAGGCGTTCCTGGAAGAACGTGATTATGCCCGGCGAGTCCGCGGACACAGATGTGCTGTACGAGCGCGTCTGCGACCTCGAGAGTCGCATGGGCAAAGAGGAGGGAGGATGTGCCCTCATTCGCACATGGTTGCGCCGTCGCGTCCAGCCCCTGTAGGCTAGAGTCCACCCCATGTTTCAGTGGGCTGGCGCGGACGATGTCACTCGCGTGTCTGCCGATGGCATGTCCGCGAGTGAGGTAGACAAAAGGGTGCGACTGGTCACCAAGTACACCATCAAGGATGTGCTCCCCAGTGAACTAGTCGTTCCTCTGTTCGATGCTGCTAACCCTCCTCCTGAGGTACAGTTGTGCAACGTAGTAGCTTTGTTTGTCGATTGCTTCTTTGCTGTTTCTTGACTTTGTGCTAAATTATTGTTTGTATGCAGGATTGGGCAGTGTCACCCTGTATGCCCCCTCTTCCTGAGGGGGTTATCCCTCGTGAAGCCTTGGAAGAGGACGAGTCGGAGTCGACCGTCCCATCTGATGTGGAGGAGGAAGTCCCCGAGTCGAGTAGTCCGGATACTCGCAAGCGTTCACGCAGCGAGGATTCGGATGCGTCGTCCCCTTTGACTCCGGAAGGTGCAGGTGTTGGTGCAGAGTCGTTGATCCCTGCCATTCCTGTGAGTGCCATGGCGCCATCCTCTCGCAAGAAGATGCAGCTGCCTAAGGAATCGTCGTCAGAGTCGGGGGATCAAACCTTCGACTTTGATAAGTTTGATTGGTAAGTATTCGAGTCTTCCTTTTTGGTTCTTCTTTGGAGTTGCCTTTTCTTGACATTGGTTTTGTTTTGCAGCCAACAAGCGTCGTCATCTTCTGACGATGTACAATTTTTGAAAGAATCTGGAGTCGCGACCTCCAGGGCCAAGAAAGAGGTTAAGCGTGCTCCTTCCCCTCCATTGGAGGCCCACTCCGGGCATAATTCATCAAGCTCTCGACATGATGGGGAGCATTGGATGGTTGCCCGAATGACTGCACACCAATTGACTTTAGAGTCACTAGAGGATCATGTAAGTGTAGTATCTCTTTTTCTGATGTTGTAGCCGATTTTATCTATGTCATCTGCTGATCCTCTATTGTTTTCCTTTTACGATAGCTCCTTGTGAAGGAAGTCGCTCACTTGGCGGAGCAGGTCCTTGCGATGGGTCGCCAGCATGCAATGCTGGATACGCGCCATCGCGTGGTGGAAGGTAGGCGCTTTTTACTTCTTCTTCTGCATCGTTGCTATGTATTCAACTGATAGTCTATCATTTGTGTTTGTTTTTCAGCTGAACATAATGCCCTTCTTCGCGACGCTGCCACCCAGGAAAAGATGCTCGCCGCGGTTATGAAGATCCGCGATGAGGCAATCGCGGCGTGTGACGAGTCGCAAAAGCGCGAAGAGGATCTGCGTGCTTCCATCGCGGCCAGGGAGAAGATGTTCAAAGAACAACTTTTTTCGATTGCCAAGGCTCTCTCAGGTATTTGCTAGTCTGCAATTTCCTCAAATGCCTCTTTTTTGATTGCCTTTGATGTGGTTATTTGCTGCTGATGTTATGCCAATGCTTGATTTTTGTGTAGATGCTAGTGGGTTGAGCTTTGACGCACATGCGCTCCGCCGTGATGACGCATTGGCGGGTGCCATCTCAGCAGTCGAAGACCGCAGCGCTGCTGTGCAGGGTACGCTCGCCAAGGCTAAAGGCGTGCTCAGCCATTTTCGGGAGGAGATGACACCCAAGGCTGAGTTGATCGAAAATCTGGATGAGCTGGTGGAATCACTTGCCGGAGGCGTTCCTGCGAGCTTCAAGAACTCGCTCCGTGCGGCTTGTGCGTCAATGTCACTCGCGATGGTGCAAGCCCACGGAGTCGAAGTTGATCCTACAGCAGTCTCAAGGGCGATGCCCGTCAGCGCGGACGGCCAGCAGGTAGTCTTTGCTCCTTTCGCGACTGCTTGTGGCAAGTATGGGCCACAGCTGATCAACACAGTTGCAAAGTACTATGAGGAGCTGCAGCGAGCCAAGAAGGCGGCGAAGGCTGCGGCGTCAGGGGCCGGCAGAAAGTCAGTGGCATCTGATACCGCCACGGACTCGATGAGGCCCCCAAAGCCAAAGTACAAGTCGAAGAAACTAGTTGCTCCTCAGTAGCTTTGTAATAGTTAGATAGCTTATGTATCTTGTCGAAAACATGCCTTTTTCCGAGTGTATCTGCTGATACTTTTGCTAATCTTGAATGCACTCGAATCTTTTGTCTGTGCATCGCTTTAGTCTTCTTATTGCTTCTTGCTTGGCTTGTGATAGGGCACATCGAGTGAACCATTAACCTCAGGATTTTCCACCCCTTGATGACACTTTGGCACCACCGCGCTAAAGGGTGGATGAGCTGTCTCAGCTCTCGCGACTCCGTGATCGCGTGAAGCAGTTGGAGCGTGAATTGCCCGTACTCTGCGGTAATGCGGATGTATGGAAATCGAAGGCAGAGAAGGCCACCGCCCGAGAACAATATCTATTGGGGAGGTGACACAGCTGGGCAACCAATTTAAATGTTAGCTTTCTTACTCTTATCTTTTCCTTGTAGTCACTCACGATGGTTTGCTGTCCTCATACTTCCGCTTTTGCTTTGTATAGTTGTCAGCGCGCGCCATCCGTAGGATGAGAAGGATCGAATTGCCATTCGTATGAATGACTTGACCCAAAGGCAGCTCCAGGCGAGTGGGTACTTCTGGGTTGATCATGATCGCGCGATTGCGTTGGCGACCCTGCAGGATCGTGCGTCGCGAGTGCTTCATTTCTTGAAGAAGTCGCAGTCATTCTTGAAGAATATTTACCAGACGATGTTCCCGTTGGATGTCGTTCCATCGAGCCTGCTAGCCCTTCTTGCTAGATTCCAGGACTTGAGTGCGGTCCAAGAGTGTGTGCGACAACAATTAGTGGCTGGTGCCAAAGCTGCTCTGTAACTAGTGCGATTACATAGGTCTGATGTGGACGTTGCAGCAATTGCGGCTGGGCCACCTGCACCTCCAATGGGTTCTGTTCGGAACATGGTGCCGCATTATCAGGCAGTGGACCGCCCGACAGAGGAGATCGTCGATTTCTTCGAGGAGCAGACCAATGTTCTCTTGTTACAACAGTAGTTTAGTTTGTATCCTGCACATAGTTGTATCAATGTTGTAAAGTTCGTATATATGTTGTGTATAATTGATTGACGATGATGTATAAAAGAGCTTGTTAGCGTGTACGTTGTGAGTGTGTTGCACTATGCGATTCCTTTTCGTTAGCCTGCCTTTGTGTTTATCTCAGTCCCTTGTCAACTTGTCAGGTGCGTTGCAACTAGGTTGATGTTTTGTCAAGGGTTTTGATTGGTGTGCCAGTTACTCAGGATATCGCGTTTGAGTTCGTAAAACAGATGTGTATAGGGTGGCGCAGCCCCGGAGTGGATAATTTGCGAGAAATGATAGAAAAACACAGAGTTTCAGGGCACTTAGCTTTATTTATTTACAGGGTAGTACGAAGTACAATGTGTGGCTAAGTAGCCTTGGCTGGGTAGCCTTATTTGTAACGTAAAAGTAAAAAGCCACTAAGGGTAGAAGCGTCTCAGCTGCGCGATGTTCCAGGGGTTGGAGTATGCGACTCCTGTCTCTAAATTTTGAAGGCGATAGGCACCACCTGGGATTACTTCTGTAATCATGTATGGTCCTTCCCAGGGGGACTCGAGCTTGAGATGCCCTTGCTGCTGGTAGATCGTTGATCTCTCCGCGGCGATTTCCCTTGCCTCATCAAGGAGGTCTACGGAGTCTTCGAGTGCGAGAGTTGATTCCTACTCGCTGTAAGCAACCACACGCGGTGCTTTGTATCGTACTTCGGCGGGTAGCACTGCTTCAGCCCCGTGCACCATGAAGAGCGGGGTGTACCCTGTAGCACTGTTTGGAGTTGTGCGTAGGCTCCAAAGTACTGATTGTAGTTCATATGGCCAGCAACCTGCGGCTTGTTCTAGTGGCCGGAGGAGTCGCTTCTTGATGCCACCGCAGACGAGCCCATTAGCTTTTTCGACCTGACTGTTGGTCTGTGGATGTGCTACCGAGGCATAGCTGACGTTGATTCCTAGATTCTCGCAGAATTCTTGGAACTCCTTGGATGTGAAGTTCGTCCCATTGTCTGTGATGATGCTGTGCGACACCCCGAAGCGGTAGACTATGGACTCGAAGAACTTGACTGCGCTGTGCCCTGATTGATTGGTCACTGGCATAGCCTCTATCCACTTGGTGAATTTGTCGACTACGACCAGGAGGTAGACGTAGCCTCCTCATGAGGACTTTGGGAGCTTGCCGACCATGTCAAGTCCCCATTGCACGATGGGCCAGGCCAATGGAATTGGCCAGAGTTCTGCGCCAGTTGCATGTGGCTTGTCCGCGAATCGCTGGCAAGCGTTGCATTTCTGGACGATGTCCTTGGCAGAATCCAGCTCGCAGAGCTTTGGCAACGAGGGCATGACTGCCGGCATGGTGCCCGCAAGTCCCCTCCTGGATGTCGAGGAGAACAACTCTTCCATCGGCCATGGAGACGCATCGTTGGAGCACTCCTGTGATGCTGCACTTGTATAGTTCGCCGTTGATAACAACGAATGCCTTGGATCGCCGCGCGATGTGCCGTGCATCAGTCGGATCGTCCGGTAGCCTCTTGCTGAGAAGGTACGTGATCTACGGTTGAGTCCAAGATGGCTCGATCATCATGACGCTCATTGGTCCTTCGAGTCCTGTATCCAGCTCCAAGTCGTCGAGTGCCATTGGCTCATTGGGCGGCGTAGCCCCCGAGTCCGTTGCTGTGCTTGTTTTCTTCTCTGCGGCCTTTGGCTTGATGGAGTGTTCGCAAATGCGCTTGAGAAATACCCCGGGTGGTATGGGGGCGCAGGTAGAGCCTATGTTGGCGAGTGCGTCCGCTTCTTCATTGCTTTCGCGACTTATGTGCCGCAGCTTGCAGCCGTCGAAATCCCCTTCGAGTGTGTCGTAGAGGTCGTGATAGGCGATCATGTTGTTGTTCAGTGCGTCGCACTCGTGCATTGTCTGATTAATCACCAGTTTGGAGTCGCCATATATTATGAGCCTTTTGGCGCCGCAGGCTTTTGCCATCCTCACCTCGTGGAGCAGGGCCTCGTATTCAGCTTCGTTGTTGGAGGCGGTGAACTACATTCGCATGATATATTTCAGCTTGTCTCCCTGGGGCGATGTCAGTATGACACCAGCACCAGCTCCGTCCTTCCGCTTGGATCCGTCGAAGTGCATTGTCCAGAGGTAGGACATATCTGGTTTTTCGGGGAGCTGGTTCTCCATCCAGTGCATGAGGAAGTCAGGGAGAACTTGTGACTTGATTGCGTCGCGTTTTTCATATGTGATGTCTCGTGGAGACAGTTCAATTCCCCAAAGTTCGACTCGTCCGGTGGCGTCGGGGTTGTTGAGGATGTGCCCAAGCGGGGCCTCGTTGACTACCACGATTGGGTGTTCCTGGAAGTAGTGGCGTAGTCGCCGAGCCATCATGAAGACGCCGTACACCAGTTTCTGGTAGTGCAGGTACCGCTGTTTTGTTGGCGTAAGTACCTTGCTGAGGTAGTAGACTGGGCGCTGTACCCCGTGGACCTTGTTTTCTTCGGCTCGTTCGACTACGAGCACTGTGCTGACCACCTGGTTGGTGGCGGAGATGTATAGCAACAATGGTTCCCTTTTGCGTGGGGTCACCAGTACCGGCGAGGTGGATAGCAGGCGCTTGAGGTCTTCGAATGCTTCCTGCGCCTCATTGGTCCACTCGAACTTGTCAGCTTTGCGGAGGAGTTGGTAGAAGGGCAGTGCCTTTTCACCCATCCGATTGACAAATCGACTGAGAGCCGCGATTCGCCCAGCCAACTGCTGGACGCCTCTTATGTTTTTCGGTTTCTCCATGGCTAGTATAGCTTTTATTTTCTTCGGATTAGCCTCGATTCCCCTCGTGGAGATAAGGTACCCGAGTAGTTTCCCAGATGGTACGCCGAAGGCGCACTTGTCCGGATTGAGCTTGATCCAGTAGTGATCGAGGTTGGCGAAGGTTTCACGCAAATCGTCGATTAGTGAGGCTTCCTCTTTGATCTTGATTACTATGTCGTCGACATAGACTTGAATGTTGCGACCGAGTTGGTTCTTGAGGCAAGCTTGCATGCATTGCTGGTAGGTGGCTCCTGCGTTCTTTAGCCCGAAGGGCATTGTGTTGTAGCAGAACACACCAAAAGGCGTTGTAAACGTTGTTTTTTCTTGGTCTTCCTCCTTCATTCGAATCTGGTTATAGCCTGAGTAGGCGTCGAGGAAGCAGAGGCGCTCGCATCCCGCGGTGGAGTCGATGATCTGGTCGATTCGTGGTAGCGGGAAGTGATCCTTCGGACAATGCTTATTCAAAGAGGTGAAGTCCACGCACATCCGCAGGATGTCCGTGTCCTTTTTTGGTACTAGCACCGTGTTGGAGAGCCAAGTGCTTTCCTTGATCTCGCGTATAAATTTGGCGTCGAGGAGTCTGTTGATCTCTATTCCAACTGCCTTTGCCCTTGGTTTAGACAATCGCCGAATTGTTTGTTTGACCAGCCTTGCGTCTGGATTGACATTGAGTGCGTGCTCGGCGAATTCCCTGGGAACTCCTGGCATGTCCGCTGGACACCAGGTGAAAATTTCCCAGTGCTCACAAGGAATTCGATGAGCGCGAGTTCCTATGCGGGACTCAAGTTGTTGGCGATGAGGGCCGTCTTGGCGGGATCCGATGGGTGGACCTAGACTTTTTTCGTGTGCACTGATGAGTCGAAGGACAAGTCGGGTGAGCTTGGCCGGCTTAAGGGAGGTAGACTGTTGTCTATCGACTCCTTTAGTCTCACGAGTTCTTCCTGCATGCCGAAGGACTGGAAGATTCTGTTGAATTCCCTGTCACAACTGTCAGATCTCTCGAAGCTCCCGTTGACTCTGATGACACCGTTAGGGCCTGACATCTTCATCTGCAGATAGGCGTAGTGTGGTACTGCCATGAACCAAGCGAACTCGACATGTCTAAGGATGAAGTGGTACTGCGAGGGCCAGTCGACGACCTCGAAGTCGATGCGCTCGCGCCGAAAGTTTTTCATGCTGAAGATGACGTCGAGGTTGATTTTGCCAAGGGGATACATGCCCTTGCCTGGGACGATGCCGTGGAACATTGTGTCTGAGGCTTCTAAGCAAGTCAGAGGGATCCTCATTGCTCGCAAGGTACTCGCGAATATAAGGTTGATGCCGCTTCTGCCGTCCACGAAGACGTGGCTCGTGTTGAAGCCTCTATTTTGCGCCTCGAGTACAAGGGGACAATGGCTTGGGCGAGGTACTTGGGGCGGATGGTCCCGCTTGTCGAAGGTGATGCAGGACTCGCTTCCGCTGAGGTACTCAGTGGTAGATGGTGGCGAGTTTGTGGCCAAGTTGACTTGGCGAGTTATGGCCTCCTGTACCCGATTCAAGGGGCGCCCCTTTTGGATCATAATTATACCCATGACCCGTGGGTATGGTTCGCCTCTGTGGTGCTGGTCCGGCGCAACTGCATTCGGGGGTGGCCCGAATGGTGGTGGTGGAGCTCCATGTGCCACGGCGCCTAGGGCGGCTCCGTAACCCCTTTCGACTATGCTATGGTTCATCCGAGCCAGTCCCTCATGTAATTTGAGGAACTCGCGGCAGTCCTTGAGGAGGTGACTTGACTTCTTCTTTCCGTCATGCTTGTCGATGTAGAAGTGCACAGTGCATGGCCCGGACAACTTGTCTTCAATGGATGTTGCGGGTGCCTCATCGCAATTGTGGCGCTGCCATACTTGCATGGTTTTTCCGGAGTTGTGGTATCCACCGCTACGGTAGCTGCTGTTGCGGTTGTCGTCGCGTCCGTCGGCGTAGCCGGCCGTGACCATGTTGACGTCATCGCGGTCATCGTAGATGTGCATGCAGCGTTCGCCTCGGCGATCACGTCTGCGCTCGAGTTCTGCCTCGTCATCGGAGTGAACACGGTTTTTCACCGAATCTTCTCCATCTGCCCAGTGATTTGCGATTTCCATCAGGTGGTCGATGGTTTTGGGCTTTGAGTGGCCCAGCTCCTCCTTGAGCTCTATGCGGCGTACGCCGCCGTTGAATGCGTCAATTGCACGATCCTTCGAGATGTTCTCTACGGAGTTTTGATGATGGACCACCTCTAGATGTAGGAGCGTAGCGATTCACCCGATCTTTGCTGATAGCATCTCAGCTCTTCGATTGATGCGGGCCGTTTGTATGTGCCCTTGAAGTTGCGCACGAAGCTGTATACCAGCTCTTCCCAACTGCGAATGGATTCGCGTGGGAGGTTGTTGAGCCAGGCTCGGGCGGCGCCCTGCAGCTGTAGCTGTAGGCATTGCACGGCCGTGCTTCGACTCGCACCGTGGAGCCTGATGGAGGAGATGTGGTCCTCCAACCAGATCTTCGGGTCCTGTAGGCCGTCAAACTTCGGGTTCTTCGACGGGAGCTTAAATCCCTGGGGTATTCGCTTTTGCCTGATGGCCCTGCTGAAGCATCTAACGCCACAGAGCTCCACATCTTTGTCTTCTGAGTCAGTCGACCGAGCACGTCACGCCCTTTATTTGTCGATCTTGCGCTGCGTGAGGTCATCGTGCGCATCATAGTCGTGGTCGTGTCGCCGTGAGCGGCGACGTCGAGACATATCGTGACTGTCATCGCTGGATGAGGGCGAGGAGTAACATTTTACCAGAGCCTTGCCTTTCTTCGGCTCTGGTGCCGGTTCTTTATCTAGGGCGGCCTCGACTAGTCCCAAGCCTGCGATCGTAGATCGGTGCATGGCGGCTCGGGGATCTCCAACTGGCGGCTGGTTGTTCAGGAGGTACATGGTGGCTGCCGTCACCGCAGCTTGCGGCGTCTTCGGGACCACGTTGCCCTGTGTGTCGACTATCATAGAGCTGAAGTCGAGGACCTTTGTAGCTTCTATGCATTCTTGCTCGGTGAGATGGGCCATCCGGGATCGCCTCTTGTTTGCGATGTGCTCCTTGCCCTTTGAGGAGGATCCTCCGTGGGAGGAGAGCCCAACACGTCGAAGACTCGACTTATCTGCCGCCTTTTTGCGCGCCTCGAGTTGCGTCATTGTTTGCACTTGACGCTTGAATTCTTCCTTCAGGAGCCAATGATAGCCCATTAGCAGCTCTTGCGGGGAGCCAAAGGGTAGAGGGTTACCCTGTAGGGCTTCGCGGCAGCGAGCCCACTCGAGTTCATTGAGCCTGATCACGACGCGTTCGCCAGTCTGCTCGTTTATTATGGTTGGAGGCTCAACTGCTCCCCCGTTGTTGACGGGGGCGCCGTTTGGCGATGGCCCGCCGTTTGGCGGTGGTCCACCGTTGGGTATGCCGCCGTTTGGCGGTGGTCCGCCGTTGGGTATGCCGCCGTTTGGTGGGTCAGCTCCGTGGCCGCCATTGCCCGTGTTGTCGCGATTGGCGGAGGTGTCGCTTGCGTTGTTGACAGTGCACAGGAAGTGGTTGGGGAAGCTGCTGCTCCTGCAACTTTCAGATCCGGAACCATAGGTTCCATCTTCAGTTGCCAGATCTCCTAGATCGGATTCGCGACTGCTGTCGCTGTCCGTACTCCCAGCTGTTGCCGGGGCGTTGAGTTCGCTGAGGGTGCTGATCGACGCAGGGAACCATGATACTGGGGCAATTCATGGTATTGTCGGCTGGTCAGGCATGCGAAGCGTGCCCATCTGACCAAGTTGGAAGCGGAAGCTCCCGATCGCCAAGCTGATTCCGTCGCCCATAGACTCGAAAGCCGGGCGAGTGGCCGGCATGTGGACGGTGAAGTCAAATGCGTCAAAGAGTTGGCGAATCTCCGCTATTGTAGAGTTGTAGATCGCGGTTGATGGGGCCGAAGAAGCCGCAACATCAGCACTCTCAGTTCCCACAGACGGCGCCAATTGACGAGGGTTTAACTCATCAATGCCCATTGTTATGGACTTGGGTTTTGGAAAAGGAGGGAGCGCTGGAGACATCTATCGTCTAGCAAACAAGCACATAGGAGACTCAGAGATTTACCCAAGTTCAGGCCTCGTAGAGGTCCCTACTCCTGCTTGTCTGCTCGTGGAATTATCAAAAGAATCAAGGATTACAATGGTGCACAGATGCAATCCGGCGAGAGTTGTGGAAACTAGGGTTGCGTGTGTCCTCCTCGCCGCCCCCTCCTAGCCTTTATATAGATAGGCTAGGTCTCAGGTAGCAGGTCGAGTCGGTTACAAGTTAGGGTTTTCCCCTTTGAACTTTCTATCTTTAGTTTCTTCTTCTTCTTCTTCAAGCAATCGAGAGTTCCTAGGCTACTCAAATTCTTTATTTGGGCCTTGGCGACACCGTGGGCCTCTACGTATTCAGGCCATATATACCAAGATCGAGTACCTGTAGGGTATACCCATATCACTGGGTATCCCAGAGTAGACTATAGGGGTAGATGTGTAGGTTACTATAGTAGCAGACCATTAATCGGGCTAGCTGGCGCGATGTCATTTTGGTGCTCCAAGAGTTCGAACTTTGACTTATGGTGTTCAGGAATGAATGGATGCAGCTAAAAAAAGGTACTATACTTACGTGACTAGTAAACCGTACGTTCTTCGCACGACTATTTTATTGCGTGTACTCCAATAACTTACCTTATTAAATCATAATCATATCCTGCATAATTTAGAACTTTGGTGCAATAGTTGGTCGACTTAGAACTAAGCATCTCTCGGGTATTTTAGAAGTACTCCCAAACATGTTTCTAGCTTACCAAGATATCGTGTATTTTTTGATGGATGCAGTACTATGGATGGTTTTGCATGACTGTCGACATGCACAATTTTAGTTTTGTATTGTTCACATTTGACGTCCAGGCAGACAATGTACATATACCTCTCCATGAACAACGATTGGAGTCTACATTCAATTTTATGCGGAAGTTTCATAGTTTTTCCCTACTTTCTAAATGTTACATTAAACTACCATCATTTCCAATGATGCATGAAACGACCAAAAAAGAGTTGTGACCTTTTTTTAGTATCTAAAAATATTTTCATTGTTAATAATTATTTTTTACCATTTTATAGAGCATTCCATAAAACGAAATAATGTTTTCACCATCAGGGGAAATGTTTCCAGTACACGACAAAATAATTCTTCATCACCAAGAATATATAGCACAAGAAATGAATTCCAACACAATAAGCATATGAAGTGACCTAATGTGTATAAACCTTAGTGACCGTCTAATTTGTAATTAGAAGTGTCAAGGAGGGAGCATGCTAGATTCATTTGTGGTGGCTAGGTGCAAATTGTTAATTCAATAAATGTACTACATTCTTGTGGACACTCACAAAGACAATTGACCTCTTATCTTAGGAGACTTGTGATAAAACTATTACTACTAGTTCAGAAATAAGTGACTTGGAATTTATCTAGATTCGTATGTATCACTAAAGTACGTCTATATACACATGAATATGATCTATATGCTCGATCTATATACTCGTGAATCTAGACAAATCTAAGTTTCTTATTGAGGGAGTACGACAATATTATAAATTTGCAATGTCGTCATGATAAATAATGATATTCACTACACTCCATAAACGAAACCACTTCTTTTCTTCCATCACAATTTTACTTTTTTTAGTGAAGTATTTTTACTAATAACGAACGAAATTAGTTACACGTTAGTGATTAAGTGCTTCCGCTAATTTGTATTTACATACTGAGGTAATACTACACACCCAAATAACATCATAAGTAATTTCTCTTTCTCTCTTTCTAGAGGAGTTTTCTAGGTTGTCAATTTGAAGAATCATTTGTTAGATAGGGAGAATTGAACACTTTAAATTATACATCGAATGATTAGATGGATGGACGATTAGTGCATAGAGGCAGTCGAGCTGGTAAAATGCTCACATTTAATGGTAGATGTGAGCACAATTGATTGAGTGACAAACCTTTTTTTGTGCGGTCGAGGCCCCCGTACACTGATGACCCTTGCTAATCAACGTAGCTCACACATAAGTGTATTTTTACGTAGTAGTAGTAGTAGAAAGATCATCCAAGGAGATAGAGTTCAGCGTCTAGCAATCTTATCCGTCCAATCCGAAATCAACGGGTCAAAGCGGATACCTTCCATGCGAAGGCTCTTGCGGCAATGCCTATGCAAGGAATCGTTGGATGTTCGTGGGTAGACTATAGGGGTAGCTATGCTTGTTACCCGAAGTACTCCATAGTCCAGACAATAGCTGGGTGTCCCTGACGCTGACTATGCATTTTCTTTTCTAGACACTGGATCCGGATCCCTACACATCTGACAAAGTAGAAAGTATGACCAAATTTAAATATCACTCATTGAAAATTTAATTATTTTTGATTTATCAGACATACTCTCCCTCCATCCTAATTTTTCTGAAAATGCCCTCCAACATAATTAAAAAGGATGTCACATATTTGACTAAATTTGAATATACATGTACACTAAACAATGACTACTATATGGCATGTATATTGTTACAAAATCTCCATAGAGCGCATTCGAACGCTAAAGAGTGCAATATAATTATGCGAAGACGGATGAAAAAAATGATCCATGCACCCAAAAGAAAGAAAAAGGAGGGACACATAGGAAAGTCCTCCCCCTTCCTAGTTCCTACTCCAAGATTCGGCGATTGCAACACTGTGGCCGCCCTCCGGAGGTAGGGCCTCGATGACCTCCGCAATGGTCGCGACCTCGATGGCCAACATGAGATGGCTTCTCTCTTCCTACTTAGTGGGGTGTGACCTAGACGATCTCCGCAATGGTAGCTACTGGCTGCGGAGCACCGTGACTTTTTTCTTCAGATTTTCGCACTCAGCATGAAGCATGGAGGAGTCACGCTCGTAAGATCATGCGAGCTTCATTTGAAAAGCCAAATCAGCTCGGAGGCGATCACACTCTAGGTTGAGCTCGAAGTTTTTCTAAAGAATGTTGATGTTATGGCTGTAGATTTCATCTACTTTGGCCGAGATTCTCGCCCTGACTTCCTGCATGGAAAATGCATCATCCGTAAGAGAGCATGGAGTGCATGCAGAGAAGAACATAAAATGTCAATACATGTATAGTGACTATAGTACCTCTCTTCTTCGACCGGGAGCGGGCATGAGGGCATCGTACGCGTCAGAGATATCCGTCATGCTATCGACCCGTGGGGTGGAAATTTGATGCTCGAGCCGCCTGCCCTAGAAGATGTACAAATACAGTTCAATAGTAGGAGCAGATATCCCAGGAATCAAGAGAAGTACAAACCTACCCAGAATCTTGGTCCCCATGATAGCCGCACTTCGGTTAGATGCGTGAAGACGAGCCCTCGCCCCATGGCTGGTCTCCTTTCTCGGTCTGAGCCTGCAGGTCACCCTGCCGACGGGATTTCTCCACGGCTCTAACCACCGCCATCTTGCTATTCTTCTGACAAAACATGATATTTTGTGACATCGCTAGATGAAGAAGTAGAGAAGAAAGGGAGGAGCAGTGGAAGAAAATGGTTTCTACGAAGGCGGAGCGAGGTAGTACTAGTAGGAGGAGAGAGGAGAGTGAATAGTGAAAGCAAAATGTCAAGTACTGGGTCTCGCTTGTTCAAAAAAAAGTACTGGGTCTCGTCGCCGGCCAACGGGCAATCTCATTGGTCCATCAAGAAATCGAGCTTACTAGCTGCAAATATTGTGCAGTGTGCTAAGGCTTGGACATGAGCTAAGAAAATAACTTAGACGTGAGTCTAGCAAAATCAAAACCGCTCCACCGTTTAGGTCTCTTGCGTGGGTCCCATGTAGCACCTTTTTTTCACTTTTTGTCTCCAAACTACTAGTGCTTTGGCCAATGAAAATGCCTCAAAGTATTATGCCAAATATTTTAACCAACTAGCCTCTAGGTATTGTACTAGACACAAGTCCAAGAATATTTTCCTTAGGCCCATCTTATCCAAAATTTAGACATAGGTGTAAGAGATGAAAAGTTTTCTTAGCCACCCCATTTCCTATATGCTGCACACGCTCACTATTTAGAGTGTCTAGCAATAAAGCTTGCCAACTCAACAACGGAGCTAGCAGAGCAAAAATGGCTGCACTGGTTAGCCACCTCGGTAGGATCCACAAGCCCAGAAAAAGGTACCTTTTCTGCCCACTTTTCTGCCATCGGCGTCAGGATAATATGAGGCTGACTGTGGGACTTTTCTGCCTTTTGTTTCCTTAGACGCTAGGACTAGTACTAGACACATGTCTAAGAATTTTTCGGTTAGACACAAGTACTCCACCATTTAGACTCGAGCTAAGAAACAAAAAGATTCTCTTAGCCACCACAATTCTCATACGTTGCGCTTGCTCTTACGATCCACCCAAAGTTTATGGAGAAATTTGGCTATATACATAGTGGTGCAATCAACTGGCTTATGCTGTACTAAGTGGGACCCATCTTTAGGATTGGTTTTTGTCGGCCATTCTAGTAAATTTCTAAAAAATTCGGAAAAATAAGTCTAGTACGTTCATTTCTTAGCCACGTTAGGAATGACTCACGCTGTGCTTGCTCGTAGTAGTAGTACTCCCTCCCATCCATATTTACATCGTCGCTGAATTGGACGTATCTAGCAATGAATCAGAGGGAGTAGTAGTAGTAGTCATATTGAATATACTTAGGGCTTGACGCATAAGCATCACAAACGGTTACCAAAAGATCGAACGGCAAACTTAAAGATAACTTTGGGCTTCTTTGGATAACATGATTTAAAAACACAAGAATTTGACTCGGTCACAGGTACAAAACAATGGATTGCAAAACAGAGGAAATAGCTTTCTTTGAATCACAGAATTTCAAAACACATGATAACAGGGTCGGAGGTACAAAACAGAGAAAATCTGCTGACTTAAAGTCATTTCAATGAAACACAGTAAACGTGGAGGAAAATTGCCTCAATCCTACGCAGATGAGTGTAAAAAAGTGGATGTTGAAATTCCTATGAGATTGGGGTGTAGAAATGCAATCTATATGAATTTTGGAGGTATGATTCCTTTCACCCAAAGAGCTTCCTTATGAAAACAAATCGTATGGGTCGAATTCCTCCAAAATTCCTTTGAAAATCCTTCGATCCAAATTGGCACTTCAACTAGATGTGCATGCTCACGATAGACGAACACCTTTCGATAGAAGGTGGTGCAGTCGTAGATTTTCATCTTGAACCCATCTGCGGTGACCTTGAACATAAGGTAATCACCCTCCTTCAACTCATGGAAAGCAGCAAAGGTAGCCCACTCTTTGTCCAGGAAAATCTGGTCTTTGTTGCGGTTGGCATGGACAACCCACTCGCATTCCTCGCATGCTTGGACCACCACTAGTTATGGGTAGGGGCATTCCTTCAAGTAAGGCTTGAAGTAAGTCAAGATGATAAGCATATACAAGTCATGCTGGACTAACTGGTGTAGAAGCACTTAGGACGATGCGCCATGGCATGGTGTCCAACCGACCTAGGGCGTCTTCTTGGTTTGGCAGAACTAGCGACCGACCTAGTAGCACTTGCCCTTGCCAAGGCCCCCACTCTCCTGCCCGGTAGCTTCAACTCCCTTGGTATGATGGGGAGAGCATCTTCATAGCCACATGGAGCTGGAGCAGTCCGATCAAGAATGTAGTCTAAGTTTGGCATTACAACTGGGCCGTCCTACATGAAAATTACCATTGCATCAGTCCTTTGGAATTACCAAAACAACACAATGCATTGTATAAATTGACTAAAGATCACAATGAGTCATTTCACCATCAAAATTACCTAAACAACACAAGGTATCAGGTAAATTAAATTGCCTATACATCACAATGCATCATCAGAATGACCTAAAACCCGATGGGTCCTCAAAATTATCTGAACAGGTACTAGAAGGCATAACATTTAATTAGATTGATTAAACAACACAATGCATAATCTGAATGGCTAAAACGACACAATGCATTATTTTGATAGACAAAACAACATATATACAATGCATCATCAAAAATACCAAAATAGCAAAAGGTATCATGTAATTAAATTTAATAAACAGTGTCCGCACAATCAAAATTACCTAAACTGATGGGTCATTGAAATAATCTGAACAGCTAGAAGGCATATCATTTAATCCTAAACAGCAGAGTGCAGATCAGAATTGTCTTGTCCATGCAACGCCCGTCCATCCATCCCTATGCCTACCACACTCGAATCCCACTGTTTACTGCTTTTGTTACTACTGTCTTTGCTTTACTACTGCTGTTACTTTACTATTCCTACTACAAAATTGTTGCTACTGACTGCTATGAGCAAGATTGATTCCAGGTGCAGCTGAATTGACAACTCAGTTGTTAAGGCTTATAAATATTCTTTGGCTCCCCTTGTGTCGAATCAATAAATTGGGTTTCACTTCCCTCGAAAATACTGCGATACACCCCCTATACTTGTGGGTGATCAAGACTATTTTCTGGTGCCGTTGCCGGGGAGCATAGCTTTATTTATCAAGTTCACTTGGATTCTCTATTGTTCGCTGCTATCCATCCATCATGGGTAAGTCTCGTGATGGCAATGTTCCTATTTTACCATTCACTACAAGAAGACGTACGATTCTGAACACCTCTGTTGCTCTGGATTCACCGTCTGTTATGAGTAAGTTCCTTACACCACCACATACACATGCTACACACACTGCTACTACTGTTGAATCTAAAACTTCTGATGCTTATGATGATGCTTCTATTGTGCTTGATAAGAGTGGTTCATTAGGTCCTTTCCTAGATGCTACGATTGCTAGAACTATAGCTGGAAATACCGAAACTCCTAATGAAGACACTACCACACCTGTTAGCTCACCTAAGTCTAGTGAGAGCTATGATATTGAAGATGGTTATGTTGAGATGACCGATGAGTTTATTAAAGAATGTAAGAACACCCATGATAGGAGCGCTGCTAAGAGTCTCCTTGAGATGCGTACTATTAGACCCAAATTGTCTCCTATTGCTAAGTTTGCTGCTTCTCCCATAAACATTACAGATGAAGATTATGATTTCTCTCTCAATCTATCTGACATAGCTATTGTCGAGAAAGAACCTTTTTGGGGGACTAAGAATGAAAGTGCGGTAGCACATATGAATGAACTTTCTACCACGAGTGGCTTGTTTTCTGATGATATTAAGATGCGTACTTACTTTGTTGCTAAGATTTTTCCCTTTTCACAGAAAGGAGAAGCTAAAACTTGGTTTAGTAATTTACCTCCTGGATCTATTGATAGCCCTGAGTGCTTGATTAGTACTTTCCTGCAGAAATATTTTCCTCCCAGTGCTAGACATGCTATTTTGCAGGAACTTTTTGATTTTAAACAGGGAGAAAAAGAGGTATTTCCTGAATCTTGGGCAAGGTTTTGTGCTTTGATTCATGCATAGGCTAGAAGTCCATTACCTAAGAATGAGCTTCTTGATATATTTTATAATGGACTAACCGAAGAATCTAGGACATACCTAGATAGTTGTGCTGATTGTGTTTTCAAGAATAGGACTCCTAAGGAAGCTGAAGAATTAATGGAAAAAATAAGCAAGAATTATGAAGATTGGACTCCTCCTAAACAAGCTATACCTGAAGTAATTGTACCTAAACCATCTATTCCCGTGCCTATTCCAACATCAAAGAAGAGGGGAGTTATTGAATTAAATGATGAAGTGATGAAGGAAGCTAAGAAATGTCTTAAGGAGAAGGGAATTAAAGCTACAGATGTCAAGAATTTACCTCCTATAGAAGAATTATGTAAGCCTATTCCCTAATCATCCACTATTGAGGTACACTCTCTCCAACACTTTGATGAAGGTGATATCCCTTACTCTAAACCTCCTGATCAATGCTTAGAAGAATTTGATATCTTTATTGTTAAGCAAGATAACTTTAATAAAAGGGTGCAAAATCATCTAATGGAAAACACTAGAGCTATTGTTGAGTTGAAAGATATTGTGGAAAGAACCTCTAATGATGTTAAAATGATTGTTAAACACTTTCAAATGGTTCAAACTCTAATAGATCAACTCATTAAAGTGCAAAACGACTTGCTAGTTAATGCTGCTAAAGAAAAACATGCTTATGAAATTAGAACTAGAAGTGGTGCTACTACCCAGGATCCTCTATATCCTGAGGGGCATCCCAAAAGAATTTAGCAGGATTCTCAACAAGCTGAAAATAGTGGTTCTACTCGTAAGAAAAGGAAAAAGAAACATAAAACTGTTATAGAACCCTCTGAACCTGCTATAGATCCTAATAGTATATCTATCTCTGATGCTGAAACTAAAAGTGGTAATGAAGAAAATGTTGTTCCTAATGAAGAAAAAGTTGAAGAAGAACCTGAAAACCACACTAATACTAAATACACCAAAGAAGATTTTATTGCTAAGAAACATGGTAGTGAAAGAGAACCTTGGGTCCAAAAACCTATGCCTTTCCCTGATAAGAAATACAAGTCAAAGGAAGATGAACACTATAATAAGTTTTATGAGTGGATGAAGCCTTTATTCTTGAAAATTCCTTTGACTGATGCTATTAAATTGCCTCCTTACTCAAAGTATATGAAGGACATTGTCTCGAATAAAAGGAAGATCCCTAATGAAGAAATTTCTACTTTGCTTGCTAATTATTCCTTCAATGGTAAGGTTCCTAGGAAACTTGGAGACCCAAGGATTCCAACTATCCCTTGCTCTATTAAGAACAATTATGTTAGAACTGCTTTGTGTGATTTGGGAGCTGGAGTTACTGTTATGCCTTTCTCTCTCTATAAGAGGCTTCAACTTGAAAAATTAATACCAACTGATATATCTTTGCAAATGGCTGATAAATCTACCACTATTCCTGTGGGTATATGTGAGGATGTACCTGTTCAGGTGGCTCACAATTGCTTGATATTAACTGATTTTGTTGTGCTTGAAATGCCCGAAGATGATAATATGTCTATTATTCTTGGGAGACCTTTTCTTAATACTGCAGGAGCTGTTATTAATTGTAATCAAGGAAAGGTGATCTTCAATGTTAATGACAAGGAACATACCGTCTATTTCCCCAAGAAGATTGAAATGACTTATGGTTTGAATTTAATTGAACATGTTGAAGGCATTCAAGTTGGAGAAATATATTGTCCCATACCAAGAGAAAATTTTGAAAGTATTATGATTGGGACCATTGCTATCAAGGTTAAGGTAACATAATCATTAGTGGAGTACAAAGTTTTGTCTCATATGCAATTGTTTTGGTAGCAAGACTTGATCAACCTTGTTAACAAAAGGATTCCATTGAACAAAACAATGTTTTCATTATGATTATCTCCGTTTATTTCTATCCTTTGCATTTTAGTTTTTGCTTTCGTTTAGTTTTTTGTTGTTATTAGTTGCTTGCATGTTAGAACTTCTGTAGTTCTAGCCTTGTTTTGTCCTTGCATCATGTTTCCAAAAAAAATCTGTCTGTCGGAAAAATCATTCTTCTATTTCTGAAAATTGCCCAAAAAATAAAGTGTCTCGAAAAATTCCAGAAAATTCATATTAAATGTTTACGTGAAAAAAGGAGCAGAGGAGTACCTGGGAGGTTCCAGGGGGCCCACTAGGAAGGCACACCACATGGTGGCGCGGCCAGCCTTAGGTGGCGCCATGCCCTGGTGTGGGCCACCCCTGGCCCCCCACTTACTCTCTCACCTGCCACTTTCTTCTCTCTCCCATGTAAGCTCCAGTTCATTGCTCAAAATCGCGTTCTTGTTGTGCTTTCTCTCGATTTTTCGATCTCCTTGCTCAGCCCATCTTTCTTGCTGAAACTTGGAGCATTTGTTCCCTGGTATGTGACTCCTCCCCTTGTCCAAGTAGATTTGTGTTTAGTGGATTATATATTGAGTATTTTGCTACTGTAGGTGACTAGTTATGAGAGCTTGTAAGCTTGTTTGATGCTTAGAGATATAGTTTTGATGCATGTTTAGGCCTCTTGCAAGTCCCTATGAGTAGAATCCTTCATTATATTTACTTTGCAATCACTTGTTTAATAGGTGTTTAAATTTCAGAATACCAAGCATGAACAACCATACTTTTGGAGAGATATTTGAGAGTGATGCACCTAGGAGGTTGAGGCCCTCGAGGACAGCCTCTCAAGCTCGGCCATCATACAATGAAGATTTCATTGCAACTCGTATTGGCAGTGAAAGGGATGATGGGGATGCTCACCCATCCTCTTTTCCTTGTTTTACTTTCTTACAAGCTGTAGGTATTCTTGATGATTTCTTGCTACTGATTGAGAGGGTTGGTTTGACCTCATATATGCAAGATGAGAGTGCGCAATACGCTATGCTCACCAAAACGTTTGTTGAGAGCTTCACACTTACTAACACACCCTATCAGTCTACTGTCTCTTTTAAAATCTATGATCTGCCCTTCACCATGCCTTTGGAGAGATTTTGCAGTATTGTAGGTGTGCGCATGACAGGGACTGTGAAGAAAATTCAAGGGCGACCCGCTGATTTGTTGGAGCTTTATCGAGGGGTGACCAATGATGATGACCGCGTGGCGCATTGCGGAAAGATAAGAAATATCCAACTCCCTGCTCTTAGATACTTTGCATATTATCTTGCTACTTGTGTACTGGGTAGGGAGAACACAAGTAATATATCCATCTATCATTTAGCTTTCCTTGCTGCTGCGCTTACCAATGATACTCAGTACAATCTTGGCTCGCTTATTGCTCGCCGCCTAGCTGCTAGGGGGCCTATCTATGGGGGCATCATTGCATCGCGTATAGTCAATGCATTAGGTCTTTCAGTGGATCCCTATGATGCTATGCTGGCACCATAGAGGCTTGACCTTGTTGCCATGAAAACTCATCACTTTGTCACTGTTACTTCTGATTTGAACAATCCAGTACATAGGATGCTTTTCACTGATGGGGATGAAAGGGAGATCCTTTTGCCACAGCCTGCTTTGTTTAGTGTTCACAGGAGACCGTGGTCGCGCTCCAAGGAGGATGTGCCCTCCTATGATTACTCCACGCATTATGGAGGGACGTACTCGAGTTCGCACCAGGATGAGGGGACCTCTTCGTCGTACCAGGGTGACACTTCATCCTAGCCAGCTTGGGATTGATACCCACTTAGGCCAAAAGCCTAAGCTTGGGAGGAGGTACGCCGACACCGCACTCATCTCCATATCATGTTGCGTCGGTACTTTGTATATTCATGTTTTCGTTCTCTTTTTAGTTTTCTTTCTCTTTCTTTGCTTTTGCTTTCTAAAAACACAAAAAGACCAAAAATATTTCTGTTGTTATTCTTTGGTTTGCTTCTTCTTTTTGCCTTGGTTTGCTTTTCCCTTTTTTCTTTGTTTGAACTATTAAAAAAACCCAAAAAGATTTTTCTTTGCTTGTTTTTCTCTTTTGGTTCTTGTGTAAAAAAAATCGAAAACACCAAAAATATTTGTCGTTCTTCTTTGGTTTTGTGAGTTTGCTACAGGGTTCAGCAGTCCTCAGTGGAATATTGGTTTCATATTATTATTCAAGCCACACAAGCGAAGAGCAATAATGAGGATTAATGACAACTTGAGGCGTGGTAAGAGGCTGGTAACGAACTCTATTTGTTTTCATTTTTGTACATATACTCATCACTGTGGGCTTGCTTAGTCCGTTCAAGTAGGGTGTATGTTATCTTTGGATGCTTAATAGTTCTTGCTTTCTTATGATTAGCTCCAACTCGCTAATAGTTTGTAGCATGTCTTATGAATGTTTGCTTGCATTGCTCTATTCATAAATTGGTATGACACCGCGGTATCCTCCTCTGAATGTTTCATTTGAATTGATTTGGCACATGCTCATGAATGCACATGACTGTGATAATCAGTTAAGCCTTGATGAATTATTTTGCCTTGAGGATCTTGAATCACTTTCATGCCATGAGTAGTCCTATTTTGTTGCAAGCATGATAATGATAGCTATTGCTCTCTCGTTTGTCGCTCCCTTACTATTGCCAGCCTTCACTTTCACTGAGTATGTTTTACTCAAGTTCCCAACTCCCTAAACCAAATATTTCCAAAGTGTCCACCATACCTACCCATTAGCATCATTTGCTACATCCGTGCATATTCAATATGCCTTGTTTTCTTATGAATAAAATGTTTGCTTGTTATGAGAAAGTTAGTTAGTAAAGCTCTCACGAACTTGATGGCACACTTTATTTTCTTGCACTTAATAAACCTGAACCATTGCGTCCTTATTTGTTGCGCATATGCTTGCGCTTTATGAGTTGAAGTTACTAGAACCATGTATCATGGGGACCGCTTTCAATGCTTCATAGGTACTTTGTACCTAGTTGATATCATGTTCTTTTGCTTATGGATCCCAGCGGTGTGAAATAAAAGTGAAACTTGTAAGATCATGGAGTTTGTATGTATGTTAGAGAAACACCTGGGCTGCTAGCCTAAGCCATGCCTAATCATGGTGGAAACTTGCAGCATAACCATAATGAGCATTCTATGAAGCATCCTCAGTCAAAATCTATGCACATAGTAAATAAAAAGATCGCCGAGATGCTCATTGTCTGCTTGCCTAGTTATTTTGATTATGGGATAGCTCCCGTGTCATGTGTAAGGGGTACCCCGTTGGCGGTTCTCTATGATACGTATATACTTACAATGACAAGAGCTTACTTGTGACTGAAGTTGAGTAGCATGAGGAACGGTCTTCGTAAGTAAGGGGCATGAGACTTCGATTTATAATTTGTCAAGCATCTCCTCTTACTTGTGTCACTTTAACCTTAACCATTTAAATATGCTTATGATAGGGGCAATGAGAGCTCAAAGCTAATGAGTACCATACTTTCAGCATTTGGAAGCTAATTATTCAAAACCTTTTTCTTTACTTGTTGAGTCTCCATTTATTCTTTGAGCACCTTCTTGAGAGCATAGTTGTCATTCTTTGTGTTTGTTCCATTACTTGATTATTTGTGTTATGACTTTGATGCTTGTATCCTTGAAATCTTTACACCTAGTCATCACTTGAACTTCAGAGGTGCCTTGATATTCATAATCAAAGGCAAGCGAGATACCACTCTATCATACCTTTCTATGAGCATTATAATGTTGCTTATGTTTGTGCCTCATGCCACTTATTATTCTTGAGTTGGAATCTCTTCATAGCTTGCAATGACTATTTAGTAGACTCAGTTGCATACTCTTTATTATGAACTGTTTAAGTAGTTGATCGCATTGCTGAGAATATTTACATCTTATGAAGCAAATGTGTTCGTGAAAGTTCTTTTATCGCACTCAGTTTTCAACTCAATTGCTTGAGGACAAGCAATAAGCTAAGCTTGGGGGGAGTTGATACGTCCAAAACGTATCTACTTTCCCGAACACTTTTGCTATTGTTTCTCCTCTAAACTTGTGTGATTTGGATACAACTAATGCGGACTGATGTTGTTTTTAGCAGAATTGCCTTGGTGTCTACTTTTTGTGCAGAAAATCAACTATCAGGAAAACCCCCGGAAAATATGCCAAATATCCTATTTCACCTGAAGACTCCAGGAGCCAGAATACGAGATGGAGAAGAGCCAGGGGTGCCCACACCACCTGCTGGCACGGGCCAGGCCAGGCCGCGCCAGGGGGTGGTGTGGGCCCCTAGGCACCCCCTCAGCCTCTCTCTTCGCCTATAAGGAGCCTTCTGACCTAAAAACTTCGGGGGGGTTCGACGTTTTTCCAAAAGGAGTTCCGCTCCGCCGCCACCACCAGATTCCACAAAACAGCACCAGAAACTCCGTTCTGGCACCCTGCCGGGACGGGGAATTGGAGGAGATCATCGCCATCATCATCACCATCGCTTCTCCATCGACCATCCATGTTTCCCCCATCTATGAGTGAGTAATCCCCCGATGTAGGCTATGGGGATGGTAGGGATTGGATGAGATCGTTCATGTAATGGCATCAGATTGTTAGGGCATGGTGCCTAGTATCTTTTATTAGTGCTTTATGACTTTGTTGCAACTTGTTGTGCTTAATGCTTGTCACTAGGGCCCGAGTGCCATGATTTCAGATCTGAACATGTTATTGATTCATTATGATAGTATTGTTTTTGGTCTTATCTACAAGTTGTATACACACGTTGTTGTCCGGAACCAATGGCCCCGAAGTGACAGAAATCGGGATAACCGGAAGGGAAAGGCTTTGATGTGAGGATCACATGTGTTCACGGAGTGTTAATGCTTTGCTGCGGTGCTCTATTAAAAGGAGCACCTTAATTGACAGTAGTTCCCTTGAGGCCCCACTACAAACGGGCTGGCAGGACAAAAGATGTTGTGCAAGTTCTCATTGCGAGCACGTATGACTATATATGGAACACATGCCTAGGATTGTCTAGTACTTGGATGCTTTATCTTATTTATCTGCAATTGCCCTATGTTCTGATTGCTATTTGAATTGTCTTGTCCATGCAACGCCCGTCCATCCATCCCTATGCCTACCGCACTTGAATCCCACTGTTTACTGCTTTTGTTACTATTGTCTTTGCTTTACTACTGCTGTTACTTTACTATTCCTACTACAAAACTGTTGCTACTGATAAACTGCTGTGAGCAAGATTGTTTCCAGGTGCAGCTGAATCGACAACTCAGTTGTTAAGGCTTATAAATATTCTTTGGCTCCCCTTGTGTCGAATCAATAAATTGGGTTTCACTTCCCTCGAAAATACTGCGATACACCCCCTATACTTGTGGGTCATCAACGAGATATGTCTATTTATTACACCTCACACAAAAAAACACCCCGGTGTATGATAAATTTTAAGCAAATTAATATTTTCCCGGGATTTATTTTCCTGAGAGCAAGCATGGTGAATATGCCTCGGAATGCCATAAGCCTAGTTTCTAGACAAAGTTTATACATGTTTCACTTACGATTACAAACTTTTTTGAGTTCTCAAGGTTTCCTAGCAAACTTCACATTATTAAACTAATTTAAGCTGATTTATCAATGTTAGATAAAATTTGAACTATGAGTAAGTAGTAGATTTCTCTTAAAGTTATACAAGTATCTTTTGAAGGTACCCACACCCAGACTGTCAATATATCGGAAACCATTGAATTTGTTGGATTCAATTTCTTGCTAAGCATTTGCATATACAAAATTTGTCTTTTATTTGAAAACAATAAAAGACATTGTACGGTGACCTCTGACTTGTCCTACTTGCTGTGAAAAAATATTATTATCAAGAGAGTTCTCATATAGAAAACAATGTAGTTGAAAATATGGCCTGCCATGTATGAATAATCCTTAGGATTTAGGCCAAAAGACAAGCTAAATGGCCTTATATATATATATGTACAACATACTTTATGGTAATGTTCCCATATTTTGTAGATGAGTGCATCTTGGCATGGTGAACAATAATGCTACCAGTACTGGGAGTTTCCAAAATTTAGCAATAAAAAATCATTTTCAAATTTGAACTACAAGTAAACATGATAGAATGCTCTTAAAAAGTTACAAACATCCTTTGAGTCTTTATGGTACCGAGGTGGTCAATACTTCAAAAACCAACGAGAGTTCTGTAGGATTAAAATTCTTGCTACGAATATGCATGTTGACAATTTGATCCTCACTAGCTATGAACAAAAATAATGAAAACCCTAAAAATGAAGCCTTCTTCATGGCATCCTCTTGCGTGTACTACTATTTGCACTGAAAAATAATTAATAACTGTGAGTCATCATAAATTACAAAAAATAGTTACACAATATATATGGCCCATGGTGTATAAATTCTCTTGGGTTTCAAGCCGAACGACAAAGGTAACAACGATATGCACATCATATTGTATTGTAATGTTCCCATATTTGGTAGATGTGTGCATCTTGGCAAGGTGAAAAATGGTGGCAACCACATGTTCTAACTTATAGGAACAATTAAACTAGTTTCCAGACAAGAACAATGGCTCAGAGTACCACAACAACAACCCTAGTTTTCAGACAAAGCATGGACCTTGATACAGTTATGATTGATTACCAAGTTTTATGAGTTCCTAAGCTTCCCAACCAACTGTTTTCCTTGCTTAATTTTTGGGTGCTTCATGCTAAATGTATGGACATTGATGTAATTTTACCCTTTTTAGGTCCTTGATGTAAAATGTACTTTCACTGTCCGTGTAAAATTCGAACCTAGAAGCAAGTGGTAAAATTTAAACGTATTTAAGATTATTAGTTGTTAATGAGTATGAACATTCTTGGAGTTTCAAGCCGAACGACCAAGGTCATGGCCATATCAACATCACAGTTTATGTTGATGCTGATCCCATATCCAAGATTTTGCATGCCACCAAATTTGGCCATATATTTTGAAAACAAATGAATAGGAAGTAGCGGTATGAAGAGTATGGCTCGATCAGGTGCTCTCTCGAGAATGAGCCGAACCCGACTGTTTTATTTCTTTGCTTAATTTTGGGGTAGTTCATGCTAAATGTAAGGATCTCGATGTAATTTCCCTCTTTAAAGGTCCTTGATGTAAATTATACTCCCACCATCCGTGTAAAATTCGAACCTAAAAGCAAGTGGTAAAATTTTAAACATATTTAAGATTATTAGTTGTCGATGAGTATGAACATTCTTGGGTTTCAAGACAAACAACCAAAGTCATGGCCATATCTACATCATACTTTATGTTGATGATTCGTGATCCCATTTCCAAGAATTTGCATGCCGCCAAATTTGGCCATATTTTGAAAACAAACAAATAGGAAGTAGTATGAAGATTATGGCTCGATCAGCTTCTCTCACAAGAAGGAGCAAAACATGAATGTTTTCTTGCTTAATTTTAGGGTGCTCGTGCTAAATGTATGGATCTCATTGTAATTTTACCTTTTTTAAACGTATTTAAGATTATTTGTTGTCGATGGGTATGAACATTCTTGGATTTCAAGATGAACGACCAAGGTCATGGCCATATCACTTTATACTGATGATGATCACATATCCTAGAATTTTCATGCCGCCAAATTTGGCCATATTTTGAAAACAAACAAAGAGGAAGTAGTAAGAGTATGGCTCGATTAGCTTCTCTCTTGGGAAGGAGCCAAACATGATTGTTTTCCCTGCTTAGTTTTAGAGTGCTTTGTGCTAAAAGTATGGACCCTCGATGTAATTTTACCCCTTTTTAGGTCCTTGATGTAAAATGTACTCCCACCGTCCATGTAAAATTTGAAGATAAAAGCAAGTGGTAAAATTTAAACGTATTTAGGCTTATGAAGAATCATGGATTCGAAGCAAAATGACCAAGGTCATGGCCATATCCCTCTACATCATACTTTATATCGATGATTCATGATCCCGTATCCAAGAGTTTGCATGCTGCCAAATTGGGCCATATTTTGAAAACAAACAAAGAGGAAGTAGTATGAAGGGTATGGCTCGACCATCTGCTCTCTCTCGAGAAGGAGCCGAATCTGACTGTTTTCCCTGCTTAATTTTAGGGTGCTTCATGCTAAATGTATGGTCCTCGATGTAATTTTACCTTTTTTAAACATATTTAAGATTATTAGTTGTCGATGAGTATGAACATTATTGGATTTCAAGACGAATGACCAAGGTCATGACCATATCTACATCATACTTTATGCTGATGATGATCACATATCCAAGAATTTCCATGCCGCCAAATGTGGCCATATTTTGAAAACAAACAAAGAGGAAGTAGTATGAAGAGTATGGCTCAATCAGCTTCTCTCTCTCAAGAAGGAGCCAAACATGACTGTTTTCCCTGCTTAATTTTAGGGTGCCTCGTGCTAAAAGTATGGAGCTCTATGTAATTTTACCCATTTTTATGTCCTTGCTGTAAAATGTGCTCTCACTGTCCGTCTAAAATTCGAAGATAAAAGAAAGTGGTAAAATTCAGCTATTTTTTTAAATAATACGTTTTTTAATAATTTCCACGAATAATACATGAATTGAAAGATTTGCAATTCTAGCGTAGTGTCGGTAGTTGAATAGCCAACCAGTCCTTATCAGCTTTTGAATAGCCGACTAGTCCCTGTCTGCTTTTGAAAATCTGATTAGTCCCTGTCTGCTTTTGAAAAGCCGACAGGTTATAGGGCAATGTGAAAAATAGGGGGACTAGTCAACTTTTCAAAAGCAGACAAGGACTAGTCAGCTTTTCAAAAACAGACAGGGACTAGTCGGCTATTCAAGAGCCGATAAGGACTGGTCGGCTTTTCAAATGCCGACACCATGCTAGAATTGTAAATCTTTCAATTCATGTATTATTCGTGAAAATTATTTAAAAAATGTATTATTTAAATTTTTTTAGCTAAAATTCAAACGTATTTAAGCTTAGTTGTGAATGAGTATGAAGAATCTTGGATTTCAAACCGAACGACCAAGGTCATGGCCATATCTACATCATACTTTATATCATTGATTCATGATCCCATATCCAAGAATTTGCATGCCGCCAAATTGGGCCATATTTGGAAAACAAACAAAGAGGAACTAGTATGAAGAGTATGGCTCGATTAGCTTTTCTCTCGAGAAGGAGCAAAACATGACTTTTCCCTGTTTAATTTTAGGGTGCTTCGTGCTAAATGTATGGACCTCAATGCAATTTTACCTTTTTTAGGTCCTTGATGTAAAATGTACCTCCACCGTTCGTACATGTAAAATTCGTACCTAAAAGTAAGTGGTAAAATTTAACGTATTTAAGCTTATTAGTTTCCAATGAATATGAATGTTCTTGCATTTCAAGCCGAACGACCAGGGTCATGGACACATCTATATCATACTTTATGCTGATGATTCATGATCCCATATCGAAGAATTTGCATGCCGCCAAATTTGGCCATATATTTCAAAAACAAATGAAGAGAAAGTAGTATGAAGAGTGTGGCTCGATCAGCTGCTCCCTCAAGAAGGAGCCGTACTCGACTATTTCCATTGCTTAATTTTAGGGGGCTTCGTGCTAAATGTAAGGACCTTTATATATATATATATTTTTTAGGTCCTTGATGTAAATTGTACTCCCACCGTCCGTGATGGTCCCATATTTGGGTGTAAAATGGGTGTGAATCATGGTATGGTAATAATGTTGCCCCTCGAAGTTTCGAACCATGAGGAAAGGAAAAAAAATCAATTTTCCAAGTGAGAGGAGTGTATTTTCTGTAAAGCAAGTACTCCCTCCGACCCAAATTAATTGACTCAAGTTTATCTAGGTTCGGATGTATCTAGTACTAAAATATGTCTAGATACATCAAAATCTAGAAAAATCAGAGTCAATTAATTTGGGTCGGAGGGAGGAAGAATATGTATTTCTGTAGAAAAGAAATAAAGAGACAGAAGAGAAACTTTGGGCACAGAGGAATCAGCTTAAGAGAGCAGCGAAGAGGAGGAGTTGAAGGCGGTGCAATATGAGAGCAAAGCTGTGATGGCTTCCTGACACGAGGTACAGGGTACAGTCACCTAGTAGTACTATTAGTACATAACTAGTACTAGTAAATTTCAGGACATTTACTATATACTACTATATGCACGCAAAACAAATTGTGTTTTCTCTCTCCTTCAGTGCCTCATCACCATCCCCACATCCTGACTAGGTGATCTCTCCCTCGTGCAAAACGTGGCACTACGCACGTGTGTCGACATGCCTTGTCGTCGGCTCCGTGTCAGTATTAGGCGTGCTGCGTAGAAGGAACCATTTTGGGGCTTGGCGACAAAAGGGACAGTAATCATACTATTATTAGTGTTAGAGTTCAAACTTTCGCAGTTTCAGAATTTTCACTTCCTTCCCAAACATCCAGATGGAAGGTTATTCAAAAGATTCAAAAGATAGCGATGCACAAGGGATTGTTTATAATCTCTGGTGTCTGCAGTACGTCTCATAGCATTCGATGCACTTCACTATGATTTGACCAGATTTACCACTACTCCGTAGTACTCCATTGTCGTTCCATTTCACACCCTGCGAAGAGGAAGCCACCAAGCACACCCACAACACGCTGGATCGAAAGTAGAGTAGGAGTAGTGCGAAGGGTATGGCTCGGCTGCTCGCTCGAGAAGGACCCGCACTCGACTGTTTTTTATTGCTTCATTTTAGCGCCCTTTGTGCTAAATGTATGGACCTCTATGCGATTTTCTATTTTTTGAGGTCTTCGATGTAAACTGTACTCCCACCGACCTTCTCAAATTTTAACTAAACGTAATCGCGATAATTTGGTCTTAAAATTTTCCAAAAATCTTTTGAAGTTAAGCAGTAATTCAGTACATCGAAAAACAACTGAAACTTCGGAAAAATTCATGTTCTTTCAATGCATCAGCATCCCGAAAAAGTTGACATGGTTTTCATAACATTTCAAGAAAAGAATAAGAAGTATAATATTTTTTGTGGCATCATGTTATGTGGGATCCAGAAAAAAGAGTTATAAAAGTATAATACAAACATTATTAATTATTCTTTGGTTTCGATAATACTTTATGTTAATGATATTAGGTCAAACTTGAACTACAAGTAATAAATTGTAGGTTGCTTTGAAAGTTTTATGAAAAAAGGTTTTAGATGTACCCATCGAGCGATTAATTAATATATCAGAAACCACAGAGAGTTTTGACGAGTGGTTCGACTTCTAGCTAAGATTTTGCATCATGAAAATTTTGAACACCTTTTGAAAACGATCACATGAAACAGGGAGAGACCAGAAATGATTTTTCTATTCTCTATGGGTAACCCACAAGATTGAGGTGCACCTTATTAGGCTTAAAGATACAAACTCTATTTTCTCCACATTTTATATGGTGAACCTTAGCATATGCCACATACTAGGCCTTAAGGTGTGCTTTTGTACACATAGTTGATGCCCTTGTTTGGGAAAAAGCAAATAGTACTCCCTCGATCCAAATTAGTGTTCTCACATTTGTCTAGATTCGGATGTATATATTCATGTTTTAGTGCCAGATACATCCAAATCTAGACAAATCTGAGAATATTAATTTGGATCGGAGGGAGTAGTATATTAGTACTTTTTTTGAGGAAAGTATATTAGTACTAGTACACTAGTACAGTATAGTACTAGTACTCATTTCTTTTCTTAGACGTATGCTCACCTCTGTCCATGCGCTATACACGCTGAGAGAATAAAACATAGGCAGGGTAAAAGAGGGCAGCAGTGAAGAGGAGTTGAAGGCGGTTCGATGTCAGAGGAAAGTTATGACGGGTTCCTAACACGAGATACTCTTGCGGCCACTCTACTAGTAGTAAATTTTAGGACCTATGCATGCAAAACAAATTGTTTGTTTTCTCTCTCCTTCGCTGCCTCTCACCATCCATCCTCCCTCTCTCCTACCCTTTCCCCTCGTTCACCTTCCCGGTTGATCTCTCCCTAGTCCACAGCGTGGTGCTGCGCACGTGTGCCTTGGTATGGCGGCTCTGTGTCTCTTACGTGTTCGTCATCCGCGTTGGTGTGGAGTAGGGACGAGGAGTATATAGGAAGGAAACCACTTTGCTCCTTGGCGACAAAAAAAATTCAAACTTTTCCGATTTTCGAAATTTTCACTTGCTTCCCAAACATCGGGAGGGAAGGTTACTCAAAAGATCTGCCATTCGCAGTACTTCTTATCTTATCTTTATCTTTTTATCTCTTACAATACCATACCATACCACTATATAGTGTACGGATAACTTCGAACATTGACCGTTGGATCAAGACCGACAAATCCAAACAGTGTCGTCGGTGTGATTTTCCATTCAATTATTCTCAATTTTCTGAGTGGATGACGAGCAAGGTTGTGCGTTTCCAGTTAGGAATGTTCGAAGAATATTGTATCTGAATGCTAGAAGCCAAGTTTACCAACATGGTGTACCAACGATTCCCATGTTTTATTTATGAGTTTTCAAACTTCCTAGCTAACAATATTTTAGGAGTAGTACCAAGAATATTTGACCGAATGTTTTATGTTGATTATCGAAATTAGGTCAAATTTGAAACTATTAGTAAATTGTAGGTTGCTTTCAAAGTTTTACGAAAAATATTTTGGAGGTACCCATCGAGGGGTCACAATTAATATATCATAAAACACCGAGAGTTTTGACGATAGGTTCAACTTCTTTCTAAGATTTTGCATCTTGACAATTTAACGAAATTAGGTCAAACTTGAGCTACAAGTAAGCGCGATAGATTGCTCTTAAATTAAATGTATTTTCGGAGGTAGATGGGTGCATCTCCTTGTAGTAAACAATGTCGTCAGTGTGAGTTTCCAACTATCAGGAAATATAATTCTCAGTTTTCGTAGTGATGATGAGATGGTTCTTTTCCATAAAGAAAGCTCGAAGAATATGGTTCTCAATGCCATAAGCCAAGATTCTAGACATATTAAGTTGACCAACATGTTTTACTTACGATTCCCATATGTTTTTTGAGTTGTCAAACTCCCTAGATAAATAACTCTGCCCACTTGAATGACTACATGCCGATTTAACGAAATTAGGTCAAACTTGAACTATAACTAAATTGTAGGTTGCTCTGAAAGTTTTACGAAAAAGCTTTTGGAGGTACCATACCGATCGGGGGGGAGGTCACAATCAATATATGAGAAACAACCAAGAGTTTTGACAACAGGTTTGACTTCTTGCTAAGATTTTGCATCACATGACACTATTTAACGAAATTGGGTCAAACTTGAGCTACAAGTAAGCGCGAGAGATTGCCAATTATAGAGCCACTACCTATTGAAAGGTCTTTCAGGGTAAACTTAGGGATCAACATGGTAAGCTAAGAAAGAGGTAACAACTATAGGAGACTTAATTTTTTGTGTTTTTAATAAAGAAAGCAAAACTATTTTTTTGTGTTTTTGATAAAGAAACAAGCAAACAAAGAAAAAGTAAACTAAGCAAAACAAAAACACTAAAGTAAGAGATTGGTTATGAGGGACTCCCCTTGTGAAGATGTCCTTGACTCCCCGGCAACGGCGCCAGAAAAATACTTGCTGGCGCGTGGTTGACGTGGGAGCTTCTTCTTTTTCAGTCCCCGGCAACGGCGCCAGAAAATAGCTTGATGGCCCAAAATATATCGAGCTCGTTGGGGAACCCCAAGAGGAAGGTATGATGAGAACAATATCAAGTTTTCCCTTAGTATGGAACCAAGGTTTAATCGAACTAGTAGGAGCAAGGAAACACCCCAAAGGTGTTGCTAGCTGAGCCTTGGCAGGGCGCACTACCGGTGCTAGTAGCAACATGGAGACCTGCACAACACAACCACAGAACTTTGCCCCCAACTTGCGATGAGGTTCTCAATCTCACCAGTTTCGCTGAAAACAAAGGATTAAACGTATCGAATCGAATAAAGTAATAGTTTGCAGCAAGTAAACACAAAGCAGTAAACGGTTGATTGTAGATTGATGTAAAAGAAAGGACTTGGGTCCATAGTTCACTAGATGTGTCTCTCCTTAAGATAGATAACATGTTGGGTGAACAAATTACAGTGGGGCAATTGACAAACATCGAGAAAGCATACAAGCATATACTACTCATCTTGACTCCTTTGAGACTTGATTGGGCATTACAACATTATACATAGACCGCCATCCAATTGCATCTATGACTAATAATCCACCTTCAGGTTATCATCTGAACCCCCTCTAGTATTAAGTTGCAAGCAACAGATTATTGCATTACGAATTGCGTGTAAAGTAAACGATACGATTGTTCTATGAACAAAGGATTGTTGTTTTCTCCCTAGTAGCAACAGCACATCTAGTACCTTAGAGATTTCTGTCACTTCCCTAGATTACCAGAGGCATGAACCCACTATCGAGCATAAATACTAACTCTTGGAGTTGCTAGCATCTACTTGGCCAAGATATCTACTAACAACGGAAAGCATGCAATATCACAAATAACAAAGACATGATAGAATCAATAATCAATCTGAAATAGCATCTCAATACCCATCGGATCCCCGCAAACACAACATGCAGAATTAGAAATAGATGATCTTGATCATGAACGGAGCTCACAAGATCTAAACATGATAGCACAAAGGAGGAGAACCAGCCATCTAGCTACTACATGGACCCATAGTCCAGAGATGAACTACTCACGCATCACACCGGAGGCTTGCATGATGATGAAGAAGGCCTCTAGGGTGAATTCCCCTCTCCGGCAAGGTCCTGGGAAGTGCTTCAGATCCCTCCCGATCTAGGGATGGAGACGACAGCGACTACAGACTCTTTCATAGATTTTTGATCGGGTACTTAGGGTTTATGTATCGGAGGCATCTTATAGTTGGAAGGGGAGGCCGATGGGGTGTCTGGGGTGGCCAGACCACCCCCTGGCGCGGGCCAAGCCTGGCCGCGCGGCCAGGTGGTGTGGCCGGGCCCTAGCCCCTCCCCGTCTCGTATTTGGCTTTGTGTCTCCCTTGGTGAAAAACTAACTTTGGCTTTTGTCCTGTCCAATTCCGTGAATATTCATTTTCTGACTTTCCTATAACCAAAAACAGCAGAAAACAGGCAGCTAGCACAGTGGCTCTTGTTAATAGGTTAGTCCAAGAAATCAAATGAAAAGTACTCCAAAGTGTGGGCAAAACACAAGAAAGTAGATAAAACCAAGCATGGAACATCAAAAATTACAGATACATTTGCAATGTATCAACATCACCAAGCTTAACTCCTGCTCGTCCTCGAGTTGGTAAGTGATAAAAAGAAAGAATAATTTTTGAGGTGACATGCACCATCATAAACTTGATCAAAATTTTTGCAAAACATTCAAAGCTGGGATCATAGTACATCAATCATAGCATGAAAGAAAAAGTTCTAGCAATAAGACATAGCAACTATGTTGCAACATGAAAAGGCATAAACAAAAGATTCATGAATAACAATACTTTGGAAGACATTTATTTGTTTCACATAAAGAAAACATAGCATAATGGCATTCAGCTTGTCCCTCATAGAGTAGAAAATATAAATGCATAGGACACCTTCAAAGTTCATAAGAGTGACTAGATACAAGTAGTTTAAAACAAGCAATATCAAGTTATGCATCAATCAACTAGTCTTGGGACAATGCACATAGAACTAAGAATGGCCACTATGCTCTCAAAGTAGGTGCATAAAGATAGAAGGTGAAGACTCAATATAAAATTGGAAGAAGGGCCTTCGTAGAAGGAAGTAGAGATTCAAGTTTCATAAAGAGCTTCCAAAAATTATGGTACTAAATAGCTTTCAGCTCTCATTGCCCCTATCATACGAATCTTGAAGTGATTAAGGTTAAAGTGAACAAACTATGGTGTATATGCTTGACGAAGTATAAGTTGGAAATCTCATGTCCCTTGAATACGAGGGACGCTCCTCATGCTACTCAAGTTTAGACACCGGTAAGTTCTTGTCATCGTAAGTACATGTGTATCATAGAGAACCGCCAACGGGGTACCCCTTGCTCGATGATACGGAAGAATCCCCATATCAAGATGACAAGGCAAGCAGACAACGAGCATCTCAGCAATCTTCTTATTTACCATGGGAATATTGTGCTTTTTTCTCTCTTTCCTCTTTTCATAATCTCTTTTTTCTCTTTTTCTCTTTTTTCTCAATATCTGACTCTTTTTTATAAGAAGAATACTTCATAGACAACTCATTATGGTTACGCTGCAGGTTTCCACCATGTCAGCATGGATTAGACCAGCAGCCCAGGCGTTTCTCTAACACATATACATAACTCCATGGACTTACAAGCTCCCCTTTCATTTCACACCGACGACATCCATAGACAAAAGAGCATGATATCAACTAGGTACAAAGTACAAGTGCAATGTTGAAAGCGTTTCCCATGAAAACATGGTTCTGCTAATCCCCAAAAAATAAGTGCAAGCATATACAACATAGAAGACACAATGGTTCAAGTTTATTAAGGGCAAGAAAAGTAAAGTGTTCCATCAAGTTCGTGAGAGCTTTAATCACTAGTTTTCTCATAACAAGTTTAATTCGGAAGGTAGATAAAAACATGAATATACTTGGAATATCATATGCTAGTAGGTAGGTATGGTGGACTCTTTGGAATAACTTGGCTTAAGGAGTTGGATGCATGAGTGGAACTCATACTTGGTTGCGGAGGCTAGCAAAAGACTAGGAGCGACAAACTAAGAGAGCAATAATGGCCATAATCATGCAGAACGACAAAACATCATTGATCAAAGCATAAAGTGATACTACAAGTTGAAAACTAAAGGATAATCAAGGCTATGGTGACTTGGGTTAGTCATAAAATGGTGCGAGCATGCGCCAAGTCAACCCAAATAAAGCATCAAAGGAGAATACCACAATACTATGCTTTAATATGCTAAAACAATGGATGATCCTTCCAAAGCACACTAAGCAATCTCAATTGTTTATAACAAGCCATTCTAAAGCAAAGAATACTAAGCATAAAGCCAAAACAATATCAAGCATGGCATGACAAAGCATAGGCCACAGTAAAAAACAAGCTCTCTTTACCACTTAAGCATGAACTTTCCTACTCCTTTCCAATCCAAACCAAACTATTTGAAAACCAATGCATGAAAGAGGGGGTCCAACCAATTTATTCAGCAAACTAAGAAAACCAAGCAAACGAAAAACCAAAACGAAAATAGAAAAGAAGATGCTCCAAGAACAACACAATTGTGCATGAAATAATAAAAATGAAGCGTTTGGAAGAAACCTGGGATTTTTTTTGATGAAGAGGGGGATGCCTTGGGCATCCCCAAGCTTTGACGCTTGTACTTTTTGGATGTTTCTTGGGGTGACACGCGTGGCATCCCCAAGCTTGAGCTTTAGTCCATCCTTCATCTCATTACTCATTCCTTCCATACACCTGAAATTTTTCCTTCATACAAAACTTCACACAATCTTATTAGCAACATTAGTGTACTCAAGATAATAAGTCTTTAGGTTCAGTTCTAACACCAATAAAACTTCCATTAAAACACTATCTACTGTAGCACTTCCCTCAAAAAGCTCAATTCCCCAAAAGAACTCAAAAAGGAACCAACAAGAAGCAAATGCAGAAAATGGCAGAAATCTGTCAAAACAGACCAGCAGGTAAAGACGAATTTTTTCGAAGATCTTCTGTTGCTCAAATGGAAAAGTGTTGAACTAACGAAAGTTATATAACAACCTGGGGGCAGAAACACAAAAATGCACGCCTCAATAAGACGTACAGATATTGTACATGAATTTTTATGGTGAAGAATAGAAATCTGTTTCGGGACAGCAACTATCCCAATCATTACTTCTCTCTCATTAGAGGTTATTTCTTGGCACAAAAAGCAAATAAAAAGGATAAGGAGCGGTTTTACAGAGGTAATAACTTCCAAGAATCATCTAAAACTTTTGGGTTATCTCCCAATAAGTACTTTTCTTTAACGCCTTTAAGTTAGGCATAAGAAGCAAGAAAAATAATCAAGTGTTCTCAAATAAAGAAGCATTAAGATTGATACTAGAAATATCTTCAACAAGGCAAGGTATCTCATCCAAATAAGTTCCAGAGGATCCTCTCTCAACGCTCTTGGGTTCACTATTCTCATCAAACGGGTTTCCGAGAACAATCCAATCAAGATTCTTTTCTATGGCTTCATGCATTGCTACAAGTTTAAAAGGTATTGGTATCTTAGTTTCCTCCCCATTAGGTTTGTTTTTTTTCATCTTTTCTCGTGTACCAATAACATCTACACATGAGCCTAGCATATTAAAACGATCAAACACTTTTCTAGCTTCCTTAGCAACATCATAGAATTCCTTAAGCAAAGTTTCCATAATAAAATCTCTCTTTTCAGGGTCATCAATTTCTTTAAGTTTAAGAAACATTGCTTGAATTAAGGGGATAAGGTTAAAAAACCTAGCCTCCAACTTGTGAACTAAAGAAGCTGTAGCAATTTCATAATTTGGAGCAAGTTTTGCAAGGGATCTATCCTCAATATCCTCATGTTTACTAACATGATTAAAGAATTCTTCAATATTATCTTACCCAATTATAGAGCCACTACCTATTGAAAGGTCTTTTAGGGTAAACTTAGGGATCAACATGGTAAGCTAAGAAAGAGGTAACAACTATAGGAGACTTAATTTTTTTGTGTTTTTAATAAAGAAAGCAAAACCTGTAAAACTAATTTTTGTGTTTTTTTGATAAAGAAACAAGCAAAAAAAGCAAAAGTAAACTAAGCAAAACAAAAACAACAAAGTAAAGAGATTGGTTATGAGGGACTCCCCTTGTGAAGATGTCCTTGACTGCTCGGCAACAGCGCTAGAAAAATACTTGCTGGCGCGTGGTTGACGTGGGAGCTTCTTCTTCTTCAGTCCCAGCAACGGCGCCAGAAAAATAGCTTGATGGCCCAAAATATATCGAACTCGTTGGGGAACCCCAAGAGGAAGGTATGATGAGCACAGCAGCAAGTTTTCCCTCATCATGAAACTAAGGTTTAATCGAACCAGTAGGAGCAAGGAAACATCCCAAAGGTGTTGCTAGCTAAGCCTTGGCAGGGCACACTATCGGTGCTAGTAGCAACATGGAGACCTGCATAACACAACCACAGAACTTTGCCCCCAACTTGCGATAAGGTTGTCAATCTCACAGGTTTTGCTAAAACCAAAGGATTAAACATATCGAATGGAAGAAAGTAATAGTTTGCAGAAATTAAACACAAAGCAGTAAATAGTTGATTGTAGATTGATGTAAAAGAAAGGACCGGGGTCCATAGTTCACTAGAGGTGGATCTCCTTAAGATAGATAACATGTTGGGTGAACAAATTACAACGGGGCATTTGACAAATATCGAGAAAGCATACAAGCATATACTACTCATCTTGACTCCTTTGAGACTTGATTGGGCATTACAATATTATACATAGACCGCCATCCAACTGCATCTATGACTAATAATCCAGCTTCAGGTTATCATCTGAACCCCCTCCAGTATTAAGTTGCAAGCAACAGATTATTGCATTACGAATTGCGTGTAAAGTAAACAATACGATTGTTCTATGAACAAAGGATTGTTGTTTTCTCCCTAGTAGAAACAGCACATCTAGTACCTTAGAGATTTCTGTCACTTCCCCAGATTACCAGAGACATGAACCCACTATTGAGCATAAATACTAACTTGGAGTTGCTAGCATCTACTTGGCCAAGATAGCTACTAACAACGGAAAGCATGCAAGATCACAAATAACAAAGACATGATAGAATCAATAATCAATCTGAAATAGCATCTCAATATCCATCGGATCCCCGCAAACACAACATGCAGAATTAGAAATAGATGATCTTGATCAGGAACGGAGCTCACAAGATCTAAACATGATAGCACAAAGGAGGAGGACCAGCCGTAGTCCAGAGATGAACTACTCAGGCATCACACCAGAGGCTTGCATGATGATGAAGAAGGCCTCCAGGGTAAATTCCCCTCTCTGGCAGGGTGCCGGGAAGAGCTTCAGATCCCTCCCGGTCTAGGGATGGAGATGACGGCGGCTATAGACTCTTTCATGGATTTTTGACCGGGTACTTAGGGTTTCTGTATCGGAGGCATCTTATAGTCAGAAGAGGAGGCCGAGGGGCGGCTAGACCACCCCCTGGCCGCGCGGCCAGGTGGTGTGGCCGGGCCCCAGCCCCTCTCTGTCTCGTATTCTGGCTCCGTGTGTCCCTCGATGAAAAACTGACTTTGGCTTTTGTCCCGTCCAATTCCGAGAATATTCATTTTCTGAATTTCCTGGAACCAAAAACAACAGAAAATAGGCAGCTGGCACTATGGCTCTTGTTAATAGGTTAGTCCAAGAAATCAAATGAAAAGTACTCCAAAGTGTGGGCAAAACACAAGAAAGTAGATAAAACCAAGCATGGAACATCAAAACTTATAGATACATTTGCAATGTATCAACCCATTTGACCGAATGACTTTATGTCGATTTATTGAAATTAGGTCAAATTTGAAACTACAAGTAAATTGTAGGTTGCCTTTAAAGTTTTATGAAAAATGTTTTGGAGGTACCCATCGAGGGGTCACAATTAATATATCATAAAATACTGAGAGTTTTGACGATAGGTTCAACTTCTTGCTAAGATTTTGCATCTTGACAATTTAATGAAATTAGGTCAAACTTGAGCTACAAGTAAGCGCTATAGACTGCTCTTGAATTAAATGTATTTTTAGAGGTAGATCGGTGCATCTTGTTGTAGTAAAAAATACCGTCAGTGTGAGTGTCCAACTATCTGGAAAGAACATTCAATTCTACATTTTTCGAGTGAAGACGAGCGAGGTTAGTTTTTCTTTAATTTTCTATAAAGATAAGTCCAAAGAATATTGGATGTGGATACCACAAGACAATTTGACAAACATATATAGTGGATCGACAACATGTTGTACTTGCGATTCCCATGTTTTATGAGTTTTCAAGCTACCTAGCTAACCTCGCCCATTTATGTCGGTATCTCGGAATTAGGTCAAATTTGAAACTACAAGTAAATTGTAGGTTTTGCTTTGTTAGATTTACGAAAAAGCTTTTGGAGGTACCCATCGAGGAGTCAAAATTAATATATCAGAAACCAGCGAGAGTTTCGACGATAGGTTCAACTTCTTGCTAAGACTTTGCATCTTGACAATTTAACGAAATTAGGTCAAACTTGAGCTAGCTACAAGTAAACGCCATAGATTTCTCTTGAATTAAATGTTTTTTCATAGGTAGATCATCAGTGCATCTTCTTGTAGTAAACAGTGTCGTCGGTGTGAGTTTCCAACTATCAAGAAAGAACATTCAATTCTACATTTTCCGAGTGAAGAATATGAGCGAGGTTGCTCTTTTTCCTAAAGAAAAGTCCGAAGAATAGTGGATCTGAATGCCACAAGCCAAGTTTACATATAGATATATTGGACCAACATGTTGTAACAACGATTCTTTATGAGTTTTGAAACTTCCCAGCTAACTTTGCCCATTAGAATGACTTTATGTCGATTTATCGAAATTAGGTCAAATTTGAAACTACAAGTACTAGTAAATTGCACGTGCCCTGGACGTGAGACTCATATAATAGACATCTGGCATACCATCACTATATAAAATTATAATAGGTAAAGCAAAATATATATAATAGGTAAAATTCAAACTACTACAAGTAAACTATTTAGGTTGCTTTGAAAGTTTTATAAAAAATCTCTTAGAGGTACCCATTGGAGGGGGCGTGTGGGGCGGGGGGCAGGGGCTCAATTAATATACTATCAGAAACCACAGAGAGTTCTGACGATAGGTTCATCTTCTTGCTAAGATTTTGCGTCTTGACAGTTTAATGAAATTAGGTCAAACTTGAGCTATAACTAAGTGCGATAGATTGCTCTTGAATTTAATGAAATTAGGTCAAACTTGAACTACAAGTAATAAATTGTAGGTTGCTTTGAAAGTTTTATGAAAAAGGTTTTGGAGGTACCCATCGAGCTATTAATTAATATATCAGAAACCACAGAGAGTTTTGATGAGTGGATCGACTACTAGCTAAGATTTTGCATCATGAAAATTTTGAACACCTTTTGAAAATGATCACATGAAACAGGGAGAGTGGGGAAATTATTTTTCTATTCTCTATGGGCAACCCACAAGCTTGAGGTGCACCTTATTAGGCTTAAAGATACAAACTCTATTTTCTCCATAATGTATATGGTGAACCTTAGCGGATGCCACATACTAGGCCTTAAGGTGTGTTTTTGTACACATTGCTGATGCCCTTATTAGGGAAAAAGCAAATAGTACTCCCTTGATCCAAATTAGTGTTCTCACATTTGTCTAGATTCGGATGTATCTAGTCATGTTTTAGTGCTAGCTACATCTGAATCTAGACAAATCTGAGAACATTAATTTGGATCGGAGGGAGTAGTATATTAGTACTTTATTTGAGGAAAGTATATTAGTACTAGTACACTAGTACAATATAGTACTAGTCATCATTTCTTTGCTTAGACATATGCTCACCTCTGTCCACGCGTTGTACACGCTGAGAGAATAAAACATAGGCAGGGTAAAAGAGGGCAGCAGTGAAGAGGAGTTGAAGGCGGTTTGATGTCAGAGGAAAGTTATGATGGGTTCCTAACATGAGGTACTCCTGCGACCAATCTACTAGTATTAAATTTCAGGACCTTTGCACGCAAAACAAATTGTGTGTTTTCTCTCTCCTTTGCTGCCTCTCACCATCCATCCTCCCTCTCTCCTACCCTTTCCCCTCATGCACCTGCCCGACTGATCTCTCCCTGGTCCACAGCATGGTGCTGCGCACGTGTGCCTTGGTACGGTGGCTCTTGAATTTAATGAAATTAGGTGAAACTTGAACTACAAGTAATGAATTGTAGGTTGCTTTGAAAGTTTTATGAAAAAAAGCTTTTGGAGGTACCCATCGAGTGGTTAATTAATATATCAGAAACCACAGAGAGTTTTGACGAGTGGTTCGACTTCTAGCTACGATTTTACATCATGAAAATTTTGAACACCTTTTGAAAACGATCACATGAAACAGGGAGAGAGGGGAAATGGTTTTTCTATTCTCTATGGGCAACACACAAGCTTGAGGTGCACCTTATTAGGCTTAAAGATACAAACTCTATTTTCTCCACAGTGTATATGGTGAACCTTAGCGGATGCCACATACTAGGCCTTAAGGTGTGCTTTTGTACACATTGTTGATGCCCTTATTAGGGAAAAAGCAAATAGTACTCCCTCGATCCAAATTAGTGTTCTCACATTTGTCTAGATTCGGATGTATCTAGTCATGTTTTAGTGCTAGATACATCCGAATCTAGACAAATCTGATAACATTAATTTGGATCGGAAGGAGTAGTATATTAGTACTTTTTTGAGGAAAGTATATTAGTACTAGTACACTAGTATAGTACTGGTACTCATTTCTTTACTTAGACATATGCTCACCTCTATCCACGCATTGTACATGCTGAGAGAATAAAACGTAGGCAGGGTAAAAAAGGACAGCAGCGAAGAGGAGTTGAAGGCGGTTCGATGTCAGAGGAAAGTTATGATGGGTTCCTTTTACGAGGTACTCCTATGTCCACTCTACTAGTGGTAAATTTCAGGACCTATGCACGCAAAACAAATTGTGTGTTTTCTCTCTCCTTCGCTGCCTCTCACCATCCATCCTTCCTCTCTCCTACCCTTTCCCCTCGCGCTCCTGCCCGGCTGATCCCTCCCTGGTCCACAGCGTGGTGCTGCGCACGTGTGCCTTGGTACAACGGATTTGTGTCTCTAGCGTGTCCGGCAGCTGCGTTGGTGTGGAGTAGGGACAAGGAGTACATAGGAAGGAAACCACTTTGGTCCTTGGCGACAATTTTTTTTCAAACTTTTCCGGTTTTCAAAATTTTCACTTGCTTCCCAAACATCGGGAGGGAAGGTTACTCAAAAGATCAGCCATTCACAGTACTTCTTATCTTATCTTTATCTTTTCTTATCTCTTACAATACCATACCATACCACTATATTGTGTCTAGATAACTTCAAACATTGACCGTTGGATCAAGACCGGCAAATCCAAATAGTGTCGTCGGTGTGATTTTCCAACTATATCAGGAAAGAACATTCAATTATTCTCAATTTTCCAAGTGGATGATGAGCGAGGTTGTGCTTTTCCATTTAGGAATGTCCAAAGAATATTGGATCTGAATGCTAGAAGCCAAGTTCACCAACATGTTGTACCAACGATTCTTATGTTTTATTTATGAGTTTTCAAACTTCCTAGCTAACTCTGCCTATTTAACTGAATGACTTTATGTCGATTTATCGAAATTAGGTCAAATTTGAAACTACAAGTAAATTGTAGGTTGCTTTGAATATTTTACGAAAAATATTTTGGAGGTACCCATCGAGGGGTCACAATTAATATATCATAAAACACCGAGAGTTTGGACGATAGGTTCAACTTCTTGCTAAGATTTTGCATCTTGACAGGTTAACGAAATTAGGTCAAACTTGAGCTACAAGTAAGCGCGATAGATTGATCTTGAATTAAATGTATTTTCGGAGGTAGATGGGTGCATCTCCTTGTAGTAAACAATGTCGTCAGTGTGAGTTTCCAACTATCAGGAAATAAAATTCTCAGTTTTTCGAGTGATGACATGGCATGCTAATAAATGAGGAAAGAGATTAATGGAGTAACTAGCTACATAACATCACACTTTTCAAGTGAAAATGATTCTACAGGATAATTAATATAGTCTTCTATGACACTACCTATTAGTTACTATGCACTATGAAGGTGGTAACTTAGACTAGTGTTAGGTGCATGACACTAGTTGAGGCTACTCCCCACTATGACCAGCCTTAGCATCTACACAAGTAAGGGCAATTGATTGCTATTGAATTAAATGTATTTCCAGAGGTAGATGGGTGCATCTTCATGTAGTAAATAGTATCCTCGGTGTTAGTTTCCAAGTATCACGAAAGAATATTTAATTCTCAATTTTTCGAGTGATGACAAGATTGTTCTTTTATGTAAAGAAACATCGAAGAATATCGATCTGAATACCACAAGACAAGTTTTCAGACATAAATGTATGGACGTCGATGTAATTTTACCTTTTTTAGGTCCTTAATGTAAAATGTACTCGCACCGTCCTTGTAAAATTCAAACCTAAAAGCAAGTGGTAACATTTAAACGTATTTAAGATTATTAGTTGTCGATGAGTATGAATGTTCTTGGATTTCAAGCCGAACGACCAAGGTCATGGCCATATCTATATCATACTTTATGCTGATGATGATCCCATGTCCACGAATTTTGATGCCGCCAACTCTGGCCATATATTTTGAAAACAAACGAAGAGAAAGTACTATGAAGAGTATGGCTCGATGAGCTTCTCTCTTGAGAAGGAGCCAAATATGATTGTTTTCCCTACTTAATTTTAGGGTGCTTCGTGCTAAATGTGTGTACCTCGATGTAATTTTACCCCTTTTTGGGTCCTGCTGTAAAATGTACTCCCACTGTCCCTGTAAAATTCAAACACAAAAGCAAGTGGTAAAATTTAAATGTATTTAAGCTTATTAGTTGTCAATGAGTATGAACATTCTTGCATTTCAAGCCAAACGACCAGGGTCATGGACATATGTACATCATACTTTATGGTGATGATTCATGATCCCATATCGAAGAATTTGTATGATGCAAAATTTGGCCATGTATTTTGAAAACAAATGAAGAGGAAGTAGTACTACGAAGAGTATGGCTTGGTCAGGTTCTTTCTTGAGAAGGAGTCGAACCTGACTATTTTCCTTTGCTTAATTTTAGGCGTGCTTCGTGCTAAATTTTTGTACCTCGATGTAATTTTCCCCTTTTAGGTCCTTGATGAAAACAAACGAAGAGGAAGAAGTACTATGAAGAGTACGACTCGATCATCTGCTCTCTCGAGAAGGAGCTGAACCCGAGTGTTTTATTTGCTTAATTTTAGGGTACTTCATGCTAAATGAATGGACCTCGATGTAATTTACCCTTTTTAGGTCCTTGATATAAAATGTACTTCTACCGTCCGTGTAAAATTCAAACCTACAAGTTAGTGGTAAAAGTTAAACAAATTTAAGGTTAGTTGTGAATGAGTATGAACAATCTTGGATTTAAAGCTGAACGACCAAGGTCATGGCCATATCTACATCATAATTTACATCGATGATTCACGATCCCATATCCAAGAATTTCATGCCGCTAAATTGGCCATATTTTGAAAACAAACAAAGAGGGAAGTAGTACAAAGAGTATGGCTCGACCAGCTGCTATCTCGAGAAGGAGCCGAACCCGACTGTTTTCCCTTCTTAATTTTAGGGTGCTCTGTGGTAATTAAATGTATATACCTTGATGTAATTTTACCCTTTTTAGGTCCTTACTGTAAAATGTACTCCCACCGTCCGTGTAAAATTTGAACATAAAAGCAACTGGTAAAATTTAAACGTAATTAAGCTTATTAGTTGTCAATGAATATGAAAATTCTTGCATTTCAAGCTGAAAGACTAGGGTCATACATACTTACACCATACTTTATATGCTGATGATTCATGATCCCATAGTGAAGAATTTGCATGCCGCCAAATTTGGCCATATTTTGAAAACAAACAAAGAGGAAGTAGTATGAAGAGTATGGCTCGGTCAACTTCTCTCTCTGGAAGGAGCAAAACATGACGGTTTTCCCTGCTTAATTTTAGGGTGCTTTGTGCTAAATATATGGACCTCGATGTAATTTTACCTTTTTAGGTCCTTGATGTAAAATGTACTCTGACTGTCCGTGTAAAATTCAAACCTAAAAGCAAGTTGTAAAATTTAAACATATTTAAGATTATTATATGTTGATGAGTATGAACATTCTTGGATTTTAAGACGAACGACCAAGGTCATGTCCATATCTACGTCATACTTTGTGCTGATGATTCGTGATCCCATATCCAAGAATTTGCATGCCCCCAAATTTGGCCATATTTTGAAAACAAACAAAGAGGAAGTAGTATGAAGAGTATGGCTCGATCAGCTTCTCTCATGAGAAGGAGCAAAACATGACTATTTTCCCTGCTTAATTTTAGGACGCTTTGTGCTAAATGTATGGACCTCGATGTAATTTTACCTTTTTTTAGGTCCTTGGTGTAAAATGTACTTACACCGTCCGTACGTGTAAAATTCGAACCTAAGAGCAAGTGGTAAAATTTAAACATATTTAAGATTATCAGTTATCGAAGAGTATGAACATTCTTCGATTTCAAGACGAACGACCAAGGTCATGGACATATCTAAATCATACTTTATGCTGATGGTTCCTGATCCCATATCCAAGAATTTGCATGCGGCCAAATTTGGCCATATTTTAAAAACAAATGAAGAGAAAGTAGTATGAATAGTATGGATCGATCAGCTTTTCTCTCGAGAAGGAGCAAAACATGACTGTTTTTCCTGCTTAATTTTAGGGTGCTTCATGCTAAATGTATGGACCTCAATGTAATTTTACCGTTTGTAGGTCCTTGATGTAAAATATACTCCCACCATCTGTACGTGTGAAATTCAAACCTAAAAGCAACTGTAAAAATTTAAACGTATTTAAAATTATTAGTTGTCGATAAGTATGAACATTCTTAGATTTCAAGAAGAACGACCAAGGTCATGGGCCTCATGGCCATATCTACATCATACTTTATGCTGATAATTCATGATCCCATATCCAAGAATTTGTAAGTCGCCAAATTTGGCCATATTTTGAAAACAAACAAAGAGGAAGTAGTATGAAGAGTATGGCTCGATCAACTTTTCTCTAGAGAAGGAGCAAAATATGACTATTTCCCCTGCTTAATTTCAGGGTGCTTCGTGCTAAATGTATGGACCTCGATAAAAATTTACCTTTTTAGGTCCTTGATTTAAAATGTAATCCCTACGTCCTTATATGTAAAATTAGAACCTAAAAGCAAGTGGTAAAATTTAAACATATTTAATTTTATTAGTTGCCGATGAGTATGAACATTCTTGGATTTGAAACCGAACGGCTAAGGTCATGGCTATATCTACATCATACTTTATGCTGATGATGATCCCATGTCCAGGAATTTTCATGCCACCAAATTTGGCCATATATTTTGAAAACGAACAAAGAGAAAGTAGATGAGAGTATGGCTCAGCTCTCTCAAGAAGGAGCCGGACCCGACTATTTTCCTTGCTTATTTTTAGGGTGCTTCATGCTAAATGTAAGGACCTCTATGTAATTTTATCCATTTTTAGGTCCTTGATGTAAATTGTACTCCCATCATCCGTGATGTTCCCATATTTGGGAGTAAATGGGTGAATCATGTCATGGTAATAATGTTGCCACTCGGAGTTTCCAACCATTAGATAAATCTAGCACGAAAACATGACTATATACATTCTAATCTAGATAAATCTGAGAACATTATATGAATCGCAGGGAGTAGTATATATGCATTCAAAACAAATTGTGTTTGCTCTCTCCTTCAGTGCGGCATCACCATCCCCACACGCAAAGCAAATTTGAGCACATTTCAAACTTTTTTTTCGGCACGGTGTGATTTGCTATCCCTAGCTACCTACCGGAAAAAACAGTAGCGCCTCAAACTAGGGGACAGCATTGCGGGCTGGAGCGTTTAAGAATACTACTATATCTAATTTTCTGTTATTATTCCTTTTTTGCATAAGCGTCTATGTTAACGTCCCGCGTTAGTTTTGCCCTAATATACTAGGTCGAAGTAGTCTATCCGACAACCGGAGGAGAACCGCCCCGCGCCCCTCATCGTCTTCCTCTGCCGCTCCGGCCGCTTGTGCACCATCGTAGACCCTCCCTACCCTTGCAAAAAGGTAGCAACCGCCAACCCATCCCAACTAATCTTCTGTAGTACTCTTCCCCGGAACGACATTTGGAGCGATGAAGCGTAAGATATCTGAGCGCTACAGCCAGGCAATCGGATTTGGCAACCTCCACTACGGACCGCTGAGCAACATCACCAGTCATGCCGATCTTCTGAGCACCGCTCGCCTAGCTCACGACATGGTTGGCATGTGTCGAGGGATTGCGGAAGATCCTGGTCTCCCGTTTTGTTTGCCCTGCCTACTTTACTCTGACCCACAGACATGGCCACTAGACTGTGACAAGCACATAAAAATCAGTGTTGCATGATTTTTGTAGGACTCGAATCCTTAGATTCTTTCCTATGGATTGAATTTGGATCAAAGGAATCGTGGTACGCAAATTCTTTTGAACTGCAACCCCCCACCCATGCTTAAATCCCGTAGGAATTGGAACATCTACTTGAGGCTCAACTCTCATCGTGCCAATCATGTAGGTAGTTTTCCTACATTTTATAATCGCCTGTTTTTCACCGGAAAACCTGTGAAATTCTTGTGTTCTCAATCCTGTGATCAAAAGAGGCCCAAGACTTTTGCTTCAGTGTCCCCCTCTCCTCCAAACATACTAATCTGAAAACACAAGAATGACCAGGATTGTTGATACCTGTAATAGAAGGTGTATTAGCCAATCAAGGATGGCGTTATATTTTAAGTTTCATGTGTTTTACAAACACAAGATTTCTGTAAAAAGTTGGCTCTTTGGTGTACATGAATACAAAAACATAGGATTACTTTAAAACATGGTAAAATCAAAGTCAAACCTCATGGGAGAGTATATTTATGATGTTATCGTGTCTGTTGGGACCTCATTCTTATTCTTTGCGTGCGTAGGAATTGGAAAATGAGGTCCAAGTTGGATATGAAGAATTGCATATGAGTTTTGGAGGATTCTAACCCATAGGATTTTGGAAGATATCAAATTCCTATGGAGTCACTTCTTAGTTCATATGCCCTCCATTCAATAAGAATCTAAACACGAGCTCCAACCTCATTGTATTTCTCCTTTGAGAAGTCCAATGCGCTTACACTATATTCCTGCAAAACTCTTGTGTTTATTTCCTATTCTCCATCCAAAGACACATATTACAAAATTCCTGCGTTTTTAATTCCTAATATGAATTTACTGTACCTACCATGTCAATCCTATGTTTTTCCTATTCCTACGTTTTTTAAAAACCATTGATCGAAAGAGGCCCCTAATCTTGTTAATCAATCATAGGAAAACTGCCTACCTTTTTTCCTCTGGTCCATTCCTCTGAACAGTGCCAGCATAGGAAACTTAACTATTCCTACACTTTTTCTTTAATGCAAACAAGACCTTATTCCTTGGTATGTTTGTCTGCATGCATTCATGATTTATTCAACACATTTCTGCATAGTAGTTTTCCGTAAAGCTAGCTAGCACTACCCCCTTTGTCAAACACCTTGCATGCCCCTAGATATGAAGAAAATATGTTGCAGGGCATTGATGCATTGCTAATGCCACTAGACAATCCAATAGTAGAAGCATTTGTACCAGTTGATGATGACATACTGGGAACATGGATTGATGAAGTATTTGAAAACAAGGGTCGCTGGGTTGGTGCCAACGGAGAATGGATTGCGATTGCAAAGCACCCGGGGCGCTGGTACCTCCAAAACGTCTATAGTATGGCATGTATCGAGCTGCCACGTGTGCAGCGTGTTGATATTTATCCATCGGGTAACCAGTGTTTCCCCGCCCCCCATGCACTTACCTCTACAAACACGTGTATATCGAGCTACTGAAGATACAAATAGCAAAGAAATCATACATATTTGACAACCAATGGCACTACAGCGCGATGGCGGTGTTTGACAAATCCATTGCTACCATAGATTTTCCTTGTGACAGGGACTGGATTATACTTCAAAATGACTATCTTGCACTAGCAACGTATGTCGGTGATATTGCCAAGTGTCTAATCAGTGGTTCTATTGATCGCATATACGCGGTGACAGAACCACGAGGAGATGTTCTTGTCTGGGAACCAAACAAGTGGAGTGAGATCCTCTATTTAAAACTAAATTTTTTAAATTACTTACAACTACATTGTTCATGATACTTTTGCTAACTGAAATGCACACACACGTATACTTGCAGGCCCACGTGTCATACAGGCTCCAGTAATTGAAGAGCCGGCAAACGTCCAAGTCAGTCACGATGCCGAGGCTGAAGATATTGCATTACGCAACTGGTACTTGGCAGAGCTTGGCTAGAATATCATGTGGATTCACACCAGGGGTGCATGAACCAACAGCCATGGTAATCCTGTATCATATATGGGTAGAGAACTGCTCTCTTATCCCTCGCTGCGCTACCACGTTTTCCAGAGGGCCCTTAATTTGGATGACCCTATAGCACCAAACTGGATTAGAAGGGATAATCTTGAAGGGAGGTTAGTGTTTGTGGGAATCAACCATCCATTCATCCTCGAGCCCCCTACAAACTCCAAACCTGGTGCTGCCGATGTTGACGAAGCTCTGCCAGTGTTCAGAGGAGACTATGTGTTTGCTACACACGTATGCTGTCAACATCGCCCATAGCCAGTTCCAGATTGGAGCCGCATGCACGTCAATGGGGGAGCTTCCATAGGTTCATCACTTAACTACACTGGAGCGGAACATAAAGAGAAAATGTTTGAGGTGCCATTATGGTTCGTGCCAACCCTGCCTCGTTAGAACTATGTGAAGTTTGACCAATATACCGAAAAGCTGATTGATGTAGCCCAACATATGGAAACCACCTTTGGTCCACATCATGTCACGCTAATCATCACTCCAAAGGTGAACTCCTTCCATGCTTTGCCTTTCGTTGGTTATTGTGCAAATGGAATCCTACTTGAGACAAATGCCCATGATGTGCTAGGTCCATGAACATGATGCCAAGGAGATGCAGCAAGGATGGCTCTGGAGCCAAGACACCCAAGCAAGAGGCCTGGAAGAGAAGACGCAAGAAGCTGCTGAAGCAGGACCGGAGTCTGCGGACCAGCAGACCGGAGTCTCCGGTCTACCACACCGGAGTCTTTGGCCCGTCTCCGGACTGAGCCCCGAACCTGCGCCTGGGACAGTCTGCGACCCCCTCTGGAGGCGACACCGGAGACAGACCGGAGTCTCCGGCCTACACCGGAGTCTCCGGACCGAGCATCGTGGGCATGCGCGCCTTAAGCTGGGCTTGGCCCATGTAATGCCCTAAACTTCCTGCTTATGCCTGTTTTACCCCTAGCTTGTGGCTGGCCTATATATATGCCCCCACCCCCTCCTTGAAACCCTAGAGATGATGATGAATTGAGGCATGTGCCCAACCCTGGATGGGAACCCCCTCTCATTAGTAAATCTATGAGTTGTACTAGGCATTGGAGTCGGTGCCCTTCTCCAAGTTGTTAAGACCCTCCTCAAGTGTTTGGTCTCTCCCTATCAAGGATTCTAGTAGTGATTGGTCTCTCCCCTTTGGGATTCTACTTGGTTGCTGCTCTCTCCTTGATTTGGATTCTACCATCCGCTTGCCGATCTCTCCTTTGGTGATTCTACCGCAAGATCTCTCGCCGAGGATTCTATTGGATTGGTTGTTCGAACCAACGGGAGCAAATCGAATTGGGTGTGATTTGGCGTGTGTTTGTATCTTTACCTTGCATTAGAGTTGTGTTCATTGTGTTCATCGTGTTTTCCCTCACTTCCGCCTCAAATCCGTGAAGATCGGGCCACTCCAAGGGTAAATCCGCAAGGACACCCATAACAACTGGTATCAACAGCTTTTGGTTGCCACGGATTTGACTTCGCCCTTCGATTTCCACCATAAACTGAAAAATACCAAAAATATAGCCCCAAATTACTTTTGGATTGATCTCTCGTTTTGGTGAGTTGATTGTGGTTTTAGTCCAATAGAAACTTGTCTTTGGAGTTGGTCTACTTGTGCCCTGCGTTTCCCAGCCCAATTTGGTCGAAAGTTTCTGGATTTGAGGGTTCAAGGGCCGAATTTCCGCCCAAGAACACGAGCTGTTCGTCATGCAGACTCCAGACCAGAGTCTCCGGACCGGCAGACTGGAGTCTCTGGCCCAGACCGGAGTCTCTGGACCAAAATACCGGATTCTCCATCCTACACCGAAGTGTCTGGACCCCACACCGGAGTCTCCGACCCTGACAAAATTTTTGACCCCTTTTCCTTTTTCGACTGATTTCCTTTTGACGTTTGTATTTCGTGTGCGTGTCTGTCAACTAACAAAAGCTTCCGCAATGCCTCGCACTCGATATCGACACCATGGAACTCGAACCATCCCTCCACCAACAGTTGCAAGTGCGACATCACCACAAGGTATAACTTGCACCACCCTTGTTAACCCCTTCTTCCTTTGTGTGTTACCTAACCTATCGAGAGTAGCTCATCTTGTGTTTGCTGAAGCATTGTGCGCTTGCTCTTGCATAAGTCATCGTGTAGAGGCAATAGCAAAAACTTGACTCCATAGCATAGCAAAGAAAGAGGTACAAAAAAAGCTTATAAGCAAAAGAAAAAGAGAAAGATACCAATACAAAAGAGAGTCCAAATCTTCTAAGCAAGAGTGCGAGCAAGATCAAGGCAAGCGTACAAATCCGTTGCTTCTCCATCTTTTGGCAAACGGGCTATGGTCTCTCCTAGTGTTGGCACGACACCGAGCATTACTCTTCGTTAGGACCAATTTTGTTCGTTGCTCATTTTCATAGTCGTGTTAGCCACATTAATCTCCACCGTGTGTGTATAGTCGTAGGTCCCACGTCGATAATTACGTCCACGGAAATCCATATAAATTGGTTGGATTTTTTCCACTTTTGATAATAACCTTTTCGTTTGGTTGTTCCATTTGCTATCCACCTTCCTACCCATCCACCATAGGCCTTTGTGTGTGTGTATTGTGTATTCACTTTGCTCTTGGCAAGAACAACCTTTCCAATTTTTGACTTGGTGAGGCAAGGTAGCACATACCATACCACCAATACCACCCTCGTTTCACTTGTGGTCAAATAACATGTCTAGGGAAAGCGGAGAAAGTGGAGATGGCAACTTCAACAACCAAGATGGTTTTGCCACGCGCCACAACTTATGGGTGCAACGCCAAGAATTCAATGCCCAATTTGAGAGGCTTGAGAACCGGCTTGATGAAACTTTTCGAGAATTCGACTACCATGACAGGCAACGCCAAGAGGAGCACAATGCTCAATTCCAAGCTCTTCACCAAGCTATTGCCAACCTCGGCAACCGTCATGGACACCATTCAAGATCATCAAGTTCGTCTCACACGCGCTCCTCAAGTCATCATGGCGACCCCTCGCGCTCCCATTCGCATCATGGGGAACCCCACCACCACAATGGGGAACATCAAGCTCGTCATCACCATGAACAGGTGGTTGAGCCACAACATCAACAACCGCACCACGCAAGACGTCATCGACACCATGATCACCAAGCGCATCCACAACACCAAGAAGAACATGGTCGCCCTCCACAACAAGCTATGGTACAAGCGCCACCACCACCCCAAGAGCAAGAACGCCATGGTGAACACAACCGCGTTGATAGGCGCCAACACCCGAACCATGACCATCGCCATCAACAACAAGATTATCGAGAACCACAATGGGATACGAGTGATGATGATGAGGATGCACACCGCGCGCGACACAACAACCGCTACGCTCAACCCCACCATTGTCATCAACAACCAATGAATGCAAAGGATCCCGAGCAAAGGCGTAGAAGAGACTTTGCGCATCAAGCTCCTCCTCAACCGCGTCCTCGAGAAAATCAAGCTCCTCCTCCACCACCACGTGCACCAAGTGAAGCGAGCATAAGGCAAGATCGCCGCAACTACCACCGTGAACATGAAGAGGGAAAGTTTGGGAAGCTCAAGTTCATTATGCCCAAGTTCAAGGGAGAAGAAGACACCGATGCATACATTGATTGGGAGCTCAAAGTCGACAAGATCTTCCGAGTTCACAACTACTCCGAAGAGAAGAAAGTTGCAATGGCATCCCTTGAGTTTGAGGACTATGCAAATGTTTGGTGGGAAGACTTACAAAAGAACCGCGAGAAGAATGAGGAACCTCCAATTGAAACTTGGACCGAGATGAAGGAAGTGATGTACACACGCTTTGTCCCCAAGCATTATCGCCAAGATCTCTTCGACAAGCTACAAAACTTGAAACAAGGCACCAAGTCAATTGAAGAGTTCTACAAGGAAATGGAGAAAACAATGATGCGAGCTGATGTGAGAGAACTCGAAGAGCAAACCATAGTAAGGTTCCTCAACGGTTTGAGCCGCCCAATAAGGAAGATTGTTGACTTTCAACCATACAAGAACCTCACTGAGCTCCTCCATCAAGCTACCAAAGCTGAGCGGCACTTGAAAAAGGAGAATGCATACGAGAGGCCCAAGCCATACTTTGCGTCCATCAATGCAAATGCTCCCGCAAAGCCAAATAACCAAGCAACAAGCTCATCCAAGCAAGCAAAGACCGTGATAGAACCCTCCTCCAACACGACATCGGATAGTCAAGTCACTTGCTTCAAGTGTGGAGTGAAAGGTCACAAGTCATATGAGTGCACCAACTCACGTGTGATGCTTACGGATGAGAATGGCGCCACCTACTCCGTAAGTGAAGAGGAATATGAAGCTCTCACTCAACGAGCTATTGCAAGGACAGCCGCGATGGAAGAGGATGACACACTTGTATGCGAGCATGATCCGGGCCCTACACTTGTCATAGCTCAAATCACGCCAACAAACTCCATCCCAAGAGAGGACCAACGCCTCAATATCTTCCAAACTCGTGCTGGAATTGATGGCAAGTCAATAAAAGTGATCATTGATGGAGGTAGTTGCCAAAACCTCGCAAGTACGGAGCTTTGTGAGAAACTCAAGCTGCAATGCATAGAGCACCCTCACCCCTACCTTGTCCAATGGTTGGATGACAATGGAGCCCTCAAGATAACATCCAAGGTCCAAGTCTCCTTCAAGATTGGCCCATATGAAGACACCGTCGAGTGTGATGTTGTGCCAATGTCCGTGTGCCACATGCTACTTGGAAGGCCATGGCAATACGATAAAGGAGCAATGCATCATGTTTCCACCAACCAATACTCCTTCAAGTGGAATGACAAGAGATTGGTGCTCCAACCCATGACACCAAGCCAAGTCATCGCATTCAACAGGACACCCATCAACAAGATAAAGCAAGCTAAAGACCCTTGTGAGACGAGTGGTGAGAGAGTGAACCACCATCAAGAGAGTGAGTGCCACAAGCCAAAAATCAGTGGAAAATTCATGAGTTCCACGACACAAGCCACAAAATGTGAGAAGAGAGACTTGAGTGTGACCCATACTAACAATCATTCATCCAATTCTCTCTCTTTGTTGTCGGTTTTGCAAGGTACCCAAGATACACCACCAACTACAAGGATAAGGATACAAGATCTCCATCCACAACATGATGGAAAGATGTACCACAAGATCTTCAACAAGTTTGAGAATGGCTTCAACACCGGCGATCCGACTGTGTACAAGATCAAGGCCAAGTACACACCTCCTTCCTTACATGATGAGAGAACGTCGTCGAGGTCGACTCGTTTTCAAGCGGGGGGAGATGATGTAGCCCAACATATGGAAACCACCTTTGGTCCACATCATGCCACACTAATCATCACTCCAAAGGTGAACTCCTTCCATGCTTTGCCTTTTGTTGGTTATTGTGCGAATGGAATCCTACTTGAGACAAATGCCCATGATGTGACTAGGTCCATGAACATGATGCCAAGGAGATGCAGCAAGGATGGCTCTAGAGCCAAGACACCCAATCAAGAGGCCTGGAAGAGAAGATGCAAGAAGCTGCTGAAGCAGGACCGGAGTCTCCAGACCAGCAGACCGGAGTCTCCAGTCTACCACACCGGAGTCTCCGGCCCGTCTCCGGACCGAGCCCCGAACCTGTGCCTGGGACAGTCTGCGACCCCCTCCGGAGGCGACACCGGAGACAGACCGGAGTCTCCGGCCTACACCGGAGTCTCCGGACCCCACACCGGAGTCTCCGGACCGAGCATCGTGGGCCTGCGCGCCTTAAGCTGGGCTTGGCCCATGTAACACCCTAAACTTCCTACTTATTCCTATTTTACCCCTAGCTCGTGGCTGGCCTATATATATGCCCCCACTCCCTCCTTGAAACCCTAGACATGATGATGAATTGAGGCATGTGCCAAACCCTAGATGGGAACCCCCTCTCATTAGTAAATCTATGAGTTGTACAAGGCCTTGGAGTCGGTGCCCTTCTCCAAGTTGTCAAGACCCTCCTCAAGTGTTTGGTCTCTCCCTATCAAGGATTCTAGTAGTGCTTGGTCTCTCCCCTTTGGGATACTGGGTTGCTACTCTCTCCTTGATTTGGATTCTACCATCCGCTTGCCGATATCTCCTTTGGTGATTCTACCGCAAGGTCTCTCGCCGAGGATTCTATTGGATTGGTTGTTTGAACCAACGGGAGCAAATCGAATTGGGTGTGATTTGGCGTGTGTTTGTATCTTTACCTTGCATTAGAGTTGTGTTCATCGTGTTCATCGTGATTTCCCTCACTTCTGCCTCAAATCCATGAAGATCGGGCCACTCCAAGGGTAAATCCGCAAGGAGACCCATAAAACTGATTATGAGCACTCGCAACATCATTTCTGTAGCTAGTACTTGTCCCCATGTAATGTACAGTACTATGTACATAATACTTTCATACTATATTGTAGTATTAGTACTTGCAACATCATTTCCAATATTGCTTGTACTAGGCACAATGTACGTAATAATATACTTTCATAGTATGTGTTTGATGTTTTCCTATTCAAGCAGTCAAGATGCCGTGCTCAATTTTCTAGGCAATTAATTTTTGCATGACAATTAGTAGTATTGTATTGGTGGCAAGGTTTGCTTTGTCCACAACATTTGTGTACCCTCGCTGCATTTATTCCCTCACCAGCCCCCGCCCCAGCTCTAGTCCTCTCTCACACGGCACTCCTTTATCGCCATTGCGCTTCCCTCCATTGACGACCACCACCGCCGCAACTTACTCTTCTTAGGCGGGTCGGCTGCGGGCAGCGGGCCCCGCAACCTCATCTATAGAGCCGTCGCATCCCTCAAACATCATGGTGGCAGTACGGTATGTACATAATCCCCGGAACTCTTGATCTTGATGATGAGATGCGGTCAAGATTTTATTAGCGCTTGGTTAACATTGGGTTGGTGTTGAGTATAGTTCTCATCTAGTGCATTTAACATGTTTGTATACTACAGTTCAGTTTTACACATGCAAGCTAGTTCCAGGGCTAGATCTACGGTGAACTATAATAATAAATTCAAATTTTGTATTGATTGATCCACGGCTGATGATGATTTGGGAGGCCACTCGGTATGTTTTGCTTTAGATTTGTCTTAGGAGCGGAGGTCCCTTTAATTTGGTCAAGTTAGGGCGGCTGCTGCCCTACCCTGATTTTTGCCAAAATTTCGAGTATATGTATGCATCTCTAGCATCGGCAGCAGATAGAGTTCATCATGTTCGCCCGTTCGTCTGTTCCTGGGTGTTCGGTATCTATACTGCTCGATAAAGAACTACACTAATGTGATGCCTAGACCTTGGAAGTAGTACTAATATAACCGGCGTTCATGCTAGCTAGAGTTAAGACTTTAATTTGTGTACTTCGATAAGAAAATTACTCCACTTTACTTTCTTAACTGATCTTGTATTGTACTCTATCAGCTAATACTGTACTATTTCACAATTATTGACATCTGGTAGAGACATTATCTGTCCACGGGATTTTTTTGCAGTGTTCGGGCAAGAAGCTCAAGCTTGGATAGACTCATCATCGAAGAAGACAAGAGAGCCCTGTGCAGTCTAGATGGAGGGACGAGCGAGGAACACCCACGTGGAGAACACCTGTGACGAGTTCTACAAGATGCTGTTAATATCGGGAGGGTTAGACATGCGGAGCATACCCAGCTCTTTTTTGCCAATGTTTGGTGGTGAGTATCCAGAGGCCATCAAGCTGAAGATATGCAAAGCCTGCAGCTGGGACGTCGAGCTGAAGAAGCAAGATGGCAAGGTAATCCTTGACGAAGGATGGCTAGATTTTATCAAAGCACAGGACTTGAAGGTAGGATACTTTCTGGTATTCAAGAAGCTTGCCACCACTTCCTTAAGGTGATAGTATTTGATCATGATAACTGCGAGAAGGTGATCAAATGTGTAGGTTATCACCCATCATTTAATGGACAATTTACTATATCGTAGGTGTATTAATATAGTGAATGTTCGCTTCTAATTATAACTATTCTATAAAGAGGTGCTTGAACACCTTCCGTTATCATGCATCGTGTTGGAACACCATGGTACTTGATCGCGCTAGGCTCCAATGTGGAGGTATTTACTATACTATGTTTGCAACAAAACTGCAAAACAAATATCTAGTGTACTGCTGCTAGTATTTTACTACCTCATGTTCCATAGTATAATCCTTTTTAGCAAACTAAACAATCATCTTGTTAGTTCCACCGCATACAAGAGTTGTGTCGTGTTGGTGTACCTAACAATCAAGTGGGTAGGTGTAGTACTGGAACTAACGAGATGATTGTTCGTTGTACTCTACTGCTAGTAGTAATACATATTGTACTGGTACAAGTGTATTACTACTAGGTAGGAGTACTATTTTTTAGGAAAATAGAAGCCCTAAATAAACATCATTTGGTCAAACATGACAGCAGTAGTAAGTCTAGTCGGCATACACGGCAGCGTGCCGGCCTAGCTGTAATGGCCCAGGTTGTGACATGGTTAAAACTCGACATAAAACTCGAAACTCAACGAGTTTAATGAGCACTCGTTTGATCGTCTCATTCAAAATCGACTTGTTTCCTTAACGATTTGAGCTAAGCTGCAGTTTTTGCTCGATATCCTTAATGAGCTAAACGATCAAGTTAACGATGTTCGTGAGCTACTCGTTAAGCTTGGTAACAACCAAGGTAAGGCCCACTTATGTTGCTACATGTCTAATCTGGGAGCCCATCTAAGGCAAACATCTAGCCCATTGAGTAAGACTGATCAATCCAGGAGCGAGAGGGACCGACCAAAAACCTTAACCTAGACTCTCCCGATCGATTCAGAATATTTCTCATGTGTCTCGTCAACTCATCATCTCCCACTGCATACCCTATCTCCATCTTCTCGATCTGGATCTGCTAACCGCGGCACTGACCGAACCCTGCCGACTGTTGTTTTTAATTATCGGTATGCCTCTGTCTAAGGCTGATACATTTTCATAACGAGCAGCTCGTGAGCGCTCGTTAACATCTAATGAACCGAGCTCAGCTTTACTTTTAGCTCGTTATCCTTAACAAGTTTAATGATCTGAGCCTTAATGAGAATGAGCCTTAACGAGCCAAGATTTAACGAGTCGAGCTGCTCGATAGTCCAACCCTACACAATATAATCCTTTTAGCAAACTAAACAAACATCTCTGGTCAAACATGACAGCAGTAGTAACTCTAGTCGGCGTACACGGCAGTGTGCCGGCCTAGCTGTAATGGCCCAGGTTGTGACATGGTTAATTTAGCACACGACAACGTGCCAGCCTAGCTATAAAATGCACTAGGACTTCAGATGGTTAATTTAGTGCACTGCAGCATGCAAGCCAAGCTAATCAGCGTCCTAGATGCAGCTCTAGAGGCCTTGCAAAAAAACTCGTTCAAAGATCCATCCCATCTTCCCCATCTTGGCTGTTTTTATCCCCACTCGCCAATGCCTCTTGGCCCCGCAATTGGGATCGTCTCCAGTTCACGCTTCACACATTTTCCTCGCCATCTCGCCCGCTGCATCAGATCTTGCAGGCCACGCGCCACCCCTATCCAAAAGTCCCCCGATAGTCATACTCTGGTCCGACCTCTTCCCCCCAATCCATCCCGATGTCACAATCGACGCACAACCCACTTCACGGCGTCTGGAGCAAGGTCGGTGATGATGTTTTCAACAAAATTGCTATGCGTCTGGACACTACCAGTGCCGCCCAGCTGGCCGCATGCTCCAGTTGTACCGCCAAGTCACGGGCGAAAAAGGTAACAGATGCCCCAACGACCACTGCGGGACATTCGTCCCCTACAATGACGTCTACGCCTACATAATCTGGTGCTTTCACGACCAGCAAGTCTGCACGGAGCCTGGATGCGAGTTCATCACCTCGTCGGTAGAACTAACACCTATGGTAGAGCTCGTCCGCCACCTCAAAGTTGCCCACTCGAGGACTGCACCCATAATGCCCTATAGCTACAAACACTGGGAGCCATCTAAAGGCGGTGCCCACAGGGGGCTCGCGGAGAGCGGATACCATCGGCATCGGGAAAGAGGGCACCGTGTTCATCGCCCAAATTGATGGCCACACCACGGACATCGTCATATCCCCCAGGTTCGTCTGTTCAGGGGCGTGCAAATCTCCACGGTATATGATGAAGCTTTGGCCGCTGTCTCTGTGGCATGAGCTCCATGCGGTCGAAATGGTGGCGACATCTAAGTTGACGAGCAGGCCATCATCGGCCGAAGTCGCCCTGGAAGGGCTCAGGTCGTACCTGTCACAGCCGCGGTGTTACCTGGAAGCTTCTGAACCGTTCGTTGGAATTCCCGGTGGATTAAGAGTATTGCATCAACAAGTTTTAAAAGTGAGATAAAACATCTAAATATTCTTTGTGATGATCCCAATGTTAAGATATGTAACATCGTACTAATTAATTACTAATTTATGTTGGTGATAGATTCAATTTATATGGGGAGAGGTGGAACAAGTTTGCGGCCATGTATACCTATTTCTAGTGTACGCTGCTAACATAGTGGGCCCACATGCGACGGTGTGATAAGAAAAGGATAACAGGCAGGAAAGAAAATGCTACCCGGCCAGCACTTGACATGATGTTGCGTTATGCCGAGTATTTTGTATGGAGGTCTTAACTTGCTACTGCTAATCTATTTTGTAGTATACATATGTACTGGTACTTTTTCAGATCAACCGATCGAGTGCTGAATATGGACTCTCTTTCCTTTTAAGTCATGGTCTTGCTACAACTATTGAATTTCATGTCTTCATTGTTGAATCGGTCATTTGTTTTGGCCATTGTCTATACTGCTGAATCGGTCACTTTGAAATGTTGTTGAATCTGTCAAGTGGTGCTGAATATGAACTGGGAATCTATAGATATTTTTTGTCTTATTCTGTACTGCTCAAGCTTCAAATGCTACTCAATTTGTCAAGTATTATGTCATTACTATTACTAAGGTATTTTCTAGAACTAATACTGATGTACTGGTACTTATTTAGATCAAGTGCAGTAGATGGTCTTGCTTTCCTTTTTAAACTTGGCTTTGTCACAATCTAGATGAGGCTTGGGCATTTTGGGATGCATATATATGGGGGTCACACCAGTATTAATGTGAAGAGGAGGTATGCACACAAAATCATACTTGATCGTCAGTTATGCTTACTCCAATGAACGAGTGTGTTTGGAGAAAAGGGCAAACTCATCGTGCGACAAGGTTTTTAAAGCTGAAACATGAACGGGTTCTCTATGTACTGCTATTGTGTTTCAGTGTCTGTATAGCTGAAACAGACACTTTGGAATGCTGCAGAATCAGTCAAGTGCTGCTGAGTATGAACTAGGAATCTGTCGATATTTTTTCTATCTTATTCCGTACTACTGGATCTTTCAAATGGTACTGAATTTGTAAAAAAGTTATGTCACTGCTGCTGGGTTGCTTGCACTAGAGCTTTTGCATGTGTGTCACCAGAACCGTTGGATGTGTTTTGGACAGAAATGAGAGGGTACCAAGTAAAGTCGTTGGATCCCAGTCCAGTTTTGGCGCATGCAGTCTGTGTCCCTTGTTCTTTAGATATGTTTACATAAATATATGTCAAAAGAATTATCGTTTCTTTTTCCCTCCGGTAGTGAGGTCTGTGTTCCGAATCCGGCTGAGCCACAGCATAATGCAAATTTTACTAAAGAGGAGGTAAAATCTAGTCCATTCGTCCCCTCTTTGGCCTAGAACAATTTAATTCGGCCTTGTAGGGGTCAGGGGACTTGCTGACGACAGCCCATTTAAATATTTATCAAGGAGCCCATGGAGAAGAACCCATGGAGTATAGCCCATTGAGTATAGTAGATGTAGAATAGCCCAAAATGTTTAATTTGGTGTTTTTGGAATTGCCCTTTAAAACAAAAACAAAAAACCTGCCTACCCATGTTTTGAAGAAACTACACCATTATCTGGCATTTACTAAATTGAGATGCCAGGATCGCTTCCCTTTTATTTTAATAAGAGGGGTAACATGGACACATACAATCTTTTTAAGAAGGCTAATATATAAGTTATAGGTACTATAAAGATTTTTAACGAGAATGTTCCTCTATGTTGTTTGTCGTTGTGGCAACACACATGGTTTATATATGTTTTGAAGTCTTGAGTTTAATTCTCTATGCTTGATATAAAATTATCTTGGGTTTACATTTTTTCTTCTAGCAATGTTGCTTTATGGAGAGGCTGACATCGCGGACCCACCAGCCTTCAACGTCCCTCGAGTTTAATGGTCGGGTTTGAAAAAAAGTTAAATACTTGTACAAAGAGGGTGGCATCAGGAACCCACCTGCCAGAACATACGAGGCTGCATCTGGGACCCACAAGCTAGAACATACCAGAGAGGCTAACATGGGGGCCTCAGCAGTAAGACCATATACGGCTGCCACATCGAGCAACGTTGCCAAGGTCAAAACAGTGGACGCGCGGCCGAAAAAAAGTCCATCATACGTAGGTTTGATTTACAGAGAGACCGGCATGTGGGACCCAGTAGCACGGCCTTATACAGGTTCTGCCTCGAGCGACGTTGTCAAGTTCGAAACAGGGAGGCGCGAGCGAGAAAAAATTCTAGCATGCACACGTTTCTTCTAATGAGAGGCTCACATGGGGGATCCATCAGCCTAAAAAAATAGCAAAAATTCCATCATACACATGTTTCTTCTAATGAGTGAATGACATGTGGGGCCCTGCATCATGATTAAACGGTAGATGCAACGAGCAACGCTATCAAGTTCGGAACACGGAGGCGCGACCGAGGGGAAAAGTTCTACCATACACACATTTCTTCTAATGAGAGGATGAGATGTGGGGTCTAGGACTTTGACTAAACGGTAGATGCATCGAGCAGCGCTATCAAGTTTGGAACAGGGTAGCGCGAGCGAAGAAACAAATTTCATCATACACACGATTCTTATAATGTGAGGCTGACATGGAGGACCCAACAGCGTGACTAGACAGCAGATAGATCGAGCAACTTTATCGAGTTGAAATCGGGAAGGCAATAGCCAAGGGAAAAAATTTCATTATACACACGTTTCTTCTAATGAGAGAATGACATGTGGGTCCCTGGAGGTTGGTTAGACGGTGATGCATCGAGCAGCGCTATCAACTTCGGAACAGGGTAGCGCGAGCGACGGAAAAAAAATCCATCATACACACGATCCTTCCAATGAGAGGCTGACATGTGGGACCTAGCAGCCTGACTAAACGGCAGACGCTTCGAGCAACGTTATCGAGTTCAAATCAGGGAGGCGCGACCGAAAAGTATGGTCCGCTAGAGACACTGACGTCCGGGACCCACACGCCTCAAAAGACTTTGGCGAGTCAACATCGCGCGAGGAAACGAAAATCTTGCTTCTGCCACGCGCTGGCCGAGCTTCCTCCATGTTTTTAGCAGATCTGTCGTAGTAGAGGGCCACGAAACCAGATTTTTTTTCCATCAGCCCCGACCGAGCCGAAAATTTCGTCGCGGAAGGCGCGCCTTCTACGACGATCATCGTGCCAAGTCGTTGCGGAAGGAAACTTTTCTTGTAGTGTCTTGTCTATCGCGATAGCGGACCCGTCCTACATGTACGCGGCCGCTTAACCATGTGGGTTGTAACACCATGCGGGAGTACGTCGACTATTTTATGGTGATCAATAAGGACAAGGAAATTCATCTCGTACCTTACTTTCCCATCGGGTAAGTCATTCGCTAGCCAACATGACATGCTTTCATATATTTTCATCATTCTTTTGTACATATGAAGGTTAACTTGAGGATGAGGGTCTGTTTGAATTAATTTGTGCAGCGGCAACCAGTGCATCCTCATAGCTTTGTGGCTGTAATTATCGCATGTTGTGTACTTGGAATCGCCGAGTCACACACACCCTAAGAACTAAAGCCAAATCAAGAAAGTTTTGGATGACGCTCTCTACGGCTTCAACTACACTGGAGACATAATCAAAACTTTCAAACGCAAATCCGGCAAGATAATATTCAGCCACAAAAACTACTTTTGGTGCATCAAGCAACCAACTAACAGTAAGATGGATGCCTACTATGTCCTTTTCAAGCGGGATCAAGAAACACTTCACACACCATATGAAGTCAACAAATGGGCAAAGACTTGGCAAACACCATCGATGAAAATCTCAGAGTTGAGATTTATCGCTTCTAGTAGAAACTTGCGTCAGTCATCTACAATGAGTTCTGCCAACCCGACAGGATGTTCTACGATGACGCACCGGATAATAAGGAAACAGAAGATCACTTAGAGCTACAGGGTGACAACAAGCCATTCAACACAATCGATGGCTTTCTCCCATTTGCGACGATGAGATACCAGGCTTGAGTACTTTGTCGATTATTTTATATGACGAACTTGGTGATGCACGGAAAGTTCTTCCTAAACTTGGTGATGTAAAACTTTATTCCTAAACTCGCCTAGCTTTAGTTTCGAACAATAAACTTGTGATGCATTTTAGTTATGAATTAATCATGCATGCTTACTTAATTATGTGTGCATTTGTTGCAGACATTAATTTGAACTCTTGCTTTTCGTTGCCTAATATTATGGTGCATATTATCTATGAACTTGCTTATGACGCATCTTTCTTGGATATAAATGAAGTGGTATGTCATGTATAGAGGTAAGGTTCCAGGAGTCTACACCGAATGGTACGAGGTTTGGGAGCAAGTGAACCGTTTCCTCGGCAACAACCACAAATCGTGCAAGAACGAAAAAGAGGCAGAAGCTAGTTACTTGAAGTTCTTGATAGCGGGAGAGGGGAAGAAGAATAGGATGAAGATCTTCATAATCCTCATCTTGCTCATCGTGATTGCGTTTTTATTGCATGTGATCATAGTTTAGATAGTGAACTAACTACTTCTTTCTTAACATGCATCTCTAGATGATGAAACATCTATCTACTAGCTACTAACCGACCGAGACTTGTATTTATTTGTTCAGTTCTCTATTTTGGTTTTAATGCCATGCAAACTATTAATAATTTCAACTATTTGCAAACTATATATGGATTGTAATGTCTAAATACAGTCTATTGTTTGCAAACCTATACTATATACCTTTAACAATACGCTGCCACGTCAACTGAAATACGCTGAAACGAGTAAATATTGAATCTAGAAGATAGTACTGGTGGTGTTCCCTGTAGTGACCACACTAGTACATAGCAATGATATGTATACATGTCAAAAGAACCTTCGACAACATACAAATGCTACATTGCCAGACGCATGCCCCTAATGTGAAGACCACATAGAAATGGAGGCAAAACCCAGTACCGATGAGAGCTGTTGTTGGCAACGGTTTTGTTCTTCTAACTGTTTCCTTAAGGGACTACTCATCAGTAGCGGTTATTTTTCTTTCACTCGTTTGACCTGATATTTTGTCGTGTGTCCATAGGATAAATATATATTTCTCATCACATTAAAATGCTAACCGTAGAAGCGCAATTCATCATCATTACATTCATACCATAATATCACAGATTACAATGTTATGTGTAAGAATATCACAACTTTTCGAGAGAAAGTAAAATGCTAATCATGTTAGTAGTAAGAACTATCACAACGTTTTGAGAGAAATAAAATGCTAAGTAAATGTATCGTTGCCTTAGTAAAAGGGCGGAAGGAATTAACAATTTCTTCTCTCAATCCTTTTCACCAATCTCCGTGAGCACCGGTTTATCCATATCGTCTCATATCAAATTTTTGAGAGAAGGATGTAGACACGAAGGAATTTGCTTTCAACAGAACCGCCAACACCACAAAATATAAATAAACTAAAATTTCATAGATTGCAAGGGTAAGTATTCATGATTGCATGTGAACAAACTGAATGTAGTAGATTGAAATAATAACTTACTATAGTTTGAGGTGGCTTTGGTTGAGGAACGGGCATAACAGAATCATGTCTTGACAACAAGATATTGTTAGGTTGGCTCCGTCATGGGACGACAGACTTGAACATGTTTTTGCCATGGAAGCCAACACCCGCTTCGGCCTTTTTATGAAGTGTCACCAAAATCTAACAAAAAATTGAAGAATGATGATAGTTTATCGACATTAATACAAGAACTAATTAACAAAATAAATAAATTAGTTATAAAAAGTGTCCTTGCCTAGGACTATTAGTTATAAAAATAACTCAAATCATTAAACCTATTAGTTAGGCATCCTATACTGGCGACACAAATCTAGCTGTATATGTTATGTAGTTTGACCAAAATAGACTCATGTTTATACATGAGATCTGACTTAGTCACGAGACCACATAATTTTAAATGACTTTTGAATTCCGAACATAATTTAACTTTAGTAAACCATATGAACTACTTAATCTAAACATAATTATGTAAACCTAAATAGAACAACCACAATGAAAACCAAAGTGCTACACATAACAATCACAACAGCCAACACAGAAACAATACAATAGCCTAAGCGTCTGGTCACACAAAGAGTAACCTTTGCTATGAAAAAACCATAGACTAACCCTTGCTATGAACATACCCTAGAGTAACCCTAGTTCATCGGCTCGACAGACGGTCTCACAAAGATTTCTACCTTTCAGAGTCATCGTCCCCGGGTCCACGCGGTTCCTCATCGACAACGTCGCCCGCAGACCGACACATCATGGGACATAAGATCCATGTGCGTCGGCGTCGGCCCTCCTCCATCACACGGATGAGTTGGATAGAGAGTACGCCGGTTGTGCCCGTCGACGGGGACATGCGCAAGATTCTTCTTTATTCTCGCCTCTGATACAGCTCCCACAACGGGTGCGACCAGATCTGGCTGGAGAGGGAGGGGGCAACGAGAGGCTGTGACTTGACATAACGGAGTTACTCTCTCGCATCAAGATAGTATGCAAGAGAAACCTAGTTGCATGACCTCGGGCACCGCTGCCGCTTACAGATGTGGGGAGTGAGAGAGGTAGGGTTTTCTTTGAGGTTTACGGGGCAGTTATATAGATGGGCTGTTCCACATCGGCAACGGGCTGTCCTACATAGTCATTGTCATAGAATCACTTTTGGAAACGGGTCTTTAGGAATGTCCGTTGGTAACATATTGGTAACGACAGCAGAAAATTCTCCGTGGCCTACAATGCGTGCACCATATCGGACATGCCCCATCGGCCATGCGCAATTTCCTCTAACCGTGGGTTGTGTCTTTTCCGTTACCGATGTTGGGTATCCTTAGCGTCACTCTATACTAGTGCCACCAATATCGTGCAGGGTGACACTACTGGCATATGCACCAACTAGTAGCGTGTTCGGGGAACACTGCAAGAAGTGGCATATACTAGTAGCAGCTGGCAGCACGCTACCCTGGTAGCATGGGAGTGGCACGCTACCGATAAATATTACTAGTGGTGCGTCAGTGGTAGTGTGCAGGAGGTACACTACCAATCTAAAAAAAAACGCACAATACTAATAGGATTTTTTCTACTAGTATCCTCCTTAAATAACCCCTTTAGGTTGTCTCTTAGACTTAGATTTTGTTTAGATTAAACTTTCCCATAGCTGCAACTTTTTGTACTTCGGGCAATGACCGCTTACATAACCCTTTTTTTTGAAACTAGGACCGCTTACATAACCCTAACCTTTCACCTAAATGTCATCTATATTCGCAACATGCACACTACACATTATAGTTGTTGCTTGTTCTATGACTGAGGAATTATACCTTCATGGCCAGGTGGATCTTGCTCCGGCATGGTCAATAACAACTTTGGGGTTGGTTTAGCGATTGGACAAGCGGAACTCTCACTGCATAGGATCATCAAAGTCGACTCTACCTGAATTGACACGTGTTTCTCATTGAAAGATTGGGATGAATTAGAAGGTGTTAGGATTAAATTAGTCATATAAACTATTCTTAAGGAACCATCAAATGGTGGTGAATATTGCAAACTAGCCGGTACATTGTCATGTCCCTGCAAACATGAAGACGCGTCTTTAGAGATGTATCCCTCTTGTAGCTCTACAAATATAACATCATCAACATAGATTATTACACTTGTTGATTAGGGTTTGTTCATTAGCACTAATTCTACAATACACACACCACAATGATGGTAACAGTGGACGTGAAAATAATGGCAACCTCGTGTTTGTGTTTATCCATTCAGAACTATCAAAAGTTCTTGCGTCCAGAATAGCATTTGCTTGCATCACTAATAAGAAATTCAAAATGTTGAGCATGCGATCTTCATAGATCCCTTCTTTTACTTCATAGTATTGAGGTCAAAATCTATGTAAAATAAAGCATGGTAAGGGCATGCACAGTGATAGAGAGTGCGATTCTTCTCTTAGCGCTAAATTTCATTTAGAGAATGCAATAAAAATAAGTCGTACAATAGGTCATCTCTTATTGTAATCTCTAAAAATTAATGTAAATTGACTAATTATAGTAAAAATTGTGTTGGTAAGAGAAAATAGTCTTCTCTTATTTTTAAGTGATCATCCCTTAGATAAGGGAAGACACCTTCTCTTTCATAATTCTCTCTTCTCCAACTAAGCGAAAATATGACGTGGCAACTCTAAAGGAAGGTTGGCGTCACCACATTGTACGTTCCCTAACAAATGTAAATGCAATAAATAATAAAATATATATCCAGTAAATGGAGAATTAAATCTTGCAATAAATTGAGAATAGGATCATGTGAGACAACTTACTCCATGATTTTTACTCTCCATTTACGAGGTCTTAAGGAGATGGTTCGTTAATAAAAAAGTTGGGTTATTTTTGTTTAAAATATTCTCCTCAAGATAATCATCCTATCTGGCTAGGCATGGCCATGAATGATCTTTCACCTATAAAGTTCAAGGTTTGATAATCAGCTCTAGTGTAACGGGATGGTCAGTTTTATTATTTATCTTATGTGACTCATTACATGAAATGGATACCCACTTCATGCTCTTCGACTGAAGAAGATGAGAGGTTTGGACAAGGTACGTACAGTCATTCCCTGAACGAGTAGATAGCAAATACATATCGCGATTACATGCAGTGGTATCCACAAAGTAAGTGCAGTGTAAGTATTTCTGCAGCACCGCGACAAAACTAGTAAGTATATATGTGCTGTAGCTCATCCGACAATAGCACAGCTAATCCGACGATTGTATGTATCGTAACTTCTAAGGGTAAAAGCTTCTTTGTCTTGGTTGTATGGAGCTGTTTTTCGAGTAGCAGCAGGCTCCTGACGCCCGTACTACAGTACTGTAAGTTTAGTACTAGTGTCTGGCGCTTAGTGGCTCCCTGCTCGGTAGCCTCGGCAAAATGAACTAGTACAGGTGACGCTAGGTAGCAGAGCCGATTCACAGAAGATTCAGAGGGTTCCGGTTTTAGTTTTGTGAATCTAGACGTGTTTTAGTGTATAGGTTCATAGAGGTTTAGAGTGAACCTATACACTAAAACTTATCTAAATACATTTGTTTCACAAAGTTAGAATGTCTTATATTTCCGAACGGAGGGAGTACTATATAATGGCAGAGCCGCAGAGGTTTCGCAGATGTTATACACAAGACAAATCTAGACGCAACAATGTTCCCTAGGAGTTCCAGGAATCTAAAAGCCTGAATATCAACCCTGAAAACCGTGACAGTAGGTAACGCCTCGTGTAGATTTTCCTGGCTGGGTAACCTCGCAAGAGAGGCAATAACTTTCTTTCAGTAGATAAATGAAAAGTTACAGTGACTTACTGATCAACGGGTCGTCAGCCATACTCAAAAGTGAAGAGCGGCCATCCAAAGTCTATAGAGTCTTAAGGATACTGTTTCCCCTAAGGTTTTCAGTATACTGTATATACCTCAGCACACATCGAATATTCAGCTGCATATCAAGCATGCATGCTTATGTGCCATGGGAAACATGGCAAACACGTTGCTGTCGACTGACATAAGCAAGCATACAATGCAATCAGCAGTTGTGTGTACTCTAGAAAATACTCCTTACTCCAGCACTTGAAATACATCTCTCACGTAAAATATACGGAAAAATATGCTACAGTAACTGAAATACTAAGCAGTGAAAAACAAGAAGCCTGTAGATATATCAACAAACATGTCGGCAGGCATGACAGTCTAAAAAGTTCAGAGTTTCATATATGAAATGAGTTCGGAAACAATCTTAAAATTAAGCTCAAAATAACACACACGATATGGAACTCTTAGTTCTGGATAACATTACAACGACACAACAACAGAAATAACAATAACACTGACAACAGGAACAAACAACACAGGCATCGACCCAAGAGTACGGGCATAAGTTCATGCTTGATGAATCGGCAAAAGTAATGGAACAGTGACCGCCATTCATACATCAAATCAAACCTGGTTCATTGGAGATACCAAATCCACGGCGAGGATTCCGAGGCCATCCCTTGCGGCAGGCAGCGGCTGATTTCGTCGGGGTGCCTGGGAAGGCAGCTGAAGGAGCCGGTGTCAGTGCAGAGGTACTGTTTCTGCTGGAGAACACTCATGGCACCACCACGAGGGCAGACGTCGTCGAGGAAGAAGATGCAGCCGGCTTGACGGTTCCCCGTGTCGAAGGCCTTGGAGCATCCTCGCCCGACGAAGAGAACCTGCCCCCACATCCGGTAAAAGCGCCGGCAAAAAGCTGGCCCGCCCTCTTGCTGTTGCAGCGCGAAGACCTGGAACCGCCACGTACCTCTCGCCGGGTGGACATACCTCTTCACCATCAGCAGATCCTTGCCCGATGCGGACGGCAGGAGGTAGCGGGCGACGATCTCCCCGGACATCAACGGGGCCTTCCATGACTCGCACAGGGTCTTCTCATGGCCTCGCACCTTGATCGTGCCGTTCGCACGGCTGCTCACCTTGTACCGGAATAGCTCCTCCCTGGGGGTGACGGCGTAGAACCAGCCGTCGTGGAACGCCAGATCTTCGGCGTCATCCCGAAGCTCCATCTTCGTCGTCGCCCAACAGTCCATCCCTGGGCGCCAGAACGCGATATTGGTCTGGCCGTTCGTCAAGGCGGCGACCACGCAGGCGCCAGCGCCACCGCCGGCAGGCGGCGCAGCGGACATGGTGGCGGATGAAGACGGGGCACTTCCTAGTGTAGTTCTTGAGGTGCACGTCGCCCTTATTCATGGAGAAATGTTCTCGAATGCGGACACGGTCCGGGAGCTGGACGCGCTCGCCCGAGCGGAGGTTGAGCAGGGCGTGGCCGCGAATCTGCTCGAGCGCGACGACGAACCAGCCACCCTGGAAAGAGCCACAGAAGCGTGCTCCGCGGGGGTGGTCAGCGAGGGATGGACGCGGATTGTCGAACCCGCCGAAGATCCGGTAGCAGGAGGTGACGGCGGTGGAGGGCATGAGGAGCCAGGGAAGCGGGGACGGGTTGTGGAGCGCGACGCTGCGCCAGTGTTTGCAGAGGGTGGAGAACTTGATGCGGTCGGTGATGCATGCGAGCAAGAGAAAGATACGGGTGAGGAGATCTTTGTGGAGGTTTGTCCAATCCGCCGCCGCCGCCATGGCAGACCCGGGTTTCTAGGGTAAGGAAAGGAATGTTGTTTTGGCGAAAAGAGGGGGAGAGAGCAGCAGGACGGCCGGATCCAGCCTCGATTCGGCTTCGGGTTTCTAGGGATCCGATCCTGCCCTAATCACAAAAGGATACTGTGGGCTTATTATCAGTTAAATCCCTGGAATTCTTTTCTAATTACGCGTTTTTGTATTTCCTACAAACTGGTCCCCGTTTCCTTTCTTTTTGAACATATATATCCCTGTTTCTTACTATAGTTAAAACAAGTTCTAATTGTCATATTTTCTTGGTGAAGTAAGCATCGTTTTATCAGCGATGGTGCATATAGGAGCTCGACCTGCTGCGGCGTTGCTTTTTCGGAGGATTGTGGAAAAGCTTGAGCTATGGGTCACCAGATCGATCAACGAGGGCAGAAATCTGCTGGAATGGGTTCAAAGATATAGAGAATGGCCTGTACAAAGACCTGTATCAACATTTTTTTTTCTTTTTTTCTTCTTGTTTCCTCTCTGGTTGGCAGTTGACACTAATTTGTGATTTCTGTAACAAACTATCTAGCTAGTTGGCCTAGGTTAGCAGCATAAGATAGAGAGTAATCTACCTTTTAACGTTAAAAAAACAACTATGCGTGTCTTTGCATACAATAAGGCACGTACAAGTTACAACAGGGTGCTAGGAACTGAATCCCGGTGGTTATATGTGTTGTTCCCGGCTATTTTTTAAGAAGACGGGCGCTTGAACTTTGAATGGAAAATACACCCATCCAACTGCCAACGCTTATTTCTACAGAGTAACTAACTATTTAAACGCCTATTTAAGAGTGTCTACCATTGAACATGCCCTAAGTCGATTGGCCATGGCTAATACAAATAGTGTACGACATAGCTAGGTAGACTCGAAACACAATTCCCTCTCCGGCCACATCCTTATCCCATGTATAGAGCGTCGCTATAAAACTCATCTACTTCTTTTAAGAATTCTTTTGATCATGCAAGTAATTAAACATCCAAACATTGTACAAAGAGTTTTGCAAGGCATATCGGAACAAACTATATTTGTGTCTTTCCATACATAAATCACCTTGGTGGGGTTAATATACATAGTGTACCATTGCTATATAGACCCCTACATAGTGCCCGTGTTTACTACATAAGGCAATTACAAGTTACACCGCAGTTCCATAAATATGAGTGGACATACCACGTTAAACACATACTCGCGCCTTGCACACTTAGTGTAATCCCAAACCTTATCACCCCCTCCCACACAACCATCTCTCCCTTCCTCCATGAATAATCCCAATAAACCTCTTCTCTTTGAATATTTGGTGAGCTAAAACCACCCATATTATTTTGCCTATCCACATATAGCCCACTCTTCCCATCATAATGCAACTTGTAGTTGCTCGTAACAAGGTTATAAATAGCTAGTAACAGATTCTATGTATATAACATTTTGGACCCTGGTCGATAAACTAAAGCGCAATACCTGGCCATAGCAGTGACGATTGTTTTCACTTCAAATGGCTTCACTATTAATATTAGCTTATAGTTGGTGCTGATAGTTCCACTATTCCATGTAGGTATGTTTTTTCAAATCAACATGCTTGAGTAAAAATCCTAAATAAATCTAACATAAGCTTAGATTACGATAAAAAACTATCAATAGGCATTAAGTTTCACCTTTTTAATACGTCCACATTCGTTAGTTCTTATATTCATAAAACTCTACAACGAATCTGAAAAAGGAAAAGAACCTCGTTGTTGAAACAAAAGTGGGTAAGTATAGATATGAATTATAAGTTATACCTCCAACAAGTTAGAGGAATCATAACATCACTAGCAGCTCATGTAGTTAGAGGTAATTAATCAGATAACTCTATTTTGTGGTTGTGAGATACAAGATTACATGTTTAGGGGGGAATGAGAAATGTATGATGGCTTACATATGGGTATTGTGAGTATCTCGTGTCATTTATGGAGGAGTGATGGGAATTATGTAGAATTGTCTTAGAGACACCATCTTTTCCCTTCATAGTGGTGGAGCTAGAAAAACCAGTCGAGGGAGCTAACAACAAAATCTCAATGTCTGATGGGAAAAAGAGTAATTTATTTCCATCTAAGTCCTTTCCAAAAAAATCTTCACCAGTTGGTTCAAATCTAGGGGATAGTGGCCAGTGGCTCTACGGATATACACATAGCTCTGCATATGCTTCATAGTAACTTACGTTATTATCCATTGGCAGACCCACATCAATTCCATATAACCAAACAAAGGAATAAACTTGTTCTTCAAATTCTCTCATATGACCAATTAGCTCAATATCAACATAGATGGAGACCAAATATACACATCCCATGTCTATTTCACTACAAAACACTCCTATAAACTCAGTGGATTGTCTACATGTTGTTTGTGATGTCAACTGCCATCATATATTGTTTAAAATCTTTGGAGTTCTCCCAAATAGGCTACTATATTTCGTTCTAGTACAGATTCTGAATACAAGGAACTTGTCAATGCTACTGTGGAGATTATCTCGGTACAATCTCTACTTGGTGATCTTGGAGTATCTCAAAGTTGTCCACTTGTACTTTGGTCTGATAACATTGGAAAAACGTTCCTCTGTTTGAACCTGGTATTTCATGCACGTACAAAATATATTGATCAGTGGATTTTCATTGTGTTCCATAGCGAGTTGCTCAGAAGTTGGTTCAAATCAAATTCATCTCCTCCAAAGACCCGATTGCTAATATATTCACCAAAGCACTACCACTACCATTGTTCCAAGCATGTAGGCGCAATCTCAACCTTTCTAACTCGGCCGAGATTGATGGAGGATGATAAACTACCTAATACGTTGTATGTTTGTATCTTAGGTAGTTTCCCTGACCGGTACGGTTTGTACATGTTACATGTATGTGTCCTTGTAACCATCGATGTACATGACCCCCATGATCGTTATGTAATATATATATACATCACCAGACCCGTACGTTGGGATGTGCGACTACCCTCCAATACACTCCAAAACCCTAAATCATTTCACCCAAAACCAGCAAGAGGTTTGCGGCGCTCATAACAGAGCAGATGTGTTGGGCGGGCCAGGACGTGAGATGGATGGAGGAGATGCATGTGAAGAAAGTGTCGGCCCGCCGCCAGAAGATCAACCAGAGGATGAGAGTAGGGTGCCTATGGAACCTACTCGTCTTTCTATCGACACAAATGAGAATTGGGGTCAAGTGTGGCCGGATAGAAAAGAAATCAAACGGGTACATCACTTAATGGTGGCATGGTGTGTTATTTCCACCAACTTTCTTGAACGCAACGCGATGAAAGCCAGGCTTGGGATGTCATTAAAATTGTACTATGAGAATCAACAGCGTTATAAAACCAACGATGGTAAAAAATCTATTTGGTTAGCATTCAACTTTTTTTTATCTGGAAGCAAGTTGGAAAATCTCGACCAAACACACCCTTAGTTTGATGGTGCCTATGGCGCCACCACAACGACATCATCTTCGAGGGTGCTTCGACAAGTGCTTCGACGGTCATTGCCTGGGTTTTAGCGAAACGAGCGTTGTGGAACTCGACTAGGCTCTTTCGAGATAGGTTAGCACAGGTAGACTTATGGACATGCCACTAGTAGTTCATTTCGTGTTTTGTTGTATTTGCGGGGTGGCTGTTGTGTCCATGACACTTGTGCCAAACGCGTTGTGAACTGGTCTCTTGGCCCTATCTTATATGGTATCTATATCTCTAGGTTGTACCCTTGAAAAAAGTCCTCCTGAGCTAGAATTCCCCCAAGGGCATCGAAGGTAGGAAATCTCGGCCCATTCTGGATACAAATATTCAGTTTATTCCCTTCAGCTACATCAAGGTCTCCTTGAGACAATCAGCAGGGCATGGATGGTTTACTGTTGGGATGCATGCATGCAAATGCGGACCCAGGAATTTGTCGAAGCCTGGGCGCGTCACAAAGGCAACTAAATTTTTTCTCGAGCATCGCAAATTTTTTTTTGAGAAAATAAACATCATACGGAGAAAATATTGTTTTCACAATAGTTTTAGTACGGAAACACAAATACATTACATTAGACTTTCACAACATATTCCAATGTTCACATCACATTCAAATGTCCACAAGTTTACAACACATCAAATACACATATGCACTAATATTAGATATGACAGAACTTAGGAAGAACTCTCAAAATACTAATAAAACTCCGATGATCTATGACAAGAGTCCAAAACCACACACAACAAGATCTACATGACAAAAGAAGAAAGATGGGTTCAAAGAATGTTCACGAGATTTTAGAAATGGTTCATAAGTCCAAACAATATGTTCAAGGGTTCAAGAAATGTTCACAAGATTTTAAAAAAGGTTCATGGGTTTAAAAAAGGTTCACGAGATTTTATAAATTGTTCACGGATTCAAAAAAAATCTTCACGGATTCAAAAAATGTTTCACGAGATTTTTAAAATGGTTCATGAGTTCAAACAATGTGTTCATGGATTCAATGAATGTTCATGAGATCTTAAAATGATTCATGAGTTCAAACAATAAGTTCACGGATTCACAAACAATGTTGTTGAGAATTTAGAAATGGTTCGTGGGTTCAAATAATTTTGAAAAATACTCTGGGTTTAAACAAATACGATCATGGAACTAAGAAATGCTCTCCAATAAAAGGTTGATGAATTCGAAAAAGATGTTCACGAATTTGAAAAAAATTGTTCATGATGTTCTAAAAAATATATCCACAGGTTCGAAAAATCCGCATAATACAAAAATGTTCATGTTCTAATTAAACTAGAAGATAAAAAAAGAGAGAGCAAGTGCGTGTGACAGGAAGCAGTTGCAACTTCCGTTTTGTGCTAAAAAAAATGGCAGCAGGAAGCAGTTGCAATTTTCCGTCACAAGAATCAAAAGTGCCAAACATACGTAGCTAACGTAGCTAAATTAAAGTAAAAGGGCCGGCCCATCCTGCGTCTGCTCCAGGCGGTGCTGACGACGCTCGCTCGGTGTCTACTGCCTCGATCGGTTCCTAGCTCAAGGCCCATCATGGTGCTTAAGGTCCACCCGCTGCCTGTCGCTGGAGTCTGGGACGACGCTCGCTCGGTCCGTTGGCTCGAAGCCATGCCCGCGGCACGCTCGCTCGGTCCGTTGACAAAGTTTTGCCCAAAGTCGATCGTAAATTTGTCGATGCTTTCGATCGATTCCTCGAGGCGAGCGGAGCGAAGCCTGGGCACGCGCCCGGGCTGCAGGAACCTTGCGTCCGCCCGTGCATGCATGCCTAAAAGATCAAGCAGTGGCCAACTCTACATGGGAGACTACCCCCTCCTGATCTGTAGTCGGGGAAGGCGTGTGTGGAGGTGGAGAAGACACAACCCAATATGCTACCTATTATGGGGAAACCGTACTTGACATGCATCGTGTGCAAGTCTCATGTTCAGCACCCATTTCAAGTGGTATAACAATGCTATGATCACATCTCGATGTCGAAATAGATTTGATTCAGTAGATAGTTTACTCTAAAGATAACTTCATTCCGAATTCAAGAAATTATAAATTGGGAAATGATGGTAATCACCCGGACGATCACATCGTCCTGTTCGCACTCGCGACATGCGGCACGTAGACCCACCCACACGTGTCCCTTTATTCTTCCCTTTCTATCTTATCTCTTCGATGCAATCCCCAGGCCCGAGGCTGCGTCCTCCTGTGCTGCGTCGTCGGCGGGGCGACCTCCTGGACGACGCCCCTCTCACCTGGCCTGGCTCCCATTCCTTCGACCCCGCGTCAGAATCCGCCGCCGTGCTGGACTTTGCCGCCACCGCACTTCCATAGGATCCCACCCACACACGCCGGTGTGCAGCACCCTGCTTCCTCCGGGCCTCACAACCATGGCCGGCTCCATGGACCTCAGGTGGTCCGTGCTCCTTGCCCCGGAACGTTTGCTACAATGTTTTTCGGCAAGGTCTCCCGGCAAAAGTCTCCGGCGAAGTCGATTTTTGCTACATTAGCACATTTTGTTTGCTACCATCGTTTTGTGGTTTTGCTAATTTGCGCAACGTGTTTGCTACAATGTCTCCGGCGAGAGTTTTTCTGGCGATGTCTCCGGCGAAGTAGGTTTTTTGCTATATTAGAAGAACTTTTTTGCTACAACCATATTGTGGTTTTGCTACAACAGTGTCAACTTTTGCTACAAGGTCTCCGGCAAGAGTCACCGACGAGTTTTTTCCGATGATGTTTCCGGCGAAATCGGTTTTGCTACATTAGTACAATTTTTTTGCTGCATGGTCTCCGGCGAGGTCTCCGGCGAAGTCTCCGGCGAGACGTTCTATTTCTGAAACGAACCGTTTTTTGCTTCGGAAGCAAAAGCAGAAACATATGTAGCAAAAATGGCGCGTTCTGCAGCAAAAGCGGGATTTGGAGGGACACGTGACGCGCGGGGGAGGAGGACGCCTAGCGTTTTCCTTATAAATTTCCACACCAACTTTTTTCTATGGCTAAAAAATTGGTGTGGTTCCAAAGTTGCAATTCCAGTTAGTTGGCATTTGATCATCGGTCTTTCTGGCATGTCAGTCCGTTCAGGTGGTTCTGAGGTCGTTTGCGTCGTTCCTCCCGTCGAAGTCACGGTCATGGCCTCACGGGAGACGTGGTTCACCGGCAGGAGGCTCATCCAACAGCTAAAGGCACGGTGGCGAAGGTTCACACTGGACAACGCACTGAGGTGCGGCAATATGATATTTGCAGCAGTCTTCTGACGCACACAGTTCTTTCTTTGTTTGGTTTGGAAAGAGGAGAGGTTGATCGCCAATGTCCAGTGAAGAGAAAGTGGTCACAACGACTGATTTTTTGCTTTGTTTTGTTTTGTGACTGATGTGTACGCCGACATGAGCGAGGGATTTCCCACAACCGGTCATGCCTTGTGGCCTTGTGCGTGGATTCGTCGTCAATGGCGATCCATAATCCCAGACCATTCTCAGGCCGGCCATTTTGTCGATTTGAGTCTTTAGTCCCAACGCCCAAACGAAGTCCATTTTCTGCTATTTGTAGAGATGGGGAGCATTGGTAAAGCCTGACAAATACTGAGTCATATAGTGCTATTTAGAGATGAGGAGGGCAATTTCCTGGGAGCTTCACGTGCCCGGGTATTACTGACCCGGTCATTTTGGAGACCCTCGTTTGCAGAGAAGCACTATCCCTAGACCCTAGCCTCTGATCTGAATTGCAACAGAATTACTGTATCATCTGATTGCAAGGACATCCAAAATGAAGCGAGTGGGCTACATGCCATCATGGCTAGTGAAGCTGCTGGTTGGTCTTTTATTCATGCAGGGAGATAGACAAACAAGGAGGCACATTGCCTAGCAAAAAGTATACTTTAGGTCTTGACAAGGGGCGCCATCTGTGGCTGGTTCATCCCCCAGCGGAAGTTTCAACTGCTGTAAACATTTTGAATCAATAAAGTAAAGTATGCTTTTCCCTAAAAAAAAAGGGGTCCATTTTATACTTTAAAAGTCTGAATATCAACTGCAAAAAACCTGCCTGTAGGTAACGTCTCGTGTAGATTTTTTCTAGTCTGGGTAGCATTTCAAGAGAGGCAATAACTTTCTTCAGTAGCATAAATGAAAAGCTACACTGACTTACAGCTGATCAACGACTCGTGAAACATACCCAGAAGTGAAGAACGGGCATCCAAAGTGGCAAAGTCTACAGTCTTAAAGCACTGTTTCCCCCCGGCCCATAAGGTTTTCAGTAGTATACCTCGCCACACATCAAATAATCAGCTGCATAACAAGTAGTATAAACTTATGTGCAGCCATGGGAAACATGGAAACACCTCTACTATCCACAGACAGGTGCAATCATACGATGCAATCAGAAGTTGTGTGTACTCTGGGACATATACTAGCTACTTCAGCACTTCGAATGAATCTCACGTAGAATATGCAGCAGAGTAAGTTAAACAACATAATTGAAATATACTCCCTCTGTTTCAAAATATAAGATGTTTTAGCTAAAACATCTTATATTTTAAAACGGAGGGAGTACTAAGCACTGAAAAAATAAGAATCATCTAAATATCAATCAGCATGCATGTAGCGAGGCAGGTTAGCAGTCTAAGAGTTCACCGTTTCATAGATGAAAGTGAGTTCGAAAACAGTCTTCAAATTAAGCTCAAAATTAACAGATTCGAGGTGAAACTTATAGTTTTAGGTAACCCATTATAACAATAACAACAATAACAATAACAATGACAACAATAACAACAACATCAGATGCACCGACCAAGAGCACAGCGAGCTAGAACACACGGACCACGACCACTATTCATTCCTCGAATCAAACCTGGCTCACTGTAGATACCAAATCCAAGGCGAGGAGTCCGAGGCAGGATCTTGCGGCAGGCAGCGGTTGATTTCGTCCGGGTTGGGAAGAAAATGGAAGGAGCCGGTGTCAGTGCATTTGCACTTGTCCTGCTGGAGAACACTCATGGGACCACGACGGTAGACGTCGTCGAGGAAGTAGATGCAGCCTGGTTGACGGCCTCCCGCGTCGAAGGCCTTGGAGCATCCTCGCCCGACGAAGAGCACCTGCCCCCACATCCGGTAAAAGAGTCTGCAACCTTGCCCGCTCCCTTGTAGCAGCGTGAAGACCTCGAACCGCCACGTACCTCTCGCCGGGTGGACAAACCTCCTCACCATTAGCAGATCCATGCCGGAGGCGGACGGCAGGAGGTAGCGGGCGACGATCTCCCCTGTTGCCAACAGGGTTTGACAAGACCTCCGCAATCTGATCTGTTCGTCTCGCACCTCGATCCCGCCGTCCGCATGGTTGTTCACCTTATACCGGAATAGCTCCTCCCTGGGGGTGACGGCGTAGAACCACCCGTCGTGGAACGCCAGATCTTCGGCGTCACCCCAAAGCCCCGTCTCCGTCGTCGACCAGCAGTCCATCCCCGGACGCCAGAACGCGATATTGACCTGGCCGGTTGTCAAGGCGGCGACCACGCAGGCGCCCGAGCCACCGCCGGTAGGCGGCGCGGCGGACATGGTGGCGGCGCGAATGAATATGGGGCACTTCCTAGTATACTCCGTGGGGCCGCAACGTTCGCCAAGGCGGACGCGGTCCGGGAGCGGGATGCGCTCGCCCGAGCGGAGGTTGAGCAGGGCGTGGCCGCGAATTTTCTCGAGCGCCACCACGAACCAGCCGCCCGGGTAGGAGCCGCAAAAGCGTGCTCCGCGGGGGTGGTCGGCAAGGGATGGACGCGGATTGCTGAAACCGCCCAAGATCCGGTAGCAGGAGGTCACAGCGGTGGAGGGAATGAGGAGCCATGGAAGCGGGGTCGGGTTCTGGAGCGCGACGCTGCGCCAGTGTTTGCAGATGGTGGAGAACCTGACGCGGTCGGTCATGCATGCGAGCAATAGAAAGATACGGTTCAGGAGGTCTTGGTGGAGGTTTGTCCAATCCGCCGCCGCCGCCATGGCAGGCCCGGGTTTCTAGGGTAAGGAATGTTGTCTTGGCGAAAAGAGGGGGAGATGAGAGAGGACGGCCGGATCCAGCCTCGATTCAGATTTTAGTAGCGCCTGCCCTAATTCTCGAAAGGAAACTGTGGACTTATCAGTTTACTCCCTGAAAATATCCTCTAATTAGGCGTTTTCGTACATCATACAAACTAGTCCTCGTTTCCTTTTTTTTTAATCTCTCTTTCTTTCCTTACTTTAGTTATTAAAAACAAAAAATGGCATATTTTCTTCATATAAAGGTGAACTAAGCATTGTTTTGCTAGAAATCTTTATAAAAAAAACTAGAGGTGGCTTTGCATGCATAAGCGGTTGGCCACCTAATACAGTGTATGATGAGTCGAGAGAGGCGTATTGGAGGACGAGCTCTAGTGAGCTCGTTTTCGCGCTGCTGAAAAAAAAGAATTCAAATGTTTCAAAAAATTCAGGCGAAAATGATAGCATGTAGCCAACCGTGTGATCTAGTGTCGTATAAATTTCAGCTTAAAATATTTTGTATTTTAGGCTCAGGAAAGATGACAAAATGAGTTTTTATCCTTGGTGAATAATGTCTCACGGTACACTAAAGTGGACGTTTTGGGTCAGTCCCAAAATATGGACTGATATTCTAAAACTGAAATTTGATCAGTTGTCGAACCGAACCCCGGTTTCGTCCTGCCCGCTTCCGCGAGCGGCAGGACGGAACCCTAGATTCTAGCGCCGCCAGCCTCTCCCCTCGTCCTCCCCTCCCCCGCCGCTGCCTGAGGGCGTCGCCGGGCAAAGCCCTAGAGGCGCCGACAGCGGCGGGGTCTCTCTCCCTCTCACGCGGAGGTGGTGGTGCAGGCTGCTACAGACGGCAAGGGTGCAGTGCTGGTCGGGGGCGCGACGGTTTCGACGGCGTCGTGACAGCTTGGTGTGATGCGCGTGCTCGTGGCAACGGTGGCGACGACGTTGGTGGCGAGCGACGCATGCTGGTGCGCCTCATATCTGCAGAGCCCGGCAGTGTCTATTGCGAGGTGCGCACGGCCTCGCCTCTGGCGATGGTCTTATGGCGCGACGACGTAGGCTCTAGCGTCGGTATCGCTTGTGGGCGGTGCGAGCTTGGCTCGTGGCACGCTGACGGTGGTCGCGGGAGGGATCCGGCGCGGTCGTCGGCTCAGCGGGCGGTGGCGCGTCGCTCTTCCGACCCAAGGCGGCGGTTTCTAGGCAGGTGTCCGGTGACATGGCTCCAATCTGGCCGTCTCGCGTGCTGGCCGGGCCCGGGCCCCTTCGAGCCCATTGACCTTGTTCTAGATCTGGGGCTACCGGCGGCCATGTGGGCTGCATGTGGACTCCCTGCCTTCTGGCCGGGGCAGACTGGTTTCGAGGGTGGGGACGACAGCCCGATCTGGGCCTGCGGTCCTAGGTCTAGGTCTGGTTGGACCTGCGCGACGTCCCCTCGTCCCCACCCCAGTCCTCGATGCCATGTACTGGGATGGCTGCTACTCCTCGACAACGGCCGGGCGGCGTCCCTGCCAGCTCACCGGGAGTGGTTCTCGAGGCCGGCGCATGCTTGCCGGGGTAGACAGCATGTTTCTCCCTTTGACCCTCGGGTGGGTCGGTGGTACGTTAATGATATCTGCTCGGTCCCCTCTAGGGCCTCATGTCGGCGTTCGGTGTTTGGTTTGGATGGATCTCAGCAAAAGCTATGCTTGGCCTTGGCTAATGCCGGTGACGGTGTCACCTCTGGGTGTTGTTCCCTTGTTGAAGGCGTCCCGATGATGATCCCCTAGGCCATATTGTTGGATTCCGTCCCCCCGCCCCAAATTGTTCCTTTGAGTGACCTCGCTTCGGGATAACCTCTCTGGCAGTGCCATGTGGATCACCCTGTGACCTCCCGCTGGTGTCCCAGCCCTTGCATATCGTCGGCCTAGCTGCATTTACACGGTATGGATGCGGTAGCTGATGTCTCCTCTAGTTCCTTGGAGGGCTCTTCTATGGCAGTGTCTGGTCGTAGCTGTTACAGGTGGGATATTCCCAATGCTAGGGGAAGATGCTATGTTTAGGTCTTGTCCTAGCCCGAGTTCTAGGGGTGGTGGTTTTGGGTCTAGGTGAAAGCTTTGCAGGACCTCGGTCCCTGCCGACGATGATGACGTATTCTTGCGCCATTCACCTTCTTGGAGGCGTCGCCGCAAGACCCCCACCTTTGGCTCCTCAAGTTCTGCTAGGCTGCTAAAATATTGTCGAGTTCCCCGTGGGCTTCAGTCTTGGTGCGGTGGAGACTTGTTTGGTGCGGACTTGGCCGAGATTACTCCGGTGCAACAGAATACAAGGCTCCCTCATCTTGGATCAAGCTGGCGCTCCAGCTTGACGTTTTCTGTGTTGCCTTTTGTTGGGTTTTGCGGTGGGCGCTTTAGGCGTGTGTGTGTTATAACTCGAGTTGTAACTCCCAGCTGGTTGTTGGCTTTGTTAATTCAAAGTTGGGCTCATTTCAAGCCTTCCGTCTAAGTGGACGTTTTGTCCTTTGGTGCGATTTTGTTATTTTTTTAGCCTATAATATAAAGTATTTTGATCTGAAATAGACACGATGATTGATGACATAGTTGTCTACATGCAGGTATTTTTTATGATTTTTCTAAAAATCTGAATTCAAATTTTGAGAGTTGTGGAAAAAATGCGGGCTCACTGAGCCCGGACTCCAATATGAGTATCCAATGATGAAACCCTCTACACAATGTCTTCTTTCAACGACCACATGCTTATCCATAAAAAAAATATAGATTTTACAATTTCATAGGAATTGTTGGACTTACCAAGTTCAGGACATGTTATTTCCTCGCAGGCTTTTCACTGTAAACCCAAACCCTTGTTCTCCCGTATCTTGCACAAACACAAACGTATTTTTCTTCCTTCATGTATAGAGCATGGTCATAAAACTCAAGATCTACTTTCAAGGATATTTCGATCATGGAAGTAAGCATCCAAATAATGTACAAAGGGTTTTGCTAGCCATCTCAAAACAAACTACATTTGTCGCTTCACATAGTTAAACTAACTAGGCACGACTAATATACATAGTGTACCATTTCTATATAGAATCCTACGTAGTGACATCTTTCAACAAAACCCATGCTTACCACGTAAGTAAATTACACATAACCCTAGTTTCATAAATATGAGTGGACTTACCATGTCCGAGGCACGCTCGCGTCTTGCATGATTTTCATTTTGTCATCTAGTGTAATCCCAAACCTTGTCCCCCTTCTCCCACACAAGTGTCTCCCCGTTCCTCCTCCATATGTAAGGCTTTGTCGGAACACAAAACCATGATCGCTAGATATATTTCTTCCAAAGTTACTCCCAAAAAATTTGCATGGACAAAAAAATCTTACTATTTTCCATATCCACTGCTAGCCCCCTCTTCCCAACAAAATGCAACTTGTAGTTGCTGGTAATACCGTTATAAATATATACTAATAGATTCTAAGCATTTAGCGCTTTGGACACCAATTGACTAACTATAGTTGTGATTTATGAAGATTGCATTCAATTCAAGTAGATTCTCTACTAATACCTTATAGCCAAAACTAATAACTCTACTATTCCATGTAGGTATATTTTTGAACCAACATCCTCAATTTAAAAGCCTAAATGCATCTAACATTAGATTAAATTATGAGAACAAAACCATCAAAAGACATTATGTTTCACTTTTTCAATACTTCCACATCCACATCCATTACTTCTTATATTCATTGGAGGAGGCAATAGCTCTAGAAAATCCACAACAGATCAGAAAAAGGGACAAGTATCTCGTTGTTCGAAATAAAAGTGGGAAAGGTGTAGATAGGAATCATAAAGTATATCTCCCAAAAGTTAGAGGAATCAACACATCACTAACATGAGGTAATTTATCATGGAACTAAACTTAGTGGTTGTGAGATGCAAAATCACCTATTAAGTGGCGGGTGAGAAATTTATGATACATTAGGTGTGGGAATTGAGAATCTAACTCGCACAATTAAATAATAGAGTAGAGAATTATAAAGAAGATATCTTAGAGATACCATTCTTTCCGTTCATATTAACTTATGTTATTATCCGTCCTAATCAATTCTTGGTAACCAAACAAGAGAATAAACTTGTCCCTCAAATTCTCACACATTATTACCCCAATATAAAAATATAAAAAATACGGCTCAGACCAAATTGACACATTCCATGCTGGTTTCACTACAAAACACTCCTCTAAACTCAGTGGTGGCTCTACACATTGTTTGTGATGTCAATTGACATAACAAGTTTTCTATAATCTCTTGAACTTCTTAATAGTCAATAAAATCCATACAATTTAGCATGATTGTAGGTCCAGCACTAGTAGTGTCTAAACTCCCATTTCTTTTTCCAATATTTCTAAAAATGTTGTGAGAAGTCGGGTTGTAGAGCACGCTTATGATTTAGAATAATTAGGGGAATCTGTACCTCATTTTGCGGAGGACCATAAACATCTGATAACAAGTTTTAGCAAAGAAACGAACCAAGATATTTTCGAGAGAAGGGGTGAAGATGAGACAAATAAATTTTAACCATACAATTGTTCAACGTTACACAAATAAAAACTTTCTTAGGTGAAAATGAAGTAATCATGCCAAATGAGTTAAACTACTAGAAGATCCGATATCACAAATATATCACCAGGGAATCATACTTCTCCTTTGGAAGAATCCAATCATAAGTGATCAATGGCATGCTCTCTTTAATGTCGCATTCTCTCGAGGATGCCTCTGTGTCTTTGCATTCTATTTTTGGTGATTCCATCCCTTCAAAGGAGGTACATGGCACATAAACTTATTAAGGCTCAACACAAACACTATCTTTCTCAATGATACGATATATGTGTGGGAGAGCCTGAATACATCTGTAATAAGCATGTTGGTTCTTGAATAGATGAGACCGGTGCTTAAATTCTCTATACCTCTATTAGTCTTTATGGTAAAAGCTTGTGCGTTTGAGGATGAGTAGTTTGTTTCAGTGTAGGTCTGATTGGAAAATAGTTGTACTTGAAATAAAGAGTGGCGATATAATTAGCCCACACACAAAGATTAGTCATTACATGAAGCAGACCACGCCATAGATTATATTTTAGCTATGGCTAAACAATCAAGGATTCAAAAAAATGAAACAGTGCTAGGAGGAACTAGACACTTTTTGATATAGTAGAAGCGGGTCGGCGTGAGAATTCCGAAAATTCGTCCTTGACAGGGATTGAACTCCGGTCGCTGGGATACGCCAACTGCAACCCAACCACTATGCTACTGCCCCGTTCTCAAACAATCAAGGATTCAAAAACTAATTGTCTTGACATATCACACTAAGAACACACATGCACCAATATAAAGTAACAAAATGGACACTTCGGCAAAATTCACATCGAATCCTAGAAAACGAAAATTCAATTCTTGGAGAATCAGACCCTTGGAGGCTCTCATGGACTTGATTGCATTCTCGTGTGCATGAGCAACGATCACGTACATCAGGGAGATTGCATACCCCCTTTATTCGTTCAGCAGTGGGCGTCAGGAATGACCTTGGTCTAGGATTCTAGAAGACACATGAACACAAAGATACTAACGAGGTGCAGGCCGCCCGGGGGGCGAACAACCCTACTTCCTGCATGTCTGATGGTATTGCTTGCTTGGTGTGAAACAAATACACGATATCTCTTCCGAGATCTATTAGGGAGAGAGAGAGAGCTAACCTGCTCAGGATCTAGTGGAGATGATTCACACCTTTTCTCCAAAATCCTAGCCCTCCTTTTATAGCTCAAGGGGTTACCACAGTGGTTTAGGATCCTTGCATGGGTTGCGGCAGAGGGGAATGTCATATGGTCATGCAACGCCAGTGTCCTGTCCCATCCTTCAATCTTGGTCTCTGAGCTTTATCACCTTTTGGTTTCTATGTCTTGTCTAACCTGCCATCAAATCCCACGTCTCGTCAGGCTACAATGATTCCCTATTCTTGGGGATTAACAGATGTCATCAACAAAGTTAGTTCATTTTGTTGAACTAAAGAGGGTATATGTTCCCAAACATTGACACACCTTCATCTCTAACATCAAATATTAACCTGGAGATAATCTGCCATGCAGAATCTAATGAGCAGCCATAGAAACGTCAAAAACACCTCTAGCTATTGATAGATTCAATGAACAAATGATGAGTAATGAAGCTACCATTTCATCTGTCTAAATGAATCTCGGGTAGATTTTACACACACAAAAAATACTATGAATGGGAAAAAGGCATGATAAGCATATGAAGATGAACCCGCATGTAGGAAGGGGATATTATCGGATAGATGACCAGGAGATCGCCTCGACTCAGCTTTATGCCAACACCGAATGAGAAATCTGGAGTTATGAATTCAAAGCCTAGAATCACTTTAACTACATATTAGTATGTATGGTGTCTATTTTTACTTCCTACAAGTCCAATCCTCTTACCATAGTTAACAACATAAGAAAAAACATCAGTTTACCAAATCTTCTATAGAAAAAGGTTAAGTTAAGCATCCAAACACTAAATACGATTTCAAATAACTTTAAGAGTGCCCATCATGGCTTTAAATGGAAAAAATAAGTCTCACAAGCCTACATAATGCATAGTGCATGGTAACTATACGTCGTATCTCCTTGACCCTTCTGAAAGCCTCATGCTTACTATGAAAGGAATGGAGTTTTTCATATTGAACACCCCAATCCATTTGCATAGTGATAAGTTTACACCCAAATTTGCATTCAACAAGTTGCTGGAAATAAGAGATAAGCACCAGAATTCTTCTTGAGCAAATAAATCCATGTGGATATGCTACTCACATAATATGAATGTTTTCCAACAAAAATAGGAGTTGATATCCATACATAAGAGACTCAAAGGAGAAGTGGAAATAAGATAGTGCAACTGATGACTCTTTGCTTGTTGGCATGGATCACACATATATAGATTTATTTCATGCAAATAAGGAAGATTATTTTTCCAAAGAATTTTTTGAACCACAAATGAAGAAAGATATCCTAGTCGATGATGCCATGTAGACGAAGAGGGATTGAGTGTGATGAATGCATGCTTGTGAGACCTTGTGGAAATAGGAAGTAGATAATATAATCCACCATGACATGGACTTTCAAACATGATTTGCTTAGTGGAATAAACGTTAATCAAAAAGAAAAATGGTGAAACTCAACAAAGGCATTATTTCCTAAGGCAATTTCATTGACATATAGGATATTTCTGGAGGCATTAGGTACATGTAATATGTTGGAAACTTGAAGGAAACTACGAGGGTATGCAAAACCAATGAATAAGATGTTTGATTGCCATACCTTCACCACTAGCATTTTGTACTTGATCATGCCCCTTGTAAAGTTATTAAGTAGACAACTTGTTAATCTCATGTGACATGAGCATCTTTATCCTTTGTATGAGAATCATCATCATCAGGGTAGCGCCGCCAGCACCTACTAGCTGGATGCCCATACTTTTGGCAGATCTAGCATGTGACATCTTGGTGTGGAGATGGTGAGCAGCCATGTCCATGACCACGACCACCGTTGAGCGGAAAACTGACTCCTTGGTCTTGCCCATCGGGATGGCGACGAGGACGTTCCTGCTACTAGTATTTACCACCTATGGTGTGGCATCCCGCTAAAACCACTACTAGAAAATTGCTCATTATTTTATTTTTTCTGCATCATCATGGCATCATCATGCATCATCATGTTCATCATGCCACCTTGCATGGAACATATTATTAAATCATTGCATTCAAATTATTACACTTGTGTTTGGTTCTTGATATATTTATTTGAGCTGGCCATTGCTTCCTCACTATTTTAACCTCCCTCTATTCTATCTCTAGTTGGTGCCATTTGATATGGAACCATAATGTCCAAATTCTATTACTTGAGTCTTGCTATTTTATATTTGTAAAAATGCCCAAATTGAGTTGGGGGCATCATCTCTTAAATTCTCTTTATCACTAACTTTTCAATCTATCTAGTCCTTATGATTATTTTCAATTCTACCACATATGACACATGGGTTCCTTTTATTTGCCTTATTGATTTAGATCATGCCCATTTGATTTGTGTGGATCTTTACATCTTGTGATCATCATTTCCTTCCTTTCATTCTATTGTATCTTGATTCCATTCTATTATTTCTTTAAATCTTGGCTTGATCTATTCCTTGTTCTTGTTGAAATCTATTTTTAATCCAACCGTGTTATGATCATCTATCCTTGTCCCTATTACATGTGGCATTTCTTATTTCCATTCTACATCTGAACATGCCACTATTTTACCACATACATGCACTAATAGTCTTCTTGCTATCCCTCTACCTTGCTTAATCTCCCTCTTTCTCTTTATTCCTATACATACCTGAGGTCTTTTCCCTCTAATATTCTTTTTTTATCTCTTGTGATATTGTAATTGTCACATAATGCATTGACTCTCCTTCTTATATTTTATTCTTTCTCCTCCTAAAATCATAGCTAAACCTTGCCATCCTAATACATATTTTGAATCACAAAGTATGTATTAAAAACCATATTTTTTTTGCTTAAATATACATACGGTTAAATATATGACGTCCTTTCTTTTTCTCATGTTATAATAAAATAAATAATAGTTTTTGCTTTATTATAAAACTACAAAAGTTTTTCTTATTTTACTAAAAATAAAACTAGGTAAAAAGCCAGTCTAAAATTTTAGCCCAAAACTAGCCTCATCTAGTCTACTTTAGACTATATAAATACTCTAACCTACTCTGTTTCTTTCCCAAACCCCAAGCCTCCAATTCTATCCAAATCTAGATCAAGAAATCCCCATCTCAACTTTCCCCAAAATTCTGTCCATTTTTCCCCGTGTTCCATTTCTTTCTATTCTTGCTTCCTTGTCTAATTCATGTGCGTGCAAGGTTCATCTAGCTATTACCCATGATCCAATCGATCTATGCATCTCCAAGACCACTGGATCCCATCGCTGCTCACCATCCAGCCTAGGGCCTGCCGCCTTGGATCTTCTCCTTGCGCGCCGCCCGCCTTGGGAGCCCCGCTGCTCCCATACTTTTACAGCACCTGGAGGTGCTCCTCTATGATGTTCCCGTTGTTGTCCCTTCAATGCCACCAAGAGCCACCAGCATCAACTACAGCAACGCGCGCACCCCTGCTCCTTGGTCCTCCCGCTCGCGCACAGGAACCGGCCGACCAGGCACCTGGAAGCCGCGCCGCTCCCTTGCCCCGCGCGTGTGCGCTAGGCTGCAGCACAACCTTTTTCTTCCTTCTGACCAGTGCATGGTATGCATCCTTGATCGCAAGTCAACTCCGTTGATTGGTGCTCTGCCTCCTGCAGAGTCGACACACTTGCTCGGCTGGTCTGTCTGTGAGCTGTTCGACCAAATGTTTACAAGAGTTCCTCTTCCTATTTCAACATTATCTATCACGATGCTATTCCTTGGGATCTTCTATTGCATCAAGATTGTCATCGCTTTGTCCCGCCATATTGGAACTCAGCTGTCCAATGACGTCGTCTTGCCGACAAGGTCTTCTTCGTGATGTTTGACTCTTTGATGATATCGGCTACTTCCGCTCCTTCAAGTACCGTCTCTCCGCCTCGGCCCTACAACGTCTATTTTTATAAATGACATATAACTTGTTGCATATTAAATTGTACATGCTCGCACACATATTATCATGTGGTTTGGGTTGAATAGGAATTCATCTAAATTAAATATGGAGGCCATATGTGGGCGAATCTAGTCTTATATTGACTCCATTTAAATTGGTGTAGCGAATCAATGTCAAGTTTTGCCATGTTAAGACAACATTTAAACTGCGGGGTACCTAAACAACTTGAACCATTTAATTAATTGTCGGGACACCAGTTCTGCTTAATATTGCCTAAGTGTATCACATATTTTCCATGTCATGCATTATACATGCATCATGCCCGGTCTTCTGCCGTAGTATTAAATAGTGCATCTGGTGTTTCTTTTAGTGCTTTGCTTCTTCGCGGATTAGACCGATGAGTTGATGCGAGTATCGGCAAGTCCTTCGGATAATGTATCTTCGGCAGTGTTTCCCAGGCGAGTATCTCTCCCCCTTCTACCTATTTTGCATTTATAGGCTTTATTTCCTCCGGTTGATCTATTGCTATCCGTGTCGCGATGCTTTAGTTTTCATACACTAGTTATATCCCGTGCAGCCTCTATATTGTCTTGGACATCTCCTTTTACCTGTGTTTGGTAGATAGCTGGCCTTGCGAGTCATAGTTGCTTGCTTAGGTGCGATCTCGTGTTGTCAAGTACCACAGTTGTTGGTATGCTGGCAGATGTTTATGGTGGAGATGATCATGTCTTTAAATACAACTATTAAATTATTGGGATAACTAATGAAAGAGGCACCGGTGGGCAATATATGCTATTTGGTTTTTATGTCACCTTGTGTCCCGTAGGCCCCGAGTACTTGATACGTGTTCCTTGACTATTTGCACTATCCACATCCGGGAGAGTCTATGGATCCCCCTTAGCCAGAGCTTGATTTATTTCTTATTTCTTGGGGCCACAAACTAGTTTGGGGTTTTATTACTATCCTGTACTTATGCCATGCTTTACCGCTTTATTTACGATTGTGCGTGGAGCACCTGTACTGTTTTGGATTGTGACACGTTTTCGCTGTATCGACAAGCCCAGTCACACTTTCGGGTTCCCAGTCATTTACCGCTGTCCACACAAACCCTGGGTCCGTCTTGGAGCCGGCTAACTTCGTCGCGGGTAGCTTAGTGGGGTGGCCCCCTGAAATATTTTATGAATCCTGTGATTGCTTTGTCGTGAAAGCCTCATTGGGTTTTGAGTTGGTTTTTCCGAGGTTGATCATGTGTGTGTTGCTATTTGTGCACCCCTGCAGGGTAAATCTTTCTGAAAGCCGTGTCCGCGGTTATGGACGACTTGGAGCACAGTATCTCGATCATAGACAAGCATAACTAAAGTAGTGCTATAAATCTGACTTAATATGTGACTAGTAATTAGCTTCACTATAATGGAATGGAAAATGAAAGTGCCAACAACTGGTGGAGCTGGGCTGTATCGTGTCATGTTATACCTGCCTAGTAAGTATCGCAACTCCAATGGAATGAAATAAAAGTGCCAACAACTGCTGGGTTTGGGATGTCACATGCTAATTGTATCTGACTAGTAAGTATTGCAACTACAACTGAATGATTAACTAAAATTGCCTACTACTTATGCTATCGGGATGACTCATGCTATTTATATCTAACTAGTAAGTGCTTCAACTATAATGGAATGAATAAAACTGCCAACTGTGTGAGTTCCTTGGTTTGACTTCCTCGTTTGGTCTCGAGGGGGGAATACCAGGATGGGTATGATTGGTGTTAGTATCAGGTTGGATTCGAATATGTCTTTCTTATCCCTCTCTAATAGCCGACAGATGTAATGAGTCTCTATAGGTTGTTTAGTGCATGCTGCGCTGCCTCTTCAATCCACCATACCTATGTAGGCGAGAGCCGCTGAATTCTAGCCTCGCCGTGTACTGGCCTCAGTACTGACGCTCCTCTTTTTCCTTTGCCCTTTGTCGGCACCCCTTTTGTTTTAGCAGGTTTGAGATCGATGTCGTTAGCAGGGTTACCCTTTCAGCTTGGCCTGGGCAGGGTTATGGACGCCATTGGTTATTCTTCAGGGCTCTTAGCTCAATTTGCTTCTTATCCGTACTCGGATGCTGTATCGTTTTCAAGGTGATTTGGATCTTTGTACTGTACATCTGTATTCTTGACTCGTGGAGTCGTTGTTGTATATAAATGTTCTGTGGTTTCCATCGTGGACTAATGTGTAATGGTATTACTTCGTTTTCCACCCGCACGAAAGTGCCTGGTGGGCGTCCTTGAATCGTTTCTATGCGGCTTTGGCGGGAAGCGCTAAAACTTGCATAGGGTCGATTCGAGGGTGTTACATATGGTGTGGAAAAAATAGTAGCCAGGTGAGCAATGACAAGGTGCAGTATTCGCCAATGAAGAAAACGTACCAGGAGATTGTCCCTACTCGTACAACATCTGTTGCGGTTAGTCGTGGGCGGTGAGTTGGTTGCATACTTCGGCGAGCATGGTGATGGGGATAGCATCGACAGAGGCAACGAGGGCGTTGTAATCCCCATCAAGGCCAACAAGGGCATAATCCTTGAGCTTCTCGTTATTGATGACCTGACCCATAGTGGCAAGTTCCAAAGTAAACCCTTTCATCTTGGAGATGAACTGAGTTGTGGTGAGTACAAGTTTCTTCGTGTTGATGAGGGCTCCGAGCAACTTTTCGATCTTGTACTTGGACTACAAGGAGAATATGTCCTTGGTAGAATCATGGACCATGACGGAATGCTCGTGCCTTATGACTTGGGTGAGCACAACTTGTGTCATGGTTTCGAGTAAGAATATCATGTCATGTGGATCCCTTGCGATCCATGACTATAGGCTAGACTTTGAACCGGGATCTTCTTTTTTACATCTTCAACCTCCATTTATTTCGCGAGTGTGTGATCAGAGCCATCAAGTACCACTGACATGCACACATCGTAGGCCAGTAGCACCCACACCCTCAAAAGAGAAAATTCTCTTGAGAAAGCGTCACTGATGAGGGGGGCCTAGACCCGCTGCCAAGGATACTACCGTTGTTGTAGAGGAGAGTGGCATGGGAGGGAGGATTGATAGATGGTTGTAGTTTTATGTCAATGGTTGTTGTGTTTTGGGTCTACGTATACATCATGAAAGAGAAGCAGTGATTACCATGTTGGAATGACATGAAACGATGAACCTGGTGGGGGCTCATGGTGATTTATAGGGTAGAAAAATCCCCTATCATGGTAGTAGATGAGGATTAGGCGTATAGGTGCTGTAATATGCCATAGTATATGTATACAGGTACAAGATGTTCAACGGGTATGCCTATGAACCATGTAAACTAAAAAAATTCCAACCAACTAGTTAGATTAAGGTTTAGGATTATTCATTGTAAAAAAGGTTTAGCCTTGTGATAACCCCCAAAGTGCAGAGGATAGCTATATCACCTTTCAATGTGGAAGCGGGTATCAAACCACATAAGAAAGAAGGTAAAATTCAAACTAGAGTGTCACAATTATAGTTATCTATGCACTAAACAAATTAAGGAAACAAAGGAGGAGGATTTAATTCAAGAAAATAAAATGTAACAAAGCAATAAATGTAAGAGAGTCCCAGTCCCTTGAATGCAAGAGGACAAGATAGACGTTTTTCTTTATGGGGACAATGGACCTACGTTCAATGCTTCACTCAATTCTCTCTCTCCAACAATGGTGGTGATCATGTTATGGATGATAAAGTACACATAATTGACATGTTTTAATGGCTAACATTTATACGGGCTACATAAGAGAAAGAAAGTAAGCTTATGTGTGATGTGTCACCCATCGCACATTTCTATCACTTGGGCTACGAATACTTATTCTCTTTTTACCTCTAGATGTGTGTGTATTAAAGGATGTGGTGCTAGTTGTCACGCAATAGTACCATTCCTGCCACTTGGCACACCCTCTACTACTACACACACCTATATACATCATATTTCTTTATATAGAAACACACTACAACACTACTGAGTTTTATATGTTGTGCATCTCGCTCCCTCTCATCTACCTACACTTGGTGATGTCAAACACCTAATGACATGGGCAAAAAAGGCATTACCATGATAACTCATGAATTAACATAAACAAACCAATGCATTAGTCATCATAATATATCTTCAGAGTATAACAAGTTATAAACGCGTGGCATGACAGTAAATGCATAATACGTATCATCTAATAGCACAATACACACAATAGGAATTGTTGGAAATATGCCCTAGAGACAAATAGTAGTAAGGACTATTATCATATTTCATATAGTTTATGATTAAGTTTTATATCATGCTATAACTGTATTGAGTGGAAACATCAATACACGTGTGATATACAAACAACCAGGGGTTCCCAGTGAAACTCTAGTCACTAGTTCATTGGTCAACAGATGATCATGTTTCCTGATTATGTGGCATTTATGCCAGTTGGAAATTGAGTCATCTCATTCCGAGAATGGATGATGAACCAATACCCAACCTAAACATCGTGACCCGATCATGTCACGAAGTTCAAGTTATTATGATTAGAAATGGATCCTCGTAGACTATTCCTTAGATCGTGAGGCCATATCAATCACTGTCTCCCGAGAGTGCTTAGATAGCATCAAGCGCCACTTGGTAATACAGTGGTTATAAAGGTGTGTTCAGGTACTCGGAGGAAACTGTAGAGGCAATATATGTCAAGAGCGGGACTTGTCCGTCCATGTGACGGGAAGATACTCAAGGGCCCACTCGGAGAGGTTATATCCAATAGCTGCGCAGCGTGTGATTTGATCATGGGGATATCACTAGTCGGAACGAGTCAAGTAGCATTGTTCAGTAACGAGATTGAACACGACATGGTGATGTCATTGATCAGATCTCGGTCAATGCCAGTATCGAGAGACAAAGGGAATAAGACACGGTTGTCCCGGTTCAAACGACAAAAGATCTTCATGGAACGCACAGGGGTCACATGGCCATCCAGGTCCCTCTGTCCATCATTGGTACGGGAGTGTCCCGACCATGTATGGAGTGTTCTCGAGCCGTGGGGTATCACGCTTAAGGGCTTGATGATGCTTAGAGAGTGTTTATAGGATTTTAGGAATCATCGAAGAATAGTAGAGAGAAAACCGGAAGGGTTTCGGTAAGTCCGGAGGATGTCCGGAGTGGAGGTGGAAGGTGTTCCATAGCCACGGAGGTTGAACAATATGTGAATGAATGTTAAATATTTATTTAATCATTTATTCATAATTATTTAATAAAGACAAAATCAATTTAAATGGTCAAAGGATTAATGGGCCAATTTCCGGAGGGAGAGGGCCCATTAGGGAAAGGAGAGAGGGAGAAGGGGCAAGGGGCTGGCCGGCTGGGCCTTGCCCCAGCCCCTCCCCCCCGCGCGGGGCCCACTAGGGTGGCCGGCGGCCTCCCCTCCCCCTCCTCTCCTTTAGTCCCACACCGGGACTTTCAGGGAGGTAGTACCTCCCCCCCCCTATATATAGTGGGTGTATTTGGCCAAAATAAATACACCAATAATGAATAAAGGTCTTCTCACTTGTGGGAGGACCTCTAATTGATATTTTCTCCCTCCCCCTCTCTCTCGTGACCGTGGTCCCAAGTCTGGACTGCGCGAACGAGAGACATTTTCACCGCGGAGCGCCGTCGCACTGTGGGATTCGGATCTGGGAGCTCTACTCCCGCAACTGCTGCTAGATCGAGGAAGCGAGAGTCATCGTTGATACATTGCAAATGTATCTATAATTTTTGATGTTCCATGCTTGGTTTTATCTACTTTCTTATGTTTTGTCCACACTTTCGAGTACTTTTCATATGATTTCTTGGACTAACCTATTAACAAGAGCCACAGTACCAGCTGCCTGTTTTCTGCTGTTTTTGGTTCCAGGAAAGTCAGAAAATGAATATTCTCGGAATTGGACGGGACAAAAGCCAAAGTCAGTTTTCCACCGAGGGACACATGGAGCCAGAATACGAGACGGAGAAGGGCTGGGGCCTGGCCACACCACCTGGCCGCGCGGCTAAGCCTGGCACGTGCCAAGGGGTGGTGTGGCCGCCTCCAGCACCCCCTCAGCCTCCCTTTCCGACTATAAGATGTCTCCGATACAGAAACACTAAGTACCCGATCAAAAATCCACGAAAGAGTCTGTAGCCACCATCGTCTCCATCCCTAGATCGGGAGGGATCTGAAGCTCTTCCCGGCACCCTGCCGGAGAGGGGAATTCACCTTGGAGGCCTTCTTCATCATCATGCAAGCCTCTGGTGTGATGCGTGAGTAGTTCATATTTGGACTATGGGTCCATGTAGTAGCTGGATGGCTGGTTCTCCTCCTTTGTGCTATCATGTTTAGATCTTGTGAGCTTCGTTCATGATCAAGATCATCTATTTGTAATTCTGCATGTTGTGTTTGCGGGGATCCGATGGATATTGAGATGCTATTTCAGATTGATTATTGATTCTATCATGTCTTTGTTATTTGTGATCTTGCATGCTTTCCGTTGTTAGTAGCTATCTTGGCCAAGTAGGTGCTAGCAACTCCAAGAGTTAGTATTTATGCTCGATAGTGGGTTCATGCCTCTGGTAATCTGGGGAAGTGATAGAAAGCTCTAAGGTACTAGATGTGATGTTGCTACTAGGGAGAAAACAACAATCTTTTGTTCACAGAACAATCATATTGTTTACTTTACACGCAATTCGTAATGCAATAATATGTTGCTTGAAACTTAATACTGGAGGGGGTTCGGATGATAACCTGAAGGTGGATTATTAGTCATAGATGCAGTTGGATGGCAGTCTATGTATAATGTTGTAATTCCAAATCAAGTCTCAAAGGAGTCAAGATGAGTAGTATATGCTTGTATGCTTTCTCGAGTTTGTCAATTGCCCCGCTGTGATTTGTTCACCCAACATGTTATCTATCTTAAGGAGATCCACCTCTAGTGAACTATGGACCCCGGTCCTTTCTTTTACAATCAATCAATTATTTACTGCTTTGTGTTTACTTTCTGCAAACTATTACTTTCTCCCATTCGATACGTTTAATCCTTTGTTTTCAGCGAAACCGGTGAGATTGACAACCTCATCGCAAGTTGGGGACAGAGTTATGTGGTTGGGTTGTGCAGGTCTCCACGTTGCTGCTGGCACTAGTAGTGCGCCCTACCAAGGCTCAACTAGCAACACCTTTTGGGTGTTTCCTTGCTCCTACTGGATTGATAACCTTGGTTTCATAACTAGGGGAAAACTTGCTGTTGTGCTCATCATACCTTACTCTTGGGGTTCCCCAATGAGCTCGATATATTTTGGGCCATCAAGCATATTTTCTGGCGCCATTGCCGGGGAGTCAAGGACATCTTCACAAGGGGAGTCCCTCATAACCAATCTCTTTACTTGTTCTTTTTGTTTTGCTTAGTTTATTTTCTGTTTTGTTTGCTTGTTTCTTTATCAAAAACACACACAAAATTAGTTTTACAAGTTTGCTTTCTTTATTAAAAACACAAAAAAATGATTACTCTTGAAAACACTAAGTTGTGTGACTTCACTAGCACCAACAACAATGATTTTATGAGCACACCTATTGCTCCACATGTTCCTGAAGCTACTTTCTTTGAAATAAAACCAGCTTTACTCAATCTTGTTATGAGAAAACAATTTTCTGGTATTGGTAATGAAGATGCTGCTGCTCATCTAAATAACTTTGTTGAACTTTGTGAGATGAAAAAGCATAAGGATATAGATGGAGATATTATTAAGCTTAAATTGTTTCCTTTCTCTTTGAGAGGAAAAGCTAAAGAATGGTTGAATTCCTTAACTAGGAATAGTATTGATTCTTGGACTAAATGCAAAGATGCTTTCATTGGAAAATACTATCCTCCTGCTAAGATTATATCTATGAGAAGTGAAATAATGAAGTTTAAACAATCTGATAATGAACATGTTGCTCAAGCTTGGGAAAGAATGAAATCTTTGGTAAAGAATTGTCCCACTCATGGACTGACTGCTTGGATGATTATCCAAACCTTTTATGCAGGATTGAACTATTCTTCAAGAAATTTATTGGATTATGCTGCTGGAGGTAGCTTTATGACCATTACTTTGGGTGCTGCAACAAAGCTGCTGGATAATATGATGGTTAAGTATTTTGACAGGCATACTGAGAGAGCTCCACAAGGTAAGAAGGTAAATTCTGTTGAAGAAACCTCCTCTCTGAGTGATAAAATTGATGTTATTATGTCTATGCTTGTTAATGGGAAGGCTCATATTGATCCAAGTAATGTTCCCCTAGCCTCTTTGGTTGCTCAAGAAGAGCAAGTTGATGTGAACTTCATAAGAAATAACAATTTTGGCAACAATGCTTATGGTAATAATAATTATAGGTCTTACCCTCCTAATAATGCTTATGGTTATAATGGCAAACCTGGAATACCTAGTGAAGGAAGAATTTTAGAAGTTGAAAGAGACACTAAAAACTTCATGCAAATGCAATATGAACAAAATAGGTTGTTTACTAAAACTATGGAGGAACAATCTACAATCTTGAAGAATATTAGTCATCAACTTGAGAGTTTGAATAGAGAAATTCCTAGTTTGCAATTGAAACTCTCTAATGCTGAAAGAAATATATCATCTTTGTCTGAGGCACAATCCTCTTTGATTAATAAAATGGCTGCTAAACCTGAAACTATTGATAATCCCTTTGCAGCTACTAATTCCATACAAGTTAGAATTGATGAAAATGTTAGACTATTAGCTGAATTGCATGCTAAGTGGGAGAGGGAAGATGAACTTGCTAGAAACATTAGTGTTTCTACTATCACTACCACTAGTGTTGAGGCTAGTAATAGCTCTACTACTTTAGATGATAAATTTGATTTTGATCTTGATGGTTGCAACATCTCTGAAGTAATTAAGTTCCTACAAAAGCTTGCTAAAAGTCCTAATGCTAGTGCTATGAATATGGCCTTTACAAAACACACTACTGATGCTCTGATAAAGATTAAAGAAGAAAAGATGAAACATAAAGCTGCTATTCCTATAAAACAAGAAGATGGTTGGGAACCCATCATTAATATGAAAGTGAATGACTTTGATTTCAAAGATTTATGTGATCTTGATAGTAGTGTTTCTATTATGCCTAGAAGGATTTATGATATGCTTGATTTGCCACCACTTGAAGATTGTTATTTGAATGTCTCACTTGATGATAATGCTAAAACGAAACTCATGGGGATTCTTAATGATGTTCTTATTATGGTTAACAATTCTTATGTCCCCGTTGATTTCTATGTTTTGGATGTTGAATGCAATGCTTCTTGTCCTATTACTTTGGTAAGACCTTTTCTTAGAACTGTTGGTGCCATTATTGATATGAAAGAAGGCACCATTAAATATCAACTCCCACTCAAGAAAGGTATAGAACGCTTCCCTAAGAAGAGAGAGAAGATTTATTTTTCCTCTCCTATGAAAACAAAATTTGCTCTTAATGCTTCTTCATTTGAGAACATTTAATTCTTTTTCTTGGTTCTTATGCCTAACTTAAAGGCGTTAAAGAAAAGTACTTATTGGGAGATAACCCAAAAGGTTTAGATGAGTCTTGGAAGTTATTACCTCTATAATAACTGCTCCTTATCCTTTTTATTTACTTTTTGTGCCAAGAGTAACCTCTAATGAGAGAGAAGTAATGATTAGGAAAGTTGGTGTCCCGAAACAGATTTCTGTGCTTCACCGTAAATACTCGTGTAAAATCTCTGAACGTCCTTTTGAGGCGTGAAATTTTGTGCTTCTGCCCCAGGTTGTTATCTAACTTTCGTTAGTTCAACACTTTTTGATTTGAGCAATAGAAGGTCTTTGAAAACATTCGTCTTTACCTGCTGGTCTGTTTTGACAGATTTCTGCCATTTTTTGTATTTGCTTCTTGTTAGTTCCTTTTTGAGTCCTTTTGGGGAATTGAGATTTTTGAGGGAAGTGCTATAGTAGCTAGTGTTTTATTGGTGTTATAACTGAACCTAAAGACTTATTATCTTGAGTGCACTAATGTTGCTAATAAAGTTTGTGTGAAGTTTTGTATGAAGGAAAATTTTCAGTTGTATGGAAGGAATAAGTAATGAGATGAAGGATGGACTAAAGCTCAAGCTTGGGGATGCCACGTGTGCACCCCAAGAAATATCCAAGAACTACAAGCTTCAAAGCTTGGGGATGCCCAAGGTATCCCCTTCTTCATCAATAAAAATCTCAGGTTTCTTCCAAACACTTCATTTTTATTGTTTCATGCACAGTTGTGTTGTTCTTGGAGAGTCTTCTTTTTCGATTTTGTTTTGGTTTTTCGTTTGCTTGGTTTGCTTAGTTTGCTGAATAAATTGGTTGGACCCCCTCTTTCATACATTAGTTTTCAAATAGTTTGGTTTGGATTGGAAAAGAGTAGGAAAGTTCATGCTTAAGTGGTAAAGAGAGCTTGTTTTTGACTATGATCTATGCTTTGTCATGCCATGCTTGATATTGTTTTGGCTTTATGCTTAGTATTCTTTGCTGCAGCATGACATGTTATAAACAATTGAGATTGCTTAATGAGCTTTGGATGAATCATGCGTTGTTTTAGCATATTAAAGCATAGTATTGTGGTATTCTCCTTTGATGCTTTATTTGGGTTGACTTGGCACATGCTCACACCCTGTTATGACTATCCAAAGTCACCATAGCCTTGATGATCCTTTAGTTTTCAACTTGTAATATCACTTTATGCTTTGATCAATGATGTTTTGTTGCTCTGCATGATTATGGCCATTATTGCTCTCTTAGTTTGTCGCTCCTAGTCTTTTGCTACCTTCCGTAACCAAGTATGAGTTCCACTCATGCATCCAACTCCTTAAACCAAGTTATTCCAAAGAGTCCACCATACCTACCTACTAGCTTATGCTATTCCAAGTATATTCTTGTTTTTGTCTACCTTCCAAATTAAATTTGTTATGTGAAAATTAGCGATTAAAGCTCTCACGAACTTGATGGCACACTTTAATTTTCTTGCATTTAATAAACTTGAACCATTGGGTCCTTCTTTGTTGCGTATATGTTTGCGCTTTATAAGTTGAAATTAGCAGAACCATGTATCATGGGGAACGCTTTCAACATTGCACTTGTACTTTGTACCCTGTTGATATTATGTTCTTTTGCTTATGGATCCCGGCGATGTGAAATAAAAGTGGAACTTATAAGTCATGGAGTTTGTATGTGTGTTAGAGAAACGCCTGGGCCGCTAGCCTAAGACATGCCTAATCATGGTGGAAACTTGCAGCATCACCATAATGAGCACTCTATGAAGCATCCTCAATAAAAACCTATGCAAATAGCAAATAAAAAGATCGTTGAGATGCTCATTTTCTGCTTGCCTTGTCATTTTGATTATGGGATAGCTCCTGTATCATGTGCACGAGGTACCCCGTTGGCGGTTCTTTATGATACATATGTACTTACAATGACAAGAGCTTACTCGTGACTAAATTTGAGTAGCATGAGGTTCGGTCTTCGTAAGTAAGGGGCATGAGATTTTGGCTTATAACTTGTCAATAATATCCTCTTAGTTGTGTCACTTTAACCTTAATCACCTTAAAGATGCTTATGATAGGGGGAATGAGAGCTGAAAGCTAACAAGTACCATAATTTTTGGAAGCTCTTTATGAGACTTGAATCCCTACTTCCTTCTATGAAGGCCTTTCTTTTACTTTTATGTTGAGTCTCCACCTTCTATCTTTATGCACCTTCTTTGAGAGCATAATGTCCATTCTTAGTTCTATGTGCATTGTCCCAAGACTAGTTGATTGATGCATAACTTGATATTGCTTGTTTTAAACTATTTGTATCTAGTCACTCTTATGAACTTTAAAGGTGTCCTATGCATATATGTTTTACTACTCTATGAGGGACAAGATGAATGCCATTATGTTATATTTTTTCTTTATGTGAAACAAACAAATGTCTTGCAAAGTATTGTTATTCATGAATCTTTTGTTTGTGCCTTTTCATGTTGCAACATAGTTGCTTTGTCTTATTGCTAGAACTTTGCCTTTTATGTTATGCTTGAAGTACTATGACCCCAGCTTTGAATGTTTTACAAATACTTTGATCAAGTTTATGATGGTGCATGTCACCTCAAAAATTATTCTTTCTTTTTATCACTTACCTACTCGAGGACGAGCAGGAGTTAAGCTTGGGGATGTTGATACATTGCAAATGTATCTATAATTTTTGATGTTCCATGCTTGGTTTTATCCACTTTCTTATGTTTTGTCCACACTTGGAGTAATTTTCATATGATTTCTTGGACTAACCTATTAACAAGAGCCATAGTGCCAGCTGCCTGTTTTCTGCTGTTTTTGGTTCCAGGAAAGTCAGAAAATGAATATTCTCGGAATTGGACGGGACAAAAGCCAAAGTCAGTTTTTAACCGAGGGACACACGGAGCTAGAATACGAGACGTAGAAGGGCTGGGGCCTGGCCAAACCACCTGGCCACGCGACCAGGCCTGGCCCGCGCGAGGGGGTGGTTTAGCCGCCTCCAGCACCCCCTCAGCCTCCCCTTCCGACTATAAGATGCCTCCGATACAGAAACCCTAAGTACCCGATCAAAAATCCACGAAAGAGTCTATAGCCGCTGTCGTATCCATCCCTAGACCAGTAGGGATGTGAATCTCTTCCCGGCACCCTGTCGGAGAGGGGAATTCACCCTGGAGGCCTTCTTCATCATCATGCAAGCCTCCGGTGTGATGCGTGAGTAGTTCATCTCAGGACTACGGGTCCATGTAGTAGCTAGATGGTTGGTTCTCCTCCTTTGTGCTATCATGTTTAGATCTTGTGAGCTCCGTTCATGATCAATATCATCTATTTGTAATTCTGCATGTTGTGTTTGCGGGGATCCGATGGATATTGAGATCCTATTTCAGATTGATTATTGATTCTATCATGTATTTGGTACTTGTGATCTTGCATGCGTTCCGTTGTTAGTAGCTATCTTGGCCAAGTAGATGCTAGCAACTCCAAGAGTTAGTATTTATGCTCGATAGTGGGTTCATGCCTCTGGTAATCTGGGGAAGTAACATAAATCTCTAAGGTACTAGATGTGCTGTTGCTACTAGGGAGAAAACAACAATCCTTTGTTCATAGAACAATCGTATTGTTTACTTTACACGCAATTCGTAATGCAATAATCTGTTGCTTGCAACTTAATACTGGAGGGGGTTCGGATGATAACCTGAAGGTGGATTATTAGTCATAGATTCAGTTGGATGGCGGTCTATGTATAATGTTGTAATGCCCAATCAAGTCTCAAAGGAGTCAAGATGAGTAGTGTATGCTTGTATGCTTTCTCGATGTTTGTCAATTGCCCCGCTGTAATTTGTTCACCCAACATGTTACTATGTTAAGAAGAGCCACCTCTAGTGAACTATGGACCCTGGTCCTTTCTTTTACAATCAATCAACTGTTTACTACTTTGTGTTTACTTTGTGCAAACTATTACTTTCTCCCATTCGATACGTTTAATCCTTTGTTTTCAGCAAAACCGGTGAGATTGACAACCTCATCGCAAGTTGGGGACAGAGTTCTGTGGTTGTGTTGTGCAGGTCTCCACGTTGCTGCTGGCACCGGTAGTGCACCCTGCCAAGGCTCAGCTAGCAACACCTTTGGGATTTATAACCTTGGTCCTACTGGATTGATAACCTTGGTTTCATAACTGAGGGAAAACTTGTTGCTGTGCTCATCATACCTTCCTCTTGGGGTGCTCCAATGAGCTCGATATATTTTGGGCCATCAATCGTCAGGCACCGGACGTGTGTAACTCCCCGCGAGGTGTCACACTTGAGGCACTCAAGTCGTTGGAGCCAAGGGAGCGCCAGGACTTCATCACGACCTTGAGGTCGGCTTCGGCTCATCTACATCAACCACACTCTCCTGAGCGTTAACAACGCTTTTCGGTCTTCAAGGGTAAGTTCGCAAAAAGCCCCTCCCGTTACTGTATTACTAATAGATAGGTCCTGGCAGCTTCAGGGGGTCAGGGGCATAGGGTAAAAATTATTGTTTTCATGCGCGGAACCCCAACAGTGGTATCTGAAATAGATCGTATGGGCACCTAGGGGGGGTGAATAGGTGCTACACCAAATTTTAATACCTTTTCAATTTTAGGCTTAGCACAAAGGGTAAATTCTCTAGATAAACTCTTAGGTGGAATTTCCCTATATGCAAACCTATCTACTAGCGTGTAAAGAGCGAGTGGAAGAGGAACGGGTAAATCCTAGTGAAACACGCGGAGACACAAGATTTGTTTGACCGCAGTTCCTTCCTTGTTAAGGGAAGTACGTCTGCGTTGGAGGGGTGGGTGGTACTAAGACCACCACACCACAATAGGCCTCACCCTATTCTCCGATGGATCTCGCCACCAAAGGCCTGATCCACCTTTCCACTATAGGTACCCTTCGAGGAGGGCACCGGCGCCTTTACACAACTAGCAGGGCAACAACTCCACAAACAACTTGGAGGCTCCCGAAATGACAACTAGCTGCCACAAGAACAAAGTTATCAAATACAATGAACAAGATCTAGGTATTGACAAGAATACTAGATCAGGGATTTCTCCAAGTGAATGGAGAGGAGTTGAAGCGCTTGATTCGTGATGATGATGATGAACTTCTCCTCCTTCAATTCCCCCAAAGATCAAGACCTTCGGGTGGTTGAAGTGGGAGATCGAGCATGAGAGCTCTTGCACAATGTCTGGACAATTTCGAATGAATCAAGAGTTCTAAACGTTGGGAAAGAAGGGGTATTTATACCCCCCTTCAAAAACCAGCCGTTGGACACTTTGGGGGCTGGATTATCCTGCCCAAGTGAGGGCCCGATTATCCGGCCTGGGGAAAACACCGCCCCAGACTCGAATATCCGGCAGATAATCTGCCCCCTATCAGAGCGTCGTGCCGAGCTTGCCCTTGATCAACTCCTAGGGGCCGTATTATCCGGTCCTACGTGAAGGCCGGATTATCCGGCCTGGGGAGGAAAAACCGCCCCAGTTCGGATTTGCCGGGAGAAAATCCGACCGGATACCGAGCGACGCGCCTTGGCTCCTTTTGCTCAAAAACTGGGGGCCGGATTATCCGGCCCATGCGACAGCCGGATTATTCGGCCTGGGGAGGAAAAACCTCCCAGTTCGGATTTTCCGGGAGAATATCCGATCGGATACCGAGCGACGCGCCTTGGTTCCCTTTGAGCAATGAGGTAGGCCAGATTATCCGGCCCATGGTGGGGCAGATAATCCGCCCCCCCCTCAAAGCTTCCTGCACACTTAACGCACATGAATAATCTCCGCAGTAGTGTTATCTAACACGCAAAATATAGGAAAACATGAAATGTTCTTTAATCTCCCCCTTTTTGGTGTTAGATGACAATACCAGGATTTGCAGGAGAAAGTCACAAGAAAAACAGTAATAACCATGAAAGAGACTCCCCCTCAATGTGTGCATAATAGAATTTTGCATTGGAATATAAATGCACACAAATGGGTGAATCTATTCCATAGACATATGAGAAACATAAACATACCACCGAGGTATAGGGAAGGCATCCTTGACATAAGCCACAATTATTACCGGATAACTAATATAATCGCCTTCCGTGATAAAAACCTCCAGCAATAGGATATGAATAGATAGATCCATAAGAATAATCCATGAGATGAAATCCATAGGCATAATCCAGACAACCACATAGAGTCTCAAACAACCACAAACCACAAATTCAAAGTTCAACACTAAATGGGAATAAGCAAGAAAACGACGAATAGAAAAATGCAAGTGCTTATGCCCGACCCATGAAAATCCACGAATATCCTAATAGAACTACTTCTCCCCTTTGGCATCAAGACACCAAAAAGGGAGAAGAGTGATGCTAGCGCCCCACGGGATCACTCGTAGTCCTCGTCCTTGTCCTCGTCTTCATTATCATCTTCATCCTCATCTTCAAGCTCCTTGGTGTCACCTTCCTCATCCTCATCATCAGCTGTAGGCGCAGAGGGGAACAAGTGACGCTCCAGCTCACCATAGTTCAACCCGGAGGAAGAGTTCCACCGAGCATACGGTGTGGGAGGAGTAGGAGCCGGAGGATCACCCGAAGCACCGGACACATGGTGGAGAATGAGCTGCTGGGAGTGAGCCCACTCATGGCGCTGCTTGTATGCCTCGTACTGACCCTTGCGCGTGTCCACTCCCATGCACAGTATGTTACGCTGGAACCAGTTCAGCTGCTTGATCTCACGGGCAACGGGAGGCACAGGGGGCCTGCGAGCATCCCTCATGAGGCCCTCAGGAGCAGAGGAGGGGTGAGAGGTCTTCTGAACCTTGTTGTAGATCTTCTTGGCCTTATGCACAGAGTCAATGTGGAACTCCTCAGCAAGAAGCAGGTGCCTGATAAGCATCATAATGTAGGGTGCATAGGGAATGGACAGACGGTTGAACATAGCATCAGTCAATTCATGGTAAATGAAGTCCATGACATCTAGCCTGTACTGCACCGACTCGTCCTCGCAAGAGGCAACCTCATGAGAAAATTGAAGTAGCTGAACATGGTGACCACGGATGATGTCATTGTTACCCCCACTCGGAGTAATGGAGTCACAGAAGAGACCCACTAAGGAAGCATAAATGGGAGCAAGGCCAGCCAGAGTGCCCACAATGCCATTGTCCACATTGCAAGGAGAGAGAGCTGCATCTTTGTTGGGCTTCAGCTGGGTGATGATGCGGTGGCCACTGGCTCTATCCATGCCGCGGAAAGAGTATCCAAGAACCTCAGCAAACACGTGAAAATCAGCAGTCATAGGCCTGTCATGAGTCATCCACTTCATAGTGCGATGCTCATCCCCACAAATAACCAAAGTGGAGAAGAACTGCTTCACCATCTCAGAGTCAAAGGAGCACTGGAGAGACATGAGATGGTGCAGCCCCATCCTCTCAGCCACAAACATCGCATCCGCAAGATGAGCCTTCTCCAAAGCATCAGCAAGTACCAGTGGGTGCATAAGCCTAATGTTCAGCCTGGCATACACATCTTCATAGATACCTTTATGTTCTGCACACCAAAAACGAGTATCCCCCAGCTCATCATCATGAGGCAGCTCAGCAAACAAGTCACGGTGACGGATGGAGGAATAGGTGGCCGCATCCAAAGTCCTGTAGTTGATCTTGGGCTCCTTACCCTTCCTCTTGAACACCCCCTTCCTAGTCCTCTTTGCTTGTTCAGCCATGCACTTCTCTTCGTTCTTTCTTCTCCTCAACTCAACTTTGTCCACTAAGTTACCCTGTCCGTCGTCCCGAAAGTATTTGGCGCGAGGGTGGCGCTTGTAGGTCTTGGGAACACTGGAACCACCTGTGAGGAGAATAAGGGCGATAGCAAGGGGATAAGCATACACACAAGTCCAGGAGAGAGCATGAAAAAAATAGTCAAAAAGTTCATAGGACAAATCTACTCAATGCATACTCCATAGTGAAACTGAACCAACATCGAATCTGTCAGGCCGTATTATCCGGCCTGGCCAGGGGCGGATAATCCGGCCCTGGCAGAAAATTTCGATTTCACCTAGACTGAATGCAAAAAAGTAGATCAGGCCTAGAAACTGCAAGACTATGATTTCTATGCGAAAACGCATCCTTCTAGACAACGTTCCACCCAACAAGTACCACATCTAGCAAAAGATGGGGAGAGAGGGAGTTACCCTCACTCATTGGAGGAAGAACACGGAGGAGAATGTACCCGGAGGCGCGGAGAAGAAGATCCAGGGAGGCCAGGAAAATCCGGTGGCCGGATAGGCTCCAGGGAGGGTAGGGGACGGCAAACAGCGACTAAGGAGGAGGAGAGGGTTGGGGGAGAAGTGCTGCTCGTTATGAGCCCTTCCCCCTGATCCCTGCCCTTTTTAGACGAAATCCGCCAGGGCTGGATTATCCGGCCTACACTTGGGCCGGATTATCTGGCCTCAAATCTGGAATTCTGTTGCACATAGAACCAGGCCCGTGCGTCCCCAAACAACACCCCCACAAGGTGTACAAGGGACTTGCGTACTAGAATAGATGGCTTAGGGGTAGGGAAAGGCTTAGGATTAATAGAGCCAAACTAAGATGGTACTAGACACTCAAAATTGCAAGATCCAAATCAAATAAAAGCCAAGATTGAGTGTGATTCCCATAAGAACATGAGATAGCAAAGAACAGCCAAAAGATCCAATTCTCCTCAAGGGAGAGGGCGGTGGCCAAATCCACCTTGTTGGAGTGTAAGGTGTGACACCGCGAAGATATATCTTGGGTTCACGACCAATACTCATCAACAAGCTCACACATCACAAAATGATATTAAGAGAAATGATTTATCTTGCTTTTGGCATTATGGGGGGAGGGTTAGCCCAATGAGTTAGGACCACACTCCTCCTATATCCATGCCCACACCTAGACCAAAGAAGGATTGAGATGTACGAGTGAGTGCATGGGTAATCAAGACAAGCTCCTGGAATCAATGATATTTAGCTCATTCCTCAAGTAGCAGAATCTTGCTTCATCAAGTGGCTTTGTAAAGATATCCGCAAGTTGGTTCTTCATGCTCACAAAGGATAGATCAATATCGCCACGAGCAACATGGTCTCGAATAAAATGATTCCGAATCGCAATATGCTTCGTCCTTGTGTGCTGAACAGGATTGTACGCAATTTTGATTGCACTTTCATTATCACATAAAAGAGGCACTTTGTCACAATTGACACCGTATTCGTTTAAAGTTTGCCTCATCCACAATATTTGAGTGCAAGCGCTGGCAGCAGCAACATATTCATCTTCGGCGGTGGAGAGAGAAATACAATTCTGCTTTTTAGATGACCAACATACAAGAGATCTTCCCAAGAATTGACAAGCTCTAGAAGTGGATTTCCGATCATCCTTATCACCAGCCCAATCTGAGTCAGTATAACCACATAAAGAGAAACTGGAGCCCTTGGGATACCAGAGACCAAAGTTAGGGGAATGAACCAAATATCGAAAGATCCTCTTGACCGCCACTAAGTGGCTTTCTTTAGGAGCTGCTTGATACCTTGCTCACACTCCCACACTCAACACGATATCGGGTCTAGATGCGCAGAGGTAAAGAAGAGAGCCGATCATGGACTGGTATACCTTTTGGTCCACATCTTTACCATGTGGGTTAAGTTCAAGATGACATTTTGTTTGCCTCGGAGTGGCGACCCCTGCAAAACCATCATAATTAGTCTTTTCATTGGTAATGTTGCTAGTCTTTGGTTGAGTAGTCTTGCTCTTCTTCTTCTTCTTCTTCTTCTTGTTTTTCTTGTTCTTTGTCTTGGGGATGTACCCAAGACCTTCTTTACTATTGTTTGTCCTTTGCTTGCTCAGTATCTCATCAATAACTTATTTACCTTTGTGTTGACAACTTCTTGCAAGGTCTTCTTTTCCAGAGGATGAAGTGGAGGTACTTGGCACATCATACCGTTTCAATTGAGTTTGGAGCTGGTCATGAGACTCATTTAAAGTAGAATGATCACTCTTCAATGCCTTGTGAGCACTTTCAAGATTATCAAACTTCTCCAAAAGTCTAGCATGAACAGCCCCAAAGTCAATCTTTTCTTTCTTTAGTTTCTTTACCTTGGCAAGAGCATGGTCATGTTCTTTGATGAGCTGAGCCACAACTTCTTCCTGTGACTCCTCAATGGATTCGAGTCTCTCTTCCAAAGATACTCGAGTTTCCTCTTCCTCTTCCAATGCATTCTTCAAAGAAGCTATCTCCAAGGCATCTTGTCTTTCAATTCTGCCCTTTTCTTCAAGAAGATCTTCGGCTTGAGCAAGTTGACTCATAAGAGCATCAAAATGGAGTTTGTGCTCACCTTGCAGGTTAGTGAAAAAAGTATCCAAAGAAATAACTTCTTCTTTCATTTTAAGACTGTCATGATCATCCATATCCAAAATTATGTTAGTCTTAGGAAATGAAGAGCTAGAAGATGATACCTCGACCCTCTTGCCATTAGGCAAGTGGCGTTGTTGTTGATGACGTTCTCGTTTGGCGAGTCGAAGAGAGATGAAGGAGTCGATGTGGTGGCTATAGCAGCCACCTCGTGGGAACTATCATCATCCTCTTCATGTTCACTCGTAGAGGAGTATTCTTCTTGTGCAACTAAGACGATCTTGGGTTGCTTCTTGAAGGGGCCATTCTTCTTAATATATGGCTTCTTCTTAGGTGCTTTAGATTTCTCTTTAAGAATGAGCCTACCACCATTGTCTTCTCTATTTTGATATGGACACTCGGCTACAAAGTGCATTCTATCTCCACAGCCGTAGCAAGTTCTCAATCTTGGGCCACTTTCTCTTCTTCCATTTGACCCGTTCTTGCGCTCAAGTTCCGACTTGTCTTTGACAGGGTCCTTCCAAAAGTTCCTTGCATAAAACGCCATGTACTCACCATGAGCACGTTTGACTTCATTGGGGAAGTCCATGGAGGCCCCCTCAAAAGCTCTTTCATCTTCCTCTTGCTCAACAACGTTGGCTTGAGAGCCACATTGACACCCTTTTGCATTCCAATGGCCCGAGCACGGGCATCTTCAGCATTCTTTGCTGCCACTTTGAATGACGCCATTTCTTGTATGACTTCATTGGATGTCATTTGATGGTAGTTATGTCTACCTTGTAGGCTCTTCAAGTCCGTTGGCTTGAAAGGCATTAAGGCACTCACATATTTACTTTTTATCCATGCATCACCAATGTGAGTGGCCCCATGCTTTCTAAATATTGTTGCGATGCCCTTGAGTCTTCTATACATGTCCTCATGGTTTTCACCATCCAACATGTAGAATCCCTCAGCTTCATTACTAAGGGCATCATACCTATTCCTTCTCATGCTTTCATTCCCAATAAAGAGATCTGTAAGAGCATCCCAAGCTTCTTTAGCTGTGTTGAGATGTTCAATGTGTGGCATGTCCTTGGGACCCACACCCAGCTGTATCATGTGGAGAGCGGTGGCATTCAACTGGTTGTCCATAACTTCTCTTCTTGTTAGGTTGGTTTGATCTCCAATATGAAGACCCTCTGATAATCCTCCAAAGTTCAATAGAGGAGCTGCAAACATGAGATTTCATTAAGAATTGCCATTGATTGAAAGAGGATGCAGTGAGCTTGGGTGGGTATTGTTTATATGAGGATGAGGGATAGGTGGGTCGGGGGAATATACGTGGCGAACCTCACTATATTCCTCCTTACCACTTCCCTTATTGGAGGTGGAACCATTAAGTTTTTCACCTTCCACATCATCATCCTTGGATCCGGTATTACCCTATTCCTTAGATGATGGTGTGACAGCCTCAGAGGAGGATGGAGATGGGGTTATGGATGATGCGAGGCGAGCAATCATTTGATTCATCTCCTCCATCTTGGCCTCAAAGGATTTCAACAAGGTTGTTTCCAACGTCTTGAGATCATCCATTGTGACCTTATCCACAACCTCATTCCCATCATCCTTGGTACCCATACTACTCTTAGGATGTTAAGCACGAATTAAGAGCCGAGGCTCTGATACCAATTGAAATGGATCGTATGGGTACCTAGAGGGGGGGTGAATAGGTGCTACACCAAATTTAAATACTTTTTCAATTTTAGGCTTAGCACAAAGGGTAAATTCTCTAGATAAACTATTAGATGGAATTTCCCTATATGCAAACCTATCTACTAGCGAGTAAAGAGCGAGTGGAAGAGGAACGGGTAAACCCTAGTGAAGCACATGGAGACATTGGATTTGTTTGACCGCAGTTCCTTCCTTGTTAAGGGAAGTACGTATGCGTTGGAGGGGTGGACGGTACTAAGACCACCACGCCACAATAGGCCTCACCCTATTCTCCGATGGATCCCACCACCAAAGGCTTGATCTACCTTTCCAGTATAGGTACCCTTCGAGGCGGGCACCGGCGCCTTTACACAACTAGCGGGGCAACAACTCCACAAACAACTTGGAGGCTCCCAAAATGACAACAAGCTGCCACAAGAACAAAGTTATCAAATACAATGAACAAGATCTAGATATTGACAAGAATACTAGATCAGGGATTTCTCCAAGTGAATGGAGAGGAGTTGAAGCGCTTGATTCGTGATGATGATGATGAACTTCGCCTCCTTCAATTCCCCCAAAGATCAAGACCTTCGGGTGGTTGAAGTGGGAGATCGAGAATGAGAGCTCTTGCCCAATGTCTAGACAATTTCGAATGAATCAAGAGTTCTAAACGTTGGGGAAGAAGGGGTATTTACACCCCCCTTCAGAAACCAGCCGTTGGACACTTTGGGGGCCAGATTATCCTGCCCAAGTGAGGGCTGGATTATCCGGCCTGGGGAAAACACCACCCCGGACTCGGAATATCCGGCAGATAATCCGCCCCCTATCAGAGCGTCGCGCCGAGCTTGCCCTTGATCAACTCCTGGGGGCCGGATTATCCGGTCCTACGTGAAGGCCAGATTATCCGGCCTGGGGAGGAAAAACCACCCCAGTTCGGATTTTCCGGGAGAAAATCCGACCGGATACCGAGCGACGCGCCTTGGCTCATTTTGCTCAAAACAGGGGGCCGGATCATCCGGCCCATGCGACAGCCGGATTATCTGGCCTGGGGAGGAAAAACCGCCCTAGTTCGGATTTTCCGGGAGAAAATCTGACCGAATACCGAGCAACGCGCCTTGGCTCCCTTTGAGCAATAAGGTAGGCCGGATTATCCGGCCCTTGGTGGGGCGGATAATCCGGCCTCCCTCAAAGCTTCCTGCACACTTAGCGCACATGAATAATCTCCACAGTATTGTTATCTAACACGCAAAACATAGGAAAACATAAAATGTTCTTTCAGTATCAGAGCTAGATCTATGCGTAGTAATGCTAGTACGGGTAGAACACACGAGATGTAGCATGTGAGTGTTGATCTTTTAGTTGTTACCGTCCCACGTGTACTTATGTATACTACAGTAATTCTTGATGAAGTGGCCCCTAACCGACTTTAGGCGTTCATTCGCGAGACTGGTCCATGCTTGACATACGGCTTGTACCGTATAAAGTGGCTTAGGGGGGTGTCTATCTCTCTCGCATTAGTTGGTATACCATTTGCAACGGAGGACCCCGAAAGGGGTGTTGTAGAGACAACTACTTGATCAGCGTTGTGCTGAAAGTTCGTAGGTAAGAACGGTTCTTGTGCGAAAGCCCATCCAGCCACGTAAAACATACAAAGATAAAGTAGAGGCGTCTAACTTTGTTTTGCAAGGGGGCGTTGCTTTATGATATGGTTGTGGCAAAGCTAAAGTGATTACCTTTTGTTACGTAGTAGTAGATAGTCACGAAGGTGACGGACTACCACGCCGGAATGACAGTCGTACCCTGGTGTCTACGGCGCCGGAACCCTAGCGCCGGAATCCGGTGACGATGGATGGAGATCACGACGTGAAGGACCATATCACATCGCATTTACATTCAATGTTATTGTTTGTATATCTTATTGTTCTAGTATTAGATAATCAACGGTAGCCTAATAAGATGATTCCTGTTAAAATTACCAACGATTGTGTTCCCCCTTAGTGTGCACCACCAAGAAAGTTCTTCGGTATGAGGCGATCTAGGGTACATGCTTGGGTGTCAGACATATCTATGTTCGCATACAGTGGGTGTAAGTCATGTTGCACAGCGAATACACTAAGGTTGAGTTGGCGAGCCTAGCACGCCATAGAAGCGTGGCCTCGGAACACGGATGGTCGAAAGATCAAGCACGGGTTGCATGAATGATGTGACCAACGTTTAGCGTCCACCTTTGAACCCACATCGATGGTCGTGTCAATCGGGGGAGATGTGAATGATAGGGGTCGTGTTATCACTAGGAACCCTTGTGGGGATAAGTGTTTCTCAGTGGAGTTATTATTAACTCATTTAATTATAAACTTAGTCTAAATTCCTTTTGCAATTATAAATGTAGATGGCACCTTTCCTGTTGACGATTGATTGGTTAGAAAGAGAGAAGCTCAGATTAGATGGATCAAACTTCTCCATATGGGTTGCACGTCTCCACGTTCTTCTTAGCAAGAATGACGTGGTCGACTACATACTCGACAGGATGGATTTGGATCAGCCTACTGACCTAGAGACCCCAGAACAGCAGAAAGACCGCTATCTCCGTCGTGAGATGGCCTCCTTCATTTCAGTTACCATGCATTTCGGAATGGTGGATGAGTTGTGGCCTTTCGTGGGTGATGTCAACCCTCGTTCGGTGATGCTACAACTTAGGACACATTTCGTGGAACAAGCACACATATGGGAGCATGAGCTGATGGGAGACTTCCTCTCCATTAAGATGGAGGAGAACTCATCACTGAACAACCACTTGGAGCGCATGCATGATGTGTACATGAGGCTTGCATACTTCCAGAATAGCTGGATGACGAGCTCTTTTGCAAACGACGTTGTGCTGCGGTCCCTGCCACCCAGCTACCAAGCACAAGTCAGGACTTGCGTAATGAGGGGCGACGCAGAATCAATGGAGTTCCACCGGTTTGTGACACATCTCAGGAATGTGTTGGTTGAACTAGATGTCGCTCAGGTCATCAATGACAAAGGTATATATTTGATATACATTTTTATAAATGTTATAATCTTGCAAACACATTTGCAGTGTTAAGTATATCTGATACTTGTCCTGTTTTGCTGAAAACAGGTCCTTCTGCATGAGAGGTGCTTGCTGGAGAGGAGGTGACGTTGCATGTTGATGGCGAGCATGATGATGATGGCCGACGACACTCTCTCTCGACATTTATCACTTAGTTTATGTTTTAGGATGATTATTGTAATCAAAAGATTTTGAACTTTTTTATTGTGTCTCACACTTTGTGAGACGGTTATTCATATGAGTTTATAACAAATAGTTGTTCCACTTTTATGAATGATTTCTATTCGTGTTCATATCTTGTTTGATTATGTGTGAATTATCCTTGTTGTTTGAAACTAATTGATAATGCATGAACATTTGTAAAATATTAAAATGCCTTAAAATACCCAACTTAAATGATATTTCATTACGGAATGAAAACCATTGTTTAAATTCAAAGTTATGTGATAATATGTGAAAGTCATTCGATTTCTTATCACATATATATCATGCCTAAGTTCGGCAAAATAACTTGAACACCATGTATTACTTGAATACAAAGTGGTTAATGAATTGTTAAAAGTAAATACATATTCGATGTATTGTGTTTTAACAAAAATGGTAATTATCATAATATGATTGTTTAAATGTGTAAAGAAGTTCACCAAAGGAAACATGAATATGAAACTATTTGATTTGATCAAAGAGTTTCATCAATAAAAGGGTGTAAATATAAAAGAGAATCTAATTACTATGATTTGATCAATAGTAATGAAATTCAACTTTATAAGAATGGAATAAAAGAAATTGTGGAACGCAAAACGTTTTGAAACGTAAAAATGCAAAGCATCACAATGTGATATTAGATATGAAAGTGGGTGAATAGAAGGCACCAAATAAATCGTTGTAGTGAAGATGTAGAGACCATTAGTTCAAAATAGTTAGCACTCAATTAGAATGTAGTGAACCATTTGAATTCGTGAAAGTTTTAGGGTTATTCGATATAACCAAAACAATAGCGAATAAGTCCTTGTAGAGTATTCATTGGAAACTTTGAATACGGAATCCATTACTGAAACCAAAAGGAAAGCAAGATTCGTACTACTTGGATTTTGGTGCATTCTTAAGAAAGCTCACTTCTAGTGATGTTTCTCAATTATGGGGAAATAGAAAAATAGTGTAAAACACGATGAGGATTCAAAATCCTGCATCAGAGTGTTGAGAAGCGCAACGGACAAACGTTCCTGAACGATTCTCTTCACAGAAGGAAAGAATCAATGATATTGATCATTTTATTTTCCCCACTAGTGTTTTCACTACATGAAGTAGGATTCAAAATGAAATCCATATCTAGCATGGAGACATTTGAGAATCATTTGTCATGATTATTGGAATATGACATACCTACAAACTACTAAGGAAATAATGGTAATCTAGAATTATGAGAAATCCTAGAAGCAAACTTCCCTTGAGATTAGAAAGCAATTCGTTGCTGAATCTCACAAGTAAAAGGGGTTACTTGAATTTTCCCAAATGACTGCAAATCCATAGTGGAAAAGGGGGTGAATGACAAAAGCACAATTTGTCAAGTTTGGACAAATTTCAAATGAATTTGATTCATGTGTGCTAAATGTCTAGTGGATTTAAACACTAGTAACAGTACTAGTATCTCATAGTAAATCTCCAAGTTTGATATTCGATCAAAGGATTTTGAAGTTGTTCAAAACAGTGAGTGGATATGCAATTTGCATAAAATTGAGTGGGAGCTATGAAAGTCTTCCTGAAACAATATGTGATTGACATATTTTTGAGTGGGAGCAATATAAGTCTCAAATTCAAATATGTAGAAACATATTTTGAGTGGGAGCTTATAGGAGTAATTCTTAAGTATGTTAAGAATAAAAGCGCAAATACTTATAAATAATGATTTATAAGATGTAAAAGTTGATAATAGGTGTATTATGATATTATGTAGTATTCCTTAAGGGGTTATGAAAAGGGTTTCGGAATAGAAGTTAATTAAGGAACTAGTCCTTAATAACTTAAATTAAGTTAAAGTCAAGTAGAAAGCAAGGTGAATAAAGACATCGAAAGTTGCATAGAGTGCACTGGTGTTTCGATGAATACATTTATAATAATAGATAAGGGTACCATCTAAACCGTTGTATAATGTTATGGAGGGGCTAGTTCGCTTTTAACGTAGAATGATGTGTCCCAGGACACAATGCCCATGAGAAAGCCCTCGAGGTTGATCTAAAGTCACTGTAGGCTCCTGGAATCAGGCCTCGTTCTGCTGCCATAACGACGATGCATACACACAGATGCTATCATGTGATGAGAAAGTATTAATGTCAATCAAGGTGACATGAGTAAGTTGCAAAGGATTTGGGACTATAAAGTACAGACCCAAGACTCAACCTCTTCCATGAGCAAGCATGTTCAGGGTACCGGATATATGGTGCCAAAGATTGAGAACAAATGCAACTAGTGTATTTGTACTCTAGTGCAAGTGGGAGACTGTTGGAAATATGCCCTAGAGACAAATAGTAGTAAAGAATATTATCATATTTTATATAGTTTATGATTAAGTTTTATATCATGCTATAACTATATTGAGTGGAAACATCAATACACGTGTGATATACAAACAACCAGGGGCTCCCAGTGAAACTCTAGTCACTGGTTCATTGGTCAACAGATGCTCATGTTTCCTGATCATGTGGCATTTATGCTAGTTGGAAATGGAGTCATCTCATTCCGAGAATTAGATGATGAACCAATAGCCAACCTAAACATCGTGACCCGATCATGTCACGAAGTTCAAGTTACGATGATTAGAAATGGATCCTCGTAGACTATTCCTTAGACCGTGAGGCTATATCAGTCACTATCTCCTGAGAGTGCTTAGATAGCATCAAGCTCCACTTGGTAATACAGTGGTTATAAAGGTGTGTTCAGGTACTCGAAGAAAACCGTAGAGGCAATATATTTCAAGAGCGGGATTTGTCCGTCCATGTAACGGGAAGATTCTGAAGGGCCCACTCGGAGAGGTTATATCCAATAGCTGCGTAGCGTGTGATTTGATCACGGGGATATCACTTGTCGGAACGAGTCAAGTAGCATTTTTCAGTAACAAGATTGAACACGAAATGGTGATGTCATTGATCAGATCTCGGGCAATGCAAGTATCGAGAGACAAAGGAAATAAGACACGATTGTCCCGGTTCAAACGACGAAAGATCTTCGTGGAACGCACAGGGGTCACATGGCCATCTAGGTACCTCTATCGATCATTGGTGCGGGAGTGTCTCGACCATGTCTGGAGTGTTCCCGAACCATGGGGTATCACGCTTAAGGGCTTGATGATCCTTAGAGAGTGTTTATAGGATTGTAGGAATCGCCGAAGAATAGTAGAGAGAAAACTGGAAGGGTTTCGGTAAGTCCGAAGGATGTCCGGAGTGGAGGTGGAAGGTGTTCCATAGCCACGGAGGTTGAATAATATGTGAATGAATGTTAAATATTGATTTAATCATTTATTCATAATTATTTAATAAAGAGAAAATCAATTTAAATGGTCAAAGGCTTAATGGGCCAATTTCTGGAGGGAGAGGGCCCATTAGGGAAAGGAGAGAGGGAGAAGGGGCAAGGGGGCTGGCCGGCTGGGCCTAGCCCCCCCCGCCCCCCCCCCGCGCGGGGCCCACTAGGGTGGCCGGCGGCCTCCCCTCCCCATCCTCTCCTTTAGTCCCACCTCGGGACTTTCAAGGAGGTAGTACCTCCCGTCCCCCTATATATATTGGGGGTATTTGGCCAAAATAAATACACCAATAATCAATAAAGGTCTTCTTACTTTTGGGAGGACCTCTAATTGATATTTTCTTCCTCCCCCTCTCTCTCTCGTGACCGTGGTCCCAAGTCTGGACTGCGCGAACGAGAGACATCTTCACTGTGGAGCGCCGTCGCGCTGCGGGATTTGGATCCGGGAGCTCTACTTCCGCAACTGCTGCTAGATCGGGGAAGCGGGAGTCATCGTCAGGCACCGGACGTGTGTAACTCCCCGCGAGGTGTCGCACTGGAGGCACTCAAGTCGTTGGAGCCAAGGGAGCGCAAGGACTTCATCACGACCTTAAGGTCGGCTTCGGCTCGTCTACATCAACCATGCTCTCCTGAGCGTTGACAACGCTTTTCGGTCTTCAAGGGTAAGTTCGCGAAAAGCCCCCCGTTACTGTATTACTAATAGATAGGTCCTAGCAGCTTCGGGGGTTCAGGGGCGTAAGGTAAAAATTATTGTTTTCATGCGCGGAACCCCAACAGGAATTATATAGATCGATTGCTCTGTAATCATATAGGGCTGCTCATACAGACTATAGCAAATGATCATACATAGAGATATTGCATCAAGTTACAACCACAACCATAAACCCATAGTCCAGGCGGTATAATAATCCCCTCTCATGATGGAGAGCGACGTGGAGGTGTTGGAGAGGCAGCCGGAGGCGATCCTGACGGTGGTTCCCCTTCCAATCATCCTCTGACGGTGGCTAGTTGGCTCTCCGTTACGGTTTCGATCTCCGCCTCTTCCTGTCGCGAGAAGAAACCCCGGAAGGTATATGTAGGTGATATTAGGTCAATATGAACGTGGTGGGACAAAAACAAGACAATCGTACGCTTGAGGCTCCAGATCCTCTTGGTGGCGCGCTGCACTTTGTTTGGCCTGCCATTTTTAGCTCGTTGGGCCACCAGGGTCCTATCGTTGTTCATATGGAAAAAATTGAATAAATTAAATTGAACTTTTTAACAGGCCCAGTTGACCTAATCCCATTCCAAGTTCCATAGCTCCCTGTAAGTCAAAAACACTAAAAGAATATTTTTGTCTTCTAGAGTTATAATCTAAATAAAAGAGATTTTTTGAAAAATCCCAAAAATCAATATACAATCTTGGGTATAAAATTAGATATGTTGCAAATATGTGAGAACATATCACAATAAATGTAAAATTCATGTATATACTTTACACGCATCAGCTTGCTAAATTTAGTTCTCAAGTAGGAATGACGGGTTGATGCAGGGCTTGGTAAGAATTGAGGGCTTAGTAATGCAACACTAGCGCATGTGGTATACAATGATGTAAGGATACAACAATCTTTTCTTTTGTGAAAAGTCCACCAACCTATTCATACTCCTCAATAGCATGAATCCTAAAAGTAACAAAAATTACAAAAAGTTCATAGGACCGTACCACCTAGCGACAACTACAAGCACTCAAACGAGCCGAAGGCGCGCCACCGTTCTCGCGCCTCCCTCACTCGAAATGGGAAAAGCTTGTCGCAATATAGCTTATAGTAGACAGACATAAAGTTGTCGTGCTAAGACCCGAAAGGTCTAGCGCACGACATCAACAACCGTTCCCGATGAAGAGAATTGTAGATCAGAACAAACACAGACCAAATCCGGTGGGATCAGCCAGAGACACACCTCCGCACGTCTACCGACAACGTTGGATGCGCCACGGAACATGGCCTGGACGGGAAGGATTTTCTTCCATTTTCATGGAGTCGCCACCGCCTTGTCTTCCTAAGTAGGACACAAACCCTAAATAAACTGGTAAAAACATAAAAAAGGATCCCCTCCAATCCACCATGCCTCCATGGCCCTAAGGCCACAGGCGGTGAGGCAGATCGGCGGCTGCGTCGACAGGAGGCAGGAAAACCCTAGCCGCCAGTATGTCTCTCTTGGGAAGGGGTACATAAAACGAATACTCCAATCTTTTGACCAGCTTGCCAGCATATATTTATGTGTGTCCGATCAATTCGATATTGTCATCAAGAGCATAAAGCAAAGCACTATTTATTTCACAACCAAACCAGAAGTGTGATCCAGTGGAACAAATTGATAACCATGGAGGCAAGGACAACTTGTGGTCTTGTGGAGCAAACAGAGGGAAATAAACTTGGGATTAAGTGTGTGCGTCCATGAAGCTCGAAACTCTTAAAATTGGTGGAACTACTCTAGATTGTTGCAACATTTGTGCAGACGACCTCCCTCCCCCCTGCTGCCCATTGGGTTGCTTAATTCAAGGGGACATTTCGTCATTCTTCGAGCAAATTATCTATCCATGAAGACACTGCTACTTGTACAAATTTCGTACAGATCGTAGTTTATATAGCACATTACACTGCCGTGTGCTCTGTTTGATCAAATTCATATGATCGTCCATTCACTCTTGTTAAAGACTGACAAACTGAACTGAAAACATTGACCATACTCGTGTCCGTGCATAATCTGGAGAACTGGCAATTCCAAGGCAATCACAGACCATTTCCAAAACAAAACAAAAAAAGACAATTGATTTGAATTTAAACTAGAATTTGTACTCTTCACACACTCTTCTATCACGTGGGTACTTGAAACTCCACATGGCCATCTTCCATGACAACCGCGGCCATGGCTCCCAGGACTGCCACTCCTAGGACTGCAACTGCGGCGAACCGCCCAACCCTACCCGCAGCCCATCTCCCTGCCTTCGTCTTCCTCATCCCGCGGGCCACTGCATCATCCCGTAGCGAGAACAGCGACGTGGCCGCGGTGGAACCGGAGTACAATGAGCTCGACGAGTATCCGCAGCAGCAGCCACAGGGACAGTGCGGGATGGTACACTCGCAGGAGCAGGAGCACGACGCAGCGGTGGCCATGGCTTTCATGGTGGCGACGGGCCCGGCATCCACGGAGCTGGACACGTCTTCCTCATAGCGACGTGGTCGGCTCCTGCCACATCCGTCGTTGGTGACGCCGGCGGTGGCGCCGGCGCTGGCACTAGCGCCGCTGCTGCCGGCCTGCTGGAGCGAGGAGAGGAGCTTCCTCGGCGTCGTGGACGAGCGCCCCAGGAAAATCGTGAAGAGGAGGTCCGGTGATCCCGGGCCGGCGGCGGCGACGAGGGCCGAAGAAGGCGTGGCGCAGATGGTGCTGTCCGAGCAGCTGCGGCGATGGCGCGGTTCGGAGCGGCTGGTCTTGTATCCGTTCCAGTACCGCTCCAGGTCCGTCATCCGCCGCTCCAGACGGTCGACCCAGAAGGCAGCGGCGACGTCGTCGTGGTTGCAGGTTGGCTGACGACGCGCCTTGCCGTGGGCTTGGTGGTGGGCGCTGGTGGCTGTGCTACAGGTGCTCATGATCGCACGCGTCGGCCGCCGTCGCGTGAGCGAAAACAGGGAACGCTCAGGCGCGGGCTGAAATAGAGAGGTGGGTGGTTGTACGTACACGTTTAGTACGTGCTAGGCAGTCCGCAACCAACTGCCGCTGGTGGACGCCGTCGCCTCCACGTTCCACGGCCTTGGAAGCGCGGCAGGCTCAAATTTCGAAATTAGTCTGACTATACTGTTTGAACAAATTAATCGTGGTTTAATTGGAACTTAACTGACTTGAAGTGGGATCAAACGGTTCCTGCGGGCTGCTGACGCCGCGAACAATGAACATCACGCCTCTTTTCCGTGATGAATTCGGGACTGTTTGTTTCACAGCCATGCTTTGCTAAGTTAAAATTTATTTAGTTTGCATGCGTTTGTTTTTGCTACACTTTAGTTTGCCACAATTTATTATCCGTATGGCCCATTTACCAGAGAGTTAATTTTTAGCCAACTTTTACAAAGTTTGTCTTCAAATTTTTAGCCACACTTTGATTGGCAAAATGTGATTGTGAAACAAACATTGCCCAAGTTTGACATTGAAATTTGTGTGATCATGCACTACTCTGAAAATCGAGTATGTTAGTACAAAAATACGCCAATGCGGGGCTCTCATCCTCCTCTCCTTTCTCTCTCCTCCCTCTTTTCCCTATACAGCTTTTGCGATGCCCTTGGTTCCTCTCCCCCTCTCTCAGGTGTCCTACACGGCCAAAGATGACAGGGGAGAGGAGACCAACCTCCTCTGTAATACAGTAGTGGTAGGGGTAGGATTAGGTCTGGACTTGTTTATTAGGGCTAAACTTTGCTTTCTTAAACCTAGTGCTAAACAGACTCGCTGGCAACTAAACTAGAAACAAACTCTGGGGCATCATCAGTCCAACCAGTGCACCCTTCCTCACAGACCAAATTGGGCCAATTCATGAGCTACCTTGTTACAAGAACGAGGACAGAAGCTGAACTTGAAAACATCAAAGGAGCTAATGCAATCACTCCTAGTCTCACGAAGCAGTATCCCAATCTCCGACAGGCATAACTTTTGCCATGTAGCGCATTTACTAAGGTTTGAGAACCAGACTCAAACTCCACTCTATGCAGACCCAGTGCTGCAACCCCTTTGACTGCTGTCCCACATGCCTCAGCTTTGGCCTGAAAAGCAGTTTTCAGAAACTTTAGCTTCCCTGCCGCAGCTGCTATGAACTCGCCTGTATCAGACCGCAATAAAACCCCAGGCAACAGACTTGGAGCTTTCAATGAAGGAGGAATCAAAGTTCACCTTGACAATACCGTGCGCTGGTCTAGACCATGTTATGATCCGAGGCCCTCTAGCATCCGATGACAGAAGTGGCGTGTTGGTTGCATGGAAATCCACATAGTGCTTCTATATAATATGACATGTTTCATCAGTGGAGCGACTCCTCTCCCCTACATTTGCTTTGTTTCTCATAGTCCACCGATCCCATAACAGTATAGCGTTTTTCACCTTCTCTTTTGCTGGCAGATCACAGAGCATTTTCATCATTACCATTGGGTTTGGAGCTTCAACAAGCTTGAGTCGGATACCTTCGAGAAGCAGGCTGCGCCACACCTGTTTTGACCATCTTGCATTTCAGGAATAAGTGGTTGCCATCCTCATCGCACCGATTACACATCGGCCATCTTGTATCTAACTCGACATGCTTGAGGGAGATGTTCATACGCGTAGGGAGGCTATTATGACTCAATCTCCCCAAAAACATCCTAACCTTGTTTGGTACTTTCAGAGACCATATCTTCTTCCAGATCGGCGACGCTCCTGATGGAGCATTAGATGGGCCAACATCTCGATCATGCTTCTCATCACGTAACTTGATGCCAAGGCGATAGGAAGATTTGACCGAGAATATGCCTTTACTGTCATAGTGCCATGCCACTGAATCCTCCATATCTTTCTGAACTGGAATAGACAATGTGTCATCTATGTCTTCCTGATTGAACACAAACCTGATCAATTCTCCGTCCCATTGACCGGTCTCTTGATTCATTAACTCAACCAATATCGGTTCCTCCAATCCATTAGGGGTACTCGGATGGAGAGTAGAGCCTCGAGGGATCCATGGGTCTTTCCAAGCATCAATTGATTCTCTTGTACCCACTCTCCAAATAACTCCATGCTTCAAAACCACTAAGCCTCGGAGGATGCTTCTCCAAGTATAGGACATTGCAAGTTGGGGCCTTGCCTCCAGAGGTGTGTTAGGGAAATATAAGGCCTTGTGGACAGTGCAGCACAGAGAGTCGGGGTTTTGAAGCATTTGCAAACTCTGTCCAGTGAGCATTGCTAAGTTGAAAGTGCACATATCCCTAAACCCCATGCCTCCCTCCTCCTTAGACATCACCTCCCAGCTCAACCAGTGTCACTTATTCTTCCCATCTTGTTGACTCCACCAATAACAACATATCATAGCACTAATTTCCTCACACAAGGTTTTCGTTAAATCAAAGCAATACATGGTATATGTTGGTATAACCTATGCAATTGCCTTCATCATGAATTCTTTCCCTTCCTTCAATAGTAATCTTTCTTTCCACCCTTGGATTCTATGCCACACCTTCTCCTTGAGACATTCAAATTCTTTTGCTTTCGATGCTCCAAGATGCACATGAAGCCCCAAATATAGTTCATTCCTTGACTCCCTTAGAATACGAAGCACCTGCAAAACCGCTTTTGTTTCGTATTATCTTTAGTTCCCTTGCTAAACATTGCTGCTGATTTGCTCTTATTGATCATCTGTCCAGATTGTGCTTCATACAAACCTAAAACATTCTGCAGCTTGGACGTGTTGGCAATGTTCACCTTCATCACAATGAGCGAGTCGTCGGCGAAGAAAAGATGGTTTATTTTGGGTGCCTCTACACACAGTTGAATGTCCTAAAGTGTACCTTCGTCCTCAGCATGCTTGAGGACTGATGACTGCCCCTCTGCACATAGGATGAAGAGGTAGGGGACAAAGGATCCCCTGGCGGAGCCCCCACTCTGGTATGAAGGCATCAAGAAAACTTTTGTTCATCCTGACCCGATATGACACTATGATACATCCAAAACGTATCTACTTTCTCGAACACTTTTGCTATTGTTTTTCCTCTAAACTTGTGCGATTTGGATACAATTAACACAGACTGACGTTGTTTTCAGTAGAATTACCTTGGTGTCTAGTTTTTGTGCAGAAAATCAACTATCAGGAAAAATCCCGGAAAATATGCCAAAAATTCTATTTCACGAGAAGACTCACGGAGCCTGAAGACAAGACGTAGGAGGGCCACAAGGGGCCCATAGCACCTGGCCGCGCGGGCCAGGCCAGGTGGCGCCTGGGGGTGGTATGGCCGCCTCGGTCACCCCCTCGACCTCCCTCTTTGCCTATAATTTGCCTCTTAACCTAAAAACCAAGGGGGGTTCCACGTTTTTCCAGAAAGAGTTCCGCTGCGCCACCACCACCAGATTCCGCGATTCAGAACCAGAAACTCCGTTCTGGCACCCTGCCGGACGGGGAATTGGAGGAGATCATCGCCACCATCATCACCATCGCCTCTCCATCGACCATCCATGTTTCCCCCATCTATGAGTGAGTAATCCCCCACTGTAGGCTATGGGGATGGTAGGGATTGGATGAGATCGTTCATCTAATGGCATCAGATTGTTAGGGCATGGTGCCTAGTATCTATTATTAGTGCTTTTTGACTTTGTTGCAACTTGTTATGCTTAATGCTTGTTAGTAGGGCCCGAGTGCCATGATTTCAGATCTGAACATGTTATTAATTCATTATGATAGTGTTGTTTATGGTCTTACCTGCAAGTTGTATACACATATTGTTATTCGGAACCAAAGGCCTCGAAGTGACAGAATCGGGATATCTCGAGGGAATTGCTTTGATGTGAGGATCACATGTGTTCACGGAGTGTTAATGCTTTGCTCCTATGCTCTACTAAAAGGAGTACCTTAATTGCCAGTAGTTCCCTTGAGGCCTCGCTGCAAACGGGCTGGCAGGACAAAAGATGTTGTGCAAGTTCTCATTGCGAGCACGTATGACTATATATGGAACACATGCCTATGATTATCTAGTACTTGGATGCTTTATCTTATTTATCTACAAATGCCCTATGTCTTGATTGCCATGTGAATTGTCTTGTCCATGTAACGCCCGTCCATCCATCCCTATGCCTACCGCGTTTTAATCCTATTGTTTACTACAATTGTTACTACTGTCTTTACTTTTACTACTGCTATTACTTTGCTATTGCTACTACAAAACTGTTGCTACTGATAAACTGTTGTGAGCAAGATTGTTTCCAGGTGCAGCTGAATTGACAACTCAGTTGTTAAGGCTTATAAATATTCTTTGGCTCCCCTTGTGTCGAATCAATAAATTGGGTTTCACTTCCCTCGAAAATACTGCGATACACCCCCTATACTTGTGGGTCATCAAGACTATTTTCTGGCGCCGTTGCCGGGGAGCATAGCTTTATTTATCAAGTTCACTTGGAATCACTATTGTTCGCTGCCATCCATCCATCATGGGTACTTATTTTACCATCCACTACAGGGAGATGTACGGTTCTGAACACCTCTGTTGCTCTTGATTCACCATCTGTTATGAGTAAGCTCCTTACACCACCACATACACATGGTACACATACTGCTACTACTGCTAAATCTAAAACTTCTGATACTTATGATGCTGCTTCTATTGTGCTTGATAAGAGTGGTTCATTAGGTCCTTTCCTAGATGCTACGATTGCTAGAACTATAGCTGGAAATACTGAAACTCCTAATGAAGACACTACTACACCTGTCAGTTCACCTGAGTCTAGAGAGAGCTATGATATTGAAGACGGTTATATAGAGATGACTGGTGAATTTATTAAAGAATGTCAAAACACCCATGATAGGAGTACTATTAAGAGTCTCCTTGAGAGGCGTACTATAAAACCCAAATTGTCTCCTAATGCTAAGTTGTTTGCATGTCCCATAAACATCAAAGATAAGGATTATGATTTCTCTCTTGATTTATCTTACATAACTATTGTTGAGAAGGAACCTTTTTGTGGGACTAAGAATGAAAGTGCGGTAGCACATATGACTGAGCTTTCTACCATGAGTGGCCTGTTTTCTCATGATATTAAGATGCGCACTTACTTTGTTGCTAAATTTTTCCTTTTTTCACTAAAAGGAGAAGCTAAAACTTGGTTTAATAATTTACCTCCTGGATCTATTGGTAGACCTGATTACTTGATTGGTAGCTTCCTTCAGAAATATTTCCCTCCTAGTCCTAGACATGCTATTTTGCAGGAACTCTTTGATTTTAAACAGGGAGAGAATGAATTATTGCCTGGATCATGGGCAAGGTTTTGTGCTTTGATTCATGCACAGGCTGGATGTCCATTACCTAAGAATGAGCTTCTTGATATATTTTATAATGGACTAACTGAAGAGTCTAGGACATACCTAGATAGTTGTGCTGATTGTGTTTTCAGGAATAGGACTACCAAGGAAGCTGAGGAATTAATGGCTAAAATAAGAAAGAATTATGAAGACTGGACTCCTCCTAAACCAGCTATACCTGAGACAACTATACCTGAACCAACTATCCCTGCTCCTATACCAATATAAAAGAAGAGGGGAGTTATTGAACTAAATGATGAAGTGATGAAGGAAGCTAAGAAATGTCTTAAGGAGAAGGGAATTAAAACTGCAGATGTGAAGAATTTACCTCCTATAGAAGAATTTTGTAAGCCAATCTCCCACTCATCCATTATTGAGGTACACTCTCTCCAACATTTTGATGAAGGTGATATCCCTTACTCTAAACCTCCTGATCAATGCTTAGAAGAATTTGATATTTTTATTGTTAAGCAAGATAATTTTAATAAAAGGGTGCAAAATCATTTAATGGAAAACTCCAGTGCTATTATTGAGTTAAAAGATATTGTGGAAAGAACCTCTAATGATGTTAAACTGCTTGTTAAACATTTTCAAATGGTTCAAACTCAAATTGATCAGCTTATTAAGGTACAAAAAGACTTGCTAGTTAATGCTGCTAAAGAAAAACATGCCTATGAAATTAGAACTAGAAGTGGTGCTGCTACCCAGGATCCTCTATATCTTGAGGGGCATCCTAAAAGAGATGAGCAGGATTCTCAACAAGCTGAAAATAGTGGTACTACTCGTAAGAAGAGAAAGAAGAAACATAAAACTATTGTAGAACCCACTGAACCTGCTAAAGATACTAATAGTATATATGTCTCTAATGCTGAAACTGAAAGTGGTAATGAAGAAAATGATGCTCATGATAAAGAAAAAGTTGAAGAAGAACCTGAAAGGCACACTAAGAATACTAAATACACTAAAGAAGATTTTGTTGCTAAGAAACATGGTAGTGAAAGAGAGCCTTGGGTCCAAAAACCTATGCCTTTCCCTGATAAGAAACACAAGTCAAAGGAAGATGAACACTATAACAAGTTTTGTGAATGGAGGAAACCTTTATTCTTGCAAATTCCTTTGACTGATGCTATTAAATTTCCTCCTTATTCAAAGTATATGAAGTATATTGTTTCTAATAAAAGGAAGATCCCTAATGAAGAAATTTCTACTTTGCTTGCTAATTATTCCTTTAATGGTAAGGTTCCTAAGAAACTTGGGGACCCAGGGATTCCAACTATTCCTTGCTCTATTAAAAATAGTTATGTTAGAAATGCTTTGTGTGATTTGGGAGCAGGAGTTAGTGTTATGCCTTTTTCTCTCTATAAGAGACTTCAGTTGGAAAAACTAATACCAACTGATATATCTTGCAAATGGCTAATAAATATACTACTATTCCTGTTGGTATATGTGTACCTGTTCAAGTGGCTCATAATTGCTTGATATTAACTGATTTTGTTGTGCTTGAAATGCCTGAAGATGATAATATGTCTATTATTCTTGGGAGACCTTTCCTTAATACTGCAGGAGCTGTTATTAATTGTAATCAAGGAAAGGTGACTTTTAATGTTAATGATAAGGAGCATACTATCTATTTCCCCTAGAATATTGATAGGACTTATGGTTTAAATTCGATTGAACATGTTCAAGGCATCTAAGTTGGAGAAATATATTGTCCCATACCACTAGAAAAATATGAAACTATTATGATTGGGACCATTGCTATCAAGGTTGAGGTAACATAATCATTAGTGGAATAGAAAGTTTTATTTCATATAAATTTTTTTTGGTAACAAGACCTGATCAACCTTGTTAACAAAGGGATTTTAATGAACAAAACAATGTTTTCACCATGATTATATTTGCTTACTTTCATTCTATCCATTTTAGTTTCTTGCTTTCGTTTAGTTTACTTTTCTTTTGCTAGTTGCTTGCATATTAGAGTGTCTTAGAACTTCTAAAGTTTTAGTTTTGTTTTGCTTTTGCATCATTCCAAAAACATCTTTCTTTTAGAAAATCATTCATCTATACCTGAAAATTGCTCAAAAATAAAGTGTCTCGAAAAATTTCAGAAAATTCATATTAATTTTTTACATGAAAAGAGGGGCAGAGAAGTGCCTGGAGAGTACCAGGGGGCCCACCAGGCAGGCACACCACCTGGTGGTGCGGCCAGCCTAGGGGTGCGCCTGGCCATGGTGTGGGCCACCCCTGGCACTCCACTCACTCTCTCACTTCCCACTGCTCTCTCTCTCCCGAGAAAACACCAGTTCATTGCTCGAAATCATGTTCTTGCTATTCTTGTCCACAATTTTTCGATCTCCTTGCTCAGACCATCTTTGCTGCTGAAATTTGGAGCATTTGTTCTCCGGTATGTGACTCCTCCGCTTGTCCAAGTAGATTTGTGTTTAGTGGTTTATATCTTGAGTATTTTGCTGCTGTAGGTGACAGGTTATGAGATCTTGTAAGCTTGTTCAATGCTTATAGATATTGTTTTGATGCATGTTTAGGCCTCTTACAAGTCCCCATGAGTAGTTCCCTTCATTATGTATTCACTTTGCAATCACTTGTATAATGGATGTTTAAATTTCAGAATATCAAAGATGAACAACCACACATTTGGAGAAATATTTGAGAGGGACACACCTAGGAAGTCAAGGCCCTCAAGATCAGCCTCTTAGTTTAGGCCCTCATACAATGAAGATCTTATTGCACCACGCTTCGGCAATGAAGGAGATGAGGGAGATGCTCACCCATCTACTTTCCCTTGTTTTACCTTTTTGCAAGCTGTAGGGATCCTTGATGATTTCTTACTACCGGTTCAGAGGGTCGGTTTGACCACGTACATGGAAGATGAGAGTGAGCACTATGCCATGCTCACCAAACTTTCGTTGAGAGTTTCATTTTCACTAACACCCCCTATCAGTCAACTGTTTCTTTCAGAATTTATAATCATCCTATTACCATGTCATTGGAAAGATTTTGCAGCATTATAGGTATAGGCATGACGGGGACAGTGAAGAAGATCCAAGGTCGACCTGCTGATTTGCTAGAGCTCTATCGAAGTGTGACAAATGATGATGACCGCGTAGCTCAACGCGGGAAGATAAGAAACATCTAACTCCCAGCTCTTAGATACTTTGCTTATTATCTTGCCACTAGAATTCTTGGTAGGGAGAACACTAGTAATATCTCTAATTATCATTTAGCCTTCCTTGTTGCTGCACTTAATAATGATACCAGGTACAATCTTGGCTCTCTCATTGCTCGCCGCCTAGCTGCTAGAGGACCTATTTATGGGGGCATTATTGCTTCACGCATGGTTACTGCATTAGAACATTCTGTGGATCCTAATGACACTGTGTTGGCACCACAAAGGCTTGATCTTGCTGCTATGAAAACACATCATTTCGTCACTGCTGACTCTAGTACAGAGGGTTTAGTATACAGGATGTTGTTTACTGACGGGGACGAGAGGGAGATTTCTTTGCCGCAATCTACTTTGTTCAGTATTCACAGGAGGCCATGGTCGCGTTCCAAGGAGGAGGTGGACGAGCATCTCTGCTTGCTTGGTTTCCACAGTCAGCACCAGGAGGATGTGCCTTCTTACGACTACTCTGCGCACTACGGTAGGTTGTCCTCGAGCTCATACCAGGACGAAGGTACCTCCTCGCCGTACTACGGAGGCGCTCCATCTTGGCCAGCTTGGGATTGATACCCACTTAGTCCAAAAGCCTAAGCTTGGGGGGGAGGTACACCGACATCACACTCATCTCCATATCATGTTTAGTCGGTGCTTTGTATATCCATGCTTCGTTCTCTTTAGTTTTCGTTCTTTCTTTACTTTTGCTTTCTAAAACACGAAAAGACCAAAAATATTTCCGTTGTTTCTCTTTGTTTGCTTCTTCTTCTTTTTGCCTTGGTTTGCTTTGTTCGAACTATTCGAAAAACCCAAAAAGATTTTGCTTTGCTTGTTTTTCCTTTTTGTTCTTGCCTTTAAAAAATTAAAAACACCAAAAATATTTGTTGTTGTTCTTTGGTTTTGTGAAGTTTGTTGCAGGGTTCAGCAGTCCTCAGTGGAATTTGGTTTCATGTTATTATTCAAGCCACACAAGTGAAGGGCAATAATGAGTATTAATGACAACTTGAGGTGTGGTAAGAGGCTGGTAACGAACTCTATTTTTTTCATTTTTGTACATATACTCATCATCGTGGGCATGCTTAGTCTGTTCATGTAGGGTGTATGTTATTTATGGATGCTTAGTAGTTTTTGCTTTCTTATGATTAGCTCCAGCTCGCTAATAGTTTGTATCATGTCATATGAATGTTTGCTTGCATTGCTCTATCCATAACTTGGTATGACACTGTGGTATCCTCCTCTGAATGTTTCACTTGAATTGACTTGGCACATGCTCATGCATGCATATGACTGAAACAATAATCAGTTAAGCCTCGATGAATTATTTTGCCTCAGGGGTCTTGAATCACTTTCATGCCATGATTAGTCCTGTTTTGTTGCAAGCATGATTATGATAGTTATTGATCTCTCGTTTGTCGCTCCCTTACTATTGGTAGCCTACACTTGCACTGAGTATGAGCTCTACTCGCGTTTCCAATTCCCTAAAACAAATGTTGCCAAAAGAGTCCACCATACCTACTTATTAGCATAATTTCCTTTTCCGTGCATATTAAGTATGCCTCGTTTTCTTCCGAATAAAATGTTTGCTTGTTATGATAAAGTTAGTTAGTAAAGCTCTCACAAACTTGATGGCACACTTTATTTCTTGCACTTAATAAACCTGAACCACTGTGACTGTCCATGAAAGTTATATGCTTGCAAATTTTAGGCTAGGGATTAGCAGAACCGTGTTGTCACGGGGAACGCTTTCAACACCTGTAAATATATACCCAGTTGATATAACTCTCTTTTGTTTACGGATGTTGTCGGTATGAAATAAAAGGGGAGATTGTAAGTCCATGGAGTTATGTATGTGTGTTAGAGAAATGCCTGGGCCACCGGTCAAATCCTTGCATAATCATGGTGGAAACCTGCAGCTTAACCATAATGAGTATCTATGAAGTATTCTTCTTATAAAAAAAGAGAGATAGCTATTGAGAAAAAGAAAAAAAAGGGATTTGAGAAAAGAGGAAAGAGAGAAAAAATCACCATTTTCCCATGGTAAATAAGGAGAATGCTGAGATACTCGTTGTCTGCTTGCCTTGTCATTTTGATATGGGGATTCTTCTGTATCATCGGGCAAGGGGTACCCTGTTGGCGGTTCTCTATGATACGCATGTATTTACTATGACAAGAACTTACCAGTAACTAAAGTTGAGTAGAATGAGGAGTGGCCTTCGTACTCAAGGGACATAAGATTTCTAGTTTATAGTCTGTCAAGCATATAACTCAGATTGGACCTCACTTTCACCTTAATCATTTAAAGATGCTTATGATAGGGGCAATGAGAGCTCAAAGCTAATGAGTACCATACTTCCAGCATTTGGAAGCCTTTCAAATTGTTCAAAACCTTTTCATTCCCTTGTTGAGTCACCACCTATTCTTTGAGCACTTTCTTGAGAGCATAGTTTTCATTCTTAGTGTAATGTGCTTGTCCCAAAACTTGATTATTTGTGTTATGACTTTGATGCTTGTATCTCTGATATGTTTACTTCTTGTCTTCACTTGAACTTCAGAGGTGCCTTGGCATTTATGTTTGCTCTACAATCAAAGGAAAGAGAGATACCACTCTATCATACCTTGTTATGAGCATTGCAATGTTGCTTATGTTTATGTTTCATGCTACTTATTATTTTTGAGTTGGAATGTCTTCATAGCTTGCAATAACTATTAAGTAAACTTAGTTGCATACTCTTTATTATGATTTGCCTGAGTAGTTGACCATATGCTGAGGATACATACATCTTATGAAGCAAATGTGTTCGTGAAAGTTTCTTTTATCGCACTCAGTTTTCAACTGAATTGCTTGAGGACAAGCAATAAGCTAAGCTTGGGGGAGTTGATACGTCCAAAACGTATCTTCTTTCTCGAACACTTTTGCTATTGTTTTTCCTCTAAACTTTGTGATTTGGATACAACTAACACGGACTGACGCTGTTTTCAGCAGAATTACCTTGGTGTCTAGTTTTTGTGCAGAAAATCAACTATCAGGAAAATCCCGGAAAATATGCCAAAAATCCTATTTCACCAGAAGACTCGCGGAGCTAGAAGACGAGACGGGGGAGGGCCACGAGGGGCCCACACCACCTGGCCATGCAGGCCAGGCCAGGCCGCGCCTGGGGGTGGTGTGGCCGCCTCGGTCACCCCCTTGGCCTCCCTCTTAGCCTATAAGTTGCCTCTTGACCTAAAAACCAAGGGGGGACCGATGTTTTCCAGAAAGAGTTCCGCTGCGTCGCCTCCACCAGATTCCACGACTTGGAACCAGAAACTCCATTCTGGCACCCTGCCCGGACGAGGAATTGGAGGAGATCGTCGCCACCATCATCACCATCGCTTCTCCATCGACCATCCATGTTTCCCCCATCTATGAGTGAGTAATCCCCCGCTGTAGGCTATGGGGATGGTAGGGATTGGATGAGCTCGTTCATGTAATGGCACCAGATTGTTAGGGCATGGTGCCTAGTATCTATTATTAGTGCTTTTTGACTTTGTTGCAACTTGTTATGCTTAATGCTTGACACTAGGGCCCGAGTGCCATGATTTCAAATCTAAACATGTTATTGATTCATTATGATATTGTTGTTTATGGTCTTACCTGCAAGTTGTATACACATATTGTTGTCCGGAACCAAAGGCCCTGAAGTGACAGAAATAGGGATAACCGGAGGGAATGTCTTTGATGTGAGGATCACATGTGTTCATAGAGTGTTAATGCTTTGCTCTGGTGCTCTATTAAAAGGAGCACCTTAATTTCCAGTAGTTCCCGTGAGGCCCCACTACAAACGGGCTGGCAAGACAAAAGATGTTGTGCAAGTTCTCATTGCGGGCACGTATGACTATATATGGAACACATGCCTATGATTATTTAGTACTTGGATGCTTTATCTTATTTATCTGGAAATGCCCCATGTCTTGATTGCCATGTGAATTATCTTGTCCATGCAACGCCCGTCCATCCATCCCTATGCCTACCGCGTTTTAATCCTACTGTTTACTGCAATTGTTACTACTATCTTTACTTTTACTACTGCTATTACTTTGCTATTGCTACTATAAAACTATTGCTACTGATAAACTGCTGTGAGCAAGATTGTTTCCAGGTGCAGCTGAATTGACAACTCAGTTGTTAAGGATTATAAATATTCTTTGGTTCCCCTTGTGTTGAATCAATAAATTGGATTTCACTTCCCTCGAAAATACTGCGATACACCCCCTATACTTGTGGGTCATCACACTGCTCTAACACACTTCATCACTAGCTGCACCCACGCATCAGAGAAACTCAACTTGCTCATAATTCTTTCTAGAAAAATCCCATTTGACCTAGTCATATGCCTTAGACATATCAAGCTTCACAGCAACCAAACCATCACGACCACCCTTCCTTTGGTGCATCATGTGAGTAATTTCGTACGCGAGAAGGACATTGTCCATGATAATCCACCCAAGTACAAACGTTGATTGTGTCAATGAAATGACATGGGGAAAAACAATCTTCAGCCAACCAACAAGCATCTTGGAGATGATTTTGTATAACACATTAAAAAGGTTAATCGGCCTAAACTCCGAGATCTTATCTGGTGCCTTCACTTTAGGGATCAAAACAATCAAAGTCTCGTTCCATCCCTCCGGCATCGCCACCATTTAGGACACCTAGCACTTCCTGTTGGATTTTTGGCCCCACCATTTTCTAGAACTTTTCGTAAAAACTACTGGCATTCCATCTATACCTGGCGCCTTAAGGTCCCCAATGGAATCAATAGCTTCATCAATCTCAATAACTGAAAAGGGTCGAGTCAACATTGTGTTCATATTACTTGTGACCAAGCTCTTGACATGTTGAAGTAACTCATCATTTTTTGGACTTGCAAATGAAATAAACAAACTTTTGTAATGATTAGTGATAAAAGATCCTAAGTCCTTCTATCCCTCCACTACTCCACCACCCTCCCTCTTCAAACTTTTTATAGCATTCATCTTCTTTCTTTCCAAGGCAAAGGCATAAAAATATTTAGAGTTTCAGTCTCCATACTTCAGCTAATTGGCATGGGCACGTTGCTGCCAATAGATGCTATGTTGATCCTCCAATATTCTCGGGTTCTACTTTAGAAAAATCTCTCGATGCACTTCCTCCTGAGAGATCGGTGCACGCCTGCATCTTTCCAAATCTTTCCTAGATTTCTTCATATGAACCTTCAGCTCCCCCAACACTTCTGTATCCCACTTCCATAAGCTACTTCCCACTCTCCTAACCACCTCACTAACCAACACCACTCCATCCTCAAAAGCCAAGTTCCCTGATTCCTCTACCACTCCCCCACATTCATCCTCTTCAAGCCACACAACTCCAAATTTGAAAGATCAAGTGCTTGTACCACTCTCCATTGGAGATGCCTGCTCATTCAGCAACACAATAATTGGTATATGATCAGAGTTTCTTGGGGCATCGTTGATAACCTTGTACAACGGAAATAAGCACTGCCAATCCACATTAGCCATCGCACTATAAAGTCTCTCTTGGACATACCCCTTGAGCCAGGTGCCAATTATTGCACAAGGTGAAAGGATCACCGCCTCCTCAAGTGCCTTCTGAAAGGCGTCTATATAGGTGGGGGCCCGAGATGGCCCCGTACTTATCGTGAGAGAAAATAATCTCATTGAAGTCTCCTAGCACCATGCACGGTAGATCAGCCTGATGTTGCAGAGTGTGCAAAAATTTCCAGGTGTTCTTTTTATCCGCTATATTTGACTCACCGTAGATGCCTGTTAGCCTCCAAATCATCCCATTATCCTTGGTCACATCCACATAAATTTGGTATCTTCCTTTCCACCTCAGCTTCACATCCACACTTTTGCGCCAAAAGAGCGCCAAGCCACCACTACACCCCTTACTATCCGCAACTATCATGTTCGGCAAGTCCAGGTCCATCTCTCCTTCAGTCATCTTTGTATTAGAAATAAATAGGATGTCAGGATCTTCCCCCTTCTTGAGATCATGAAGGCCATGAACTATCGGCTGGTTCCCAAGCCCCCGGTAGTTCTGAGACGCAATCTTCATTTGTTCTCGTAGGGCTGTCCCGACAGCCCCGCTTTCACACCAAGAGCAGGAACCTCCACTTCCATAGCCACCCCATCCTCTCTCCTCCCCTTCTTCTCCCCCTAGAAAGGTGCTCATTGTCTACTCCCTCAAGACCCCCTTTTTTCCCCAACCCCACACCCAACCAAGGATATTTCCTAGCCGAGACCGCTACTACCTCCACTATCCTTTCCCACATTGCTTCTCTCCTTCCTCTTAAATTTTCTATTCTTCTTACCATCAGCCTCACCTTTTTCCATAGTATCCTTCTGATCAGGAAAGGGGTCCCCCAAATATTGGGTAGCCGTTGTTAAACTAGGTCGTATACTTTATGAAATGGGGGGTATCCAAAACTGTAGCTAGAGAAGCTATCTAGAAGATCATAACATGAGCGATTCGTCACATTTTGATTCCTTTCCTATATACCCACTCATGTGGTACTTCATCATATGATTCATATAAGATCCATATGTAATCTTGTCAACAATACTTTGTCTACCCACCGGAGCCGTAGCGAAAGCGAGTCTTCATAGGGCGATTGTCACTACTTGGCGACTATCAAATAGATCAGAAAATGTTACGAGATTTAGATTAGTTGAATTCAGTAGAAGTTCAAGACATATTAGAGCTCTAACCATGTTTCAACTTGTGATCCGGAATGAACCAGGTAAGAGATAGGAAACCAACAGTGGTCTAGACTGCTTTCCTTGACTTTGAGTTGGATCTACATTTTGCCTTTTGTGGAGCATATGTGCCTACTCTACTTTCATATCTAGGACTTCGATAAAGGAGCCGAATGAAATCAAAATTTCATGTTTGGTTTTGAATTAGAGACGTTAAAAATAATAAACCAACTTCGACTATAACCCCTAGCCTTCCAAGCTAACGATACATGTTCCTATCCACTTTGCCGAGGGGAGAAAACTAAAAGATTACTCAAGCTAGAAAAATTATGTCAGTTATTTTGAAATTATTCTAATCTCGTACACACAAAATTCTTTTTGTCTAGACGCTCATAAGGATTCCTATTGAAACCAAGAAATATAGGCATGCTTGCCATCCACACCAGAATAGATAGAGTTTTCCAAAGTCCAAAGAAAGTGGCTCTATTTCATTCAATTTCACTTCCTAGCACTTCTTATCATTTAATATCCATCCCTTCGCTAGTCCATGTGGCTCATACTTCAGCGCTGCAGCGCTTGGTACTCGGACCTCGGCTCGAGGCATTTTCTCTACCCCTTCTTACCCTGAAAAAGCCCCCACTTATCATTAAGTCCGAGCCATAGAGAAAGAGTGAGATGCTTTTTTTAAATTCATCATAGACTTTCCTTCCCTATGGCTTGATAGAAATAAGAAACAAAGCAAAGAGTACATGAGCCTCACCATACAGATCAATTCAATTTTCCGCTTCAGGAGTAGCCAAAGATCCCAGTCCAACAACTCGCAACCCAACATCAGACAGTACTTTAGGCCCAATAGGGCTAATCCCCTCTAGTAGATTTTTAGAAGTTGAGCTCGCAGCGTCCTGATATATTGCAAATGTATCTATAATTTTTGATGTTCCATGCTTGGTTTTATCTACTTTCTTGTGTTTTGTCCACACTTTGGAGTACTTTTCATATGATTTCTTGGACTAACCTATTAACAAGAGCCATAGTGCCAGCTGCCTATTTTCTGCTGTTTTTGGTTCCAGGAAGTCAGAAAATGAATATTCTTGGAATTGGATGGGACAAAAGCCAAAGTCACTATTTTACCGGAAGACATCTGGAGCTAGAATACGAGATGGAGAGGGGCTGGGGCCTGGCCACACCACCTGGACGCGCGGCCAGGCTTGGCCCACACTAGGGGGTGGTCTGGCCGCCCCAGGCACCCCCTCGGCCTCTCCTTCCACCTATATATTGCCTTTGATACGGAAACCCTAAGTACCCGATCAAAAATCCGCGAAAGAGTCTGTAGCCACCGTCGTCTCTGTCCCTAGATCGGGAGGGATCTGAAGCTCTTCTCGGCACCCTGCCGGAGAGGGGAATTCACCCTGGAGGCCTTCTTCATCATCATGCAAGCCTCCAGTGCGATGCGTGAGTAGTTCATCTCTGGACTACGGGTCCATGTTGTAGCTAGATGGCTGGTTCTCCTCCTTTGTGCTTTCATGTCTAGATCTTGTCAGCTCCGTTCATGTCTAGTTGTGTTTGTGGGGATCCGATGGATATTGAGATGCTATTTCAGATTGATTATTGATTTTATCATGTCTTTGTTATTTGTGATCTTGCATGCTTTCCGTTGTTAGTAGCTATCTTGGCCAAGTAGATGCTAGCAACTCCAAGAGTTAGTATTTATGCTCGATAGTGGGTTCATGCCTCTGGTAATCTGGGGAAGTGACATAAATCTCTAAGGTACTAGATGTGTTGTTGCTACTAGGGAGAAAACAATCCTTTGTTCATAGAACAATCGTATTGTTTACTTTACACGCAATTCGTAAAGCAATAATCTGTTGCTTGCAACTTAATACTGGAGGGGGTTTGGATGATAACCTGAAGGTGGATTATTAGTCATAGATGCAGTTGGATGGCGGTCTATGTATAATGTTGTAATGCCCAATCAAATCTCAAAGGAGTCAAGATGATTAGTATATGCTTGTATGCTTTCTCAATGTTTGTCAATTACCCCGCTGTAATTTGTTCACCCAGCATCTTATCTATCTTAAGGAGAGCCACCTCTAGTGAACTATGGACCCCGGTCCTTTATTTTACATACAATCTACAAACTGTTTACTGCTTTGTGTTTACTTTCTACAAACTATTAGTTCCTTCCATTCGATACGTTTAATCCTTTGTTTTCAGCAAAACCGATGAGATTGACAACCTCATCGCAAGTTGGGGACAAAGTTCTGTGGTTGTGTTGTGCAGGTCTCCACATTGCTGCTAGCACCGGTAGTGCGCCCTGCCAACATTCAGCTAGCTACACCTTTGGGGTGTTTCCTTGCTCCTACTGGATTGATAACCTTGGTTTCATAACTGAGGGAAACTTATTGTTGTGCTCATCATACCTTCCTCCTGGGGTTCCCCAACGAGCTCGTTAATACACGAGTCAGCATGTCCTTACTTTTGGTAGTGCCAACGTCTTTTACAGGGAAATCAAGTTGTTTCTGTGACCCAATCCTCTTAGTATCCACCACCCCTTTTGGAGGGCTTGTCACCTCCTCACTCCAATCAGACTTAGAATGTGTTACTATATGTGCATGTATTCTCCCTCATCTTCCTCCAAGACAAACACTTATGGCCACCTCCCCCACTCCGTGAGTTGAAACCATACCCCCTCCCATGGCTCCATGATTTTCCTTCACTCCTAGCTTGTAGCCATCCACCATACTATTTTTCTCTCCTTTTGCCAGATGGATTGAACTATTTTTATCAGCATGCCCAATGATACCACGGACCATTGCAGAAATATGGGAGGTATTCATATTCAAAAGGGCACCATTTATATTGGCCCCTAGCTGACATTGGCCTCATGAACCCTCTCATCAGTGGTTTCAAAATATTAATTATGGCCTGGATGTGGAGAAACTCAGCAAAGGCACTACCATCTTCCCTAGCATCCACATATAGCCGTTCTCCTAGCATATTACCAATCTCTATACCCATGTATATTCATCCAACCTAGCGGCAACTTGAACACTTTTACCCAAATGGGAGTGGTATCAAACACATGCTCATCCACATCTTTGGTAGGGTCAAAGTCCACCATTACTATCAGGTCATTGTTCACCATCCACGTACCATCATACAAAGCTTTCCTCTTTCCATACTCATATGAGAAGGTGAACATAAATATATTACCTCCCATATCCTTGCACTTCACAATTTGCATCGGGCACCATGCCATCCCCAAAGATGCAGCCAAACCATCCACATAGGCAGGCTTATTGGACAGGACTTTTCTTAAAGCTTTGATGACCTTGATCTCATCTTTCTTCCCATCCACCAACACTGATATGATACCTCCATGTTTCGCTACCGACAACTTGAGGTTCTTCAACATCCCTTCAACCCCGTCCATCTCCTTGTGCCTCGATCCCTTAGAAAGGACCAAACCGAAACCTGAACTAGTCTAGATTGGTATCTTACGATCAAAAGCTCTAGAGAAACTCGTGAAAGGCTAGTGGTGGGGTGGGGACAGGGGTTGAGTAGATATTTTGGTGAACTTTCAGTAGACAGGTCGCTAGAGCTCTAGAGAAACTCGTGAAAGGCTAGTGGTGGGGTGGGGACAGGGGTTGAGTAGATATTTTGGTGAACTTTCAGTAGACAGGTCGCTAGAGGAGGGATCTGGATCACGGTTGGGAAGAAGGGGCAACTAAACCTACGACCAGGGACACGATCGCCTCGCAATCGCCTGAGCGCCAATTATGGAACAGTCACCCACGGGACGGACTATTAGGTCTGGACTTGGTCTAGCCCTACGTGGTGACTAGCATGATGCCTTCAGGGGAGCTTGTGGGCGGCTTTACAAGGTGGGTGGTGTGTTGGAAATATGCCCTAGAGGCAATAATAATTATACTTCCTATAACACCCTAGCATTTAGGAACCAACAAAAGGGTAGAAATAGGAATCTAAGAATATGCATGCATTCATCTGTAAAATCTGGGTAAATTTTTCGCCAAACAAAAACCTAAAGAGATCAGAGTTTCTTTCACTAAGAAGAGGTAGGAATAGCTCTTTCTAGTGATTGCTATAAAATTTTGACATGACCTTTAGGAATTAATGAGTTTTGGGGGGGGGGAATATTTTGAATTCAAATTTGAAATTTAAATCATTTGAAAAATAGAAGTTAGAAATATAAAGTTGTTTTCCAAAATGATTTATTAACATTGTTTGATTATATTAAAGATATATTAAACAACAATAAGAATTTAAGACAAGGAAATTTAAATAAGAAATGAATTCTTATTTCTTTTCTTATTCCATAATCATATTACAAAGTGAGAATGATAGCACAAATAATTGAACACATTACAGTAAGTGAATTCCAAAAAATGAAACTTTATTAAATTATAAGAATATTATTACAAGATTCTTTACAAAAAGAATAAAAAGAAGGTTACAACCAAAATCTATACTACCTATCTATTCCTATACTACATCTTGAGCATCCAGATCTTGTTCCCGCAAAATAGGATAAACAACTCAAAAACAAATAAAAGGTTAGTTGATTATTTTTACTCTCAGTGGTGAACAGTGAAGTGCACTATTCATATTACCTAATTGAGTAGTTAAAAGGAGAAATTTTCATCAAGGTATGGTATTTGTTGTTTTCAAGTAAATAGCTTCAGTACCACATCATAAGCCAAGTAGTGAGGGGAAAGTTTCACCAGGACAGTAACTAGTAAAAGGATAAGAAGTGAAAGTCAATTCACTTGATCTGATCCACAACCATCCAAGCAGCAAGGCAGCTTAGTCATCTAATTGCATGTAGTGTGATGTCCAAACAACAGCAATAGCACAAGCAGTCAAAAAGGATTTCATAGCAACAACACAGCTACCAGGGAGCTCATTTCCTTTTCTCAAGCACACTGCAAGAATGCAGGGAGTCTATCCACTTCCCAAACAAATCCCTATCCAAGATACATCACAGATCATCCAACCATCCACAGGATGGTGACATAAGGAGGGGGTGGTGTAGTTGGATAGCAAGGACAAGTACAAGGTCATAGGAGCAAGGAGGAGCAGAACCAGAACCTGGGGTGTGCAAAACAGGCTCCATGGAGTGATCAAGTCACCAAGATCAAGCCAGCAAAATCAAGCAACACCATAACATCACCAACAAGCAAGTTGTGTGGTGAGTCTATACATAACCATCACATGTTAAATCTTATCTAAGCATGTGTTGTTTCATATGGGATCTTCTTAGAAAAACACCCAAGTGGGGTGTATCCATCATAGAAGGAATAAAACAAAGCCAAACAATTAATCTTTGCAAGCCACACCAAGGTCTCAGCCTGCGCATCACTGATCTTGGATAATAGCACATGTTTCTATAGCTAATTAGACAACAGCCTTAAGTGGAGATTTATGGGCACATCCCATGGATGGTAGCACCTCAGAAGTAATTATAGCTTTAGGATCCAGCTTAAACAGTAGGGATCTATCATATTAACCTTACCAAGGCCTATCAAATTAATTTCCGAAAACACTATAGGAATGATATGTTGAGGTTATCCATCCAAGATCTTTTAAAAAGGGAGAAGTAGGTGAAAACATCTAATTTTCCATAGCTTTGCCTCAGACCAGCATCACATGCTTGATAAAATTAATGAGTACCATAGGCTAATTTATCCAACAGAGTTTTTCAACTCTCAGACACTCTAGAATACAAATAGAAAATAGCCCAGTATCAGGATAAAGCTTGTGTACCATTCAAATGAAGGTGTCACAAGGATTCATCCTAACCAAGCAGATTCTACCAAGGGATTTCATAATCCAATTCTTTCAAAAAGATACTCAATCATCTTCCTAATATAGTAATTAGGAATCATTCTGCTTTACATAAGAAGCTATCAACAAGAGTGCGTCAGTAGTATTTGAATAGGAAGCCAACAACATGTTCCAGTATGGGAACAAATCCACTCTCAACCTAGATCAGAGTCACATCATTCAAAGTTTACAAGTGACAATAATCCAATATTATAGAAGAATGCATTTAACAGAGACATTGTCATCAATTTCAAAGTCCACAAATATGCAGTAATTCTGCACAGACTAATCACCACCAATTACTCCTAAATCGTTCATTGCCTTAGTAATCACAACACTAGGGGGCAAATCCCAACACAGGGGATGAACCGTAATTAGGAATTCCTCACCATAGGCACCTACAGAGTTGCAAGGGCGTAGCAGAGGGGGAGAGAGAGGTAGACTTACCCGTGGTCCTCGCTGAAGTTAGAAGAGGAATCAGAATCACCGTCAAGCGCACACGGTGGCATGGGGAGCACCCGACGGAACTGCAGCCTTCGCCGAGCCATGAGGCAGCGGTCACAGCCACACGAGCAGCAACAGTGGCACCATAAGGCCACCGAAGTCGCGACACATCATCGTAGGGGTGGCGGAACACTGATGGCCCAAAATATATCGAGCTCGTTGGGGAACCCCAAGAGGAAGGTATGATGAGCACAGCAGCAAGGTTTCCCTCAGTATGAAACCAAGGTTTAATCGAACTAGTAGGAGCAAGGAAACACCCCAAAGGTGTTGCTAGCTGAGCCTTGGCAGGGCGCACTACCGGTGCTTGTAGCAACGTGGAGACCTGCACAACACAACCACAGAACTCTGTTCCCAACTTGCGATGAGGTTGTCAATCTCACCGGTTTTGATAAAAACAATGGATTAAACGTATCGAATGGAAGAAAGTAGTAGTTGTTGGGGATCACAGCAGAAAACAAAAAATTTCCTACGATGTAGCCCCAAAAACTTCTTAGGATCTATCGATGTAGTAATGCGGTAACGGCCAATGTGTATAGAATACATACCCTTGTAGACCAGACGTGGTTAACATTCCGCGGGGAACGTGGTTGAAGTAGTCGTACTCGTAGCCGACCTCAAGGTCGCGAAGCTCCTCGCAGGTCACCCCTTGCTCCTTCGTCATCTTCATCATGCAGCAGCTCCGGCTCACGACATTCAAGTGCCCCAAGTGTTGCGCCTCGTGTCTTCGTACACATCGAGTGCACAATGAGACCTCCGGCTCCCCGATCCTGCCGGGAGTGCGGAAGTTGATATCCGGCTAGGAATCCCTGCAGCGCAACAGCGTACTGCAGGTGTGCCTTGATCGCACAGCCCAGACTTGGGGTCATGGTCACAAGGACTAGAGAGAGAGGGAAGGAGGAAGTCAATCAAAGGACTTCTCCAAATATTGGTGTGTCTCATCCCACCCATGGGCACCCCTTTATATAGGGGGAGGGGGTGTGCTCTCCCCTTTGGGTTTCCCATGTGGGACTATTGAAGGGAGAGGGGGGAGGCGCATGGGCCTCATGGGCCAGCCAGCCAGGGGTGGGCCCCACCCCGTGCACAGCCCTAGGCTGGTCGGGTGGGCCCCCTTGAGGCGTCTGGGCCTTGGCCCTTCCCCCTAGGTTTTCCCTCATGGGCCCTTTTTCCCTAGGAAGTTTGGCCCATTAGTGGAATAACCCTTCAAATTAGATTTTAACATTATATTTAATAGTAACTACTCTAATTAATATGTAAATACATATTACAAAACCTGATTCTACCTGAAACACCTTTCGGTTCCCTTTCGATTTCCTCCGAACGACTTTGGATCTTTCTCGGAATGATTCCGGTCCTTTATTCTTTCTCCGGACAACTTCGGATCTCTCTGCGGAACGATTCCGGCTTTCTCTTTCTCTACTGTGATTTTGTCTTACGAATGATCACTCTCATCGTACCCTTAAGTGTATCCTCTCACGGCTCGGGAATGCCCACGTATGATCTGTATCAATGATCAATAGAGGGACCAGGGATATCCATGTGACCCCTATGCATTCATGATGACAATGTCGTTTGAACCGCTAAATGTAGCATCCTCTTCCTTTTGTTTCTCGATACAACTTGTTCAAGATCCGATCATTGGTATCACATACCTTGTTCAATCTTGTTCACAACAAGTTCTGTTTTCTTGTTACCGTGATATTACATCCCCGTGACCTAGTCACATGTTGCAACATTTATGGATGCAATCTCACCAAGTCGGCTATATGTACCTTTACTCGTCATGTGGGTGAACAAATCCCGGTCTTGCAGTCACATGTCATCTACTGTTCCTTCGGAATACCCAACGTACACCTTTATAATCACTGTATTACCAAGTGGCGCTTGATGCAGTCTAAGCAGCCTCGGGAAACAGTGAGTAATATGAGCTCACGGTCTAAGGAGAAGGAGTCTAGGTATAGCTGTTGCAACAATGAACTATATGACTTGATCGTGTTGCAATCCTTCAAGTAATGTCCAATCGCATCATTCTCCTATGATATGATCCCGTTGTCAGTCGGCATAAATGCCTATGATCTTGAAACCCATATCATCTTCGTGACCAACGAACTAGTATGAATAGAGGCTACTAGGGACTTTGTTGTTTCATACCACACCTGTACCAATGTTTCTACTTGGCACAGTTCTAGCACAATATGAAACTATTATAAACTAATTGAGATATGACAATAAAAACCTATTTATTATTTGGCTCTAGGGCACATCTCCTTCAGTCTCCCACTTGCACTCGAGTACAAATAAACTAGCTCGCATTTTACTCATATAAACCATATGCCATATGCGTTTACAGATCATGCATGCTCATGGGAAACATCATGTCCATGTTCTGTTTTACCAAATCATTATGTCTTTTGCAAATCGTTAATGTCTTCCTAATTTGACATTCACACCATTATATTATAATAGGTCGAAGCATTTGTTTGGCAACCAAGTGAGACTTTGTTTCTAGTGTTTATGATGACGGTCGTTTTCCCCGTTGTCATCTAAACTTCAAAACACACTTTGCTATCCTTTGTGTATATACTATAATCATGGCAGCAGAACGAGGCCAGATTCCAGGAGCTTACAGTGACTTTTGATCAACCTCGAGGGCTTTCTCATGGGCACTGGGCCCTGGGACACATCATTCTACGTTAAAAGCGAACTAGCCCCGCCATAACATTATACATCACATCGGAAGGAGCCTTTATACTTCTATATCTATGTAGATCCTAGTGCATGAAATGCAAGTATTCCACTTACATTGCTTCTTGTCATTTATGTACAAACTTAATTCTGGTTCAGTGATCAACTTAGGAATCACTTAAATACATGCTCTTATAGTTAAGACTTTGTCCTTCCAACCAGAAACTCGGGTCACATTCCGTCGAGTATACAACATGGTTATATGGAAGAACCTATGACTGAGGCATAGGAGATGCAACACATCTCTTTCTTTTAACCACAGTTGCAATACCGCTTCATATAGCAAGAACTTCTTTCTTACCTTGTTCCATTCTGAGCTTCTTCAGAATCTTACTTAGGACATTCTGAACATCTTTCAGAATCAAGTCTAGGAAACATTCGACATTCAGTGTTTATTAAACTCACCAATATATCTTGATAGATCTTATTGTTTAATAACTTCAACTTCATCCTTATTTATCTAACTTAAATATTATTAACACCAATCACATCATTCACATATGTCGTACACATATCCTAGAATTATTTCATGCTCCCACTCAAATATGACATTCATGTTTGAGATCCAGGGATTTCACTTAGCTCCCACTCAAATATGACATTCATGTTTGAGATCCAGGGATTTTACTTAGCTCGCACTCAAAACTAGGTTCTCTCTATAATTTTGGACATTCCAAAATTCTTTGATCATTATCAATTTGAGAACTACAATTTTGAGACTTCAATATCCATATATTTCTAGTGTAAATCCAAAAGGCTTAAGCATCACTACTGTTGTAGTCAACTCCTTGAATTTGTCCAAACTTGTGACAAATCGAGATTTTGTCATTCATTAAGTTTCATTTCCTTCTTATGACTTTGCAGTTAATCAGAAATATCAAGTAAACTTCTTTACTTTAGTAAGATCAAGTAACATGTTACTTTGCAATCTTAAATGTAACTTAATATAGGATTTTATGACTCCTAGCCAGTTCTCGCACTCAGGTCCATCACGCTTCTTTGTAATTTGTAGGTATGTCTTGTTCAAAACATGACGAGTGAATCAATAATATATTTCCACAAACTTGTAGAATATATAGTTGAATCCTACCTTCTTTAGTAAAAGTATTCCCTGAAACTTTATGATCATTATCATTGGTTTCTCCTCTGTTTGTAGAGTTTGGATTCACGGAACAAATTCCACTGTGCCACTCAACAATCCGGAGGTAAGGTCAAATACCTTTTTTTAATCTTTTACTTTCTTCCACCTGTATCTTCTTTGGACAACAACAGGTTTGTCCCTTTGTGGAAGATGCATTCATAGCTTCCTAAGAATGCTCTACAAAGACTTGTTTATTCGCCACGACTTCGATTTATCGAAATCTCTAGAAACTCGAACGTGCCAAACACTTATGGTGTTGTTTCCACGAATCTTTAGATGTTCCTTTGCATTTCAAATGAGTGTTTGCTTATTTTGATCTTTAACTTTAAACGACAACTATAACCCCGATAAGAGATAATATTGTACCATATGCATCTAATACATAATAATTATGATGTTTAGATGTTTTAACACAGTTTGAATTCATCCAGTTATCATAATTTGTGAAACATCTTTCACAAGTTCCTTTTATTCTAAACTTAACTTGAATACTTTAGTCATGTCGATCAAATCGAAGAGACTTGTTAATTCAGTTAATTCAATATCCCATTTAGTTATGAACTCATTTGAACAATTCAAATCATTTCAAACTTCATGTTTCATTAAGTAAATACACTTATTCACTTAGTCCACAATTAATGATTTCCACTACTTGTTGAAAATATGATACATCATTATGTATAAGTTTCAACATTTCTTCGTATATCACCGTTTCACCAGAATGCGGAGTTTTAGACATTCTGCCCAAGAGGCATGGTTTTGCAAAGTCTCTAGATTAAGCATCTAGGACCCCGATCTTTCATAAAGAACCTAAAATAACCAAAATGACTTAAATTATAGTGTCATTTCATTATTAAACTTTGGATATCTTTTAGCATTCTAATCCTGTATAAATGTTCAAACTATTATCATTAACATAGTGATGAGAATAACTTGTTTGTAATCGTAGTGTGACCATAAGGTATTGTTCATAAGAATAGTACAAACTGGTTTGTAACTTGTTCATATGAATAATCGTCTTGCCAAAAGTAAGACACACAAACAATGATTACAAATTATATTCAAGTCCACAAATCCAAATGACAAACTTTGAGGGAAGAGGTGATGTCGGCCATCAACTGTTTTGCTTGCCGTCATCAAGTCACGTTGCCTCAAAAATAGCAATTCTCAAGCAGATCCTCCTGTATTCACAAAACGGGACAAGTATCAAATACTTTGCAAATTGCTACGAGTTTTGCAAAAACCACATTTATAATTTTGTATATCTAACATATACCTTTTTTCATCCATGACCTCCTTTTGCAATCAAGCCCTTTTAAGAGTTCTCAACTCTTAATGTAAGATTGCTAAGTGTTTTTCCAAACATTCTAGAGTCATCGAATTATCTCCTAATGGTTATTGTATCAAGAAGAGAAGATCACCTTTTATGAGGATATCCCTCAGGCATGGGTATTAATCTATGGAGTTGGACCCTTTTGCTAAGTTCTAAATTAAGCAATATATTCCCATGGTCTCAAAGGACCTTAATGGGATAGGCCAAGGTCTACTAAGATATTTGCAAACAGACATCTAGACTAAGTTTATAATAAGAGATCAATTTATAATTGGTCTCCACTAAAATTCTCATCCCCTCGACGATTTTAATGATCGCATGATCCCTATCCTCTACACCTCCCCCGATCGTCACGGCCATCAGTGCATTATCAAAGGTAGATATTCACTAATGCCAATCACATCATCCATGTGACTCATGCTCGATCTTTCGATCTCTTCTGTTCCGAGGCCACGCTTCTCTAATGTGCTAGGCTCGCCAAATCTAACTTGTGTGTATTCGTTGTGCAACATGGCTTACACCCACTGTATGTGAACATAGATATGTCTGACCCCTACTCACCGCAAGGCGCCTCATATCGAAGAACTTTCTTGGTGGTGCACACACAAGGGGAACACGGAACATTGGAATTCAATAGGGATTATCTTATTTGCTACCGTTGAGTATCTAAATACTAACACACAATAAGATGTAAAAACAGGTATCAACATCATATGTATAATGTGATATGATATGGTCTTTCTTGCGCCTTGATCTCCATCGAGCGCTCCAGCATGATCTCCATCTTGCCCTTGGTTTGACGCCAAGTCCACGACGCCTCCACCAGGTCGTCCATCGGAACGATGACTATCACTATACTACTTAGTAACAAAAAAGTAAACTACTTTACATTTGTAATGACCAATGCCATATCATAATCACATGCCCTCCTGCAAAATAAAGTTAGATGCCTCTACTTTATCTATTGCAAGTTTTACGTGGTTGTCAGGGCTTTCGCAATAGAACCGTTTCTAAACTACGAACTTTCCAACCACAACATGGATCCAACAGTTGTCTCTATTACACCCCTTTTGGGGCCCTCCGTTGTAAATGCTATATAACCTATTGAATGAGATACAGACACCCGCTAGCCACTTATACAGTACAAGCCGTATGTTGAGCGTGGAACCAGTCTCGCGTACGAATATGCGTAAGGTCAGTCCGGGTCGCTTCATCAAACAATACCGCGATATAAACAAGTACACGTTAGAGGGTAACAACTAAGGGATCAATGCCCGCACAATACTTGTGTGTACTGGCCGTACAACACTCCTACGCATAGATCGGCTCTGATACCATTGTTGGGGATCGCAGCAGAATTTTTTTTTTCCTACGATGTAACCCCAAAAACTGCCTAGGATCTATCTATGTAGTAATGCGGTAACAGCCAATGCGTATAGAATACATACCCTTGTAGACCGTAGAAGTAGTCGTACTCGTAGCCGACCTTAAGGTCGCGAAGCTCCTCGCAGGTCACCCCTTGCTCCTTCGTCATCTTCATCGTGCAGCAGCTCCGGCTCATGACATTCAAGCACCCCAAGTGTTGCGCCTCGTGTCTTCGTACTCATCCGGTGCACGATGAGACCTCCGGCTCCTCGATCCCGCCGGGAGTGCGGAAGTTGATATCCGGCTAGGAATCCCTGTAGCGCAACGGCGTACTGCAGGTGTGCCTGGATCGCAGCCCAGACTTGGGGCCATGGTCACAAGGACTAGAGAGAGAGGGAAGGAGGAAGTCAACCAAAGGACTTCTCCAAATATTGGTGTGTCTCATCCCACCCATGGGTACCCCTTTATATAGGGGGAGGGGGTGTGCCCTCCCCTTTGGGTTTCCCATGTGGGACTATTCAAGGGAGAGGGGGAGGCACATGGGCCTCATGGACCAGCCAGACAGGGGTGGGCCCCACCTCGCGCACAGCCCTAGGCTGGCCAGGTGGGCCCCCTTGAGGTGCCTAGGCCTTGGTCCTTTGGCCCTTGGCCCTTCCCCCTTCGGTTTTCCCTCATGGGCCCTTTTTCCCTAGGAAGTTTGGCCCATTAGTGGAATAACCCTTCAAATTAGATTTTAACATTATTTTAATATTAATTACAATAATTAATTTGTAAATACATATTACAAAACCTGATTCAACCCAAAACACCTTTCGGTTCCCTTTCAATTTCCTCCGAACGGCTTCGGATCTTTCCTGAAATGATTCCGGTCCTTTATTCTTTCTCCAAACAACTTGGGATCTCTCTGCGGAACGATTCTGGCTTTCTCTTTCTCTAATGTGATTCCGTCTTACAAATGATCGCTCTCATTGTACCCTTAAGTGTATCCTCTCACGGCCCGGGAATGCTCTAGACATGATCTGTATCAATGATCAATAGAGGGACCAGGGATATCCATGTGACCCCTATGCATTCCTGATGACAATGTCGTTTGAACCGCTAAATGTAGCATCCTCTTCCTTTTGTTTCTCGATACAACTTGTCCGAGATCTGATCATTGGTATCACATACCTTGTTCAATCTCGTTCACAACAAGTTCTGTTTTCTTGTTAGCGTGATATTACATCCCCGTGACCTAGTCACATGTTGCAACATTTATGGATGCAATCTCACCAAGCCGGCCGTATGTATCTTTACTCGTCATGTGGGTGAACAAATCCTGGTCTTGCAGTCACATGTCATCTACTGTTCCTTCGGAATACCCAACGTACACCTTTATAACCATTGTATTACCAAGTGGCGCTTGATGCTGTCTAAGCAGCCTCGGGAAACAATGAGTAATATGAGCTCACGATCTAAGGAGAAGGAGTCTAGGTATAGTTGTTGCAACAATGAACTATATGACTTGATCGTGTTGCAATCCTTCGAGGAATGTCCAATCACATCATTCTCCAATGATATGATCCCGTTGTCAGTTGGCATAAATGCCCATGATCTTGAAACCCAGATCATCTTCATGACGAATGAACTAGTATGAATAGAGGCTACTAGGGACTTTGTTGTTTCATACCGCACCTATACCAATGTTTCTACTTGGCACGGTTCTAGCACAGTATGAAACTATTATAACCTAATTGAGATATGGCAATAAAAACCTATTTATTATTTGCCTCTAGGGCATATCTCCTTCAGTAGTTTGTAGAAAGTAAACACAAAGCGGTAAACAGTTGATTGTAGATTGATGTAAAAAAAGGACTGGGGTCCATAGTTCACTACAGGTGGCTCTCCTTAAGATAGATAACATGTTGGGTGAACAAATTACAGCGGGGCAATTGACAAACATCGAGAAAGCATACAAGCATATACTAATCATCTTGACTCCTTTGAGACTTGATTGGTCATTACAACATTAGACATAGACCGTCATCCAACTGCATCTATGACTAATAATCCACCTTCAGGTTATCATCCGAACCCCCTCAAGTATTAAGTTACAAGCAATAGATTATTGCATTACGAATTGCGTGTAAAGTAAACAATACGATTGTTCTATGAAAAAAGGATTGTTGTTTTCTCCCTAGTAGCAACATCACATCTAGTACCTTAGAGATTTCTGTCACTTCCCCAGATTACCAAAGGCATGAACCCACTATCGAGCATAAATACTAACTCTTGGAGTTTCTAGCATCTACTTGGCCAAGATAGCTACCAACAACAGAAAGCATGCAAGATCACAAATAACAAAGACATTATAGAATCAATAATCAATCTGAAATAGCATCTCAATATCCATCGGATCCCCGCAAACACAACATGCAGAATTACAAATAGATGATCTTGATCATGAACTCACAAGATCTAAACATGATAGCATAAAGGAGGAGAACCAGCCATCTAGCTACTACATGGACCCGTAGTCCAGAGATGAAGTACTCACGCATCACACCGGAGGCTTGCATGATGATGAACAAGGCCTCCAGGGTGAATTCCCCTCTCCGGTAGGGTGCCGGGAAGAGCTTCAAATCCCTCTCGATCTAGGGATGGAGACGACGGCGGCTACAGACTATTTCGTGGAATTTTGATCGGTACTTAGGGTTTCTGTATCGGAGGCATCTTATAGTCGGAAGGGGAGACCTCAGGGGTGCCTGGGGCGGCCAGACTACCCCCTGGCAGGGCCTGGCCTGGCCGTGTGGCCAGGTGGTGTGGCCGGGCCCTAGCCCCTCTCCGTCTCGTATTCTAGCTCCGTGTGTTTCTCGGTGAAAAACTGACTTTGGCTTTTGTCCTGTCCAATTTCAAGAATATTAATTTTCTGACTTTCTTGGAACCAAAAACAGCAGAAAATAGGCAGTTGGCTCTATGGCTCTTGTTAATAGGTTAGTCCAAGAAATCATATGAAAAGTACTCCAATGCTGGAACAAAACATAAGAAAGTAGATAAAACTAAGCATGGCACATCAAAAATTATAGATACATTTGTAATGTATCAAACACCACATCACCGGCAACCACCAAACCATAGAGTTCGGGGTGGAGGTGACCTGGCCAGAAGAAGCGCACGGCAACAAATCGAACTGGACCAATCGATGGAGCGGCATCGTCTACCCCATCGTGCACCTGGGCGGTGGCCGGAGAGGTCTGGGGAGGCTGGAGTCGCATGACGGCGGCGTCGGCAGCACAATGTCTCCACGGGGGTGCGAGAGAGAAGAGTGAACGTGTAAGAGAGAGATAGGAGCGAGTGGTACTGGGCCACTCGATCCGAGAGGGTTTGACCTGCCCAGGTGGGCCAAGTTAGGGCTGGGCCAGCTCAATGGGCTAGGTCCATATGTTTAAAAGAAAAGTCTAAGTAATTTATCAAAAGACCAAAATACCCCTAGGACTTAAAAGGTTCTAAGAAATTAAAAAATCCTAAAAAATATAAATAAAATACCAATGAACTCACAAAAGTGTCCTCTATTCAAGCAAAAAAATAGAATTTTAGGTAATTAAATTTAGAACTGTTATTATTGATGTATATACTTCTTTTCGATTTTTATAAAAATATACAAAACACTTAAAATTGAATAAAATTCATTTTTAAGATCCTAAAAGGGAGTACTATTATAGAAAAATACTACTTTGTATTTTTGAAAAGTAAATCAACCGTGATAAAAATAAAGTCTTATTTACTTAAAGGATTTTTAGTTAAATATTTAAAAGTGTTCAAAATTAAATAAATTCATTTTTAAACTCTTAGAATAATACTAGTTATCATAATAATACTAAATATAAGAATTATATGAATTTAATGGTTCTTGAGTAATACTTTTCTTTTATTAATTAAAAGAGACATAAAACCTTTATAAGGTGGGTAAAACACGAGAAGAAGGAAGATAATAAATCATTGCATGACATTACTATGCATTGCATATTGCTTCTTTAAATATTGTCCTTACCGGGCAATAATGGTCTTCTGTAGAAACCGGAGCTCAAGGTCAAGTGGAAGTATCCGACTTCATTACCTTGCAGTCACCAGGCAAGTTCATCATTTGCTCATGTCCTTTGAAGAGTCTATATAAAAGTATTTGAAAATTGTGTGTTATCACCTATGTTTGAAAGAGACTGAAAATTAAGTATTTTCCCAAACAAATGAAATGCTATTATCATCCTAAGTGATGATAAATACTATGAATAACAATGGAATCTAGGATTCCAATTGCCGAACAGTTAGGACTTAACAACCCCTGACATCAGTGATTCTAGCGCCGTATAATACGCGTTAACCATAAGATTTGGAATGGGACTAAGAAATCAGCTGGATCTTCTTCCTTTCGCATGGACAGATGACCTTATCGTGAAGCTGCAGATTTCTCGTGGAGAATCCAGCACATGGGTGGGACCCCTCAGTGCCCCACGATATAGGTGTTTAGATTATCTGTGTGTAGCTGTCCTGGTGGAGGTTCACCATAGCTGATGGTGGCTGCCAGGCAGAGCTGCTTATAGAGGCTTCAATAAGGTACCTAGACTGTACTCGTGGTAGAGCTCTTGGGGGATCGTGTCTTCATGCGGGGTCGTGGAGAAGGGCAATGATTGGCTTGGATCAACTTTTGGGTCCCACATCACGGAATTGTGGATGGGAAAGTACGCCCGGTTGTGCAACAAGGATTTGGTCTCTTATGGGTAAAGCAACGCACCTCTGCAGAGTGTAGGAAATGTAACTTGTTACTTCCTATTGCGGGAAGGAGCTACGAACGCAGTAGAAAAGGAACTCCATGAAGTTCTGGTCTACCCGTGAAGGCTGATGGGCATAGTTTTTGATAATAAAATCAATCTTTGACGAAATGTTTACAAAAACTGCATAGTACCAAGGACTTATAGTCCAAGGTGGTAGTTAGAGCATCAAACTTCCCACCATGCATATAATGAATTTACTGGGTAACACTATTGCTCACCCTTTCCTTTGAACCCCTTGCTAGACTTTGAGGGCCAGAAAGATGACCAGGTGTATGCTACAGAAGTCCAGAGCAACGTCTACTATGAAGAGCCGGACCCGTCTGGTGGAATCGAAGGGGTGGACTACGGGATACACTATGGAGCTGAAGGCAACGAGTTAGAGTAGTTGTCAGGCTAGAATGTAGTTACCTAGGTTGAGCCGAGCAGCACGAATCCTATAGAATAAGCTGTTGAGCTCACGTCTTTCTTATCGTTGTGTCTTTCGTTCTTCCGCAGAACTTATGAAATAAGTGATATGGTTTGTATGTTTGAATCACTTGAAGTCTCGAACTTCTGGTATTCTAATAATAATGAAGTGTGTATATTTGTAATATGGACCCGCAATGTTTCTATTGTACTACTCTGAGGGATGTGATATTTATAGAACGGTGTTCTGTGGATGTCATGTAACGACTATAGTGTGATACACATGTAGTGGTATGCTAGGTCACCGCAGCTGGTATGAGAGGAAATGCTTTGACCTTAGGTTCGAAACCTAGTAAAGGGAACTACTGTAGGAGTCTAGGAGCAACGGTAAAGAGTTCTCTAGATTATATGATGAATATTCAATTGGGAATATTTCGTTATATCTTTTAGTGTGATGATTCTTTACTATGATGCATCATTATAATTAATGGTCACCTATTATGAATATTTTGTATAAAGTGGAAAATGGCACCAAAGTTTCCAAAACGGACTTTGGTAAGAGAAGAAGAGACTCTCGATGATTATCAGGGGACTTCAACTAAATAGCTTCGACAACTTCTGAGGGTTTTTGGTTGCACAACTACTATTCCAGTTAGTACCTTGACATACCATGATGGGCGAATGTTAGCCAAATGTTGTGGTAGTATCCATCTACCAGAAAAGCTTGGTTTATACCACGATTTACCTATGGGTGAAGGTAGAAGTCATTTAGCAGCATATCATGTTGCTATCCTAGAGGCGATATCAATTATTCCGGAGCACAAAGCCCAAGAGTTAGTTGGAAGCACATTCATTGTGATTCCTCATGAGTCTATAGACATGGAGCCAGTCCTGGATCATCTTAGTGTAGTAAATAAGCATCCAAAATTAGCTTCCAAGTTTATGGATCAGTATCGACTGATAGTTGGGTCTTTGTATAAGACACATTAGGTTATTGTGGAGGATAAGAATGATATGCTAGAGGATTTAACTAATCCTGAACGAAGGGAGAAGTCAGCATCTCAACTAGAGAACGAAGCAGTGGGTAGGGTTAGCCCAAATTTTAAGAATATACCTATAGATCCAGCATCTTTCACACCATATCCTTATTAACCTCTGCTAGAACCCACCAGATATCCTGATGAAGGTACTAGCCATCTAGTACCACATAATCCTCGGGGAACCGAGGATTCGAAACTACCTATTGGAAACTCTGAAGGATGGAGGTATGGGTCAATGGATGGATCTGCTGGGAATCCTATTCCTGTAGAAGATTATGTTGGCAATACCGGGCAAACAAGTCGGATGGGATTGAGGTCTTATTCCATTGATGGAAGGGATGTCCACATGGAAGATGTTGAGTCAGTTGAGGAAGATCCCAAAGAAAGGGTGTTTGAGTCCCCAGAAAATTATCCTACCCCGGATAATGTTTATTATCCAATGATCGTGGAGGATTACAATACCAAGCAGAGTAAATGGGGAGAACCTGAAGCGATATATCCTACTAATTACTCTGGTACCGGGATGCAGGAGGCGCTTGGAGAAGATAGTGAAGAGGATGTTTCTGAAGACACCTCAGATAAGTTGGAAGGTATGGACGTACTTCAGCTGGATGATGTGTTGAGTCCAGATACTTCTGATACTGATTATCGTCCATCAAAGAGGCAAGTTGTTCCACATACGGTGCATCGTACTTCACATCAGCATGGTTGTACTCCGGGTATGTACGACGAACGTCGCAACTTCTAGGGAGCGTGACCACTTTAGGTGAAGTATTTCCAGTTGGGTAATGCGTATGGTAGACTTTGAGAGCTTGATGTAACTAAATAAGTGAGGTAGCACTCACAGGGATATGTAGCACTTGTACAATATGGGTTGTAATGTATTGTATCGCCTATCTAATGTGATGTATATTATGTATGTTGCATAATTGGTTCTTATTTCGATCTTGATTTCCATTGTGTGACTAGTTCTGAACATGAAGTTGAGCTCAAAAAGCATGGCATGATGTAGTTATGAGTTTCGCTTTATGTACAGAACTAGGGGGTTATGGAAACGGGTGTAGAGGACGAGACCGAAAAGCAGCGCATGGAGCGCGAAGCTAAGGGAAAGGCGGATGAGGATGCCAGAATGCAGGCAGATGTACCACTGCCACATTTGAGGCCATTGATGGAGCGGGATTTCATGCAATACATGCAGATGATGCAAGAATCCTAGAACAAGTTCATGAAAGGATTAATGGATTGAGTTGGAAATCAGAGGGAACCTGAAGGTCGTGGTGCAACCACAACCAGGAGGAAAAACATCATATGCAATAATTGCGAACTTCCGGGGCATGTTAAAAGGGAATGCCAGAAACCGATGATCCTATGCTATTGGTGTGGTCAGAAGGGGAACATGAAGTCTGATTGTGCCAAGAAACCACCAGGTGGTTGGCCTACATTAGGCGGTGGTCAAGCAAGAGGCGGAGGTGCACAGCCTAAGAGAGGTGGAAGTTATGTCAAAAACGACAATGGCAAGAGAGGCAGACCTACTGGAAAGCTGAATTGCGCAACCTTGGAGGAGGTGGATAACTCGGATCAAGCGGTGATAGGTACGCTCAATATTCTCACAAACCCTGGAAAAGTTCTATTTGGTACTGGTGCAACTACTTTATTCATATCTGAACAATTCTATGATAAGTTCGGGATTAGAAGGGCGCCGTTAGAAAAACCTATGAACGTAGTTACCACTGGAGGGATCATAGTAGTTAGAAACGTTAAATTAAACTATGTTATGTCAATCTGTGGACAAACCTATTATGCATATCTTTATGTGATTCCATTAAGGGGAATAGCAGTAGTGTTGGGAATGGATTGGATGACTGAGTATGGAGCCTAGATCAATTGTGAGGATAAAAATGTTTCAATTAAGTCTCCAAGTGGAGGAAGGATATTCTATCAGGCAGATAAACATAGTCATATCATGGTAGATCTTCAATTGAACTCTATGAAGGAGGATAAATTCGAAGATATTCTTGTAGTGAAGGAATTTCAAGATGTTTTTCCAGCAGAGTTACCTGGAATGCCACATGATCGGGAAATAGAATTTAGTATTGACCTGATACCTGGTACAACACCAATAGCCCAATCACCATATAAAATGGGTCCGAAAGAGTTAAAAGAACTTAAGGAGAAAATTGATGAGTTAGCCCGAAAAGGATTTATTTAGGAAAGTGTATCTCCATGGGGAACTCCGGTAGTTTTTGTGGATAAAATAGATGGAGGACGAAGAATGTGTGGTGATTACAGAAATCTCAACAATGTCACCATTAATAATAAATACCCATTGCCAAGAATTCAAGATATATTTGATTAAGTCAAAGGAGGTGGAGTATTTTCCAAGATTGATCTAAGATCAGGATACCATCAGATAAAAATCAAACCTGAAGATGTTCCAAAGATAGCATTTGTGTCAAGATATGGTCATCATGAGTATCTCGTTGTACCTTTTGGATTGACCAATGCGCCAGCAATATTCATGAATTTGATGAACAAAATCTTCATGCCTTATATGGATAAGTTTGTCATAGTGGTTATTGATGATATTTTGATATACTCTAAGGATAAAGAAGAGCATGCAGATCATTTGAGGATAGCATTGCAAATCGTTAGAGAACATAAGCTATATGCTAAATTCAGCAAGTGTGAATTCTGGTTGGACAAGGTAGAATTTCTTGGTCATGTGAACAGTAGGGATGGGATTGCAGTAAATCCATCCAAAGTACAATCAGTGTTAGAATGGAATGCACCAACACATGTGAAACAAATCCGAGGTTTCTTAGGCATGGTAGGCTATTATCAGAGATTCATTGAAGGTTTTTCCAAGATAGCTGGACCAATGACCAAATTCCTAAGAAAGAATGCACCATTCATATGGGATGAATGGTGTGAAGCAAGTTTTCAGGAATTGAAAACTAGATTAACCACCGCACGAATCTTAGCAGTTCCGGAAACAGGAAAGGATTACACAGTATATTGTGATGCATCTAAGGAAGGATTACGATGTGTGCTAATGCAAGATCGCAAGGTAATTGCGTATGGGTCTAGACAACTCAAACCTCATGAATTTAACTACCCAACACATGATTTGGAGTTAGCAGCAGTAGTCTTTTCTTTAAAAGAATGGAGGCATTTTCTCTATGGAGCAAGATGTGAACTATACACTGATCATAAAAGTCTCAAATATTTTTTCACTCAGAAGGAGCTGAATATGAGGCAGAAAAGGTGGCTGGAGTTGATCAAGGATTATGACCTTACAATTAACTATACTCTAGGAAAGGCCAATGTAGTAGCAGATGCTTTAAGCCGGAAGAGTACGGATACTCAACCCGTCAATATAGAACTACCAAAAGAGTTGCAAATGAATTTGGAAAGGTTAGTAATACAATTTCTAAAGACAGAAGTTCGTGTACGCTTAGCTACCATGAGGGTTATGGAAGAGCAAAGTAGTGATCTTCTGTTGGGTTCGTAGCATGGAAAACAAAAAAACTCTACCGCAAGAATGAACAAAACCCAGATCTAATCTAGATAAAAGCCAAGATCTAATCTATTAGACATGTGCAACGAGACACATCTGTACTAACCCTTGTAGACCCAAAAGCGTTACGAGATTGGATCTCGTGGTTGATGTAGTCGATCACTTGCCGATCTCAAGATCGAGTGGACGATCCTTCCGACGTCGCGTTCCGGCAGCGCTTCCGTAGTCGGTCACACTTGCGGAGTCGAAGCAGACCTTCCTCTCCCCGTTCCAGCGAGCAGCGGAGGTAGTAGATCTCTCCACGGAATCCCAGCAGCACGACGGCGTGGTGGTGGTGGAGTAGAGGATTCTGCAGGGCTTCGCCTAAGCCTGAGCAGAAGGAAAGAGGAGGAGAGAGGCGGCTAGGGGCAAGACTGGAGGAGCTTGGGGGGTGGCGCCTCCACCCCTCTATATATAGAGGGAGGGGTGCGGCCTAGGGTTCCCACCCCTAGGCCCACCCCCTAGGGCCGGCGCACAAGGGAGCTTGGGGGGAGAGTCCTTCCCCCCAAGTTTCCCTTTTAAATTTCCCTTTATCCTTTTATCCTTTCTTGGCTTTCAAGTAAACTCCAAAAAATCTTCTAGAACCTTCCGGAACATTCCGAAACCTTCTAGAATCCCCATATAAATACTCCAGAACATTTCCTACCTTAGAAAATGATCCCCATTATATGAATCTTACTCCCCGGACAATTCCGGAGCTCCTCGTGATGTCCCAAATCCAATCCGAGACTCCGAACAACATTCGGTCTCCAACACACATTCCATATCTACTTAAAACAACTTCGAACCTTAAGTGTGTCACCCTACGGTTCGTGAATATGTAGACATGATAGAGACACATCTCCTATCAATAACCATCAGCGGTACCTGGAGATCCATAATGGCTCCCACATACTCAACGATGACTTCGTGATCGATAGAACCATTTACATACGAGACCAATTCCCTTTGTCACGCGATACTCTACTTATCCGAGGTTTGATCATCGGTATCTCCATACCTAGTTCTACCTCGTTACTGACAAGTACTCTTTACTCGTTCCGTGATATGTCATCCCTTGTGACCCAGTCACATGCTTGCAAGCTAATCAGATGACATTCCACCGAGAGGGCCCAGAGCATATATATCCGTCATATGGATGGACAAATCCCAATCTTGGTCCATGCGCTTCAACCCATACTTTCAGAATACCCAATGACACCTTTATGACCACCCAGTTACGAAGCGGTGTTTGATGCCATCAAAGTACCCATCCGGTGATGGTGATTAACATAACCTCATGGTCAAGGGATTAGGTTACTATGTTTTTTAAAGCTTATAGCAAACGAACTTAATGACTTGATCTTATGCTATGCTTACTATGGGTGTATGTCCATCACATCATTCTCCTAATGATATAACCTTGTTATTAATGACATCCAATGTCCATGACCAGGAAACCATGATCATCTATTAATCAACAAGCTAGTTCAACAAGAGGCTTACTAGGGACTCTTATATGTTTACAAAACACACAAGTATTAGTGTTTCCTAATAATACAATTATAGCATGGGATGTAAAAATTCATCATAAACACAAAGATATAATAATAACCACTTTTATTATTGCCTCTTGGGCATATCTCCAACAGTCTCCCACTTGCACTAGAGTCAATATTCTAGATTACATGGTAATATACCTAACACCCATGGCGTTCTGGTGCTGGTCATGCTTTGCTCTAGGGAGGGGTTTAGTCAACGGATCTGCCACATTCAGATCAGTGTGTACTTTGCAAATCTTTATGTCACCATCTCGGACATACTCACGAATAGCGTGGAAACGTAGCTTGATGTGCTTTAGCTTGCTATGTGACCTTAGCTCCTGTGCATTAGCTATGGCACCTGTGTTGGCACAGTAGATGGCCATCGGGTCCAACGCACTGGGAACCTCGCCAAGTTCAGTAATGAATTCCTTCATCCATATGGCTTCTAGCGCAGCCTCCGAAGCAGCTATGTATTCCGATTTAGTTGAAGATTTCTCCACAACGCTTTGCTTGGCACTCCTCCAGCTCACTGCAGCACCATTCAAAATAAATACGTATCCCGACTATGACTTCGAGTCATCCGGATCGGTGTTCCAACTAGCATCGGTGTAACTGTTTACAACAAGCTGTTCATCACCTCCATAAGAAAGAACCATATCCTTAGTCCTATTTAGGTACTTTAGGATATTCTTGACCACTGTCCAGTGCTCCATTCCAGGATCACTTTGATATCTTCTAGTCAAACTAACAGCATGTGCTATATCCGGTCTTGTACACAGCATGGCATACATGATAGAACCTATGGCCGAGGCATAGGGAATATTATTCATTTTCTCTCTATCTTCTGCCGTAGGTGGACTTTGAGTCTTACTCAAGGTCTTACCTGACAACATGGACACGAACCCTTTCTTGCTCTCTTCCATTCTAAACTTCTTTAGAACTTTGTCCAAGTATGTACTTTGTGAAAGCGCTATTAGGCGTCTTGATCTATCTCTATAAATCTTGATGCCTAGAATATATGCCACTTCGCCAAGATCCTTCATTGAAAAACTATTATTCAAATAGGCTTTGACACTATTAAGAAGTTCTATATCATTTCCAATTAACAATATGTCATCTACATATAGTACTAGGAATGCTACAGAGCTCCCACTCACTTTCTTGTAAATACAAGCTTCTCCATAAGTTTGTATAAATCCAAAGTTTTTGATTACTTTATCAAAACGTTGATTCCAACTCCGGGATGCTTGCTTCAGTCCATAAATGGAGCGCTGAAGTTTGCATACCTTGTCAGCATCACTAGGATCGACAAAACCCTTGGGTTGTACCATATACAACTCTTCCTCAATGTCACCATTAAGGAACGCCGTTTTGACATCCATCTGCCAAATCTCATAATCGAAATATGCAGCAATTGCTAACAAAATCCTCACAGACTTTAGCTTCGCTACTGGTGAGAATGTCTCATCATAGTCAACTCCTTGAATTTGTCGGAACCCTTTCGCGACAAGTCGAGCTTTATAGACGGTAACATTACCATCAGCATCTGTTTTTCTCTTGAAAATCCATTTGTTCTCGACAGCGTTACGACCATCCGGTAAGTCCACCAAAGTCCACACTTGGTTTTCATACATGGATCCCATTTCGGATTTCATGGCTTCTAGCCATTTGTCGGAATCTGGGCTCACCATAGCTTCTTCATACGTCGCAGGGTCATCAGCATTGTCCACCAACATGACGTTCAAGGCAGAGTCATACCAATCAGGAGTGGTACGAACCCTCGTTGACCTGCGAGGTTCAGCAGTAACTTCGTTCGAAGTATCATGATCACCATCATTAGCTTCTTCTCCAATTGGTGCAGGCGGCACAAAAACATCTTCCGGTGCTTCGCTACTCTCCAATCCGAGAGAAGGTTCGATAACCTCATCGAGTTCTACTTTCCTTCCAGTCACTTCCTTCGAGAGAAACTCCTTCTCAAGAAAGGATCCATTCTTGGCAACGAAAACTTTGCCTTCGGATCTGTGATAGAAGGTATACCCAATTGTTGCTTTAGGGTATCCTATGAAGACGCATTTCTCCGCTTTGGGTTCAAGCTTATCAGGTTGTAACTTCTTTACATATGCTTCGCAACCCCAAACTTTAAGGAACGACAACTTAGGTTTCTTACCAAACCACAATTCGTACGGTGTCGTTTCAACGGATTTAGATGGTGCCCTATTTAAAGTGAATGCGGCTGTCTCTATTGCATAGCCCCAAAATGATAGCGGTAAATCTGTAAGAGACATCATAGACCGAACCATATCTAAGAGAGTTTGATTACGACGTTCGGACACACCATTACGATGTGGTGTTCCCGGCGGTGTCAACTGCGAAAGTATTCCACATTTCTTTAAATGCATGCTAAACTCATAACTTAGATATTCACCTCCGCGGTCAGAACGCAGAAACTTAATCTTCTTGTTACGATGATTTTCTACTTCACTTTAAAATTCCTTAAACTTCTCGAAAGTTTCGGACTTATGTTTCATAAAGTAGACATACCCATATCTACTTAAGTCATCCGTGAAAGTGAGAACATAACGATATCCACCACGCGATGCTACACTCATTGGACCGCACACATCGGTATGTATTATTTCCAATAAGTCTGTAGCTCGCTCCATTATTCCAGAGAATGGAGTCTTAGTCATTTTTCCCATTAGACATGCTTCGCATCTTTCAAGTGATTCAAGAAGTCCATCAGAATGGAGTTTCTTCATACGCTTCACTCCAATGTGACCAAGACGACAGTGCCACATGTATGTAGAATTATCATTCAATTTTGTTCATTTAGCATCTATGTTGTGAACATGTGTATCACTACTATCGAGATTCAGTAAGAATAAACCATTCATCTCAGGTGCATTACCATAAAAGATATTACTCATATAAATCGAACAACCTTTATTCTCGGACTTAAAAGAGTAACCGTCTCGCAATAAACAAGATCCAGATATAATGTTCATGCTTAACGCAGGCAACAAATAACAATTATTCAAATTTAAAACTAATCCCGAAGGTAGATGTAGAGGAAGCGTGCCGACGGCGATCACATCAACCTTGGAGCCATTTCCAACGCGCATCGTCACCTTGTCTCTCGCCAGTCTTCGCTTATTCCGCAGCTCCTGTTTCGAGTTACAAATATGAGCAACCAAACCAGTATCAAATACCCAGGCACTACTACGATTACTAGTAAGATACACATCAATAACATATATATCAAATATACCTTTCTTCTTGATGTTGCCATTCTTCAGATCCGCCAGGTACTTGGGGAAGTTACGCTTCCAGTGACCAGCACCCTTGCAGTAGAAGCATTCAGTTTCAGGCTTGGGACCAGCCTTGGGCTTCTTAGCAGGTGCGGTAGCTTTCTTGCCGTCCTTCTTGAAGTTGCCCTTGTTCTTAGGCTTGCCATGTCTCTTGAAATTGGTGGTCTTATTGACCATCAACACTTGGTGCTCCTTCTTGATCTCCACTTCAGCAGTTTTCAGCATGGACGATAGTTCAGGCAACGTCTTGTTCATGCAGTGCATATTGTAGTTCATCACAAAGTTCTTATAACTCGGTGGCAGTGATTGGAGAACACGGTGAATCCCTAACTCATTAGGAATCGTTATCCCCAACTCTTGGAGCTTGTTTGCATGCCCAGACATGGTGACCACGTGCTCGCTAACGGAGCTACCCTCTTCCATCTGACAGTTAAAGAACTTTTCGGAGGCCTCATAGCTCTCCATGGCCGCGCGAGTCTCAAAAATCAGCCTGAGCTCCTTAATGATCTCGAACGGGTCGTGGTGCTCAAAGCGCTTCTGAAGCTCCGCTTCTAAACCGTACAGGATGGCGCACTGAACTGTGGAGTAATGATTTTTCCGAGTGGCGTAAACATTCTTTACGTCATCGGTGGCATCTTCTGCAGGTGGGTCACCTAGCGGTGCTTCGAGCACATAAGTCAACTGACCAGCCCTGAGGACGATCTTCAGTCCATGGAACCAGTCCGTGAAATTGCTTCCATTGTTCTTAAGCTTTTCTTTCTCTAGGAACGCATTGAAATTGATGGAGGGGGTCGCCATAATCTACAACAAATTTGCAAGTAGTTTAGACTAAGTTTATGATGAATTGAGTTCAAATTTAATTCTTAAATTAACTAGGTGAACTCCCACTCAAAACAACATCCCTCACATTGTCTTAGTGATTACACGAACCAAGTCCACTACACCAAGTCTGATCTTCACGAGAGAAGATGTAGTTTCGTTGGCGAACAATCTTCATGTTCCTCATATCATTTATATGACTCATGCTCCACCTTTCGGTATTTCCATGTTCCGAGACCATGTCTGGACATGCTAGGCTCGTCAAGATTAACCTTAGTTTCCGCATGTGCAAATCTGGCTTGCACCCGATGTATGCACACGTAGAATCTATCACATCCGATCATCACGAGATGCTTCGAAACGACGAGTCTTAGCAACGGTGCCAACTAAGGGCGAACACTTTATTTCTTGATATTTAGTGAGAGGGATCATCTTATAATGCTACCATCGCGATCTAAGCAATACAAGATGCATAAAGGATTAACATCACAGGCAATTCATAATTAGTGTGATATGATATGGCCCTTTCTTCTTGTGCCTTTGATCTCCATCTCCAAAGCACGGACATGATCTCCATCATCACCAGCATTGCGTCAAGGTCAGTGGCGCCGCTTCATGGTTGTCCATCATCACTAGCAACTATTACAACTACTTGGAATAAAGCTATTACAAGATGAATAGACACGGAGGTCTTAATCATAATCACGGAGGAATTAAAGACACGGAGGAATTAAAGACACGGAGGAATTAAAGACACGGAGGAATTAAAGACACGGAGGAATTAAAGACACGGAGGTCTTAATCATAATCACGGAGGAATTAAAGACACGGAGGTCTTAATCATAATAGACACGGAGGAATTAAAGACAACCATTAGGCTCCTGCCGGTTGCAATATTACAACAAGGATCATTGCATACATCAAATATAATCATAATCACATGATGGCCATATCACATCACAAAACCCCTGCAAAAACAAGTTAGACGCCTCTAATTTTCTTTGCATGTTTTACGTGGTTTGGGGCTTTCGAATAAGAACGGATCTTACCTACGAAACTGAACCACAACGTTGATACAAGTGCTATCAAGTGCAAAGTGTAAATTGGATCTATACTATGGTGAGAGAGACAGACACCCGCAAATCCACTTGTGCAAAGCAAGTTACACGTCAAGCGTGGAGCAAGTCTCATGTGCGATGACATGTAAGGTTAGCCCGAGCCGCTTCATCCCACCATACCGCAAGATGCAAAGTACACAAAGCAAAAGACGGCACGAGCACCAACGCCCACAAAACCATTGTGTTCTACTCGTGAAGCAGATTTATGCATAGATACGGCTCTGATACCACTGTTGGGTTCGTAGCATGGAAAACAAAAAAATTCTACCGCAAGAACGAAAAATACCCAGATCTAATCTAGATAAAAGCCAAGATCTAATCTATTAGACATGTGCAACGAGATAGATCTGTACTAACCCTTGAAGACCCAAAAGCGTTACGAGATTGGATCTCATGGTTGATGTAGTCGATTACTTGCCGATCTCAAGATCGAGTGGACGATCCTTCCGGCGCCGCGTTCCGGCAGCGCTTCCGCAGTCGGTCACACGTGCGGAGTCGAAGCAGACCTTCCTCTCCCCGTTCCAGCGAGCAGCGGAGGTAGTAGATCTCTCCACGGAATCCCAGCAGCACGACGGCGTGGTGGTGGTGGTGGAGTAGAGGATTCTGCAGGGCTTCGCCTAAGCCTGAGCAGAAGGAAGGAGGAGGAGAGAGGCGGCTAGGGGCAACAGTGGAGGAGCTTGGGAGGGTGGCGCCTCCACTCCTCTATATATAGAGGGAGGGGTGCGGCCTAGGGTTCCCACCCCTAGGCCCACCCCCTAGGGCCGGCGCACAAGGGAGCTTGGGGGGAGAGTCCTTCCCCCCCAACTTTCCCTTTTAAATTTCCCTTTATCCTTTTATCCTTTCTTGGTTTTCAAGTAAACTCCAAAAAATCTTCTAGAACCTTCCGGAACATTCTAAAACCTTCTAGAATCCCCATATAAATACTCCAGAACATTTCCTACCTTAGAAAATGATCCCCATTATATGAATCTTACTCCCCGGACAATTCCGGAGCTCCTCGTGATGTCCCAAATCCAATCCGAGACTCCGAACAACATTCGGTCTCCAACACACATTCCATATCTACTTAAAACAACTTCGAACCTTAAGTGTGTCACCCTACGGTTCGTGAATATGTAGACATGATAGAGACACATCTCCTATCAATAATCATCAGCGGGACCTGGAGATCCATAATGGCTCCCACATACTCAACGATGACTTCGTGATCGATAGAACCATTTACATACGAGACCAATTCCCTTTGTCACGTGATACTCTACTTATCCAAGGTTTGATCGTCGGTATCTCCATACCTAGTTCTACCTCGTTACTGACAAGTACTCTTTACTCATTCCATGATATGTCATCCCTTGTGACCCAGTCACATGCTTGCAAGCTAATCAGATGACATTCCACCGAGAGGGCCCAGAGCATATCTATCCGTCATATGGATGGACAAATCCCAATCTTGGTCCATGCGCTTCAACACATACTTTCAGAATACCCAATGACACCTTTATGACCACCCAGTTATGAAGCGGTGTTTGATGCCATCAAAGTACCCATCCGGTGATGGTGATTAACATAACCTCATGGTCAAGGGATTACGTTACTATGTTTTTTAAAGCTTATAGCAAACGAACTTAATGACTTGATCTTATGCTATGCTTACTATGGGTGTATGTCCATCACATCATTCTCCTAATGATATAACCTTGTTATTAATGACATCCAATGTCCATGACCAGGAAACCATGATCATCTATTAATCAACAAGCTAGTTCAACAAGAGGCTTACTAGGGACTCTTATATGTTTACAAAACACACAAGTATTAGTGTTTCCTAATAATACAATTATAGCATGGGATGTAAACATTCATCATAAACACAAAGATATAATTATAACCACTTTTATTATTGCCTCTTGGGCATGTCTCCAACATCTTCTTCATGAGATCTATCGACATCAACTCGATGATCCATTCATTGCTGAAGAAATCAGAAGAATTTTTGAAGGTCAAAAATCAGTTTTTCATCTAGAAGATTATGGATCTTTGTGGTTCCAAAACCATCTTTGTGTACCAGATGTATCGGAGATCAGAGAGGTAATACTCCGAGAAGCACATGAGACACCATATTCAATTCATCCAAGGGGTACAAAGATGTACCTGGATCTTAAAGAATTATTCTGGTGGAATAACATGAAGAAGGATTATCGTGGTGGTGTCACGGCAGATGCCATGGATAGGCTAAAGGTGGGGCTAATATGCACTAGAGGAATCCAGGGAGGGATAGTGTGGTGATTCCACACACGGATGCTTTGTATTTACTAGCCTCACAAGGTTTACAAATGCTCCTTGAGTTGTATTGGGGAGAGGAGGAAGAAGGAGCCCTCTTACTCTCACCGCTACCTTACTACAAGGGACCAACTACTCAAATGCCAACTAGCCCTTTCTATAGAGGTCCTAGTGCTCCTTATAAAGGGGAGGCTAGGTCTCCAATTAGGGCATACATGGAGGCATATTCCTGGGAATATGCCTCTTCCCAAAATAGCAAGTCGATCGGATCTCTTTTCGCCATCGTAAGCCATGCAGAGGCTACGTAAGCCTCTGTGGCACCAGCGTCATCCGACACAGGGCGCGTCACCCTTGTCGGCCACACCTCGGTGGTCCTTCTCTCTATCCGCTTCGCTCATGCTCCAGTGTACAGTGACCACCTTTTGACCAGCGAGATACCTTCCTTCTCTTGCAAGCCTAATATAACCCGGATCGTGCCTGGTTAATCCGGCCACGCGGGTACCTGCATACAAGTTACATAAATCCTACTGCCATACGACATACGTCGGCCGGGACTCAGCTAGGTGGACATCCTCCGGCCTGGGTTACTCCGTAAGTCGGCCAGCCTCGAGGTGACTCGGCCAGCATTTGCTTTGACCTTGCCGTACCTCGGCTAACTCGTCCTTTATACCCCGGCGTGACCCTACCCAGGTGTATCCCCCCAACATTAGTCCCCGAAGCTGGTGCGGTCTTAGCAGCTCCAGCTGCTAAGGCCACGACAGGCTCAATTTACCGAGCCTTTTCCTCCCTCATCCGAGTTACCTTTTAGCCCGGATTTCATTGGCTAGCTTTCCCTTGGCACATTCCGAGCTTCCTCTTGCTGGTCGGGTCACCCTTTAGTTTTCCGGGTTATCCTTCCTTCTCTCGTACGCTTCCCCACGTCCCACGTGGAGGGTAATCATTACCTTGCCTCATTTTAAGGGCCTGCGCCAGTTACTGCACTTAATGTCAGGTGTTACTATTGCACACGTCACGTCGCGCCTGTCTCCTCGTTAACTGTATCACCACATCGCGTCGTGGGATCCCATGCGCCCTGCGGCCCTTCCTGTGGCTTGCCTCTGATTGGCTGACCCGGCAGATACACGGCCACACTGTCTGGCCTAGACGCACCGCACGATCCCACTACCCCCACTGGGGCGTGGTTAAATAGGGGAGGGGCGCGCCCCTTGGTCTTTTTCCCCTTCTCGCGCCCCTCTGCCTCTTCTTCTTCCTCCTCCTCCTAGCGACAGCGCTGCCACCGCCGCATCTACCCAGCAACGCCGCCGCTCCACCGTGCTTTCCTGCACCTACCTCGTTGCCGCTCTCGCGCACCAGTCCAAGGCTCTGCCCCCACCTCCGATAGGGCCGGTGAGGACAACGATCTAGACATGACTGAAGAGGAGCTCACCGTCGCGGAAGAGGAGATGGAAGAGGGGGCGGAAAACGCAGAGCGCGGAGCCTGGGCTGGTTCCTGGGTGTGCCAGGGCGACCTGGACTGGCTCTACCGCACCCGCCACATCCCCGAGGGCGTGATAGCCCGCCTCGCCTCCGAGGAGCTCGCTCCCTCACCCAATCCGGGTGAGTTCGTCGTGTTCCTCTCCCATTTCCAGCATGGCTTCGGCCTCCCCGTCAGCGATTTCTTTCATGATTTCCTCAACACCTATGAACTCCAACCCCACCATCTTCCGGCGAACGCCATTACGTCCCTTTCTTCATTCGCCTCCACCGTAGAAGGGTATGTCGGTCTGTGTCCTACTAAGGAGCTTTGGATCCGGTTCTTCGTTCTACGAAGGAATGTGATTCCGAATAAACTACTTGGCCCGGAGGACAAACATCTGACGCAATTCGGTGCTGCCTCTATTTCTCCCGGAAACAATCCGTCTTTCCCCGGGTCACGGGGCTTGATTCCTGCAAGGGCTGGGCCCGTACTTTCTTCTATGTCAGAAATGGCATGGATGAAGACCTGATACGGCTGCGCCCCTATGCTCCGGGTCCTCCTAATCCGGATTTGTGGGACCGGGTTTCCAAGAAACCCACTGCTTTGGCGAATCAAATCCACAAACGGTTCAAGGAGCTGAAGGATCTGGGGCTGCACAACAAGGATGCGATGATCACTTTTGTCCACAGCCGGATCTCCCCTCTCCAGAAGCGCACACACAAGCTTTGCTATATGAGCTGGCGACTTGACCCCAATCGGACTTCTTCCTTTGAGCTGAACAACACAGAGATATTTTGCCGGGTCAAGGCCCTTTTTACAACTGACAAGGAGTTCTCCGCTGATTGGGAGTGGGGATTGGAGCATTATTGTCAGGACAAGCCTCCTCCTACGGTAAATCTCGTGATTCAATGTTTTTCCGAGTTATATTTTATGTCGGAGTATGCTGTTTATCTGATCCTTTTGTATTTCCTTCTTAGCTGTTTCTTCAGCAGGCCCTCGAAGATGGCACCGAGCCTTCGCTCAAATGGGCGAAGGATCGACTTTTCTCGGACGAGGAGGAGCCGGATCAGGAGATGTTCCTGTTGTTCCCTGATGCAACCAAGAGACCCACTGGTAACTTCTCTTCCTTAAGAGATTGGCCTGATGATGAAGATGATTGCGACATTGAGGTGATGGAAGCATTTGACGCTGTACCCCTTTCTTACGCCTTTCCGGCTTCAGCTAACCCGGCTGGGAAGATCCACGAAGATCCTCCTCTCGCCACGGGTGAGCCTGTCCCAGCCGCGTCAAAGAAACATGCGGCTGCTTTTGCTGCTTCTTCCGGACCTTCTAAGCCAACCAAGAGGCAAAAGAAGTCCGCAGACAAAGCCGCCACCAAGCCTCCGACTAAGGCCATGACTCGGAGAGCTCGGAAGCCCAAGGAGCCATTGACTTCTGATGAGTAAGTCAACTTCTTCTTCATCCAATTCTCTGCTTCGTGCTTTGCTATTCACATGCTTTTCCTTTGTTATAACTTATTATTCGTGGTTTGATTCGGCAGGGCTGCGGTGGAGGTTCCTTAGAGCGGCTCGAGCATCTCCCCCTCGTGGCGACGATACACGCCCTCTGAGCCCCATTCAGGAGAGTTCAGCGGCTGCTCCGGGTTCTAGCCCACCTCCTCTAGAGGAGGGTGACCTTGGAGCAGGGGGAAGTGGCTCCGCAGAGGCAGCGGATGCTCCCAGCTTCTCTTCGGCTTAGCCGCAACCTGCTACCTCCGAGGTACCAACAGCACCCCCGCCAAGACCAGCACCAGCACAAGCCCCAGCGTCAGCACCAACAGCAGCAGGACAAGTACCAGCAGCAGCACCAACTCCCTCCGCCTCGTTCGAGTCTTCCAAGGCTCGGCGAGAAGGACCAGTTAGCACCAAGGTTGCACCCAAGACTAAATCCGCAGCTCAAACCTCAATCTCTCAGCAGCAGCCTAAGGCCAAGAAAACTTCTAACGCCGCCAGGGCGACATCCATCGAGGCTGGACAGTGCATGCTCGCGTCCATGCTTCCGAAGAAAGATGTCTCCCCCGGGTCAGCTACTACACAACTTACATTGCACACCAGCCCTGCTGCTGCCCAAGTTGAAAGGAGGGAGGCCCACGCCAAGGGTTTGATCGCACCCCACATGCTTAGTGGAGAGCGCTATCCCTCGGCCCTAATCGAATATAACTCCTTAGTAACTGGAATAACGCGGAGTTCGTCAATCCCTCCGACGATCTTCCAGAGAAATTTTGGCCCGCGGATTTTAGTGCACAAATGAACACAGCAGCCAAGGCTATCAACCTTGCTGGCCGGATGATGGAGGTACGCTACTTTGTCCTTTCTTTATCATGCACAAGTGCTTAGAGACATATCTATTAGTCCCCGAGCCTCCAGGGGAGTAATTTGTTACTCAGCCGAAAGCTCCTTGGAGAACTAGCGTAGCTCCTTAGTAACTTCGGGTATGCACACACCTAGAGCCGGGTTAAGTTCCACTTGGCCCGGATCTTGTATACTTCGAATATGCACAAACCTAGAGCCGGGTTAAGTTCCACTTGGCCCTGATTTTGTACACTTCAAATATGCACACACCTAGAGCCGGGTTAAGTTCCACTTGGCCCGGATTTTGTACATTTCGAATATGCACACACCTAGAGCCGGGTTAAGTTCCACTTGGCACGGATTTTGTACACTTCGAATATGCACACACCTAGAGCCGGTTAAGTTCCACTTGGCCTGGATTTTGTACACTTCGAATATGCACACACCTAGTGCCGGGTTAAGTTCCACTTGGCCCGGATTTTGTACACTTCGAATATGCACACAATTAAGTCAACTTTGCTTTTCTTAGGTTACCACTAATCGTCGGAGTGCTGAGTTTCAGCGTCTCTTGGACACACACAAGGGGCTGCGCTCGAAACATCCTGTACTTCTTGCTGAGTTCGACAAAAGGGGTAAGTTTTCTCTTTGCCTTTTTCCCATCTTTCTTTGTCTTTAACTGCTGGGTTAATTTGTCATTCGGATTACGCAGCCGGAGTGGAGGCCGAAAACACCATCATGAGGAAGAACTTGGAGCAGATAAAAGGTAAGTCAGTTTTGATTAATCTTCTTCTGTGCTCTCTCTCCTTTTCTTCTTGGCTCGGCAAATATTTATACCTCGACTCTGCCGGGTCAACAATATGTTGCAGCATCCCTTGAAGATAGTGTGCCCGTGCCTGATATGATGCTGCATTTTATTGAACAAGCAGGGCAGCACCAGGCCGAACTTAAGAAGAAGGATGATGAGCTTGCCAAACTCCAAGCCAGAGATGATGAAATTGCCAAGCTCAAAGCTGAGATGAAAAAAATCAAAGAGCTCCACAAAACTAAAATGGACAAGGCTGGCCAAGACTTCACCGAGGAGCGGGAACGTCTTAACCTCCAACTCACCAAGGATCAAGAATTTTTGAAGGAGGCCGACGTCAAGCTAGACTCAGCTAATGCTGAACTTGAGCAGCTTCGGACGAGACGTGATAACTGCACCAAGGAGCTGACTCGGATCCATAGCCATATTTCCCATAGGTTCTTTTCCTTCAGCAGACATGCATTTCTCCGGGTTACACTCCCTTACCTATTTCACTTGTCTTGTGTTCAGGCAAATTCCCCGAGGGCGATGCCATTGCATCTACTGCTGTTGCCAAGTTCCGCAAGCAGAGGGGTATGATACATTGCAAATGTATCTATAATTTTTGATGTTCCATGCTTAGTTTTATCCACTTTCTTGTGTTTTGTTCCAACTTTGGAGTACTTTTCATATGATTTCTTGGACTAACCTATTAACAAGAGCCACAGTGCTAGCTACCTATTTTCTGTTGTTTTTGGTTCTAGGAAAGTCAGAAAATGAATATTCTGGGAATTGGACGGGACAAAAGCCAAAGTGCCTATTTTTCCGGAAGGGATCAAGTGCCAGAATACGAGACAGAGAAGGGCCAGGGGCCAGCCACACCACCTGGCTGCGCGGCCAGGCTGGGCCCGCGCTAGGGGGTGGTGTGGTGGCTCCCGGCACCCCCTCGGCCTCTCCTTCCGCCTATATATTGCCCTCAGGATGAAAACCCTAAGGACCCGATCAAAAATCCACGACAGAGTCTGTAGCCGCCGTCATCTCCATCCCTAGATCGGGAGGGATCTGTGAAGGAAATATGCCCTAAGTGGCAATAATAAAGTTGTTATTATGTATTCCTTATATATGATAGATGTTTATTTTGCATGCTAGAATTGTATTGATCGGAAAACATCAGTACATGTGTGTTTAATAAACAAAAAGGGTTCCTAGTTATGCCTCTCTTATAGACTAGCTTGTTGATTAACAAGATGATCAAGGTTTCCTGATCATGGACATTAGATGTTGTTAATAACAAGATCACACCATTGGTGGAATGATGTGATGAACATTCATCCAAAGTATAGCATTACGATCAAGTCATTATGTTTATATTGCTATAACATCATACGAAGTAATCATTATCCTTAGACCATGAGATCATGTTAATTGCTAACACCTGAAGAGTATCTTGATAACATCAAACGTCACACCGTAACAGGGTGACTATAAATATGTGTTCAGTACTACGAAGGTGTTATGTTGAGGCTCATGGATCAAGAGTGGAATTTGTCAATCCCGATGACAGACAAATATACTCTGGGCCCTCTCGGTGATATCACATTGAGATAGCTTGCAAGCAAGTGATGTGATCACTAGAATGTTATATCACGGGAACGAGAAAAGAGTGCATGTCGGTAACGAGATAAAACTAGGTATGGGGATACCGATGATCAAATCTCGGACATGTAATATATCATGAGACAAAGGGATTTAGTTACAAGCGTTAAAGGTTCTCACGATCACAGAAGTCATCGTTGAATGTGTAGGAGTCAGTACGGATCTCCAGGTCCCGCTGCTGATTATTGATCGGAGAAGGGTCTCGATCATGTCTGCATTATTCGCGAACCGTAGGCTGACACACTTAAGAGTTACCGGACACCATTTTGGAGCACATATGTTTCAGACGAAAGAATTGCAAAGCGCAGGAATTGTTTCAATAGAAACCGAAAATTGTTTCGGGTGAAATTGCAGAAAGTGGTTCTGCAGGTGATATTGAAATATTGCAAGGGGCTATATGTGAATGTTTGTTAATTAAAGTAATTAACAAAATTCTGAATAAATTTAATAAAAGAGTTTTATTAAATGAGAGAGCATTAAACTTGGAGAATTTTAATGCATTTAAAATGGAGACTTTAAAAGGGAATGTGAAGAGGCATTTTAATGTGGAGGGGTTACCACCACATGAATGGGGACGTGAGGGGTCACCCCCCCATACGCCGGCCAAGGAGAGGAGGGGCACCCCCCTCCTCCTATAAAAGTCCACCCATTCCCTCCTTCATCCTCACACCTCCTTGTGAAGGATCTCTCTCCCCCTCTAGAATTATTCCCCCATGGTCTCGGATTAGCGAGATACATGTTCCAGGTGGCATTTCATCTTAAGGAGTTGCTGCTTCCGCTGGATCGCTGGAACGAGGAGGTGGAGGTTATCCGGTGGCTTGAACGTGTGTGCGAGTGCGGATGCGCTGCTGAGTTGCGGTGCTCGGACTTCCTCACGATCTTGAGATCAGCAAGTGTACGACTACATCAACCACGAGTTCCTACTCGTTAACAAAACTCGTTGTCTTCGAGGGTAAGTTCTCGTTGGATGTATGTCCACCCGTTGCTTTGTACCTAGTAGATAGATCTTGGCGTGTAGTTCACACCGTAGGAAATTTTTTGTTTTCTATGATGCGGACCCAACAGTGGTATCAGAGCCAGATCTATGCGTAGGTGCTTTGCACGGGTAGTACACATATGTTTATATGTGGGCGATGATGATCATGTTATTGCATCTTCTATGTATTTTGGATATTGGTGGCATTGTGGGATGAAGTGGCCCGGACCAACCTTACATGTCATCGTACATGAGACCGGTTCCACGACTGACATGCAACTTGTTTTGCATAAGTGGATGGCGGGTTTTTGTCTCTCCTACTATAGTCAATATCTGATTTACAACGAGTTGCTAATAACTTAGTTATCCTCGTTGTGGTTCATGTTCGTAGGTGAGAACGGTTCTATCTCCGAAAGCCCTAAGCCATGTAAAACTTGCAATTGATAAATTAGAGGCATCTAGTTTAGATCGTTGCTGGGCTAGTGTATTGATATGGTATTGTTGTAAGTAGATGTATGATAGATACTCTTACAACACATTCAACGTGTAAGTTCCATAGACCTTGGTCTTACACACAAAGGAATGATAGAGATCATACCACGATGCAAATGATAGAGATAAAATGCATGGACCATATCATCTCACTTTACACATTAGATGTTAGCATGTTATACTACTAGTTTGGTGCTTTTGGTAGCATTGTAAGATGATCCCTCATTTAGATATCAAGATAAAATGTGTTCTTCCTTGAATATGCACTATTTTATGGATCGTGTTTCGAGACATCACGTGATGATCGGGTGTACTCGACTCTACGCTTTCATACAACGGGTGTAAGACAGTTTTACACACGCGAGTACTAAGGTTCTTACTTGGCGAGCCTAGCATGTACAGACATGGCCTCGGAACATGGACCGAAAGGTTAAGCATGAGTCATATGATTGATATGATGCCCATATAGATGCTCGCCTTCGAAGCTACACCGACTCACGTTGAACTCAATCTATCATAAACTTAGTCTAAATAAACTTTACAAATTCTGTTGTAGATGGCACCACCTGCTTTTAATTTCAATGTGTTCATAGAGAAAGAGAAACTTGCTGCGAATGGTAGCAACTTCACCAACTGGGCTATGAATTTTAGGATTCTTCTCACTGCTGCATAAAAGAAATATGTGCTAGATGCGCCGCTAGGCCCCCCACCAGCTCCTGATGCCCCTGACGAGGAAAATAATGTCTATGTGACTCGTCAGGAGGACCACAACTTAGTTCATTGCGGCATACTGTATGGGCTAGAGCTAGAACTTCGAAAGCATTTCGAAAATGTCAATGCCTTTGATACCATGGGAGAATTGAAAATGATTTTCGATACCCATGCTGCCGTAGAGAGTTATAATGCTACTGAAAAGTTCTTTAGTTGCATGATGGAGGAGAACAGCTCTGTTAGTGAGCATGTACTCAAAATGTCTGGGTACGCCGATAATCTTGTGTCCTTGGGAATAACGATTCCCATTGACATAGGCATACATCGTGTTCTCCAATCTCTGTCACCTAGCTACAAGAGCTTCGTGATGAACTATAATATGCAGGGCATGCAGAAGACTCTTCCCGAGCTTCTATCAATTCTTAAGACTGCAGAAGTGGAGATTAGGAAAGAACATCAAGTGTTGATGATCAATAGGACCACCAGTTTCAAGAAGGACAAGAAAGGCTAGCACAAGGGAAAGAAGGGTGGCAAATCTGTTGCCACGCCTGAAAAGAAATGCCGAGATGGCCCTAAGTCCGATACCGAGTGCTACTATTGCAAGGGGACTGGCCATTGGAAGTGCAACTGCCCCAAGTATTTGGCGGACAAGAAGTCCGTCAAGGCAAACAAAGGTATATGTGATATACATGTTATTGATGTGTACTTGACTAGTACTCGCAGTAGCACCTTTGTATTTGATACGGGATCCGTTGCTAATATATGTAACTCGATTCAGGGGCTGCGAAATAAGCGACAACTAGCAAGGGATGAGATCACAATGCGGGTCGGCAATGGATCAAGAGTTGATGTGATCGCCGTCGGAACGCTGCCTCTCCATATGCCATCGGGATTAGTCATAAACCTAAATAATTGTTATTTGGTGCCTGCACTTAGCATGAACATTGTATCCGGATCATGTTTGATGCAAAGTGGTTATTCGTTTAAATCTGAAAACAATGGTTGTTCAATTTATATGGATAATATCTTTTATGGTCATGCACCTATGTTGAATGGTTTATTTCTGATGGATCTCGATAGTAATATTACACACATTCATAATGTTAATGCTAAAAAGATTAAACTTGATGATGATATATCTGCATATATGTGGCACTGTCGTCTAGGTCATATTGGCGTTAAACGCATGAAGAAACTCCATTCTGATGGACTTTTGGAATCACTTGATTTTGAATCATTTGATACATGTGAGCCATGCCTTAGGGCAAGATGACTAGAACGCCGTTTTCCGGTTCAATGGAACGGGCGACAGATCTATTGGAAATCATACATACTGATGTGTGTGGACCAATGAGTGTGTCGGCGCGAGGTGGATATCGTTATTTTGTTACTTTCACGTATGATTTGAGTAGATACGGGTATATCTATTTGATGAAACACAAGTCTGAAACTTTTGAAAAGTTCAAGGAATTTCAGAATGAAGTGGAAAATCATCGTAATAGAAAGATCAAATTTCTACGGTCTGACCGTGGAGGAGAGTATCTAAGTTACGAGTTTAGCACACACATGAAAGAGTGTGGAATAGTTTCACAACTCACGCCTGCCGGAACACCACAACATAATGGTGTGTCGGAACGTCGTAATCGTACCTTATTGGATATGGTTCGATCTATGATGTCTCTAACTGACTTGCCACTATCATTTTGGGGTTATGCACTGGAAACAGCTGCATTCACTTTAAATCGGGCACCATCTAAATCCGTTGAAACGACACAGTATGAGTTATGGTTTGGAAACAAACCTAAGTTGTCATTTCTTAAAGTTTGGGGATGCGATGTTTATGTGAAGAAACTTCAACCGGATAAACTCGAACCCAAAGCGGAAAAATGCGTCTTCATAGGATACCCTAAGGAAACGATTGGTTATACCTTCTATCACAGATCCGTGAGCAAGGTTTTTGTTGCCAAGAATGGATCCTTTCTTGAGAAGGAGTTTCTCGCGAAAGGTGTGAGTAGTCGGAAGGTAGAACTCAAAGAGGTTATTGAACCTTCTCTTCATGAAATGGCGAGTGGCGCAGCACCGGAAGTTGTTTCGGAGTTGACTTCACCTAATTAAGAGAGAGCTAATGATATTGATCATGAAACTCCGAAAGAGGAAACTACTGAACCTCGTAGGTCAAGCAAGACACGTCCAGCTCCTGAACTGTACGGCAATCCTGTTGTGAATTTCATGGTTGATGAAATGGATGACCCTACGACGTATGAAGAAGCGATGATGAGCCCGGATTCCAACAAATGGCTAGAAGCCATGAAATCCGATATGGAATCCATGTACGAGAACCAAGTTTGGACCTTGGTGGACTTACCTCATGATCGAAAGGCAGTTGAGAATAAATGGATTTTCAAAAGAAAAACTGATGCTGATGGTAATGTGACCATCTATTAGGCTCGACTTGTCGCAAAGGGGTTTCGACAAATTCAAGGAGTTGACTACGATGAGACATTATCTCCCGTAGCGATGCTTAAGTCAGTTAGGACTATGCTAGCAATTGCTGCATATTTCGATTATGAAATATGGTAGATGGATGTCAAAAACTGCGTTCCTCAATGGTAATATTGAAGAAGAGTTGTATATGATACAACCTAAGGGTTTTGTCGATCCTAAGGATGCTAATAAGGTATGCAAACTTCAGCGATCCATCTATGGACTGAAGCAAGCATCCCGGAGTTGGAATCTCCGCTTTGATGAGGTGATCAAAGAGTTTGGATTTGTCCAAACTTATGGAGAGGCTTGTATTTACAAGAAAGTGAGTGGGAGCAATGTGGCATTTCTGATATTATATTTGGATGACATATTATTGATTGGAAATGATATAGATCTTTTAAACAGTGTTAAAAGTTATCTAAACAGCAAATTTTCGATGAAAGACCTTGGTGAATCGTCATATATATTAGGCATTAAAATCTATAGAGATAGATCAAGGCGCCTAATTGGGCTATCACAGAGTACATACCTTGATAAGATATTAAAGAAGTTTAATATGGACGAAAGTAAGAAGGGGTTCTTACCTATGTTGCAATGCAAGACATTGAGTAAGACTCAAAGTCCGGCTACGGCGGAAGAAAGAGAGGTGATGGATAAGATCCCCTATGCCTCGGCCATAGGCTCTATTATGTATGCCATGCTATGTACAAGACTGGATGTGGCACATGCTATTAGTTTGACTAGTAGGTACCAATCTGATCCAGGTTCGGAACACTGGATAGCGGTAAAGAACATCCTTAAGTACATGAGAAGAACTAGGGATATGTTTCTTATATACGGAGGTGAAGAAGAGCTAGTCGCTAAGTGTTATGTCGATGCTAGCTTTGACACCGATCCGGATGACTCTACGTCTCAATCCGGATACGTATTTTTCTTGAACAGAGCAGCAGTTAGTTGGAGGAGTTCCAAACAACCTGTGGTGGCTGGATCAATGACGGAGGCGGAATATGTTGCTGCTTCAGAAGCGGCGCAAGAAGCGGTTTGGATGAAAGAGGTCATTACGGAACTAGGTGTGGTTCCTAGTGCATTGGACCCAATGGTGATCTATTGTGACAACAATGGAGCCATAGCCAACGCAAAGGAACCGAGGTCTCACAAGAATTCCAAGCATATTAAGCGCCGGTTTCACTCCATCCGCGAGCATGTCAAGGATGGAGATATAAAGATTTGTAAAGTACACACGGACCTAAATGTAGCAGATCCCTTGACTAAAGTTCTCCCTAGGGAAAACATGATCAACACCAGAACTCCATGGGTGTTAGATTTATCACTATGTGAACTAGATTATTGTCTCTAGTGCAAGTGGGAGACTGAAGGAAATATGCCCTGAGAGGCAATAATAAAGTTGTTATTATGTATTCCTTATATATGATAGATGTTTATTTTGCATGCTAGAATTGTATTGATAGGAACCATCAATACATGTGTGTTTAATAAACAAAAAGGGTTCCTAGTTATGCCTCTCTTATAGACTAGCTTGTTGATTAACAAGATGATCAAGGTTTCCTGATCATGGACATTGGATGTTGTTAATAACAAGGTCACACCATTGGTGGAATGATATGATGAACATTCATCCGAAGTATAGCATTATGATCAAGTCATTATGTTTATATTGCTATAACATCATACGAAGTAATCTTTATCCTTAGACCATTAGATCATGTTAATTGCTAACACCTGAAGAGCATCTTGATAACATCAAACGTCACACCGTAACAGGGTGACTATAAAGATGGGTTCAGTACTACGAAGGTGTTATGTTGAGGCTCATGGATCAAGAGTGGAATTTGTCAATCTCGATGACGGACAGATATACTCTGGGCCCTCTTAGTGATATCACATTGAGATAGCTTGCAAGCAAGTGATGTGATCACTAGAATGTTATATCACGGGAATAAGAAAAGAGTGCATGTCGGTAACGAGATAAAACTAGGTATGGGGATACCGATGATCGAATCTCGGACATGTAATATATCGCGAGAAAAAGGGATTTAGCTACAAGCGTTAAAGGTTCTCACGATGACAGAAGTCATCGTTGAATGTGTAGGAGTCAGTACGGATCTCCAGGTCCCGCTGCTGATTATTGATCGGAGAAGGGCCTCGATCATGTCTGCATTATTCGCGAACCATAGGGTGACACACTTAAGAGTTAGCGGACACCATTTTGGAGCACATATGTTTCAGACGAAAGAATTGCAAAGCGCAGGAATTGTTTCAATAGAAACCGGAAATTGTTTCGGGTGAAATTGCAGAAAGTGGTCATGCATGTGTTATTGAAATATTGCAAGGGGCTATATGTGAATGTTTGTTAATTAAAGTAATTAACAAAATTCTGAATAAATTTAATAAAAGAGTTTTATTAAATGAGAGAGCATTAAACTTGGAGAATTTTAATGCATTTAAAGTGGAGACTTTAAAAGGGAATGTGAAGAGGCATTTTAATGTGGAGGGGTTACCACCACATGAATGGGGACGTGAGGGGTCACCCCCCCATACGCCGGCCAAGGAGAGGAGGGGCACCCCCCCTCCTCCTATAAAAGTCCACCCATTCCCTCCTTCATCCTCACACCTCCTTGTGAAGGATCTCTCTCCCCCTCTAGAATTATTCCCCCATGGTCTCGGATTAGCGAGATACATGTTCCCGGTGGCATTTCGTCTTAAGGAGTTGCTGCTTCCGCTGGATCGCTGGAACGAGGAGGTGGAGGTTATCCGGTGGCTTGAACGTGTGTGCGAGTGCGGATGCGCTGCTGAGTTGCGGTGCTCGGACTTCCTCACGATCTTGAGATCAGCAAGTGTACGACTACATCAACCACGAGTTCCTACTCGTTAACAAAACTCGTTGTCTTCGAGGGTAAGTTCTCGTTGGATGTATGTCCACCCGTTGCTTTGTACCTAGCAGATAGATCTTGGCGTGTAGTTCACACCGTAGGAATTTTTTTGTTTTCTATGTTGCGGACCTAACAATCTAAAGCTCTTCCCGGCATCCTGTCAGAGAGGGGAATTCACCCTGGAGGCCTTCTTCATCACCATGCAAGCCTCCGGTGTGATGCGTGAGTAGTTCATCCTTGGACTACTAAGCCATCTAGTAGCTAGATGGCTGGTTCTCCTCCTTTGCGCTTTCATGTTTAGATCTTGTGAGCTCCGTTCATGATCAAGATCATCTATTTGTAATTCATACATGTTGTGTTTGCAGGGATCCGATGGATATTGATATGCTATTTCAGATTGATTATTGATTCTATCATGTCTTTATTATTTGTGATCTTGCATGCTTTCCATTGTTAGTAGATGCTAGCAACTCCAAGAGTTAGTATTTATGCTCGATAGTGGGTTCATGCCTCTGGTAATCTGGGGAAGTGACAGAAATCTCTAAGGTACTAGATGTGATGTTGCTACTAGGGAGAAAACAACAATCCTTTGTTCATAGAACAATCGTATTGTTTACTTTACACACAGTTCATAAAGCAATAATCTGTTGCTTGCAACTTAATACTGGAGGGGGTTCGGATGATAACCTGAAGGTGGATTATTAGTCATAGATGCAGTTGGATGGCGGTCTATGTATTATGTTGTAATGCCCAATCAAGTCTCAAAGGAGTCAAGATGATTAGTATATGCATGTATTGCTTTCTCGGTGTTTGTCAATTGCCCCGTTGTAATTTGTTCACCCAGCATGTTATATATCTTAAGGAGAGCCACCTCTAGTGAACTATGGATCCCGGTCCTTGTCTTTTACATACAATCTACAATCTTTTACTGCTCCTTTGTTTTCCGCAAAACACGGTGAGATTGACAACCTCATCGCAAGTTGGGGACAAAGTTTTGTGGTTGTGTTGTGCAGGTCTCCATGTTGCTACTAGCACCGGTAGTGCGCCCTGCCAAAGCTTAGCTAGTAACACCTTTGGGGTGTTTCCTTGCTCCTACTGGTTCGATTAAACCTTGGTTTCATAACTGAGGGAAAACTTGCTACTGTGCTCATCGTACCTTCCTCTTGGGGTTCCCAACGAGCTCTACGTCGAACGACGAGCACATCAAGATTTTCTGGCGCCGTTGCCGAGGAGTCAAGGACATCTTCACAAGGATTGAACTATTCTTCAAGGAACCTATTGGATTCAGCTGCTGGAGGTACCTTGATGACCATCACTTTGGGTGCTGCAACAAAACTTCTGGACAATATGATGGTTAATTATTCTGAATGGCATACTGAGAGAGCTCCACAAGGTACGAAGGTAAATTTTGTTGAGGAAACCTCCTCCTTGAGTGATAAGATTGATATTATTATGTCTATGCTTGTTAATGGGAAAGCCCATATTGATCCAAATAATGTTCCTTTAGCCTCTTTGGTTGCTCAAGAAGAGCAAGTTGATGTGAACTTCATAAGAAATAACAATTTTGGCAACAATGCTTATGGTAATAATGCTTATAGGAACAATTTTGGTAACAACAATTATAAGCCATATCCTCCCAACAATGGTAATGCTTATGGAAATTCTTACAACAATAATAATAGTGCTCCCTCTGAACTTTAAGTTATGCTTAAAGAGTTTATTAGTAAACAAACTGCTTTCAATAAAACTATTGAAGAAGAACTCTCTAATGCTGAAAGAAATATAGCATCTTTGGCTGAAGCTCAATCTACTTTGAATAAAATGGCTGCTAAACCTGAAACTAATGAGAATCCCTTTGCAACTACTAATGCCATACAAGTAAGAATTGATGAAAATGTTAGACTATTAGCTGAATTACATGCTAAGTGGGAAAGAGAAGATGAAATTGCTAGAAACATTAGTGTTTCTACTATTACCACCACTAGTGTTGAGGCTAGTAATAGTTCTACTACTTTAGATGATAAATTTGATTTTGATCTTGATGGTTGCAATATCTCTGAAGTTATTAAGTTCCTACAAAAGCTTGCTAAAAGTCCTAATGCTAGTGCTATGAACATGGCTTTTACAAAACACATTACTGATGCTCTCATAAAGATTAAGGAAGAAAAGATGAAACATAAAGCTTCTATTCCTATAAAGCAAGAAGATGGTTGGGAACCCATCATTAATATGAAAGTGAATGACTTTGATTTCAAAGCTTTGTGTGATCTTGATAGTAGTGTTTTTACTATGCCTAGAAGGATTTATGATATGCTTGATTTGCCTCCTCTTGAAGATTGTTATTTGAATGTCCCACTTGATGCTAATGCTAAAAAGAAACTCATGGGGAGTCTTAATGATGTTCTTATTATGGTTAACGATTCCTATGTCCCCGTTGATTTCTATGTTTTGGATGTTGAATATAATGCTTCTTGTCCTATTACTTTGGGAAGATGTTTTCTTAGAACTATTGGTGCCATCATTGATATGAAAGAAGGCACCATTAAATACAACTCCCACTCAAGAAAGGTATAGAACACTTCCCTAAAAAGATAGAAAAGATTTCTTTTGCTTCTCCTATGAAAACAAAATTTGGTCTTAATGCTTCTTCATTTGAGAACACTTGATTCTTTCTTTGCTTCTTATGCCTAACTTAAAGGCGTTAAAGAAAAGTACTTATTGGGAGATAACCCAAAAGTTTTAGATGAGTCTTGGAAGTTATTACCGCTGTAATAACCTCTCCTTATCCTTTTTATTTGCTTTTTGTGCCAAGAGTAACCTCTAATGAGAGTGAAGTAATAATTGAGAAAGTTGAAGTCCCGAAACAGATTTTTGTGCTTCACCGTAAAACTTTGTGAGAGAGCTCTGTATGTAGGATTAAGCTGTAATTTTTTGTGCTTCGGCCCCAGGTTTTTATCTAACTTTCGTTAGTTTAACACTTTTTGATTTGAGCAATATAAGGTCTTCGACAAAATTCGTCTTTACCTGCTGGTCTGTTTTGACAGATTTCTGCCATTTTCTGTATTTGCTTCTTGTTGGTTCCTTATTGAGTTCTATTGGGGAACTGAGCTTTTTGAGGGAATTGCTGCAGTAGCTAGTGTTCTAATGGAATTTTATTTGGTGGTAGAACTGAACCTTAAGACTTATTTATCTTGACTGCACTAATGTTGCTAATAAGATTGTGTGAAGTTTTGTATGAAAAAAAAAATTCAGGTGTATGGAAGGAATGAGTAATGAGATGAAGGATGGACTAAAGCTCAAGCTTGGGGATGCCACGCGTGTGACCCCAAGAAATATCTAAGAAGTACAAGCGTCAAATCTTGGGGATGCCCAAGGCATCCCCTTCTTCATCAATAAAAATCCCAGGTTTCTTCCAAACGCTTCATTTTTATTGTTTCATGCACAGTTGTGTTTTTCTTGGAGCGTCTTCTTTTTTGTTTTCGTTTTGGTTTTAGTTTGCCTTGGTTTGCTTAGTTTTCTGAATAAATTGGTTGGACCCCCTCTTTCATACATTGGTTTGCAAATAGTTTGGTTTGGTTTGGAAAAGAGTAGGAAAGTTCATACTTTTGTGGTAAAAAGAGCTCGTTTTTGACTGTGGCCTATGCTTTGTCATGCCATGCTTGATATTGTTTTGGCTTTATGCTTAGTATTCTTTGCTGTAGCATAAATTTTTATAAACAATTGAGATTGCTTAATTTTCCTTGGATGAATCATGTGTTGTTTTAGCATATTTAAGCATAGTATAGTGGTATTCTCCTTTGATGCTTTATTTGGGTTGACTTGGCGCATGCTCACACCATGTTATGACTATCCAAAGTCACCACAGCCTTTATGATCCTTTATTTTTCAACTTTTAGTATCACTTTATGCTTTTATCAATGATGTTTTGTCGCTTTGCATGATTATGGCTATAATTGTTCTCTTAGTTTGTCGCTCCCAGTCTTTTGCTAGCCTCCACAACAAAGTATGAGTTCCACTCATGCATCCAACTCCCTAAAGCAAGTTATTCCAAAGAGTCCACCATACCTACCTACTAGCTTATGCTATTCCAAGTATATTCATGCTTTTGTCTACCTTCCACTTGTTATGAGAAAACTAGTGATTAAAGCTCTCACAAACTTGATGGCACACTTTACTTTCTTGCATTTAATAAACTTGAACCATTGGGTCCTTCTTTGTTGCGTATATGCTTGCACTTTATAAGTTGAAATTAGGAGAACCATGTACCATGGGGAACGCTTTCAACATTGCACTTGTACTTTGTACCCTGTTGATATCATGTTCTTTTGCTTACGGATCCCGGCGGTGTGAAATAAAAGTGGAACTTGTAAGATCATGGAGTTTGTATGTGTGTTAGAGAAACACCTGGGCCGCTAGCCTAAGCCATGCCTAATCATGGTGGAAACTTGCAGCATCACCATAATGAGTACTCTATGAAGCATCCTCAATAAAAACCTATGCAAATAGCAAATAAAAAGATCGCTGAGATGCTCATTGTCTGCTTGCCTTGTCATTTTGATTATGGGAAAGCTCCCGTATCATGTGCAAGGGGTACCCCGTTGGCGGTTCTTAATGATACACATATACTTACAATGATGAGAGCTTACTCGTGACTAAAGTTGAGTAGCACGAGGATCGGTCTTCGTAAGTAAGGGGCATAAGATTTCGGTTTATAACTTGTCAAGCATATCCTCTTAGTTGTGTCACTTTAACCTTAATCACCTTCAAGATGCTTATGACAGGGGCAATGAGAGCTGAAAACTACAAGTACCATAATTTTTGGAAGCTCTTTATGAGACTTGAATCCCTACTTCCTTTTACAAAAGGCCTTTCTTCCACCATTATATTGAGTCTCCACCTTCTATCTTTATGCACCTACTTTGAGAGCATAGTGGCCATTCTTAGTTCTATGTGCATTGTCCCAAGACTAGTTGATTGATGCATAACTTGTTATTGCTTGTTTTAAACTATTGTATCTAGTCACTCTTATGAACTTTGAAGGTGTCCTATGCATTTATATTTGCTACTCTATTGAGGGACAAGCTGAATACTACTATGCTATGTTTTCTTTATGTGAAACAAACAAACGTCTTGCAAAGCATTGTTATTCATGAATCTTTTGTTTATGCATTTTCATGTTGCATCATAGTTTCTTTGCTTATTGCTAGAACTTTGTCTTTCATGTTATGATTGAAGTACTATGATCCCAGCTTTGAATGTTTTGCAAATACTTTGATCAAGTCTTTGATGGTGCATGTTACCTCAAAAATTATTCTTTCTTTTTATCACTTACCTACTCGAGGACGAGCAGGAGTTAAGCTTGGGGATGTTGATACATTGCAAATGTATCTATAATTTTTGATGTTCCATGCTTGGTTTTATCCACTTTCTTGTGTTTTGTTCCAACTTTGGAGTACTTTTCATATGATTTCTTGGACTAACCTATTAACAAGAGCAACAGTGCCAGCTGCCTGTTTTCTGCTGTTTTTGGTTCCAGGAAAGTCAGAAACTGAATATTCTCGGAATTGGACGGGACAAAAGCCAAAGTGCCTATTTTTCCGGAAGGGATCAAGTGCCAAAATACGAGACGGAGAAGGGCCAGGGGCCGGCCACACCACCTGGCCACGCGGCCAGGATGGGCCCGCGCCAGGAGGTGGTGTGGTGGCTCCCGGCACCCCCTCGGCCTCTCCTTCTACCTATATATTGCCCTCGGGACGAAAACCCTAAGGACCCGATCAAAAATCCACGAAAGAGTCTGTAGCCACCATCATCTCCATCCCTAGATCGGGAGGGATCTGAAGCTCTTCCCGGCACCCTGCCGGAGAGGGGAATTCACCCTAGAGGTCTTCTTCATCACCATGCAAGCCCGGTATGCCGGGTGCAGATGTATTAATCACACTGATTGTGTTTTGCTACTAAATTGTTCACACCGGATTAACTTGGGCGTAGTCCCCGAGTTTCATTTTCTTGTTCCTTCAATTTCATGGCTCGGCTCGCGTCTACCTTGATTCGGCTTTCTGACTTACGAAACCGAGTTTCAAAAATTGACTTAACAGTACTTGGAAACTCTAGGATTAGCTCAAAATAATTCAGCATAGTAAAGGTAAAATTAACATGGGATTAGTCCGAACAGTAAACGTCGGCCTTATTACGTTCCTTTCCTTAGTCGTTTTTCGTGTGCTACGCATTTCCAAACTTGTTCTCTTGCTTGCCATGAAGCCAATTCTTGTTGGACAGCAGCAAGTCGAAGAGTTGGGTTTTTGGTGCTCGCACACTACTAATCCGGCTTAGGTAGAAGTAACTTAAGCTAACAGACATATAAATAAATAAATAACACAAAGGACAACAAATATTACTAAGGCAGTCCCAGAGTTACTGCTCAAGGTGCCAAGATTTCTTTGATAAGCTCATTACCGGCATACATACTGACATATGAGAGACTCGGATACACACACTTCTTTGTTAAGTGTAGAATGGACGAAGTAGAGCTACATTCCATGGACGCTTAGATTCCTTGCCGGACCTGTCCGCCTTGTTCTTCTCCTGTGATTTTGCATCGATGAGATAATAAGAGTCATTGTGCAATGCTTTGCTTATGATGAATGGCCCTTCCTGTGGGGGGATAACTTATGCATGCCAGCAGTGCGTTGCACCAACCGAAGTACCAAATCACCTTCCCGGAAGACTCGGGGGTTTACTTTCTGGCTATGATAGTGTCGGAGATTTTGCTGATATATGGCGGATCTGGACAATGCCAATTCTCTCGCTTCTTCCAGCAGGTCAACATCATTTTGCCGGGCTTCTCGCACTTCGGCTTCTGTGTATTGGGTGACCCTAGGCGAATCATGCTCTATGTCGGCTGGTAATACAGCTTCTGCCCCATATACCAGAAAGAATGGCGTATAGCGTGTTGATCGATTCGGAGTTGTTCTTAAACTCTACAATACCGCTACTAGTTCTTCTATCCAGCACCCCGCTGATCTTTGCAGCGGCTCAATGAGCCGGGGTTTTATCCTGGATAATACTAATCTGTTGTATCTTTCCACTTGTCCGTTCGATGCGGGGTGGGCTACCGAGGCAACGTCCAGCTGGATCTTCTTATCCCGGCAGAATCGCGCAAATGCTCCTTCAGCAAAATTGGTGCCATTATCTGTTATGATACTGTGAGGATAGCCATATCTCAAAATGATATCTTTGAGGAATGTCACGGCTGTTGCTCCATCACATTTTCTTATCGGCTTTACCTCAATCCATTTTGTAAACTTATCAACCATAACCAAGATATGAGTCATATTTCCCCTTGCTGGCTTAAATGGACCAACCATATCCAAACACCATACAGCGAATGGCTAGGTAATTGGTATGGTCTTGAGTTCCGACATTGGCATGTGCATCTTGGTAGCATACCTTTGACAACCATTGCACCTCCTTACTAGATCCTCTACTTGCTCTAAGGCACTTGGCCAGTAAAATCCATGCCGGAAAGCTTTTGCTACCAAGGCTCTGGATGAGGCGTCATGCCCACATTCCCCTTGATGTATATCCCGGAGGATGCCGAGCCCTTCTTCCGGGTCAACACATCGTTGGAGGACATTAGTCATACTCCTTTTGTATAGCTCGGCATTGAAAATTGTGTATGCCTTTGCCCTCCTCTGAATTTTCCTTGAAAGCACTTCTTCACTGGGCAAAATTCCATCCTTCGGGAATTGGAATATGGGCAGTGCCCAAGCTAGTATAGTTCGCACCGGAAACACTCCCTCGTCAATTTCCATTTGATCCACCGGCATAACCTCAACCGGATCACGCTACGCAGTCCCCGGGTTCTGCGAAGCAGTCCCCGGGTTTGCCGAAGCAGTCCCCAGGTTTTGTGAACCAGTTCCCACATCAACGTCCATGGGTACAGCTTCCGACTCCGGATTATCCGGGATATAAATTGACTCGGATTCTGGGGATGGCCTGATAGATGGCTTTCTGAGCTGCTCTAGTGCTACACCCGGTAGAATTGCTTGTCGGGTTGATCCGAGCTTCGAAAGTACATCGGCAGCCTCATTTTCCAGCCGGGGCACATGGTGAAACTCGCATCCTTCAAAGTACCCTGATATTTTTTGCACATGAAATCTATATAATGCCATGTTTGCATCCAAAGAGTACCATTGCCCCGAGACCTGCTAAACTACCAAATCTGAGTCGCCAAAACATTGGATTCGACGTATTCCAATTTCTTTTGCCACTTTGAGCCCATGCACAAGTGCTTCATACTCGGCGACATTGTTTGATGCTGCGAAATGGATCTGTAGCACATACTTCAACCAGTCGTTCTTTGGTGAGGTGAGTATAACTCCGGCGCCTAACCCGGTTTTTGTTTTTGATCCATCAAAATGCATTCTCTAGTAGTTCGGATCTGGTAACGGTGGCTCATATTGCATTTCAGGCCAATCTACGAAAAAAATCGGCCACAGCCTGAGACTTGATTGCATCGCGCCTGTCATATTACGGAGCATAAGGGGCTAGCTCAATTGCCCATTTTGCGATTTGGCCGCTTGTGTCCTTGTTACTCATTATCTCAGATATGGGGGCTTCACATATCACTTTGATTGGGTGTTCTTCAAAGTAGTGTTTTAGCTTCTTTGCTGCCATATACACACCATACGCCATCTTATGATAGTGAGGATAGTTTTGCTTTGATGCTGATAATACCTCGCTCATGTAATAGACTGGCCTTTGCACTGACTTACCCTCCTTGTCGCGCTCTACCACTACTACTGCACTTACAACTCGGTTGGTTGCGGCTATGTAGAGCAACATTGGCTCTTTTGATAGTGGAGAGGCTAACACTGGTGCAGTGGCTAACATTTTCTTTAACTGGATGAAGGCTTCATTGGCCTGCGGGGTCCATACAAACTTGTTCGCTTTTTTCATTAGTTGATAGAGAGGCAATGCCTTTTCTCCCATCCGACATACAAACTGACTCAAAGATGCCAGACAACCAGTGAACTTCTGGACATCATTAAGAAACTTCGGCAGTTCCATTCGCTCTATGGCTCGGATTTTATTTGGGTTAGCTTCGATACCTCGGCTGGAGATAAGAAATCTGAGTAATTTTCTAGCCGGGACACCGAAGGTACATTTCTCCGGGTTAAGCTTCATTCGGAACCTTCTTAGGTTCGTGAATGTTTGCCTGATATCATCAAGGAGCGTTTTGCTTTCCTTGGTTTTTATAAGCACATCATCCACATATACTTGCACATTTTGGCCAATTTGGTCGTGTAAACATTTTTGCATACATCTTTGGTACGTTGCCCCTGCATTACGTAAACCAAAAGGCATGGTGCGATAGCAATAAGCCCCGTACGGGGTGATAAATGCGGTCTTTATTTGATCATTCGAGTTCAGAGGTATCTGGTGGAAACCAGAATATGCATCTATGAATGACAAGAGTTCACACCCAGCAGTAGAATCTATGACTTGATCTATCCTTGGTAGTGGGAATGGATCTTTTGGACACGCCTTATTCAGGTTCGTGTAATCGATGCACATACGCCAAACCACTGCCATTCGGATCATCCTTCTTCTTTTCCACCAGCAGCAGATTAGATAGCCAATCCAGGGAAAGCACTTCCATGATAAACCCGACTGCGAGGAGCCAAGCTATCTCATCTCCAATGACTTTTCTCCTATCTTCGGCGAAGAGGCGGAGAGGTTGCTTCACCGGCTTTGCTCCGGCTCTCACATTCAAAGAGTGCTCGCCCAACTCCCTCGGAACACCTTGCAAGTCCTACGTGGACCAAGCAAAGATATCCCGATTCTCACGGAGGATGTTGACGAGCTTGCTTTCCTATTTTTCAGTTAACCCAGCACCAATTGTTACGATGTGCTCTGGGAACAGATCATCAACATGCACTTTATTGGTATCCTTTGTTTCTTGAAACGAGACACTTCCATGCAGGTTACTCAGCGTCAGCATATACTGCTGCGCGGATTGAGCCAATGCCGCCACTTCCTGGATCTTTCTTTTCTCTTGCATGATTTACGAGTGACTCGGCCAGGTTAGACCCGGCTGACGCACACTCAATGGAACATCGGAAATCCCCAGCTATGGTAATTACTCCATTTGGCCTAGGCAGCTTCATCTTCAAGTAACTGATGTGAGTACTTGCCATGAATTTGTTCAGGGCTGGCCTGCCGAGTAACGCGTGATACGCACTTTCCAAATTGACAACCTCGAATTCCAAGTTCTCAGTTCGGCAGTTATCTCACGTGCCGAACAATACGTCAACCCGGACTTTGCCAATGGGTTCACAGGAAATGCTTGGCACAATGCCATGGAAAGTTGTCCTTGTAGCTTGCAGCATGTTCTCCGAGATACCCAACCTGCGCATCGTATCCACGTACATGATATTGATGCTGATGCCATTGTCAATCAGCACCTTGGAGAACCTCACATTGATGTTTGGCCCGATGAATGTTGGGTCCAGCACCAGCGCATACGAACCAGGACTTGGCATAAGCTTGGGATGATCTTTGATACTCCAGGTAATTTCCTGACCTGACCAAGGCATATACCTCGTCACCGCTGGCATTACCGCATTCACTTCCATATGTCGGCGCTGCAAGCTCTTTCTATCTGTCTCCTACGTGGTAAACACACAATAACTCTGGTGATGCTCTCTGTATTCATTTCTCCCCTCATTGCCAGAATACCTTTGGTCTGGCTGATGTTGATTTTCCACCTGATGCACTGCATCCCTTCTCTCACGATTTTCGTACCTCGGCAGAGGTGGTGGCAACATCAACTGTTGTGTGTTCGCTCCGGAGAGTAATTGCTGCCGGGGTAACTCCTGCCGGGTGATGACCCACAAGTATAGGGGGTGTATCGCAGTATTTTCGAGGGAAGTGAAACCCAATTTATTGATTCGACACAAGGGGAGCCAAAGAATATTTATAAGCCTTAACAACTGAGTTGTCCATTCAGCTGCACCTGGAAATAATCTTGCTCACAACAGTTTATCAGTAGCAATAGTTTTGTAGTAGGAATAGTAAAGTAACAGCAGTAGTAAAGCAAAGACAGTAGTAACAAAAGCTGTAAACAGTGGGATTCGAGTGCGGTAGGCATAGGTATGGATGGACGGGCGTTGCATGGACAAGAATTCACTTAGCAATCAGAACATAGGGCAATTGCAGATAAATAAGAAAGCATCCAAGTACTAGACAATCCTAGGCATGTGTTCCATATATAGTCATACGTGCTCGCAATGAGAACTTGCACAACATCTTTTGTCCTGCCAGCCCGTTTGCAGCGGGGCCTCTAGGGAACTAGTGGCAATTAAGGTGCTCCTTTTAATAGAGCACCGGAGCAAAGCATTAACACTCCGTGAACACATCTGATCCTCACATCAAAGCCATTCCCTTCCGGTTATCCCGATTTCTGTCACTTCGGGGCCATAGGTTCCGGACAACAACGTGTGTATACAACTTGCAGATAATACCAAGAACAATACTATCATAATGAATCAATAACATGTTCAGATCTTAAATCATGGCACTCGGGCCCTAGTGACAAGCATTAAGCACAACAAGTCGCAACAAAGTCATAAAGCACTAATAAAAGATACTAGGCACCATGCCCTAACAATCTGATGCCATTACATGAACGATCTCATCCAATCCCTACCATCCCCATAGCCTACGGCGGGGGATTACTCACTCATAGCTGGGGGAAACATGGATGGTCGATGGAGAAGCGATGGTGATGATGATGGCGATGATCTCCTCCAATTCCCCGTCCCGGCAGGGTGCTAGAACGGAGTTTCTGGTGCTGTTTTGTGGAATCTGGTGGTGGCGGCAGAGCGGAACTCCTTCTGGAAAAACGTCGAACCCCCTCCCCCCCCGCCGAAGTTTTTAGGTCAGAAGGCTCCTTATAGGCGAAGAGAGAGGCCGGCGGGGTGCCTGGGGGGGCACACCACCCCCTGGCGTGGCCTGGCCTGGACCGCGCCACCAGGTGGCGTGGCCATCCCCTGGCTCTTCTCCGTCTCATATTCTGGCTCCTGGAGTCTTTGGGTGAAATAGGATTTTTGGCATTTTTTCCGGCATTTTTTCCTGATAGTTGGTTTTCTGCACAAAAAGTAGATACCAAGGCAATTCTGCTGAAAATAGCGTCAGTCCACATTAGCTGCATCCAAATCACACAAGTTTAGAGGAGAAACAATAGCAAAAGTGTTTGGGAAAGTAGATACGTTTTGGACGTATCAACTCCCCCCAAGCTTAGCTTATTGGTTGTCCTCAAGCAATTCAGTTGAAAACTGAGTGCGATAAAAGAACTTTCACGAACAAATTTGCTTCATATGATGTAAATATTCTCAACAATGTGATCAACTACTTGGACAATTCATAATAAAGAGTATGCAACCAAGTCTACTTAATAATCTTTGCAAGCTATTAAGAGATTCCAACTCAAGAATAATAAGTAGCATGAAGTACGAACATATGCAACATTACAATGCTCATCAAAAGGTATGATAGAGTGGTATCTCACTTGCCTTTGATTATGAATGCCAAGGCACCTCTGAAGTTCAAGTGATGACTAGAAGTAAAGATATCAAGAATACAAGCATCAAAGTCATAACACAAATAATCAAGTAATGGAACAAACATAAAGAATGACAACTATGCTCTCAAGAAGGTGCTCAAAGAATATGTGGAGACTCAACAAGTAGAAGAAAAAGGTTTTGAATAATTTTGAAAAGCTTCCAAATGCTGAAAGTATGGTACTCATTAGCTTTGAGCTCTCATTGCCCCTATCATAAGCATCTTTAATGTGGTTAAGGTGAAAGTGACACAACTAAGAGGATATGCTTGACAAGTTATAAATCGAAGCCTCATGCCCCTTCCTTACGAAGACCAATCCTCATGCTACTCAACTTCAGTCACAAGTAAGCTCTTGTCATTGTAAGTATATACGTATCATAGAGAACCACCAACGGGGTACCCCTTGCACATGACACGGGAGCTATCCCATAATCAAAATACAATGCAAGCAGACAATGAGCATCTCGGCGATCTTTTTATTTACTATGTGCATAGATTTTTATTGAGGATGCTTCATAGAATGCTCATTATGGTTATGCTACAAGTTTCCACCATGATTAGGCATGGCTTAGGCTAGCGGCCCAGGAGTTTCTCTAACATACACATGAACTCCATGATCTTACAAGTTCCATTTTATTTCACACCACCGGGATCCATAAGCAAAAGAACATGATATCAACTAGGTACAAAATACCTATGAAGCGTTGAAAGCGGTCCCCATGATACATGGTTCTGCTAACTTCAACTCATAAAGCGCAAGCATATGCACAACAAAGAAGGACGCAATGGTTTAGGTTTATTAAGTGCAAGAAAATAAAGTGTGCCATCAAGTTCATGAGAGCTTTACTAACTAACTTTCTCATAACAAGAAAACATTTTATTCAAAAGAAAACAAGGCATATTGAATATGCACGGAGGTAGCAAATGATGCTAATGGGTAGGTATGGTGCATACTTTGGAAATACTTGGTTTAGAGAGTTGAAAACATGAGTGAACCACTTAGTGGAAGTGAAGGCTAGCAATAGTAAGGGAGTGACAAACGAGAGAGCAATAGCTGTCATTATCATGCTTGCAACAAAACAGGACTACTCATGGCATGAAAGTGATTCAAGATCCTCAAGGCAAAATAATTCATCAAGGCTTAACTGATTATCACAGTCCTGTGCATGCGTGAGCATGTGCCAAGTCAATTCAAATGAAACATTCAGAGGAGGATACCACGGTGTCATACCAATTTATGAATAGAGCAATGCAAGCAAACATTCATAAGACATGCTACAAACTATTAGCGAGCTGGAGCTAATCATAAGAAAGAAAGAACTATTAAGCATCCAAAGAAAACATACACTCTACATGAACGGACTAAGCATGCCCACAGTGATGAGTATATGTACAAAAATGAAAACAAATAGAGTTCGTTACCAGCCTCTTACCACGCCTCAAGTTGTCATTGATCCTCACTATTGCTCTTCACTTGTGTGGCTTGAATAATAATATGAAACCAATATCCACTGAGGACTGTCGAACCCTGAAGAAAACTCGCAAAAACCAAAGAAGAACGACAAATATTTTTGGTGTTTTCGATTTTTAAACAAGAACCAAAAGGGGAAAACAAACAAACAGCTGATATGAAGACGCTCCCTCATTCGAGGGCTGGACCGAATCATCCGTGACCTCCCTTCTAGTGCCCTGCTCCTGTTGGGAGAGCTCTCCCAAGTACGTGTCAAGCTCCTCCTCAGTGAGGGACCATCCTTTCCTGTTATCAAGGTTAAACAAAACAGGTGTAGGCAAAAGAACAACATGCTCGGACTTGCTCTTTCTCCAACCAGCTTTGAGAAAGGTTATTTCATAAGATAACTCACTCAAACTAGCCCACGAGGAAATAAATTTATGCTGTATCATGGAATTAAAATCAAGCCTCTCTATGGGAAACTATAGGTCTAGATGATGAGGCACTAAACCAAGCAATGCTAGCAAATGAGAAGCAATGAGGCCTCCACAAATTCCACCTTTCTCACGGTTAGCAGCAAGACAGAAAGTTATCAAAGCACCCAAGTTGTAAGACCTATCTCGTTTAAGAGCAGCAGAGATAAATGCTAAATCAAACGAAGATAACTTATTGGCAGTTTTCCTAGCAAGAACACACTTGGCAATAAAGTAGGCAAAGTAGCGAATGGAGGGAAGATGAATGTTACGGATTTTTCCACTCTCCTTCGAGAAGCTACTCCCTTGACAAATTTCTGCATATAAATCCATGAGTGGTTCCGGTCTCTCTTTAATCTTCCTACATGATCCCCATTGAGGTACCCTAATAGCTGCCCAAAAATCATCAAGAGAAAGGTTGACAGCAATATTGTAAATTTTGTAATGGACCATGGGGTTAGGCAAAGAGTGACTAAATTGGAAATCCTGCACCACAGACATGGTTAGCTTCACAAATTGACAAGGTTCATCTTCCAAAAAGTGCTCTAACCCTGCATTAGAAACCAAAGTGTGGAAATCTTGTAGAATTCCTGCAGCTCTCATGAACTCAGGGCATGGATAAATGGAGGGAAAAACTTCCTCCTCCCAGTGGACCTTCATGACCTCAGGCACCCAAAGCTCATGTTGGTTTAGGTGGTGTTCACTCATCTTCTATTCTGAAATTTAAACACCTATTAAACAAGTGATTGGAAAGTAAATATAATGAAGGATTCTACTCATAGGGACTTGCAAGAGGCCTAAACATGCATCAAAACTATATCTCTAAGCATCAAACAAGGTTACAAGCTCTCATAACAAGTCACCTACAGCAGCAAAATACTCAACATATAATCCACTAAACACAAATCTACTTGGACAAGGGGAGGAGTCACATACTAGGGAACAAATGCTCCAAATTTCAGCAAGAAAGATGGGCTGAGCAAGGAGATCAAAAAAATCGAGAGCAAGCATAGAAATAACACGATTTTGAGCTATGAACTGGAGCTTACTTGGGAGAGAGAAGAAAGTGGCATGTGAGAGAGTTAGTGGGGGGCCAGGGGTGGCCCACACCAGGGCATGGCACCACCCAAGGCTGGCCGCGCCACCATGTGGTGTGCCTACCTGGTGGGCCCCCTGGTACCTACCAGGTACTCCTCTGCCCCTTTTTCACGTAAAAATATAATATGAATTTTCTGGGATTTTTCGAGACACTTTATTTTTGGGCATTTTTTAGAAATAGAAGAATGATTTTTCTGACAGGCAGATTTTTTTTGGAAACATGATGAAAGGACAAAAAAGGCTAGAACTACAGAAGTTCTAGCATGCAAGCAACTAACAACACAAAGAAAACTAAACGAAAGCAAAAACTAAAATGCAAAGGATAGAAATAAACGGAGATAATCATAATGAAAACATTGTTTTGTTCAATTGAATCCTTTTGTTAGCAAGGTTGATCAAGTCTTGCTACCAAAACAATTGCATATGAGACAAAACTTTGTACTCCACTAATGACTATGTTACCTTAACCTTGATAGCAATGGTCCCAATCATAATAGTTTCAAATTTTTCTCTTGGTATGGGACAATATATTTCTCCAACTTGAATGCCTTCAACATGTTCAATTGAATTCAAACCATAAGTCCTTTCAATCTTCTTGGGGAAATATACAGTATGTTCCTTTTCATTAACATTGAAGGTCACCTTTCCTTGATTACAATTAATAACAGCTCCTGCAGTATTAAGAAAAGGTATCCTAAGAATAATAGACATATTATCATCTTCACACATTTCAAGCACAACAAAATCAGTTAGTATCAAGCAATTGTGAGCCACCTGAACAGGTACATCCTCACATATACCCACAGGAATAGTGGTAGATTTATCAGCCATTTGCAAAGATATATCAGTTGGTATTAATTTTTCAAGTTGAAGCCTCTTATAGAGAGAGAAAGGCATAACACTAACTCCAGCTCCAAAATCACGCAAAGCAGTTCTAACATAACTGTTCTTAATAGAGAAAGGGATAGTTGGAATCCCTGGGTCTCCAAGTTTCTTAGGAACCTTACCATTGAAGGAATAATTAGCAAGCAAAGTAGAAATTTCTTCATTAGGGATTTTCCTTTTATTCGAGACAATGTCCTTCATATACGTTGAGTAAAGGAGGCAATTTAATAGCATCAGTCAAAGGAATTTGCAAGAATAAAGGCTTCATCCACTCACAAAACTTATTATAGTGTTCATCTTCCTTTGACTTGTGTTTCTTATCAGGGAAAGGCATAGGTTTTTGGACCCAAGGTTCTCTTTCACTACCATGTTTCTTAGCAATAAAATATTCTTTGGTGTATTTAGTATTCTTAGTGTGGTTTTCGGGTTCTTCTTCAACTTTTTCTTCATTAGGAACAACATTTTCTTCATTACCACTTTCAGTTTCAGCATCAGAGATAGATATACTATTAGGATCTATAGCAGGTTCAGAGGGTTCTACAACAGTTTTATGTTTCTTTTTCCTTTTCTTACGAGTAGAACCACCATTTTCAGCTTGTTGAGAATCCTGCTCAATTCATTTGGGATGCCCCTCGGGATATAGAGGATCCTGGGTAGCAGCTCCACTTCTAGTTCTAATTTCATAAGCATGTTTTTCTTTAGCAGCATTAACTAGCAATTCGTTTTGCACTTTAACGAGTTGATCTATTTGAGTTTGAACCATTTGAAAGTGTTTAACAATCATTTTAACATCATTAGAGGTTCTTTATACAATCTCTTTCAACTCAACAATAGCTCTAGTGTTTTCCATTAGATGATTTTGCACCCTTTTATTAAAGTTATCTTGCTTAACAATAAAGATATCAAATTATTCTAAGCATTGATCATGAGGTTTCGAGTAAGGGATATCACCTTCATCAAAGTGTTGGAGAGAGTGTACCTCAATAGTGGATGAGTAGGGAATAGGCTTACATAAATCTTCTATAGGAGGTTGTTGGGTCCGCAGCATAGAAAACAAAAAATTTCCTACGATGTGAACTACACGCCAAGATCTATCTACTAGGTACAAAGCAACGGGTGGACATACATCCAACGAGAACTTATCCTCGAAGACAACGAGTTTTGTTAACGAGTAGGAACTCGTGGTTGATGTAGTCGTACACTTGCCGATCTCAAGATCGTGAGGAAGTCCGAGCGCCGCAACTCAGCAGCGCATCCATACTCGCACACACGTTCAAGCCACCGGACAACCTCCACCTCCTCGCTCCAGTGATCCAGCGGAAGTAGCAACTCCTTCCAGATGAAATGCCACTGGGAACATGTATCTCGCTAATCCGAGACCATGGGGGAATAATTCTAGAGGGGGAGAGAGATCCTTCACAAGGAGGTGTGAGGAAGAAGGAGGAAGAGGGTGGCCTTTTATAGGAGGAGGGTGGGTGCCCCTCCTTCATGGCCGGCGCATGGGGGGGTGACTCCTCACCTCCCCCATTCATGTGGTGGTAACCCCTCCACATTAAAATGCCTCTTCACATTCCCCTTTAAAGTCCCTACTTTAAATGCATTAAAATTCTACAAGTTTAATGCTCTCTCATTTAATAAAACTCTTTTATTAAATTTATTCAGAATTTTGTTAATTACTTTAATTAACAAACATTCACATATAACCCCTTGCAATATTTCAATATCACATGTAGAACCACTTTCTGCAATTTCACCTGAAACAATTTCCGGTTTCTATCGAAACAATTCCTGCGCTTTGCAATTCTTTCGTCTGAAACATATGTGCTCCAAAATGGTGTCCGGTAACTCTTAAGTGTGTCACCCTACGGTTCGCGAATAATGCAGACATGATCGAGACCCCTCTCCGATCAATAATCAGCAGCGGGACCTGGAGATCCGTACTGACTCCTACACATTCAACGATGACTTCTGTGATCGCGAGAACCTTTAACGCTAGTAACTAAATCCCTTTGTCTCACGATATATTACATGTCCGAGATTCGATCATCGGTATCTCCATACCTAGTTTGATCTCGTTACCGACATGCACTCTTTTCTCGTTCCCGTGATATAACATTCTAGTGATTACATCACTTTCTCGCAAGCTATCTTAATGTGATATCACCGAGAGGGCCTAGAGTATATCTATCTGTCATCGGGATTGACAAATTCCACTCTTGATCCATGAGCCTCAACATAACACCTTTGTAGCACTGGACCCATCTTTATAGTCACCCTGTTACGGTGTGACATTTGATGTTATCAAGATACTCTTCTAGTGGTAGCAATTAACATGATCTCATGGTCTAAGGATAAAGATTACTTCGTATAGTGTTATAGCAATATAAACATAATGACTTTGATCGTAATGCTATACTTCGGATGAATGTTCATCACATCTTCAACTAATGTTGTGACCTTGTTATTAACAACATCCAATGTCCATGATCAGGAAACCTTGATCATCTTATTAATCAACAAGCTAGTCTATAAGAGAGGCACAACTAGGAGCCCTTTTTGTTTATTAAACACACATGTATTGATGTTTCCGATCAATACAATTATAGCATGCAAAATAAACATTTATCATAAACATTGAATAAGATAATAACCACTTTATTATTGCCTCTCGGGCATATTCCCTTCAGTCTCCCACTTGCACTAGAGTCAATAATCTAGTTTGAAAAACTTTGCGTATTGAACACCTATGGCTTTCTAGTGTTGCATATACGCTATTACTAGTGGTTAACATAATCTCCGGATCTAACAGTTTCAGGTCCGTGTGTATTTCCATGTCTTTGCGTCTCTCCGCATCACTCATTCACAAATGAGATGGCATTGTATAAATTTGGTCCTTTGGTGAGACCTTTAGTTCGTTCCGGTTAAAATATGTTGATATTATTGTCACACAATATATCTTCATAGTATTATCCCACTTTGAACCACACCTAGTTTGATAACAAACTACTTAACACAAATGCCCTCCTTTGCTGCTACTATAGCAGTTATGTACTTAGCCTTTTGTTGTAGTATCCGTCACAATTTCTCATCTTTGGAACTCATCCAAATCCACCATGGCACATCCTTCCCATTACATTGTGCCACCCATAGTCTAAATTGAGATAAATTTAATTTGTATCTTGTGACAAAACTAGTATCAATGTAACACTTTACAATGAACTACCTTTAACTATTTGTCACTTATACATGATATATTCTTAGTTCTTCCAAAGCTCATAAGAATATCTTTACTATCGTCCAATGATCATCTTATGAATCATTCTGGTATGTGCTCATAACATTTACAGCATAGGACATTCTGGATATATACATATCATGGTATAATCGATCAAAATCTTCATGTGATTTTATTCACCAAGTGTTGAAACACTTGAATCTTGATACAATCTTTTCCATGCAGCAAGAACCTTTCTTGTTGTTTCCATATTGAACCATTTCAATATCTCATATATGTATGTCTGGCACAACCATATTAGCGCCTCAATCTATCCATATAGATATTGATGCCAAATATTCCGGGTTTGCCCAAGTCTTTCATCAAAATCTCATTTTAATGAAATTCTTAACTTGTGTCAATACAAGATACATCATTTCCAATCAACAATATGTCCTCTACATAATGTATTAGAAATATGTCTCAGCGCTCCCACTTAATTTCTTGCAAATGCAAGCATCTTCATCATCTCCGATGAATTTAAACTCTTTTAACAGTTTCATCATGGTGAAGATTCCAACTCCGCTATGCTTACTTCAACTATTGAAGTTTACATGCCCTTTTAGCACCCTTTGAATTAACAAAACCCTTCGACCGTGTCATGTACACGTCCTAGGTAACCATTCTATTAGAAGAACCTTGTTTTGTTTATTCAACTACCATATACCAAATTATATGTAGTGGTTGCTATATTAATCCGTCAAGACTAAATATCGCTATGAAAGATCAAATCTTGTCATAGTCAACTCCTTGAACATTGTCGTAAACTTCTTTCCGACATGTCGACTATTTCATAGATGTTAAACATCCATGTCTATTTCTTTATAGATCCAAACACAACTGATAGGCTTCATGCCTTTCCGGAGGGTCTTCAAAGTTCAGAAACTTGATTTCTCGGGTATGGATACTATCATGGATTCTATGACTTCTAGTCATTTTATGGAGTCAGGGCCCATCATCGCTTATTTGCATGTAGTCGGTTCATCATTGTCAAAACAATAATGACTTGCTTATCAAATCTTACTATTTGATTCTTACTGACCCATACGGTTCAATAGGAACTCTAATCTCCGAGATCACACCTTTTGTAATCACGGGAGCCATGAGCATTGTGGCCGCCACCGGGACACTTTCTGGCACTGCGCTACTTAGCACATATAGCTAAGGTTCAACAACCTTATCAAAGTTCTATTGTTCTCCCACTTAACTTTTCGCGAAAAATTGCTTCTCAGGAAACTTAACGTTCCAAGTAACAAACTCTTTTGTCCTCGGTGTTATGGAGAAATTCCCAACAAATTCTTAGGGATAACCTACAAAGACGTGCTTATCCGACTTTGGTTGTAAACATTTTACTTATGCATAGCATACCAAAATTTAAGAAAAGACAATTCGGGTTTTATCCCAAACCATAACTCATATCGTGTCATTTCAACAGATCATGATGGTGCTCTTTTCAGTGTAAAAGCGGTAGTCTCTAAAGCTTCAATCTTTAAAACATAATGGCAGTTTTATAAATGACACCCTTGATTTTACCTTGTCAAACATGGTTTGATTTCATCTCTCGAATATTCCATACTCCTATGGTTTATCGCGAAACATAAATCATGGAACAATTCCTCAAATCTTAGGTGTTTTGCTAAACATGTAACTCAAATATCTTCCTTTATGATCGAATCATAAACTCTTTATTTTCTTGTTACAATGATTTTTCATTTCATCTTGAAAGTCTTTGAACAATTTTCAAATGTTTCATACTTCTTCCTTATTAAGTAATTATATAGATATATTCACTTCAATTTCTGGAGAAAGCATATGAAGCAAAAATATCCATCGCATATGGTTACACATAATGGACTATATACATCAACATGCATAATATCCAATAATTTAGTCATCTGTTCCTCTTTGGCCTATGGACGGAGTTTCAATTATCTCGAGGAAAGTCTCACATGCGTCAATTGATCAAAATCAAAGACTCCAAAAATCCATCAACATGGAGTTTCTTCATGTTTTCTTTCAAATATAATTTAAACAGCGATGTCACTTCATAAGTGATCTTTCAATCATTTGTCTTGCGACATTTTAGCAATAGTGTTTATGGATGTGATTTCTCCCACTAGACTTATAAAAGTTCATCCATCCTTTATGGAATACGGTAATTATTTGAACAACCATTATTCTCATAATACCGGAACAAAATAACAATTATTAAAAAAAATCTTGAAGGCTAGGTTTGACGACAAGGAAAAACACAATAACACTTTATTTGTTTTCAATGATCATCATCACTTATTCTCTTGCCAGTTTCTTAGGCCATTGTAGTTCATGAATTGCGTTGTCCTGTATGACACTTCATACCAACCAATTCGGTATCCAATACCTAAAAACCACATTGGTTAACAAGCAAGGTATACAACCATAACATGTATATCTTCTATATACCTAAGCTACACATTTCCAACTTTTTATTTTCTGCCAAATATTTTAGATTCTCTTTCAGCAATTCCTTTTCCTTTTAAAAGAATCTATCAACATTAATTATGGTGTCATTCACATGACACATAGTACAAAGCGTATATAGTAAAATACTAATGCCTTTGGACTTGCACTTTGAAGTGGATCGCCATCATGAAATGTTTGGTGTTCTTTCAAAAATCCATTCTTTAGTAATCTTTCAGTGTAGTAAACATTTTACTTACATCTTCTATTCATCCTTATCATGACAACTTTCATGATCAAGCTACTATAGCCTATAAGGATGAATCGTGAGTATAATATCAGTTCCCAAAACCTTTTTGGTAGATTAGGACGCCTAGCGTCTCCAACCATCACAAATTCTCATACAATATGAGAACGTGTATTTTGTTAAATTATACTCTATCATAATGCAACCAAAAACATTGTTTCAGATATCACAATATCTTCCACAGATGATGGTTTCTGAAACAATTTTTCAGCTCCTAGATAATCTTGATATTAAAACAACTTTTGAATATCAAAAATCATGGAGGCAAACATGATACTTTAGATACTAACATTGGAATTCTTACTCTTGATTTAATACTACTTATTAAACTTCATGGAGTAAATGGAGTTTGCTGAAAGTTTGCAATAGGCCTTCTAAACTTTAAATTGACATTCAAAACAATACGATACCCGTTCGTAAAGTAAATATCCAAAATTCTATAGTTTTGTTATCTCAATTAAAACTAAGTATAAGGTATTGAACAGACGCCAATGACTACAACAAATTATGAAAATTCACTTCGATTTAGTTTATGACAAAATTGAGGCTCGACTAATCCAAATTAGAAATGAACTCCCACTCAAAAATGACATCCCTCGTGCCTTTTTGGTGATTACATGAACCAAATCCACTACACCAAGTCCGATCATCACGTGAGTCGGTGTAGCTTCAAAGGCGAGCATCTATATGGGCATCATATAAACTATATGACTCATGCTTAACCTTTCGGTCCGTGTTCCGAGGCCATGTCTTTACATGCTAGGCTCGCAAAGTAAGAACCTTAGTACTCGCGTGTGTAAAACTGTCTTACACCCGTTGTATGAAAGCATAGAGTCGAGTACACCCAATCATCACGTGATGTCTCGAAACACGATCCATAAAATGGTGCATACTCAAGGAAGAACACATTTTATCTTGATATCTAAATGAGGGATCATCTTACAATGCTACCAAAAGCGCCAAACTAGCAGTATAAGATGCTAACATCTAATGTGTAAAGTGAGATGATATGGTCCATGCATTTGATCTCTATCATTTGCATCGTGGTATGATCTCTATCATTCCTTTGTGTGTAAGGCCAAGGTCTATGGAACTTACACGTTGAGTGTGTTGTAAGAGTATCTATCATACATCCACTTACAACAATACCATATCAAGACACTAGCCCAGCAATGATCTAAACTAGAAGCCTCTAATTTATCAATTGCAAGTTTTACGTGGCTTAGGGCTTTCAGAGACAGAACCGTTCTTACCTACAAACATGAACCACAACGAGGATAACCAAGTTATTAGCAACTCGTTGTAAATCAGATATTGACTATAGTAGGAGAGACAGACACCCGCCAGCCACTTATGCAAAACAAGTTGCATGTCAGTCGTGGAACCGGTCTCATGTACGATGACATGTAAGGTTGGTCCGGGCCGCTTCATCCCACTAAGCCACCAATATCCAAAATACATAGAAGATGCAATAACATTATCATCATCGCCCATATATAAACATATGTGTACTACCCGTGCAAAGCACCTACGCATAGATCAGGCTCTGATACCACTGTTGGGTCCGCAGTATAGAAAACAAAAAAATTCCTACGATGTGAACTACACGCCAAGATCTATCTACTAGGTACAAAGCAACGGGTGGACATACATCCAACGAGAACTTACCCTCAAATACAACGAGTTTTGTTAACGAGTAGGAACTCGTGGTTGATGTAGTCGTACACTTGCCGATCTCAAGATCGCGAGGAAGTCCGAGCGCCGCAACTCAGCAGCGCATCCGTTCTCTCGCACACACGTTCAAGCCATCGGACAACCTCCACCTCCTCGCTCCAGCGATCTAGTGGAAGCAGAAACTCCTTCTAGACGAAATGCCACCAGGAACACGTATCTCGCTAATCCGAGACCATGGGGGAATAATTCTAGAGGGGGAGAGAGATCCTTCACAAGGAGGTGTGAGGAAGAAGGAGGAACAGGGTGGCCTTTTATAGGAGGAGGGGGGTGCCCCTCCTTCATGGTCGGCGCATGGGGGTGACTCCTCACCTCCCCCATTCATGTGGTGGTACCCCTCCACATTAAAATGCCTCTTCACATTCCCCTTTAAAGACCCTACTTTAAATGCATTAAAATTCTCCAAGTTTAATGCTCTCTCATTTAATAAAACTCTTTTATTAAATTTATTCAGAATTTTGTTAATTACTTTAATTAACAAACATTCACATATAACCCCTTGCAATATTTCAATATCACATGTAGAACCACTTTCTGCAATTTCACCCGAAACAATTTCCGGTTTCTATCGAAACAATTCCTGCGCTTTGCAATTCTTTCGTTTGAAACACATGTGCTCCAAAATGGTGTCTGGTAACTCTTAAGTGTGTCACCCTATGGTTCGCGAATAATGCAGACATGATCGAGACCCCTCGCCGATCAATAATCAGCAGCGGGACCTGGAGATCCGTACTGACTCCTACACATTCAACGATGACTTCTGTGATCGTGAGAACCTTTAACGCTAGTAACTAAGTCCCTTTGTCTCGCGATATATTACATGTCTGAGATTTGATCATTTGTATCTCCATACCTAGTTTTATCTCGTTACCGACATGCACTCTTTTCTTGTTCCCGTGATATAACATTCTAGTGATCACATCACTTGCTTGCAAGCTATCTTAATGTGATATCACCGAGAGGCCCAGAGTATATCCATCCGTCATCGGGATTGACAAATTCTACTGATCCATGAGCCTCAACATAACACCTTCGTAGCACTGAACCCATCTTTATAGTCACCCTGTTACGGTGTGACGTTTGATGTTATCAAGATACTCTTCCGGTGTTAGCAATTAACATGATCTCATGGTATAAGGATAAAGATTACTTCGTATAGTGTTATAGCAATATAAACATAATGACTTTGATCGTAATGCTATACTTCGGATGAATGTTCATCACATCATTCAACTAATGTTGTGACCTTGTTATTAACAACATCCAATGTCCATGATCAGGAAACCTTGATCATCTTATTAATCACCAAGCTAGTTTATAAGAGAGGCAAAACTAGGAACCCTTTTTGTTTATTAAACACATATGTATTGACGTTTCCGATCAATACAATTATAGCATGCAAAATAAACATTTATCATAAACATGGAATAAGATAATAACCACTTTATTATTGCCTCTCGGGCATATTCCCTTGAGAGGTAAATTCATGACATCGGCAGCTTTAATTCCCTTCTCCTTAAGACATTTCTTAGCTTCCTTCATCACTTCATCATTTAATTCAATAACTCCCCTTTTCTTTGATGTTGGAATAGGCACATGAATAAATGGTTCAGGTATAATTACTTCAGGTATAGCTTGTTTAGGAGGAGTCCAATCTTCATAATTCTTGCTTATTTTTGCCATTAATTCCTCAGCTTCCTTTGGAGTCCTATTCCTGAAAACACAATCAGCACAACTATCTAGGTATGTCCTAGATTCCTCGGTTAGTCCATTATAAAATATATCAAGAAGCTCATTCTTAGGTAAAGGACTTCTAGCCTGTGCATGAATCAAAGCACAAAACCTTGCCTAAGATTCGGGCAATAACTCTTTTTCTCCCTGTTTAAAATCAAAAAGTTCCTGCAAAATAGCATGTCTAGCACTGGGAGGAAAATACTTCTGCAGGAAAGTACTAATCAAGCACTTAGGGCTATCAGTAGATCCAGGAGGTAAATTACTAAACCAAGTTTTAGCTTCTCCTTTCAGTGAAAAGGGAAAAATCTTAGCAACAAAGTAAGTACGCATCTTAATATTATCAGAAAACAAGCCACTCATGGTAGAAAGTTCATTCATATGTGCTACAACACTTTCATTCTTAGTCCCACAAAAAGGTTCTTTCTCGACAATAGCTATGTAGATAGATCGAGAGAGAAATCATAATCTTCATCTATAATGTTTATGGGAGAAGCAGCAAACATAGCAGCAGGATATAATTTCGGTCTAATAGTAGCCTCTCAAGGAGACTCTTAGCAGCGCTCCTATCATGGGTGTTCTTACATTCTTTACTAAACTCATCGGTCATCTCAACGTAACCATCTTCAATATCATAACTCTCACTAGACTCAGGTGAGCTAACAGGTGTGGTAGTGTCTTCATTAGGAGTTTCGGTATTTCCAGCTATAGTTCTAGCAATCGTAGCATCTAGGAAAGGACCTAATGAACCACTCTTATCGAGCACAGTAGAAGAAGCATCATAAGCATCAGAAGTTTCAGATTCAGCAGTAGTAGCAGTGTGTGTAGCATGTGTATGTGGTGGTGTAAGGAACTGATGGCTCAATGCACGGCGCCTAGAAAATTGCTTGAAGGCGGTGTTGATGTAGAGCTCGTTGGGAACCCCAAGAGGAAGGTATGATGAGCACAGCAGCAAGTTTCCCTCAGTTATGAAACCAAGGTTTAATCGAACCAGTAGGAGCAAGGAAACACCTCAAAGGCGTTACTAGCTGAGCTTTGGTAGGACGCACTACCGGTGCTAGTAGCAACGTGGAGACCTGCACAACACAACCACGGAACTTTGTCCCCAACTTGCGATGAGGTTGTCATTCTCACCGTGTTTTGCGGAAAACAAAGGATTAAACGTTTCAAATGGAAAGAAGTAGAAGTTTGCAGAAAGTAAACACAAAGCAGTAAAAGATTGTAGATTGAATGTAAAAGACAAGGACCGGGATCCATAGTTCACTAGAGGTGGCTCTCCTTAGATAGATAACATGCTGGGTGAACAAATTACAGCGGGGAAATTGACAAACACCGAGAAAGCAATACATGCATATACTAATCATCTTGACTCCTCTGAGACTTGATTGGGAATTACAACATAATACATAGACCGCCATCCAACTGCATCTATGACTAATAATCCACCTTCAGGTTATCATCCGAACCCCCTCAGTATTAAGTTGCAAGCAGCAGATTATTGCTTTACGAACTACGTGTAAAGTAAACAATACGATTGTTCTATGAACAAAGGATTGTTGTTTTCTCCCTAGTAGCATTAGCACATCTAGTACCTTAGAGATTTATGTCACTTCCCCAGATTACCAGAGGCATGAACCCACTATTGAGCATAAATACTAACTCTTGGAGTTGCTAGCATATACTTGGCCAAGATAGCTACTAACAACGGAAAGCATGCAAGATCTCAAATGACAAAGACATGATAGAATCAATAATCAATCTGAAATAGCATCTCAATATCCATCGGATCCCCGCAAACACAACATGCAGAATTACAAATAGATGATCTTGATCATGAACGGAGCTCAGAAGATCTAAACATGAAAGCACAAAGGAGGAGAACCAGCCATCTAGCTACTACATGGATCCGTAGTCCAAGGATGAACTACTCACGCATCACACCGGAGGCTTGCATGGTGATGAAGAAGGCCTCCAGGGTGAATTCCCCTCTCTGGCAGGGTGCCGGGAAGAGCTTCAGATCCCTCCCGATCTAGGGATGGAGATGACGGCGGCTACAGACTCTTTCGTGGATTTTTGATCGAGTCCTTAGGGTTTACGTCCCGAGGGCATCTTATAGTCGGAAGGAGAGGCCGAGGGGGTGCCGGGAGCGGCCACACCACCCTTGGCATCGGCTAGGCCTGACCGCGCGGCCAGGTGGTGTGGTGGATCCTTGGCCCTTCTCTGTCTCGTATTCTGGCACTTGATCACTTCCGGAAAAATAGGCACTTTGGCTTTTGTCCCGTCCAATTCCGAGAATATTCATTTTCTGACTTTCCTGGAAACAAAAACAGCAGAAATCAGGCAGCTGGCACTGTGGCTCTTGTTAATAGGTTAGTCCAAGAAATCATATGAAAAGTACTCCAAAGTTGGAACAAAACATAAGAAAGTGGATAAAACCAAGCATGGGACATCAAAAATTATAGATACATTTGCAATGTATCAGGAACTTACTCAAAATAGGCGGTGAATCAAGAGCAGCAGAGGTGTTCACAACTGTACCTCTTCTTGTAGTGGATGGTAAAATAGGAAACTTGCCATCACGAGACTTACCCATGATGGATGGATAGCAGCGAACAATAGAGAATCCAAGTCAACTTGATAAATAAAGCTATGCTCCCCGGCAACGGCACCAGAAAATAGTCTCGATGACCCACAAGTATAGGGGGTGTATCGCAGTATTTTCGAGGGAAGTGAAACCCAATTTATTGATTCGACACAAGGGGAGCCTAAGAATATTTATAAGCCTTAACAACTGAGTTGTCAATTCAGCTACACCTGGAAACAATCTTGCTCACAGTAGTTTATCAGTAGCAACAGTTTTGTAGTAGGAATAGTAAAGTAACGGCAGTAGTAAAGAAAAGACATTAGTAACAAAAGCAGTAAACAATGGGATTCGAGTGCGGTAGGCATAGGGATGGATGGACGGGCATTGCATGGACAAGACAATTCACATAGCAATCAGAACATAGGGCAATTGCAGATAAATAAGATAAAGCATCCAAGTACTAGACAATCCTAGGCATGTGTTCCATATATAGTCATACGTGCTCGCAATGAGAACTTGCACAACATCTTTTGTCCTGCCAGCCCATTTGCAGCGGGGCCTCTAGGGAACTACTGGCAATTAAGGTGCTCCTTATAATAGAGCACCGGAGCAAAGCATTAACACATGTGATCCTCACAATGATACATCCAAAACGTATCTACTTTCCCGAACACTTTTGCTATTGTTTCTCCTCTAAACTTGTGTGATTTGGATGCAACTAATGCGAACTGACGTTGTTTTCAACAGAATTGCCTTGCTGTCTAATTTTTGTGCAGAAAATCAACTATCATGAAAAATCCCGGAAAATATGCCAAAAATCCTATTTCACCCGAAGACTCCAGGAGCCAGAATACGAGACGGAGAAGAGCCATGGGGTGGCCACACCACCTGGTGGCGCGGGCCAGGCCAGGCCGCGCCAGGGGGTGGTGTGGGCCCCCCGGGCACCCCCTCGGCCTCTCTCTTCGCCTATAAGGAGCTTTCTGACCTAAAACCTTCGGGGGGTTCGACGTTTTTCCGGAAGGAGTTCCGCTTCGCCGCCACCACCAGATTCCACGAAACAGTACCAGAAACTCCGTTCTGGCACCCTGCCGAGACGGGGAATTGGAGGAGATCATTGCCATCATCATCACCATCGCTTCTCCATCGACCATCCATGTTTCCCCCATCTATGAGTGAGTAATCCCCCGCTGTAGGCTATGGGGATGGTAGGGATTGGATGAGATCGTTCATGTAATGGCATCAGATTGTTAGGGCATGGTGCCTAGTATCTTTTATTAGTGCTTTATGACTTTCTTGCGACTTGTTGTGCTTAATGCTTGTCACTAGGGCCCGAGTGCCATGATTTCAGATCTGAACATGTTATTGATTCATTACGATAGTATTGTTCTTGCTCTTATCTACAAGTTGTATACACACGTTGTTTTCTAGAACCTATGGCCCCGAAGTGACAGAAATCGGGATAACCAGAAGGGAAAGGCTTTGATGTGAGGATCACATGTGTTCACGGAGTGTTAATGCTTTGCTTCGGTGCTCTATTAAAAGGAGCACCTTAATTGCCAGTAGTTCCCTAGAGGCCCCGCTGCAAATGGGCAGGCAGGACAAAAGATGTTGTGCAAGTTCTCATTGCGAGCACGTATGACTATATATGGAACACATGCCTAGGATTGTCTAGTACTTGGGTGCTCTATCTTATTTATCTGCAATTGCCCTATGTTCTGATTGCTATGTGAATTGTCTTGTCCATGCAACGCCCGTCCATCCATCCCTATGCCTACCGCACTCGAATCCCACTGTTTACTGCTTTTGTTACTACTGTCTTTGTTTTGCTACTGCTGTTACTTTACTATTCCTACTACAAAACTGTTGCTACTGATAAACTGCTGTGAGCAAGATTGTTTCCAGGTACAGCTGAATTGACAACTCAGTTGCTAAGGCTTATAAATATTCTTTGGCTCCCCTTGTGTCGAATCAATAAATTGGGTTTCACTTCCCTCGAAAATACTGTGATACACCCCCTATACTTGTGGGTCATCAAGAGTATTTTCTGGCACCGTTGTCGGGGAGCATAGCTTTATTTGTCAAGTTCACTTGGATTCTCTATTGTTCGCTGCTATCCATCCATCATGGGTAAGTCTCGTGATGGCAAGGTTCCTATTTTACCATCCACTACAAGAAGAGGTACGGTTCTGAACACCTCTACCGCTCTTGATTCAGCGTCTGTTTTGAGTAAGTTCCTTACACCACCACATACACATGCTACACACACTGCTACTACAGCTGAATCTGAAACTTCTGATACTTATGATGTTGCTTCTACTGTGCTTGATAAGAGTGGTTCATTAGGTCATTTCCTAGATGCTATGATTGCTAGAACTATAGCTGGAAATACCGAAACTCCTAATGAAGACACTACCACACCTGTTAGGTCACCTGAGTCTAGTGAGAGTTATGATACTGAAGAAGATTATGTTGAGATGACCGATGAGTTTACTGAAGAATGTAAGAACACCCATGATAGGAGCGCTGCTAAGAGTCTCCTTGAGAGGCATACTATTAGACCCAAATTATTTCTTGATGCTAAGTTTGCTGCTTCTCCCATAAACATTATAGATGAAGATTATGATTTCTCTCTCGATCTATCTTACATAGCTATTTTTGAGAAAGAACCTTTTTGTGGGACTAAGAATGAAAGTGCGGTAGAACATATGAATGAACTTTCTACTATGAGTGGCTTGTTTTCTGATGATATTAAGATGCGTACTTATTTTGTTGCTAAGATTTTTCCTTTTTCACTGAAAGGAGAAGCTAAAACGTGGTTTAGTAATTTACCTCCTGGATCTATTGATAGCCCTGAGTGCTTGATTAGTACTTTCCTGCAGAAATATTTTCCTCCAAGTGCTAGACATGCTATTTTGCAGGAACTTTTTGATTTTAAACAGGGAGAAAAGGAGGTATTGCCTGAATCTTGGGAAAGGTTTTGTGCTTTGATTCATGCACAGGCTGGAAGTCCTTTACCTAAGAATGAGCTTCTTGATATATTTTATAATGGACTAACTGAGGAATCTAGGACATACCTAGATAGTTGTGCTGATTGTGTTTTCAGGAATAGGACTCCTAAGGAAGCTGAGGAATTAATGGCTAAAATAAGCAAGAATTATGAAGATTGGACTCCTCCTAAACAAGCTATACCTGAAGTAATTGTACCTGAACCATCTATTCCTGTGCATATTCCAACATCAAAGAAGAGGGGAGTTATTGAATTAAATGATGAAGTGATGAAGGAAGCTAAGAAATGTCTTAAGGAGAAGAGAATTAAAGCTGCAGATGTCAAGAATTTACGTCCTATGGAAGAATTATGTAAGCCTATTCCCTACTCACCCACTATTGAGGTACACTCTCTCCAACACTTTAATGAAGGTGATATCCCTTACTTGAAACCTCCTGATCAATGCTTAGAAGAATTTGATATCTTTATTGTTAAGCAAGATAACTTTAATAAAAGGGTGCAAAATCATCTAATGGAAAACACTAGAGCTATTGTTGAGTTGAAAGATATTGTGGAAAGAACCTCTAATGATGTTAAGATGATTGTTAAACACTTTCAAATGGTTCAAACTCAAATAGATCAACTCGTTAAAGTGCAAAACGACTTGCTAGTTAATGTTGCTAAAGAAAAACATGCTTATGAAATTAGAACAAGAAGTGGAGCTGCTACCCAGGATCCTCTATATCCTGTGGGGCATCCCAAAAGAATTGAGCAGGATTCTCAACAAGCTGAAAATAGTGGTTCTACTCGTAAGAAAAGGAAAAAAGAAACATAAAACTTTCGTAGAACCCTCTGAACCTGCTATAGATCCTAATAGTATATCTATCTCTGATGCTGAAACTGAAAGTGGTAATGAAGAAAATGAAGTTCCTAGTGAAGAAAAAGTTGAAGAAGAACCTAAAAACCACACTAGGAATACTAAATACACTAAAGAAGATTTTATTGCTAAGAAACATGGTAGTGAAAGAGAAGCTTGGGTCCAAAAACCTATGCATTTCCCTGATAAGAAACACAAGTCAAAGGAACATGAACACTACAATAAGTTTTGCGAGTGGATGAAGCCTTTATTCTTGCAAATTCCTTTGACTGATGCTATTAAATTGCCTCCTTACTCAAAGTAATGAAGGACATTGTCTCGAATAAAAGGAAGATCCCTAATGAAGAAATTTCTACTTTGCTTGCTAATTATTCCTTCAATGGTAAGGTTCCTAAGAAACTTTGAGAACCAAGGATTCCAACTATCCCTTGCTCTATTAAGAACAGTTATGTTCGAACTGCTTTGTGTGATTTGGGAGCTGGAGTTAGTGTTATGCCTTTCTCTCTCTATAAGAGGCTTCAACTAGAAAAATTGATACCAACTGATATATCATTGCAAATGGCTGATAAATCTACCACTATTCCTGTGGGTATATGTGAGGATGTACCTGTTTAGGTGGCTCACAATTGCTTGATATTAACTGATTTTGTTGTGCTTGAAATGCCTGAAGATGATAATATGTCTATTATTCTTGGGAGACCTTTTCTTAATACTACAGGAGCTGTTATTAATTGTAATCAAGGAAAGGTGACCTTCAATGTTAATGACAAGGAACATACTGTCTATTTCCCCAAGAAGATTGAAAGGACTTATGGCTTGAATTCAATTGAACATGTTGAAGGCATTCAAGTTGGAGAAATATATTGTCCCATACCAAGAGAAAAATTTGAAACTATTATGATTGGGACCATTGCTATCAAGGTTGAGGTAACATAATCATTAGTGGAGTACAAAGTTTTGTCTCATATGCAATTTTTTTGGTAGCAAGACTTGATCAACCTTGCTAACAAAAGGATTTCATTGAACAAAACAATGTTTTCACTATGATTATCTCCGTTTATTTCTATCCTTTGCATTTTAGTTTTTGCTTTCGTTTAGTTTTCTTTGTGTTGTTAGTTGCTTGCATGTTAGAACTTCTGTAGTTCTAGCCTTGTTTTGTCCTTGCATCATGTTTCAAAAAGAACAAAAATCTGTCTGTCAAAAAAATCATTCTTCTTTCTGAAAATTGCCCAAAAATGAAGTGTCTTGAAAAATTCCAAAAAATTCATATTACGTGAAAAAAGGGGCAGAGAAGTACCTGGTAGGTACCAGGGGGCCACCAGGCAGGCACACCATGTGGTGGCGTGGCCAGCCCTGGGTGGCGCTATGCCTTGGTGTGGGCCACCCCTGGCCCCCCACTACTTCTCTCCCTACCATTTTCTTCTCTCTCCCGAGTAAGCTCCAGTTCATATCTCAAAATCGCGTTCTTTCTATGCTTTCTCTCGATTTCTTCGATCTCCTTGCTCAGCCCATCTTTCTTGCTGAAATTTGGAGCATTTGTTCCCTGGTATGTGACTCCTCCCCTTGTCCAAGTAGATTTGTGTTTAGTGGTTTATATGTTGAGTATTTTGCTGCTATAGGTGACTGGTTATGAGGGCTTTTAAGCTTGTTTGATGCTTAGAGATATAGTTTTGATGCATGTTTAGGCCTCTTGCAAGTCCCTATGAGTAGAATCCTTCATTATATTTACTTTGCAATCACTTGTTTAATAGGTGTTTAAATTTCAGATTACCAAGCATGAATAATCGTACTTTTGGAGAGATATTTGAGAGTGATGCACCCAGGAGGTCAAGGCCCTCAAGAACAACCTCTCAAGCTAGGCCATCATACAATGAATACCTCATTGCAACAAGCATTGGAAGTGAAAGGGATGATGGAGACGCTCACCCATCTTCTTTTCCTTGTTTTACTTTCTTGCAAGCTACATGTATTCTTGATGATTTCTTGCTACTGATTGAGAGGGTTGGTTTGACCTCTTATATGCAAGATGAGAGTGCACAATACGCTGTGCTCACCAAAACTTTTGTTGAGAGCTTCTCATTTACTAACACACCCTATCAATCTACTGTCTCCTTTAAAATCTATGATATGCCCTTCACCATGCCTTTGGAGAGATTTTGCAGTATTGTAGGTGTACGTATGACAGGGGCCGTGAAGAAAATTCAAGGGCGACCCACTGATTTGTTGGAGCAATACCTAGGGGTGACCAATGATGATGACCGTGTGGCACAGCGCGGAAAGATAAGAAATATCCAACTCCCTGCTCTTAGATACTTTGCATATTATCTTGCTACTAGTGTGTTGGGTAGGGAGAACACTAATAATATCTCCAACTATCATTTAGCATTCCTTGCTGCTGCGCTTAACAATGATACCCGGTACAATCTTGGCTCGCTTATTGCTCGCCGCCTAGCTGCTAGGGGGGCTATCTATGGGGGCATCATTGCCTCGCATGTAGTCAATGCATTAGGTCTTTCAGTGGATCCCGATGATGCTATGCTAGCACCACAGAGGCTCGACCTTGTTGCCATGAAAACTCATCACTTTGTCACTGCTACCTCTGATTTGAACAATCTAGTATATAGGATGCTTTTCACTGACGGGGATGAAAGGGAGATCCTTTTGCCACAACCTGCTTTGTTTAGTGTTGACAGGAGACCGTGGTCACGCTCCAAGGAGGAGCTGGACGAGTAGCTTTGCTTGCTGGGGTTCCACGAGCAACACCAGGAGGATGTGCCCTCCTACGATTACTCTGTGCACTACGGAGGGACGTACTCGAGCTCGCACCAGGACGAGGGTACCTCCTCGTCATACCACGATGACACTTCATCCTGGTCGGCTTGGGATTGATTCCCACTTAGGCCAAAAGCCTAAGCTTGGGGGGAGGTACGCCGACACCGCACTCATCTCCATATCATGTTGCGTTGGTACTTTGTATATTCATGTTTTCGTTCTCTTTTTAGTTTTCGTTCTTCTTTGCTTTTGCTTTCTAAAAACACAAAAAGACCAAAAATATTTCTATTGTTTCTCTTTGGTTTCCTTCTTCCTTTTGCCTTGGTTTGCTTTTCCCTTTTTTCTTTGTTTGAACTTTTTGAAAAACCCAAAAAGATTTTGCTTTGCTTGTTTTTCTCTTTTGGTTCTTATTTAAAAATCGAAAACACCAAAAATATTTGTCGTTCTTCTTTGGTTTTTGCGAGTTTGCTACAGGGTTCGGCAGTTCTCATTGGATTAGTGGCTTCATATTATTATTCGCCACACAAGTGAAGACCAATTATGAGGATTAATGACAACTTGAGGCATGGTAAGAGGCTGGTAACGAACTCTATTTGTCTTCATTTTTGTACATATACTCATCATTGTGAGCTTGCTTAGTCCGTTCATGAAGAGTGTATGTTTTCTTTGGATGCTTAATAGTTCTTGCTTTCTTATGATTAGCTCCAGCTCGCTAATAGTTTGTAGCATGTCTCATGAATGTTTGCTTGCATTACTCTATTCATAAATTGGTATGACACTGTGGTATCCTCCTCTGAATGTTTCATTTGAATTGACTTGGCACATGCTCACGCATGCACATGACTGTAATAATCATTTAAGCCTCGATGAATTATTTTGCCTCGAGGATCTTGAATCACTTTCATGTCATGAGTAGTCCTGTTTTGTTGCAAGCATGATAATGACAGCTATTGCTCTCTCGTTTGTCACTCCCTTACTTTTGCTAGCCTTCACTTCCACTGAGTATGTTTTACTCAAGTTTCCAACTCCCTAAACCAAATATTTCCAAAGTGTCCACCATACCTACCCATTAGCATCATTTTCTACCTCCGTGCATATTCAATATGCCTTGTTTTCTTCCAAATAAAATGTTTGCTTGTTATGAGAAAGTTAGTTAGTAAAGCTCTCACAAACTTGATGGCACACTTTATTTTCTTGCACTTAATAAACCTAAACCATTGCGTCCTTCTTTGTTGTGCATATGCTTGCGCTTTTTGAGTTGAAGTTAGTAGAACCATGTATCATGGGGACCGCTTTCAACGCTTCATAGGTACTTTGTACCTAGTTGATATCATGTTCTTTTGCTTATGGATCCCGGCGGTGTGAAATAAAAGTGGAACTTGTAAGATCATGGAGTTCATATGTATGTTAGAGAAATGCCTGGGCCGCTAGCCTAAGCCATGCCTAATCATGGTGGAAACTTGCAGCATAACCATAATGAGCATTCTATGAAGCATCCTCAATAAAAATCTATGCACATAGTAAATAAAAATATCGCCGAGATGCTCATTGTCTGCTTGCCTTGTTATTTTGATTATGGCATAGCTCCCGTGTCATGTGCAAGGGGTACCCCGTTGGCGGTTCTCTATGATACGTATATACTTACAATGAAAAGAGCTTACTTGTGACTGAAGTTGAGTAGCATGAGGATTGGTCTTTGTAAGTAAGGGGCATGAGGCTTCGATTTATAACTTGTCAAGCATATCCTCTTAGTTGTGTCACTTTCACCTTAACCACATTAAAGATGCTTATGATAGGGGCAATGAGAGCTCAAAGCTAATGAGTATCATACTTTCAGCATTTGGAAGCCTTTCAAAATCATTCAAAACCTTTTCTTCTACTTGTTGAGTCTCCACATATTCTTTGAGCACCTTATTGAGAGCATAGTTGTCATTCTTTGTGTTTGTTCCATTACTTGATTATTTGTGTTATGACTTTGATGCTTGTATCTTTGATATATTTACTTCTAGTCATCACTTGAACTTCAGAGGTGCCTTGGCATTCATAATCAAAGGCAAGCGAGATACCACTCTATCATACCTTTCTATGAGCATTGTAAGGTTGCTTATGTTTGTGCCTCATGCTACTTATTATTCTTGAGTTGGAATCTCTTCATAGCTTGCAATGACTATTAAGTAGACTTGGTTGCATATTCTTTATTATGAATTGGCTAAGTAGTTGATCACATTGCTGAGAATATTTACATCAGATGAAGCAAATGTGTTCGTGAAAGTTCTTTTATCGCACTCAGTTTTCAACTGAATTGCTTGAGGACAAGCAATAAGCTAAGCTTGGGGGAGTTGATACGTCCAAAACGTATCTACTTTCTCGAACACTTTTGCTATTATTTCTCCTCTAAACATGTGTGATTTGGATGCAACTAATGCGGACTGATGCTGTTTTCAGCAGAATTGCCTTGCTCTCTACTTTTTGTGCAGAAAATCAACTATCAGGAAAAATCTCGGAAAATATGCCAAAAATCCTATTTCACCCGAAAACTCCAGGAGCCAGAATACGAGACGGAGAAGAGCCATGGGGTGGCCACACCACCTGGTGGCGCGGGCCAGGCCAGGCCGCGCCAGGGGTGGTGTGGGCCCCCCAGGCACCCCCTCGGCCTCTCTCTTCGCCTATAAGGAGCCTTCTGACCTAAAAACTTCGGGGGGTTCGACGTTTTTCCAAAAGGAGTTCCGCTCCGCCACCACCACCAGATTCCACGAAACAGTAACAGAAACTCCGTTCTGGCACCCTGCCGGGACGAGGAATTGGAGGAGATCATCACCATCGCTTCTCCGTCGACCATCCATGTTTCCCCCATCTATGAGTGAGTAATCCCCCGTTGTAGGCTATGGGGATGGTAGGGATTGGATGAGATCGTTCATGTAATGGCATCAGATTGTTAGGGCATGGTGCCTAGTATCTTTTATTAGTGCTTTATGACTTTGTTGCGACTTGTTGTGCTTAATGCTTGTCACTAGGGCCCGAGTGCCATGATTTCAGATCTGAACATGTTATTGATTCATTATGATAGTATTGTTCTTGGTCTTATCTACAAGTTGTATACACACGTTGTTTTCCGGAACCTATGGCCCCGAAGTGACAAAAATTGGGATAACCGGAAGGGAAAGGCTTTGATGTGAGGATCACATGTGTTCACGGAGTGTTAATGCTTTGCTCGGTGCTCTATTAAAAGGAGCACCTTAATTGCCAGCAGTTCCCTAGAGGCCCCGCTGCAAACGGGCTGGCAGGACAAAAGATGTTGTGCAAGTTCTCATTGCGAGCACGTATGACTATATATGGAACACATGCCTAGGATTGTCTAGTACTTGGGTGCTTTATCTTATTTATTTGCAATTGCCCTATGTTCTGATTGCTATGTGAATTGTCTTGTCCATGCAACGCCCGTCCATCCATCCCTATGCCTACCGCACTCGAATCCCACTGTTTACTGCTTTTGTTACTACTGTCTTTGTTTTGCTACTGCTGTTACTTTACTATTCCTACTACAAAACTGTTGCTACTGATAAACTGCTGTGCGCAAGATTGTTTCCAGGTACAGCTGAATTGACAACTTAGTTGTTAAGGCTTATAAATATTCTTTGGCTCCCCTTGTGTCGAATCAATAAATTGGGTTTCACTTCCCTCGAAAATACTGCGATACACCCCCTATACTTGTGGGTCATCACACATTATAGCCATTCCCTTCCGGTTACCCCGATTTCTGTCACTTCGGGGCCATAGGTTTCGGACAACAACGTGTGTATACAACTTGCAGATAAGACCAAGAACAATACTATCATAATGAATCAATAACATGTTCAGATCTTAAATCATGGTACTCGGGCCCTAGTGACAAGTATTAAGCACAATAAGTCGCAACAAAGTCATAAAGCACTAATAAAAGATACTAGGCACCATGCCCTAACAATTTGATGCCATTACATGAACGATCTCATCCAATCCCTACCATCCCCATAGCCTACAGCGGGGGATTACTCACTCATAGATGGGGGAAACATGGATGGTCGATGGAGAAGCGATGGTGATGATGATGGCGATGATCTCCTCCAATTCCCCGTCCCGGCAGGGTGCCAGAACGGAGTTTCTGGTGCTGTTTCGAGGAATCTGGTGGTGGCGGCGGAGCGGAACTCCTTCTGGAAAAACGTCGAACCCCCCCGAAGTTTTTAGGTCAGAAGGCTCCTTATAGGCGAAGAGAGAGGCTGAGGGGGTGCCTGGAGGGCCCACACCACCCCCTGGCGTGACCTGGCCAGGCCCGCGCCACCAGGTGGTGTGGCCACCCCCTGGCTCTTATCCGTATCGTATTCTGGCTCCTGGAGTCTTCGGGTGAAATAGGATTTTTGGCATATTTTCTGGGATTTTTCCTGATAGTTGGTTTTCTACACAAAAAGTAGACACCAAGGCAATTCTGCTGAAAATAGCGTCAGTCCGCATTAGTTGCATCCAAATCACACAAGTTTAGAGGAGAAACAATAGCAAAAGTGTTCGGAAAAGTAGATACGTTTTGGACGTATCACCGAGGTTGATCGTTCCAAGGTGCCTGAGCATTCCCTGAACCACTTTGTTCTATCTTCCTCATCCACTCACATTGCTGAGTCGTGTGACCCACCGGGTTACTCGGATTTGGCGTGTGAAATTTGCATGGCTGATCCAGCATTGCCTCATAGGTATACCTCGGCCTGTCCTTCTTCTCTTGCCACTGTCTATTTTGTTCGGGCGTCCAAGATTTCTTGCCATCATTCCTTGGTGTCCATTGTTGCCCTCCAGTTTTCTGACGTTGATTACTCCCTGCTCTGGGTTGATCTTGATTCACAGCAGCAACTTGTTGCGAACTATACCTGTAGTCCGGTATATCATCTCTTCTCTTACCCCGGTAATCATTCCGCCGGGACGACCTGGCTCCATCTTGCTGATAGTACTCCTTGTTTGACTCGTTTGACACAAGCCTAGGTTGAGTCGGATCACCCAAGCCGTATGAATCAGCAATCCAGATTGTTTTTGCGAGTGTAGTTGGCATATCCCTTTGTTACCTTTGCCATAGCATGCTTGCATATCTGCATCCCTGCGCAAACCAAGCTATGGCCTGTGACTCGATCACGCCCTCGCATGAGTTCCGCACTGTGCACCAATGGGTTAAGAACTCCCTATCTGTCTCATTTGGCCTCTGCTTACACATTGCTAAGGTATGTGTCCTATTCGGCCTCTGATACGTGCTCGAGAAGTTACTGACGAACATTTCCTCAAAATCGATCCAGCAGTTAATACTTTCGGGTGACAAATTGTTTAGCCATACCCTTGCTGGCCCTTCCAGCATCTACGTTACATATCTCACAGCCCATGCCAAGTTGCATGTAGCAATTTTTACCACCGTCGCGTAGTTAATCAACCAATCCTCTGGCTTTGTGCTACCGTCATATGTCTTCGTGCCTCTAGGTAACTGGAAGTTAGGTACCGGAGGCTCCTTCATGATCGGGGGCCCAAAACACGCCGGACTCGGAGGACCTTGACATTCAATTTGCTCTGACCTATAAAGCCGATCCAGTTTTAATCTGGCGTCATAAGGCATCAAGTTCCTGCTTCCCAACCTTGATCCTATCACATGATAATCCGTCCTAGGGTATCCTGTGTTCACCATTTCCGAATCACCATCATTGTATCTATCTTGCTCTTGTGGCGTGCCTCTCTGTTGCATACCTTGGCCGGCACTTCGCTCTTGCCATGGTATATTCCGCTGCTACGGTTTCCCTGCACCCGCCGAGTTACGCTATCCGGCATTGCCGTTTACAACGTTTCTCTGACCGGCATTGCCTTGGTCGCGGTTACCTCGGCCAACTTCACCTCGGCTGACACTTCGTCGATCCTCATTTCCCTGCACTTATTTTCCTTTCTCTACCCTTGCTGGGTCATATGGGACTATATGTTTGTTCCTCCTGGCCGAGGTTACCACCTCCTCTCTCCTAGGACCACCATGAGGAGACGATGCAGCTCCAGCGGATTTCTCCGGGTTACCTACTGCCGAATAAACAACCTTGGAAGGTCCAGCTCTCCCTGCGTTTTCCCTGAGCAACTCTTCATTCTGTTTGTTAGCAATCCGAACTAGCTCATTGACCCTTTCCTGTTGTCTTTGCTGGCTTCACCCATCAAACCCTCTAACTCGGATGCAGCTGCATCTGCTGCTCTAAGGTTCTTTGTCGGGGTGCTATACTTCGGCAGCCCCATGGACGGCGGGTTTTCTGATTCCTCCACTCTAGGGTCACCCTCTTTGTTCATTTCACTGATGAGGTTTCTCCCCTTCACTTTTACAGCATCTACCTTATTTGCTCTTGCGTACTCTCGCAGCATCATATTCAACGACTGCTGAGCCGCGGCTATCTTTTTCGCACCCTCCAGTATTTTCTGCCTAGTTTCCTCTAACTCGTCATGTGCCTGAGCCGGATCTACCACTACTGCTACTGGGCTTGCTAAGCTATCTATTGCCTGCTGCAACACATTTTCTGGCCTCTCTAGCGGAGGACCTCTGCTTTTCCTCGGTGCTTTGGGTGTTACCTCCGGATCTGGTGCTAGATCCTTGCTCGCGCCAGCGCCAGGTGCCGTCATCATCACCTTGGCGCGGTCAGGGGAGCGAGAGATACGCGCCCTGCGAGCCGCGCTAAGGGGGGGCTCGCCTCCCTCGATGACGTGTCGCGGGTGAACGCACGACACAACGACGGCGACGTAGATCTTGTGCGTGCCAAGCTTGACGAAGAGGCCGTTGCGCGGAAGAGGTTGCTTCCGAAGCAACCAGCATTGTCGCTGACGTAGTCCAACGCTCCAAAGCGCTGAACGAGCCCAGAGACGATGCGTTCGCCATTGCCAATGAGGTTTCCCGTCCGGATCTTCACTCCTGCTAGCGTCGCTAGCCCCACGGTGGGCGCCAACTGTCATGGTGGTGTCACGGCAGATGCCATGGATAGGCTAAAGGTGGGGCTAATATGCACTAGAGGAATCCAGGGAGGGATAGTGTGGTGATTCCACACACAGATGCTTTGTATTTACTAGCCTCACAAGGTTTACAAATGCTCCTTGAGTTGTATTGGGGAGAGGAGGAAGAAGGAGCTCTCTTACTCTCACCACTACCTTACTACAAGGGACCAACTACTCAAATGCCAACCAGCCCTTTCTATAGAGGTCCTAGTGCTCCTTATAAAGGGGAGGCTAGGTCTCCAATTAGGGCATACGTGGAGGCATATTCCTGGGAATATGCCTCTTCCCAAAATAGCAAGTCGATCGGATCTCTTTTCGCCATCGTAAGCCATGCAGAGGCTACGTAAGCCTCTGCGGCACCAGCGTCATCCGACACAGGGCGCGTCACCCTTGTCGGCCACACCTCGGTGGTCCTTCTCTCTATCTGCTTCGCTCATGCTCCGGCGTACAGTGACCATCTTTTGACCAGCGAGATACCTTCCTTCTCTTGCAAGCCTGATATAACCCGGATCGCGCCTGGTTAATCCGGCCACGCGGGTACCTGCATACAAGTTATATAAATCCTGCCGGCATACGACATACGCCGGCTAGGACTCATCTAGGTGGACATCCTCCGGTCCGGTTTACTCCGTAAGTCGGCCAGCCTCGAGGTGACTCGGCCAGCATTTGCTTTGACATTGCCGTACCTTGGCTAACTCGGCCTTTTTACCCCGTCGTGACCCTACCCGGGGGTATCCCCCCAACAAGGATATTGCAAAGTATGTATTCGAATGCCATACTTGCCAAAGGGTAAAGGCAGAACATTAAAGTCTAGCAGGACCATTACAACATTTGGAAATTCCAGAATGGAAATGGGAAGAAATTGGTATGGATTTTATCACAGGATTATCCATGACACCGAAAATGAAGGATATGATATGGGTGATTGTGGATATATTCACGAAAAGTGCACATTTTATTCCGGTAAATCAAAAAGATAATGATGAGAAGTTAGTAGAAATCTATGTCAAAGAGATAGTAAGTAAGCACGAAGTACCCAAGAAAATTATATCAGATAGAGGATATGTGTTTACTTCAGCAATTTGGAAACAATTACATGAATCACTTGGCTCAAAGTTGGATTTTAGCACAACCTATCATCTCGAAACTAGAGGCCAAACAGAAAGAACAAATCAAATCTTAGAGGACATGCTTAGTGCTTGTGCATTAAATTTTGGAGGTTCATGGGAAGATCATCTACCATTGGCAGAATGTCCTACAACAATAGCTATCAAAGTAGTCTAAAAGCAGCACCATACCAAGTACTTTATGGGAGAAGATGTAGATCACCAATATGTTGGTATGAGTCTGGTAGTAGCAAGGAATTTGCACCAGACTATATCAAGGAGAAGCAAGATATCATCGACATTATTAGAGATCGATTGAAGATAGCTCAAAGTCGACAGAATAGTTATGTTGATCAAAGTCGAAGATCAAGGCATCCAGAAGTGGGGGATATGGTATATCTCAAAGTAAGTCCAATGAAGGGAGTTAAGAGATTTGGAGTCAAAGGAAAACTAAGTCCAAGATATATCAGACCATTCAAGATACTGAGTCAGAATAGGACAAAAGCTTATGCTCTTGAGTTACCAAAAAGACTGGCTCAAGTTCATAATGTTTTCCATGTGTCACAACTATGGAAATGTCTTAAAGTTCCCGATGAGACAATTACACATCAAGAAATTGAGTTACAAGCAGATTTGACTTATGTTGAGAAACCCTGTAAAATTCTGGAAGAGAACCAGAAAAGGTTGAGAAATAGGGCAATCAAGTACTGCAAGGTACAATGGCATCATCACCCTAAGCGAGAAGCCACATGGGAGAAACATGATGACTTAAGAGAAGCATATACAGAACTATTCAGGTACACATCAGCAAACTTCGGGAAGAAGTTTAATTTAGGGGGGGAAGTCTGTAACACCCCAGCATTTAGGAACCAATGAAGGGTATAAATAGGAATATGATAATATGCATGCATTCATCTGTAAAATCTGGGTAAAATTTTTGCCAAACAAAAACCTAAAGAGGCCAGAGTTTCTTTCACTAACAAGAGTTAGGAATATCTCTTTCTGGTGATTGCAATAAAATTTTGACATGACAATTAGGAATTAATTAGTTTTGGGAGGAAATATTTTAAATTCAAATTTGAAATTTTAATCATTTGAAAAATATTTGAAAATTAGAAGTTAGAAATATAAAGTTGTTTTCCAAAATGATTTATTAACATTGTTTGATTATATTAAAGATATATTAAACAACAATAAGAATTTAAGACAAGGACATTTAAATAAGAAATGAAATCTTATTTATTTTCTTTATTCCATAATAATATTACAAAGTGAGAATGATACAACAAATAATGGAACACAATATGGTAAGTGAATTACAAAAAATACAACTTTATTAAATTATAAGAATATTATTACAAGATTCTTTACAAAAAGAATAAAAAGAAGGTTACAACCAAAATCTATACTACCTATCTATTCGTATACTACATCTTGAGCATCCAGATCTTGTTCCTGCAAAATAACATAAAGAACTCAAAAACAAATAAAAGATTAGTTGATTATTTTTACTCGCAATGGTGAACAGTGAAGTGCACTGTTCATATTACCTCATTAGGTAGTTAAAAGGGGAAATTTCATCAAGGTATGATATCCGTTCTTTTCAAGTAAATAGCTTCAGTATCACATCATAAGCCAAGTAGAGAGGGGCAACTTTCACCGGGACAGTAACCAGTAAAAGGATAAGAAGTTAAAGTCAATTCACTTGATCTGATCCACAACCAGCCAAGCAGCAAGGTAGCTTAGTCATCTAATTGCATGTAGTGTGATGTCTAAATAGCAGCAACAGCACAAGCAGTCAAAAAGGATTTCACAGCCGTAGCACAGCTACTAGGGAGCTCATTTCCTTTTCTCAAGCACACTGCAAGAACACAGGAAGTCTGTCCACTTCCCAAACAAATCCCTATCCAAGATACATCACAGATCATCCAACCATCCACAGGATGGTGACATAAGGAGGGGGTGGTGCAGGTGGATAGCAAGGACAAGTACAAGGTCACAGGAGCAAGGAGGAGAAGAACCAGAACCTGGGGTGTGCAAAACAGGCTCTAGGGAGTGATCAAGTCACCAAGATCAAGCCAGCAAAATCAAGCAACACCATAACATCACCAACACGCAAGTTGTGTGGCGAGTCTATACAAAACCATCACATGTTAAATCTGATCTAAGCATGTGTTGTTTCATATGAGATCTTCTTAGAAAAACACCCAAGTGGGGTATATCCATCACAGAAGGAATAAAACAAAGCCAAACAATCAATCGTTGCAAGCCACACCAAGATCTCAGCCTACGCATCACTGATCTTGGATAATAACACATGTTTCTACAGCTAATTAGACAACAGCCTTAAGCGGAGATTTCTAGGCACATCCCATAGATGGTAGCACCTCGGAAGTAATTATAGCTTCAGGATCCAGCTTAAACAGTACGGATCTATCATATTAACCTTACCAAGGCCTATCAAATTAATTTCCCAAAGCACTGTAGGAATGATATCTTGAGGTTATCCATCCAAGATCATTTAAGAAGGGAGCAGTAGGTGAAAACAACTATTTTCCCATAGCTTTGCCTTAGACCACCATCACAGGCTTGATAAAATTAATGAGTACCACAGGCTAATTTATCCAATAGAGTTTTTCAACTCTTAGACACTCTAGAATACAAATAGAAAATAGCCCAATATCAGGATAAAGCTTGTGTACCATTCAAATGAAGGTGTCACAAGGATTCATCCTAACCAAGAAGATTCTACCCAGGGATTTCATAATCCAATTCTTTCAAAAAGATACTCAATCATCTTCATAATATAGTACTTAGGAATCATTCTGCTTTACATAAGAAGCTATCAACAAGAGTGCATCAGTAGTATTTGAACAGGAAGCCAACTACATGTTCTAGTATGGGCACAAATCCACTTTCAACCTAGATCAGAGTCACAGCATTCAAAGTTTACAATTGACAATAATCCAATATTATAGAAGAATGCATTTAACAGAGCCACTATCATCAATTTCAAAGTCTACCAATATACAGTAATTCTGCACAGACTAATCACCACTAATTACTCCTAAATCGTTCATTGCCTTAGTAATCACAACATTAGGGGGGCAAATCCCAACATAGGGAATGAACCCTAATTAGGGATTCCTCACCATAAGCACCCACAGAGTTGCAAGGGAGGACCAGAGGGGGAGAGAGAGGTAGACTTACACGTGGTCCTCGCTGAAGTTAGAAGAGGAAGCAGAATCACCAGCGAGCGCACATGGCGGCACGGGGAGCACCCCGAGGGCGCTACAACCTGCGCCGAGCCATGAGGCGACAGCCACAACTACACGAGCAGCAGCAGTGGCACTACAGGGCCACTGAAGTCGCGACACATCATCGTAGGGGAGGCAGAACACCACATTATCGGCAACCACCAAACCCTAGGGTTCGGGGGTGGAGGCAGCCTGGCCAGAAGAAGTGTCCGACAAAAAATTGAACTGGACCAATCGATGGAGTGGCGTCGTCTACCCCATCGTGCACTATGGCTGTGGCCGGAGAGGCCTGGGGAGGCCGGAGTCCCGACGGCAACATCAACAGCACAGCGTCTCTCCAGGGGTGCGAGAGAGAAGAATGAACGCGTGAGATAGAGAGAGGAGCGAGTGGTACTGGGCCACTCGATCTGAGAGGGTTTGACCAGCCCAGGTGGGCCGAGTCAGGGCTGGGCTAGTGCAATGGGCTAGGTCCAGATATTTAAAAGAAAAGTCTAAGTAATTTATCAAAAGACCAAAATACCCCTAGGACTTAACAGGTTCTAAGAAATAAAATAAAAATCCTAAAAATATAAATAAAATACCAATGAACTTGAATAAAATTCATTTTTGAGATCCTAAAAGGGAGTAATATTATAGAAAAATACTAGTTTGTATTTTTGAAAAGTAAATCAAGTGTGATAAAAATAAAGTCTTATTTCCTTAAAGGAATTTTAGTTAAACATTTAAAAGAGTTAAAAATTAAATAAACTCATTTTTAAACTTTTAGAATAATACTAGTTATCATAATAATACTAAATATAAGAATTATATGAATTTAGTGGTTCTTGAGTAATACTTTTCTTTTATTAATTAAAAGAGATATAAAACCTTTATAAGGTGGGTAAAACATGCGAAGAAGGAGATAATAAATCATTGCATGCCATTACTATGCATTGCATATTGCTTCTCTAAATATTGTCCTTACCGGGCAATAATGGTCTTCTGTAGAAACCAGAGCTCAAGGTCAAGTGGAAGTATCCGATTTCACTACCTTGCAGTCACCAGGCAAGTTTATCACTTGCACATGTCCTTTGAAGAGTCTTTATAAAAGTATTTGAAAATTGTGTGTTATCACCTATGTTCTAAAGAGACTGAAAATTAAGTATTTTCCCAAACAAATGAAATGCTATTATCATCCTAAGTGATGATAAATACTATGAATGACAACGGAATCTAGGATTCCGATTGCCGAATAGTTAGGACTTAACAACCCCTGACATCAGTGATTCTAGCACCGTATAAAACGTGTTAACCATAAGATTTGGAATGGGATGGACAAGTCAGCTGGAACTTCTTCCTTTCGCATGGACAGATGACCTTATCATGAAGCTGCAGATTTCTCGTGGAGAATCTAGCACATGGGTGGGACCCCTTAGTGCCCCGTGATATAGGTGTCTAGATTATCTGTGCATAGCTATCCTAGTGGAGGTTCACCATAGCTAATGATGCCTGCCCCAGAGCTTCTTACAGAGTCTTTGAGAAGCTACCCGGAATGTACTCGTGGTAGAGCTCTTGGGGGATTATGTCTTCATGCGGGGTCGCGGAGAAGGGCAGTGATTGGCTTGGATCAACTTCTGGGCCCCACATCATGGAATTGTGGACGGGAAAGTATGCCCGGTTGTTCTACAAGGATTTGGTCTCTTATGGGTAAAGCAACGCATCTCTGCAGAGTGTAAGAACTATAACTTGTTACTCCCTATTCCGGGAAGGAGCTACGAACACGGCAGGAAAGGAACTCCATGAAGTTCTGATCAACCTATGAAGGTTGATGGGCATAGTTTTTGATAATAAAATCAAACTTTGAAGAAATGTTTACAAAATATGCATAGTACCAAGGACTTATGGTCTGAGGTGGTAGTTAGAGCATCAAACTTCCCACCATGCATATAATGAATTTGCTGGGTAACGATATTACTCACCCTTTCCTTTCAACCCCTTGCTAGACTTTGAGGGCCAGAAGGATGACCAGGTGTATGCTACAGAAGTCTAGAGCGACGTCTACTATGAAGAGCCGGACCCGTCCAGTGGAATCGAAGGGGTGGACTACGGGATACACTATGGAGCTGAAGGCAACGAGTCAAAGTAGTTGTCAGGCCGGAATGTAGTTACCTAGATTGAGCCGAGCAGCACGAATCCTATAGAATAAGCTGTTGAGCTCACGTCTTCCTTATCATTGTGTCTTTCGTTCTTCCGCAGAACTTATGAAATAAGTGATATGGTTTGTAAGACTGAATCACTTGAAGTCTCGAACTTCTGGTATTGTAATAATAATGAAGTGTGTATGTCTGTAATATGGACCCGCAATGTTTCTGTTGTACCACTCTGAGGGATGTGATATTTACAGAACGGGTTCTGTGGATGTCATGTCAACGACTATAGTGTACTACATATGTAGTGGTATGCTGGATCACTGCACTTCCACATACTTGTGGCACTGCCATCAAGGTCATATTAGTGTAAAACACATGAAAAACACTCCATAGTGATGGACTCTTGGAGTCATTTGACATATGTGAACCATATCTTATGAGCAAGATGACTAGAACTTCATTCTCCGGCACGATGGACATAGCAAGTGACTTGTTTGAAATCATACATACCGATGTGTGTAGACTAATGAGCGTTACAACACATGGTGTATATCGTTACTTCCTAACCTTTACCGATGACTTAAGTAGATATGAGTATATTTACCTGATGAAACACAAGTCTAAAACATTCGAAAAGTTCAAGGAATAACAAAGTGAGGTAGAGAATCATCGAAACAAGAAAATTAAGTTTTTATGATCTGATTGCAAAGGCGAGTATTTGATTTTCAAGTTTACTGTGCATTTGCAGAAATGTGGGATTGTCTCACAACTAATGCCACCTGGAAAACCACGGAGTAATGGTGTGTATAAGCGTCGTAATCTAACTTTATTAGATATGGTATGACCTATGTTGTCTCTTACTGATCTGCCATTGTGATTTTGGAGTTATACATTAGAGACTGCCACAATCACGTTAAATAGGGCACCATATAAATCCGTGAAAATGACACCGTACGAATTACAGTTTAGAAAGAAACATAAACTATCATTTATTCAAGTTTGGGGATGCGCTATTTATGTCAGAAGGCTATAATTTGATAAAATTGAATCCAAGTCAAAAAAAAATGCGTGTTCATAGGATACTCTAAGGAAACGATTGGTTATATATTCTATCACAAATCAGAAGGCAAAGTGTTTGTCACTAAAAACGGTAACTTTCTAAAGGTAGAGCTCGATGAGGTTGTTGAAACTTCTCTTGAGAATGCGAGTAGCGAAGTGCTGGAAGTCATTCTACTGCAGCCTCCGCTCCTCATAGAGGAAGCCAATGATAGTGATCATGAAGTTTAGAACAATTCTACTACTAAAACTCATAGGTCGACAATACAAGAAATGTGTTAACTAGTGACCTTTTCTTAACGACCATGATTTTTTTGGTCGTAGATCTATGACCATTTCGAACCAGTTGGTTGTAGACCATTTGAGAGGGTCCAAACAGTAAAAAATTACGACATTTCTCGATAGAAAGGTCATAACTTGCTTACACTAATTGGTCATAACATAAATAACATTGGTCTAAGACCTTAATTTTACACAACTACGACCAATTTAAATGGTCGTGAATACTATGTATGATTACTTAAAAAATAAAGATCGCCACCTCAGCACGTTGGTCTACAGCACATGTGTCAACTTTTGCTAACATGACTTATCCATGTGTCAATTTATACTTAATATCGACAAGCTGACTGGTTGACCAGGCGTGAGAATTAAGAAGAAAAAAGGGGCGACAATGGGGCTGAACCAGCGACCTCCACCTCCTTATTGTGCTACCCTCCACGACCAGTGCACTACTTGCTAACTATTGTCACATATGCCTCACGAATATGCTTTATACAGTTAACAACACTGTTGGGCCTCAGCTCTAAGGCTTTGGCTTTCATTTTTTTGCTCCACCGAGTGGGCCTAGAGCCCATAGGCCATTAGGAGGCCGATTTAGGTGCGGTTGGGTCGTGGTTGCTGGCGGGTTCACCTGGTCAGGCCCTCCGATTTTTTTCTATTTATTTGTTTCTGAATTCTTTTGTATCTTTTTATTTATAACTCTAAATAGTGTCAAACAAAATTCATAGAACTTGTAAAATTTCATAAAAAATATAAGGATATATTTTTCATATAAAACTTTAATAGGTGTAAATATAGAATTTGAATCATGGTTTTCACAATAGAGGTTTGAAATTAAAAAATTTCATCTAAGGGATGAGCCTCACTAAACTTGTATTAGATCTCTGAAGAAACATCATATTGTGAGTCTAAAAATGTTTCTTTTTTCAAAAAATTACGAGCATTACATCATGTACTTGTAGTTTAAATCGGACACACTTCCTACCGATTTGGTAGACATTTGTCATTTTCACCAAGGGTAGATCGAAAGGTTTGAGATACTCTGGTTGGAACATTGTACATTTAATATGGTCTAGTATTCTTTTAAATATGTTGGTACCATTTTGAATGAGCACTTTGGTGGTTGCTTCACAAAACGCCCCAAATTTTGGCATTCGAAAAATGGAAAATGCATTTTTTATGCGACGAAAAGGAAAACTTCCTCCTACAACATTGTTCGCCATCCCAAAATACACATGCGTGCACAATATGGGCACATTATCACAAACTATACCGCGATTCTTGCCATAACATTGGCCATTTGGTTTGGAACCCATGAAACCTCGAACAAGATAGGTCGTTTATGTGAAGATTTTTTCGACAAATTTACAATATACCAAGTTTGGTATTTTTTCTTGCAAATATGTCACATAATATGGCACCATGCAAAATATTTACCTTGTTCGAACCGTTTTTGAATTTTTTATACCCGTTTCAAACTATGGTCAAAACGGCGGGCATGAAGGTTCTTAGCTAGGGTATGAGCCTCGCTAATATTTTATTGGATCTCTGAATAAACATCATATTGTGAGTCTAAAAATGATTTTTTTTCATAAAATCACGAGCATTAGATCATGTAGATATATTTCAAATCGGGCCCACTTCCTACCGATTCGATAGACATTTTTCTTTTTTGCCAGGGGTGGATGGAAAGGTTTGAGATACTCCGGTTGGAACATTGTCCATTTAATATGGTCTACTATTTTTAAATTTATGTTGGTAGCATTTTGAATGAGCACTTCGGTGGTTGTTTCACAAAACGCCCCAGATTTTGGCATTCGAAAAATGGAAAATGCATTTTATGTGCGAAGAAAAGGAAAACTTCCTCCTGCAACATTGTTCGTACACATGCGTGCATAATATGGGCACATTATCACAAACTATGACGCAGTTCTTGCCATAACATTGGCCGTTTGGTCTGAAACCCACGAAACCTCGAACAAGATATGTCATTTCTATGAAGGTTTTTTCGAGATATTTACAATATATCAAGTATGGTATTTTTTCTTGCAAATATGTCACATAACATGACACCACGCGAAGGTTTTACCTTGTTCGAACCGTTTTTGAATTTTTTATGCCTGTTTCAAACTATGGTCAAAACGGCGGGCATGAAGGTTCTTAGCTAGGGTATGAGCCTCGCTAAAATTTTATTGGATCTCTGAAGAAACATTATTTTGTGAGTCTAAAAATGTTTTTTTTCAAAAAATTACGAGCATTAGATCATGTAGATATATTTCAAATCAGACCCACTTCCTACCGATTCGGTAGACATTTGTCTTTTTCGCCAGGGATGGATGGAAAGGTTTGAGATACTCCAGTTGGAACATTGTCCATTTAATATGGTCTAATATTTTTTAAAATTATGTTGTAGCATTTTGAATGAGCACTTCGATGGTTGTTTCACAAAACGCCCCAGATTTTGGCATTCGAAAAATGGAAAATGCATTTTATGTACGACGAAAAAGAAAACTTCCTCCTGCAACATTGTTTGCCATCCCAAAATACACATGCGTGCACAATATGGGTACATTATCAAAAACTATGCCGCGTTTCTTGCTATAATATTGGCCGTTTGGTCTGAAACCCATGAAACCTAGAACAAGATAGGTCATTTCTGTGAAGGTTTTTTTGAGATATTTACAATATATCAAGTTTGGTATTTTTTCTTGCAAATATTTCACATAATATGACACCACGCTAAGGTTTCACCTTGTTCGGACCGTTTTTCAAAAATTTATGCCCGTTTCAAACTATTGTCAAAACGGCGGGCATGAAGGTTCTTAGCTAGGGGATGAGCCTCGCTAAACTTTCATTGGATCTCTGATAAAACAGCAAATTGTGAGTCTAAAAATCATTTTTACAAAAAATCACAAACATTAGATCATGTACATGTAGTTCAAATCGGACCCACTTCCTACCGATTCAGCAGGAATTTGTCTTTTTGCCAGTGGTGGACAGAAAGGTTTTAGATACCTCAGTTGGAACATTGGCCATATAACACGATCTAGTATTTTTCAAAAATAGGGTGGTACCATTTTGAAACTTTCACTTGGTACTTTCTTAACAAAAAGCCCCGTTTTTGCCACTCGGAAAATGGAAAATAGTTTTTCCGTGGGATGAAAAGGAAAACTTCCTCCTGCAATATTGTCGCCATCCCATGATACACATGGGTGTATAATATGTGCATATTATCACAAACTATGCCGCGATTCTAACCGTAACATTGGTCATTTGGCTTGAAAGTCATGAAACCTCGAACATGATAGGTTATTTCTGAGAAGGTTTTTTTGAGATATTTACAATATACCAAATTTGGTATTTTTCCTTGCAACTATATCATATAATAAGACACCATGTGATGGATTTATCTCATTTGGACCGTTTCTAAATTTATTATGCTCGTTTCAACCTTTATTTTTGTGTGACCAATCAGAAGAGAAAACCAATCTACCCACGGATCACCCACCGAATCAGATATCAGCCATTGATAGGGCCTCCATCCAACGCTCCAAATTCACAGCACCAGTTTATCCCGCCTCCCACACTTGGGCGTGAATGGACCGAAAGGCCCTAGTTGCGAGTATTGTAGCACAAAAACTATAAGGGATACTTCCGTAAAATCCTCCCACACACATGACCTATCTGCCCAAGGGAAATGATACTACTCCCCCGGGGGATCCCGTGATTTGATCCCCCGAGTCACCTAAACTCGTGCGCGTGGTCCTGCTAGCTGCTAGCCCAGCCGCTCCTCCACGCCCTCGCTGCCGTCGCGCCTCCGCATCCACACCTCCGCCACTGCCCAGCCACGCCTCCGCCGCCGCGCGCCCAGCCGTGGCCTCCACGCACGCCTCCCCCATCCTCGCAGTTCCTCTCACCGGAGACGAGCCCAATCCTTTTGCCCCCCAACAACGCTGCTACCTACAGCCACCGATGCTGCTACCTACCGTCACCGACACTGCTACTTACGGCGTCGAGGTTTGCTACGTGAGTTTGGCGACACTGCTACCTACTGCCACCGCCGTTGCTACCTACGACGTCGAGGTTTACTACACGGGGTTGGCAACGCTGCTACGTGCGACCGGCGGTAGTGCTACAAGCGTATCGTGGGATTTGCTACAATGTCTCCGGCGAGGTGTCCGTTGAAGTGGGTGTTTGCTACAATATAGGTTTTTTTTGCTACAACCGATTTGCGGTTTTGCTACAATATCCTAGAGTTTTTGCTACACGGTCTTCGGTGAGGTCTACCGGTGAAAGCCTCCGACGTGTCTCCGGCGAGGTCAAATATGCCACATTAGCACAACTTTTTTGCTACGCGGTCTCCAGCGAGGTCTCTGGCGAAATCTCTGGTGAGGTCCAGTCTATTTTTCTATTTTCTGGGTCAAACCGTTTTTTGCTACACGTAGCAAAAGCGGGACAATTTGTAGCAAAACGGGGCTCAATGTAGCAAAAGCGGGAGGAGGTGTTGTTTTGGAGGACATGTGTCGCGCTGTCGACCCTGGGGATCCAGGGCAAATATCCCCCGGGGGACACGTACCACTGCCCCTCCACCCAAACCCGACCCTAATCCCCACACGCGCCCGTCCCCACCGCCACTTCTTCCTCCATAGCGAGCCAGTAAGCCCTAATCCCGCCGGTGCCTCCCTCTCTATGCTTCACCTACACGACCTCCGTGCACCATCGCTCTGCCCACCACCTCTCCATCCACCCCCGTATCCCACCATCTGCTAGCGCGCTCACCACCTCCCCCTTCGGCCCTATATCCCGCCATGTCAGGGTCGCCAGATCTGGCTACGCGGTCGTTGGGCCGACCGGAGCAACAGCGGACATGCACTACGCCGTGGCCGTGTTGCTAGACCACTACTACCTCCATGTGGCTGTTGTGACCGTCGCTAGTAGGAGGACGCCGTCCTGGCGAGGGCGCTGCAGCGCTACGAATTTCCCACTCCGTCGTCGCACCACCGGCTCCCCTCCCCGGTCTCCGCCAACCGCCGCCCGCGGGGATGTCGGTCGGGCAGCCCAGGAAGTGGCCCAGGAGCTTGTCACTGTCATCGGACTAGCACAGATCAAGGAAAAGAGACCTAAGCTCGAGCGCCGGAGAACCTGCAGCAGGTGCTCTCCTAGGAGGTGCTTTCCTCCTCCTCTGATCCCAGTCACCGCTCCTCCTCCTCTAATGACACCTCTTCCCCCCTTGCTTGTTCTGTCATAAAACCACAAGAAATCAAGCCACCACTAACCCCCCCAATCCCCTGTTCAGGTCAATTTGGTGTTTTAGACAAAGTTCAGGGTACCCAACTAGATCAAGCCCGAGGTAATGTGCATCTTCTTTGTTAACAAGCATTTTAACTGAACTTGTACCAGCATTAGGTGTAGGATACTCTCTGAGTTAATATGTTGTGCTAGTTTAAAGTGTAAATATGTATGGGGTGATGTTTGCGACTAGTTTAAAGTGTAAATATGTATGGGGTCATTTCTTAATATGATGTGTTGCTTGTATGTGTGTATATGCAGCGTGTCGAAAGAATCTTTATTATTGCTTTCTTGCATAGCTGAGGAAAATAAAAGAAGGAATAGGAGCAGGACTATGTTGGGTGAACTTACTTACGCAATTCTTGTCGTTACCAAGAGGGATTGGACTCTGTAGTGATGACGATTAGACACATATGATCTGTACAGTGATACATGCAACTTTGCTAGGATAAAGCTTCATAATTTAAATAAAGTGGTTAACCTTATTTCATATGTTTTCCTGTTTATTCTGTTCTGTTTATGTCCTATATATGATACATTTTCCTCATTTTTTCGATTTTTAACTGGCATATGTTTTCGCAGGGGCTCCGGTCGGGTGTCGCCCGCGAGCGGCAGCTCAGCACAACCTCCACTTTGCTAGCTAGTTCACTGAAGTAGCTAGAACTACTTCTGGTTCCTCATCATTTGCTAGAACTACTTCTGGTTCAATATGCATATATAAGCTGACATGTTCTTCTAGGTGTGTATTCAACTGCTTTGCAACAAGCATTATAATTTCGAGTTCTTATTGATGTTGCTCATTTGCATGGATTGATCCCTTGGTTTTCTTCATCGGTGATTCTACTGTGTTTAATCTAGGTACTTGAAAGATTTGTCTTGATAAAGAGAAGAAAATATACGAATGCTTATAAAATATATTCTGCTTTGGATAATACAATTACGTGCACATTATCTTGTATCGCATGTCAACTAAGTTCATGAATTGCTGTTTTTTTCAAGACACAAATGCTGCAACTCTTCACTTGTATAAACATGCTCATATAGTATGTCATGTTTTGGTCATTCAAGACCAATGCGCAATGTTGATCATGATTTTTTACAGGGTTGAATCTCTATATTCTATATGGCTTTAGCAATAATAATTAACTAATTAACCGTAGCACTTCCAAACCTACATTGTTGTTTAAAATCCATGTTGTGGTTGTTTTCTGCATCTCTAATCTGTTTGCATCAATACTTACTCCCTGCTGGTTTGTGTGTATAAAAGGGAAAGACTGTGGCTTTTGGAACCATGTACAATGATCAATACTACTCTCTTCAATCATTTAGAGCTTTTTCAGACTTTTCTTTTGGCATCCATTTTGTTTCCATAAGGCTACACTTTTTGTTTTTTGTGTTTCCTATAATAAGAACATCCAATACTCCTCTTTGTTGAAACTGATTTGGATTCTGCTTGTGATCATTCTAGGACAAGATGGCTGAAACCTTATGAAGTTCTTATTATATTTGGTTTCTGCTTGTGCTCATTCTAGGACAAGAACAAAATGTATACATGTGAAGGTAAAAAATCATCAGATCTTGTTTCGCACTCTCAGTATAAAAAATGTCGCAATGATCTACAGAATTGAACTCTAGCCAAATGGTTTTGTATCTGCTATGAACTTATGATGCTAGAATGAGTGGATAAATCTTTCTAGATGTGTAACCTGCATTAGTCTGCCATGCGGTGACTTTTATGAACTCACATGATGCAGAGCCTAGTTTCATATATTGAGACCCAGCTGTAACATAAAAGTTGTTTGTCTGGCCAAAACAAGTACTCTGTTAAGTAGATTTCCTCTATTCTGTGTTACCTATGTTGTAATCAATCTCTAGACAAATGGTTTCTTATCAGCTATGCACTTGGTATGATAACGCTTTCTAAATGCATGATGACTATGGTGGTTAGCAAGGCAATACTTAATTTGAGATGCAGTGGCTATTTTCACCACTCCTTGATTTGAGTATTTTTTTTGGTTTGCTGATATGAAGGAGCTTGTGGAAGGCGGTGGCTTAATTGATTCCTTCTAGCCTCATGTAGATGTAACCCTCATATGACATCTTATTCAAACATGTTGCCTTCTTCAGGTAGACTGTAAATGAGGCCAGGAAGAACCATGGTCGTTGTTGATCCGCTTGCTGGGGAGACGAGGAGAAGGAGTCGGCGACGAGAAGCCGACAAGGTTCTGCTGCTGCTAGTGCCGAGCATGCTGGCGAGGTATGCACCCCTGCTAGGGCCAACCGCCGCCAAGGTGTCCATTACTGCTGGGCCAGCTGGCGGCGAGGTGCGCGCTGGTACTGGGGACAGCCCCCGGCGACGTGCACGTTGCTGCTAGGGATGGTCACATGCCGCCGGGCAGCTGTGCAATGCTATTGGGGTTGGGTGCTGGTGAGGTGCACGTTGATGCTGCTGGATGATTGTAATAGTGATTGTTTTTCTGTCATTTGAAATGTTCTTGGAAATATTTCATTGTATCTTGGAAATATTTGTTGTTTACTGACACAGTATCCGTGAGAATAAAATCTAACAAGTGGGCATTTATGGAATATTGACTAGTGGGACCTATATTTAGAACGCATACTGATGTGTGGGACCTGACAGGTAGGACTCATCTGACATGTGGGCCTACTATAATTAAAAAGGAAAAACAAAAATATTGGGCCAATGAAAATGCCATGGACCAAAAATATCTAGGCTAAAGTTTTGGACTTGGCCTACTAAATAATTGCACCCTAAATGCCAAATTTATAAAATAAAAAGGCTGGAATTGTTGGGCTTGGTCCATGTAGAGCACCTAGTTGGATTGGGCTGAATTCGATCTATAAGCATTGCCACGTAGGATTGACTTATGTGGAGGTTTACGTGGACATGCTAGATAGCCGGTGACCAAACCATTTATATTGGTCATAGTAGTCTATGACCAATGCATAGGAAAGGTCTTTATTGTCCTCCAGTGACTCTCAGCTTTTGACCATCTGTTTTTTGGTCACAAGAAGGTCACAAATGGAGAACAATGACCATCTATTGACCAATATGGAGGGTCAAAAATTACCACATTTCTTGTACTACGATAAGAAATCGTACTACTCATGAATGGTACGATAATCTTGTCATGACAGTGATGTTGTTGGACAATAGCGAGCTTACAACCTATGGAGAAGTATGAACTTTGGTGGACTTACCGAATGATCTCAAGGCCGTTGAGAAAAAATGGATGTTCAAGAAGATAGACACTAATGGTAATGTTACCTTCTATAAAGAACGATTTTTCACGAAAGGTTTTCGAAAAATTCAACGAGTTGACTATGATGAGACTTTCTCACATGTAGCGATGTTGAAGTTTGTACTGATTATGTTAGCAAGTGATGCCTTCTACAATTATGAAATCTGGTATATGGATACCAAAACTGCATTCCTGAATGGTCACATTAAGGAAGAGTTGTACATGGTACAACCCGAAGGTTTTCTTGATTTTAAGGATGCTAACAAAGTATGCAAACTTCAGAATTCCATTTATGGATTGAAGCAAGTATCACGAAGTTGGAACAACTAGTTTGATGAAGTGATCAAAGGATATGGATTTGTCCAAATGGGTGGAGAATCATGTATTTACAAGAAAGTGAGTGGGCACTCTATTGTGTTTCTAATACTGTATGTGGATGACATATTGTTGATTGGAAACAACATAGAATTACTTGAAAGTGTTAAGGATTATTTGAATAAAAGTTTTTCAATGAAAGACCTTGGTGAAGTTGCATTCATATTGGGCATCAAGATCTATAGAGATAGATCAAGACATCTGATAGGACTGCCACAGAGTACATACCTGGACAAAGTTTTGAAAAATTTCAAAATTGATAACTCGAAGAAAGGGTTTTTCCAATGTTGCTAGGTAAGACTTTTGGTAAGACTCAAGGTCTAGCTACGGAAGAAGATAGAGAAAAGATGAACAATATTCCCTATGCCTCAGCCATAGATTCTACCATGTATGCCATGATGTGTACAAGACCAGATGTGTCTTATGTTGTTAGTTTGACCAGCAAGTACCAAAGTGATCTAGGAATGGAATATTGGAAAATAGTAAAGAATATCCTTAAGTACTTAAGAAGGACTAAGGATGTCTTTCTCGTTTATGGAGGTGACTAGGAGCTAGTCTTAAAGAGTTACATCGATGCTAGATAGTACACCGATCGAGATGACTCTAAGTCTAAGTCTGGATACGTGTTTGTCTTGAATGGAGGTGCAGTGAGCTGGAGGAATTCCATGCAGAGCATGATGGCAACATCAGCTTGTCAAGTGGAATACATTGTTGCTTTAGAAGCAACACGGGAAGTAGTCTGGATGAAGGAGTTCCTTACTAAACATAGAGTGGTTCCTAGTGCATTGGGTCCATTGGCCATGTAATGTGACAACAAAGGTGGCATTTCCCTTGCTGAGGAGCCACAGGCTCACAAGAATACCAAGCACATCAAACGTCGGTTTCACATCATATATGAGCATGTCCAAGAAGGGGACATAGAGATTTACAACATACACACGGATCTGAATGTCGTAGACCTGTTGTATAAGGCTCTTCCATGAGCAAAGCATGATTAGAAGCAAGACTCCATGGGTGTTAGATATTTACACAATGTAAACTAGATTATCGACTCTAGTGCAATTGGGAGACTATTGGAAATATGTTGTGGAGGAAATATTACAGTTGTTATTATTCATATTTCCTTGTTCGTGGTATTGTTTACTATCCATGCTATAAATGTATGTATTGGAAACTGAATACATGTGTGGATAAATAAACAACACAGAGTCCTTAGTAAGCCTCCTCTACCAGTTCATTAGTCAAGCAATGGTTATGGTTTCCTATACCATGGACATAGATGCCACTTGATAAGAGGATCACTTCATTAGAGAATGATGTGATGGACAAGGCTCTTAAATAAGCATAGCTTCTGATCGTAGTGTCTAGTTTGTTTGTTATCGCTTTATAAATATGTCAAGTATAGTTTCCTTGGACCATGATATCATGTTTCCCGGGCATCAGAGGAATACCTTGTGGACATAAACGTCATTCCGTAACTGGGTGATAATAAAGGTGGCTTTCAGCTATCTCCAATGGTGTATATTGGGTTGGGTGAATCAAGATTAGGATTTGTTCCTTCATATGACGGAGTGTAAGATATATGTAGACACTTGGTAGTATAGCATCCAAGATCTTAGTGACTAAATTAGTTGGTCACATGGATCCTATGCCACGGTGTGAGTAAAGAGAACTTGTCGGTAATAATATTGAAATAGGTATAGTGATACTGACACGGTCAAGTAATGTGTCGCTATACAAAAGGAATCGTATACCGGATTGTTTGAATCTTTGACATTGTGGTTCAAACGAAAAGAACTTCGTTGAATATGTAGGAACCATTATGGGCATCCCGATCCGCTGATGGTTATTGATCGGAGAGATGTCTCGATCATGTTTGCATGTTCTTGAACCTGTCGAGTCACACACTTAACCTAGGGTATCGCTAGTCTTTGTTGAGAATGTGTATGGTGCGAATCAAATGGTTAGAAGTCTTGGATGAGATCCTTGATATCACAAGGACCTCTGGAATGGTCTAGAGGTAGAGAATTATATGGCACTTCCTATTGTACGGTTTCGAGAAAGTTCGGAATGTTATATGTCGATGGAAGGTTCTAGAAGGTTCCCAGAGGTTCCATGGTGGGGCCCAAATGTGAGATGGGGCCACATGGGACCATTTGGGGCACCCCGGCATCATGGGTCGGGGAGCCACGGCCACAAGGCCCAATGTGGCCGCCGGCCACAAGGGGATGGGCCAAACCCTAATTTTGGAAGGGGCGCGTGGGAGGAGGGGCCCCTCCCTAGCCATCGTCCCTAGATGGGTCTTGGAAGAGGGGAAAGCCTCCCCTTGGTGGCCTAGATAAAGGAGGGCAGGAGCAGGGGTCGGTGCACCCTTGCCCCTGCCACCTTCCTCTCTCGCGCGAAGTTTGTCCACCTCTCCCCGGATTGGAACAAGCGAATTCCACCATAGTAGTGTTGCCATTATGCTGCCAGATTCTTGCGTAGTTCTTCTACCTCTCTTGCAGGATCAAGAAGGAGGATACAGTGTGGTAGCGGAACGTGTTGATATCGTGAAGGTGGCGTGGGTTCAATACACGGATCTCGAAGGTCAAGATCTACTATGGTTTAAACCGTCGCAAGCGATCGACTACATCACCTACGATCTCTAGATCATTAACGCTCATGTTTTTCGAGGGTAAGTAGATTAGATATATTCTACTTGTTACTCACATCTAATAGATTAGACCATATAGTTCTCTTGCTATTCCGTAGGAATTTTTTGTTTTCCATGCAACAAACCCATCATGGTGGTGATGTTATTGGAGCCGCCTTGGCTTAGCCGCACCGCCGCCTAGTCGCGTGCCCCCGATAAGCACCTCCCATGCGCAGTAACTGGAGATGGCCGCCACTGCCGGCTCGGCCATGGCCTCGCAAGGGCAATGCCTTGCGACGCTACCGGCGACAGCGGGAGGGGATGAGGGCAGGCGATACGTCGTAAACGTATCTATAATTTTTGATGCTCCATGCTTGTTTTATATCAACTTTCTTATGTTTTATTTACATTTTGAGGTATTTTTATACATTTTCTCGAGCTAACCTAGTAACAAGATGCCGCAGTGCCAGTTGCCTGTTTTCTGCTATTTTTTGTTTCAGAAAAACTAGTAAGGAAATATTCTCGGAATTGGACGGGAAAAAAGCCAAAGTCAATATTTTACTAGAAGGAACACGGAGTCCGACAGGCTGAAGAAGTGGGACCATGAGATGGCCACATGTAGGGATGGCACGACCCCCTAGGCGCGCCAGGCCCTGGTGTGGGCCCCCCGAGCGGCCACCGACCTTGCCCCTTCCCCTATAAAAGTACCCCGATGCAGAAATCCTAAAGCCCCGATCAAAAATCCACGAAAAAGTCTGTAGCCGCCGCCATCTCCATCCCTAGATCAGGGGGATCCGAAGCTCTTCCCGGCACCCTGCCGGAGGGGAGAGATCATCCCGGAGGCCTTCTTCATCACCATGCCAGCCTTCGGAGTGATGCGTGAGTAGTTTGTCCTTGGACTATGGGTCCATACAATAGCTAGATGGTTGGTTCTCCTCCTTTGTCCTATCATGTTTAGATCTTGTGAGCTCCGTTCATGATCAAGATTATCTATTTGTAATCCTATATGTTGTGTTTGCGGGGATCCGATGGATATTGAAATACTATGTCAGATTGATTATTTATTCTATCATGTCTATGTTATTTGTGATCTTGCATGCTCTCCATTGCTAGTAGCTATCTTGGCCAAGTAGATGCTTATAACTCCAAGAGGGAGTATTTATGCTCGATAGTAGGTTCATACCTCTAGTAATCTGGGGAAGTGACAGCAATCTCTAAGGTTGTAGATGTGTTGTTGCTACTAGGGAGAAAACAACAATCCTTTGTCCATGGGGAAATTGTATTGTTTATTTTACACACTTTGCTTAATGCAATTATCTATTTCTTGCAACTTAATACTGTTAGGGATTTGGATGATAACCTGAAGGTAGATTATTAGTCATAGATGCAGTTGGATTGTAGTCTATGTATTATGTTGTAATGTCCAATCAAATCTCGTAGGAGTCAAGATGTCTAGTATATGCATTGTTATGCTTTATCAATCTGTCAATTGCCTCGATGTAATTTGTTCACCCAACTACTATTTATCTTAAGGAGACATACTTCTAGTGAAATATGGACCCCAGTCCATTCTTTTACCATTAATATATCATCTATTGTTTATCATTTACTGTTTACTTTCTGCAAGCAATTACTATCTTCCACACTATACGTTTAATCCTTTATTTTCAGCAAAATCAGTGAGATTGACAACCTCACTGTAAGTTCGGGCAAAGTTCTGTAGTTGTGTTGTGCAGGATTCCAAGTTGCTAGCAACACCTTGGAGTTATTTCCTTACTCCTACTAGTTCGATAACCTTGGTTTCAGTAGGTTTCATAATTGAGGAAAACTTGTTGTTGTGCTCATCATACCTTCCTCTTGGGGTTCCCAACAAACTCTACATATTTTGAGCCATCAACAGGGAGGGATGTCGCTGAAGGGGGGAGGACGGAGCCGCCCGGCCGCCTCACGCAGGGAGGCGGCACGGGGAGGTAGGCTTCGTCCGCGAGGAGTGTCTGTCTCCACTTGCCGCAAATCCCTTCTTTGATCATATCTACTCCAAACACAAGAACAAGAAATTCTAACAAAATCTAAAAAGAATGTTAAGAATCACGTACGGTGTGACCTAAGAAGCAACATTCGTGTTGTCACCCATATTGAGGTTTTCGAAGAGATAGTTGACGTCCTGGAAGAAGTTGGCGTTGTCGAAGTAGTCCCCCTAAAGCGCTCCTAAAAAATCTATCTGATCACGGCGTAAAGTTCACAAAGTTTTAGAAAAGGCAGTTGCATGTAACATGTACCAACTAGGGTTGAAATCCGGGTTAAAATCCGTGTTTATGTTTATATAGTGCAGTTCGTGATATCTTGGCTCGGCTTAGATAAACTCTAACAGAATCGGTAAAACTTTCAAAACTGTAAAATAGCCGCTGATTTACCGTTCGTGCAAAACAATCGGCACCAATCAGTACCCGTAAAACACGTCCGGCCCAAAAAATAATTTACTGTCCCCCCCCCTCGGAAAACTGGGCGCCGAACCCTACATACAAGGGTGCGCGACTAAACCGAGCGAGGCTTGTACTGCTATGGGCGTTTGCACGCGGCGGACATTTCAGCTCCTCCATTTCCCTCTTCCACGCCGCCGTCGCCGAGCTCCCGCCTGCCTCGCTTTATGGCGCCGCCACCCACCAGATCTATGAGAATGGACTCCGCAGAGCATGCGCCGGCCGTCGGGGAGCTCACCCCGCATCCAATCGCATCCACCACCGCTGGATTAGCCACCGGCTCCCCCGCAGCTGGATTTGGCACTGGCGCCCCCTCCCCGGGCTTCGTTGCCGATGTGATAGCCATGCCTCTGCAAATTCGCAACGATGCCATGTACAAGGCTCAACTCGAGGAGAGGAGGATCAAGATGCAGGAGGCAAAGATGGAGAAAGACCTCATGATGATGGATACCTCTAAGATGAGTGCGTAACAATTGGAGCTGCATGAGATTATGCTTGCAGACATCTTGGACAGGAGGAGGCTGGTGCGTCAACATGATGCTCTTTCCGCAAGTGGCCTTGGTGAGTCTCCGGTGAGTGCTGGTGAAGACCGTGTGCACAATGAGCTCAGCGGCAACGAAATCGCTTGATTCCGTTCCATACATCTCGCTAGTATGTGCATCCTTTTGGTGGTTGTGTTTGAACATTGCCCAATAATGAATTGGATCCCTATGATCATCAGGATTGAACTATTGCATAAATCAATTCGACAATGATCATGTAAACACCATTCAAATTCGATTCGACAATGATCATGTAAACACGACCCGCTAAAATTGTAAACACGATCCGCTAAAATATAACGTTAAAATATACGAATATTTATTTTAACGAGTCGTGTTTAAGGCACTGATCTCCACCACGTGTTTTCGAACGGTAAACTGCGAGTCGCCCTCGAACGGTAGAATGGAACGGTAGAATGTGAGTAGAGTCGCTTACAGTTCCGCACGGTAGAATGGAACGGTAGAATGTGAGTAGAGTAACGGTAGAAGAATGGAACGGTCGAATGTGAGTAGAGTAACGGCAGAATGTGAGTAGAATCACTTATAGTTCCACAATGGAACGGTAGATAGTTCCGTGTTTATGTGAGTAGAGTCGCTTACAGTTCCGCAATGGAACGGTAGACAGTTTTGCGTTTTACCGCTTCTGGTAGAGTTGCTCTTAAGTTCCACGTTCTACCGCTTCTGGTAGAGTTGCTCTTACTCCTGCAAATATGATCTCTCCGCGTTTTACCGCTTCTGGTAGAGTTGCTCTTACTCCTGCAATATGATCTCATTTTACCGCTTCTGGTAGAGTTGCTCTTACTGATCTCAGCTCGTACCAAATTATTGTTCTCAGATTTGTTTAGATTTAGATATATCTAGTCATGTTTAGTGCTAGATAGCCCCAAACCAGAGAACATTAATTTGGATATGCCGCTTATTCACACTCTCAGTGATCATGCCCCCATTCTTCTCTCAACTGACGGGCCGAATCGCAAAACTAGAAGACCTTTCAAATTTGAAAATGGGTGGCTGAAAGAGAAGGATTTCCAATAGCATGCAAAAACCATCTAGGTCTCAGACAAAAGCAGCTCCTTTAACCAAAAAGCTAACAACCTTGCAGGAGCTTTGAGAATATGGAGGAGGAAAAAGAAACCCATTCAAGAAGAATTGAAAGAGATTGAAGAAAAGATTATGGAGATCCAGCAAAAGCCTCTTCAAGATCAGGATAACTCCCTAGAAGCAAATTTGGTGGAAAGGTATGAGGAAAATATGATTAAGCTGACTGATTATTATATGCAGAGAGCAAAGAAGAGCTGGATAAAAGACGGAGACAAAAACACTTCTTTCTTCCACAAAGCTATAACAAAAAGAAGGAGAAGAAACACAATTGTCTCGATGAAAGATGAAGATAACATGATTCACTGTATGCCTGATAAAATTAGTAATACCTTTCTAAACTACTTCATGCATATTTTCTCTTCCTCTTATAACACTTCCTCTGATAAGCCCTACTTGGGCACATAGAGGCCAACACAGGATAATGGTTACACTTATTCTATCCCAGATAAACAAGAGTTTTGGAACACTTTAAAGGAAATGAAGAAGAATGCATCTCGAGGCCTGATGGATTCAATGTGGAATTTTACTTAGCTACCTGGGACTGGATTGGGGATGATGTACATGCTCTCGTAAAATCCTTTTTCAAGACAGGTACCATTCCTTCCCATATCAATGATACCCACATTGCCATGATTCCTAAAAAGCTTGCTCCTATGGTTCCGGCTGACTACAGACCTATAAGCCTATGCAACGTTATCTACAAGCTTATTACTAAATCCCTGGCAAACAGGCTCAAAGCTCACTTACCCGAGTATATTCACCCAGCTCAACAAGCTTTTATAGAGGGAAGGAGAATCAGCAACAATATTATTATTGCTCAAGAAATTGCTCACTCATTTGCTCTCTCTTCATGGAAGAATAAAGCTTTTATGCTAAAAATAGATTTAGCAAAAGCTTTCGATAGAATGGAATGGAGCTTCATTATCCGAGCTCTAGCACGTAAAGGACGGCATGGTCATTTCATCAATCTGATCCACGCGTGCATCTCCTCGCCAACATTCTCTGTTATCATTAATGGACAACCTTCTGTAAGGTTCAGAAGCAGCAGAGGTATACGACAAGGCTGTCCTCTTTCGCCGTACCTTTTTGTCCTATCCATTAATGAATTATCTATTGAGCTTCAGGAGGCTATGGAAAAAATTCCCTTAGTGGAATTATTCTTGGACCAAATTGCCCTCCAATTCATTCTCTCCTCTTTGCAGATGATTTACTCATATGTGGCAAAGCAGACAATCAGGAAGCAAAGGCGATAAAAAATATCTTGGAGTCATTCTACAAACAATCGGGCCAAACTCCGAGCTGGAACAAGTCAGGTATCCTTTTCAGCAAACATGTGGATCAAACCACTATTGAAGACTTAAAAAAAATTCCATGTTCCTCTGATGGACCCCTCCTTCATTCACCTTGGACACCCTCTAATTCTCCTAGGGAAAAACAGATCTTCAGGCTATGCCTTCGTCATTGATAAATTCAAAAACAAACTTACCAGTTATAAGGCTGACCACCTTTCCCATGCTGCTAGGCTTACTCTTATTCAGTCTATTTTTGCTACCATTCCTATTTATTACATGTCCAATCTTATCTTTCCCAAAACCTTTATCTCCAAGCTAAACACCATTGTCAGGAACTTTTGGTGGAAAGGTGTTACCAAAGAAGACTCAAAAAAGGCACTTAGAACTTGGAAGGATATATGTGTATCAAAAAAGGAAGGTGGCCTTGGCATTAGAAACTTTCAAGCCATTAACTATAGCTTAATCCTTATGGCAGCATGGCGCATTGCTAACAGCCCCAAGGATTTCCTCCATAGAATCCTCAAAACCAAATACTTCCCAAATTCCACCATCTGGCGCCCTAATCCTAATACACCCAAGTCAGCTTTCTGGTCCTCTATTCTCAAAACCCTCCCTATCCTCAAATCTCACTCTCACTACCAAATTACCCAAGGCAATATTTCCATCTGGAACACTCCCTGGTTCAAAGGCTGGAAGGATATCTATGATGGTCTCATCACCCAGGATCCAAATTACTCCTACCCAGCTACAGTCAATAATCTCTGGTACCAGAATGAGAAGATTTGGAATGTACAACTGATTGATTCTCTCTTCACGGATCCACTGGCAAAGCAAAGCAAAGAAACCACTATCATTCCATCTGACCATGAGGACATTCTCTGCTAGAATCTAACCTTAAATGGAAAATGCAATGCAAAGAGTGCTTATTATGCTTGCCGCCAATATCTACAGGAAAGAGGAGAGCCACGTCCAAGGCAAACAAGCCCTCTAACAATCCAACTCCTAGACAAAGTCTGGAAATCAAAAGAAATACCACCAAGGATCCAAACATTTGCCTGAAGACTCCTTCAGAGGGCGATACCCACGGGAGAGAGATCGGGAAAATACACTGAACACATAAGCAAGTTATGCAGCAGATGTGGAATGGAAGAAGATGATATACATCTATTTTTCTCTTGTCAGTTTGTCAAAGAGGCCTGGCTCATTCCTCCATGGCACATTAAAATTGAGGATATCATCCAGAACAGCCAAGGCATAGCTGATATTGTTAATCAGATCCTGAACATGGAACATCCTCACGCCAATACACACAATCTCTTTGCTTTTCTCGGGTGCATCTGGAAATTAAGGAATGATTGTCGATTTAACAGGAAACAAGGGAAGCCATATCAAATCAAAATCATTGCCCAAGCTATTCTCAATTCTATTCAATTCTATGAAACTCCTGGACAGTCAAACGCCCAACATGCAAGAAGGGGACCAAATGCAGAAAGACAAAGTGAGAAAAGTGGACAGAAATAACCAAGATTACAATGGTACTCAGACAGTTGTCAATATACACGATCAGGCATTGGACTCTTTATACAAACCAACAGCAACAATGGCCGAGCTCAAGCCAAAATCTGTGCCTCTTCTTCCTACACTGTGTCTCCTCTCCAAGCTCAAGCCAAAATCTGTGCCTCTATTTCCTACACTGTGTCTCCTCTCCAGGCAGAAGCTAAAGCATTGCTTCTGGGAGCAGAAATAGCAAGGAAATTAGGAGCCAGTAAGGCCCAAATCTACACTGATAATATCCTTATGGCAAAGACGGTATCCAGCAACAAAGACTTGCTCAGAGCATTCTAGAGATTCCTGCCCATGGCTAGATTTTTTTTGAGCAATAATATTTTTGGTGCCCCTGGCACCATCTTTGCTTAAAAAAAACAAACAAATTCCGAGAGTATCTGCTTCAGCGAGCGCTTGCCGAGGAGAGGACGTAAAAAATTGTCGGAGATGCTAGAGAAACGGTAGGATGAGTATGTTCAGCTAACGACCCTAGCGAGCGCCCATCGAAAACAGGATCTGACCATTTGTGATTTTTTTTTTAAAGCAAAGAGCGATGGAAGTTCAGAGGTAGACCCAAAATGTACAACACACCCAAGTCCGTGCCTCGATTGGCCATACCACGCAGCCGTACACGAGTACACGTCCACACAGATAAGCAAACTAGCAGCTACAGAGCAAGCACACTACCAATCACGTACTAGCTCGACACCGAACAACAATTAGCGAGCACGGTCACCATCTCAGTCGGCCTTCTTGGAGACGTTCGATTTCACCGCGCCGTCGTCGTCGTCGTCCACGGAGGACAGGTCCCTCGCCCGCTTGTCCTCCGCCGTCTTGGTGTAGACCTCGTCGCGTGTGTGGAAGTACCTCTCGAACGCGCGTGGGAGGAACTTGGGGATGAGGAAGACGAAGAGGTTGATGGAGAAGTAGACCAGGTTCGCCACGGCGAGGTACCTCCCGAACCAGATCCACGCCTTGTCCTGCACATGCATCACAGAGCGTTTTCAGTGCCCTCGCGCGTGAGCACGACCGAGACAAGTTTTAACTGAACTTTCTGAAAGTGAAAGCCGAGAGCGCGCAAACCTGGACAGGGGCGGTGCGGGTGATGAGCTTGTTGGTCCACACGTCGTAGACCCAGTCGACGATGACGAAGACGCGGCGCACGGTGTAGAGCAGCGGCACCAGCGCCCTGAGCGGCGGCGAGAAGACGCCGAGCGAGCCGATGATGTTCTCCGTCAGGATCTGGCACGACAGCAGGAACAGGTGCGGCGTGGCGGACCGCACCGCGGCGTCGTCCCCGCGCGCGAACCCGCCCAGGACGTGCGCCAGCGGCAGGAACAGACCCACCGTGGTGCCCAACACCACGTACACCTGGAACAGCCTACCCACACGGACACGGGAGAACAAATTACCACTAAATCAAAGAAAATAATCTTCTCTGACGAGCGCGGCGCGGGTTAGTAATAAATAATTACTTGCTGCCGCGGAAGATCTCCTGGGAGGCGGCGGAGTGGGCGGCGGCGTTCTCGTCGTCGAGCTTGTGGTGGAGCGACGGGAAGGCGAGGCGGGAGAGCGCGAGGAGGTAGAGCGTGGTGAAGACCGGGAAGGCGAGGTCGATGAGCGGGACGAGGCCGGACATCGAGAAGACCATGATGAAGGCGACGAGCTGGAGCTCGATGACGCGGAGCGAGCCCATGACGCCCCCGAGCATCGCGGACGACGGCTGCTGCTCCGCCGCGTGGTCCGGGTCAGAGCGCGGCGCCACCGCCAGCGAGATCCCCGACATGGCAGCTACTCCTTAGTTAGCGTGCACTACGGATCACCGGTCGCCTGGTAATGAAGAAGGCTGTGTACTGCGTGATTCGAATTTGCTACAATAGGGAAGAGGAGGATCGCAGGAGGAACAGAGGGAGTGGGAGTGGGAATGGGAGTATTTGTCAGTTCGCTCGAGGCGGTCAGACGGGGTACGTGTCCGCGCATGCGGCGAGGCAGGTGTGGAGGGGAGGACACGCGGGCCGGATGCGTGGCGCTTTTGGTGTAACGCATTTTCGATTTTTCTATGCGGCGAGTTCGAGTTCGAGTACGTCTGTCTGGGCACGGTCGCGTCTAGATGGTTCTGTACTTCTCGTGTAGACGGAAGGAACGGTGTCGCGCTCGACGATGAGATGGCAATTGACACCCTTCTAGCGGAAACTCAAATTTATATTTTCATAGTTTCACGAGGTTAGTTTAGAGCTTGGTCAATTTTCGGCTGTTCGTGGTTGACTGGTTATGTCAGGATGTCCGTCCGGATGCAGCAAAAGGTTTCCTGAGTTTCACAATGGGAACATTTCTTTCTTTCAATTGTAACTTTTTTTTCAAAAGAAATTGCTCGAACTGGGCTGGAATTCCTCGAAGGACCTGGAATCTACTTTATATCGGCGGTGGGCGGACATTTACAAGATCCCGGAAGAAAAGATACAACACTATCCTATGCTTTTGTAGTAAGCACCCTAAACCGAAATGATAAAAAAAATCAAGGTTGAAACAACCGCCAACAAGGTTTGACCTTCAATCACAGCCATCGCTGCCTCTGTCGGGGATGAAACCACTTGGAGAGGCAGCAGCGAGCACCACCATGACAAGGTCAATGAAGATCCTCCACTTAAGGAGCTAGGGAGAAAGAGCTCGGGTGCACTACAATCTCGAGCATACCAGGACCATTCTGATGGCCACAGATAGTGGCGGCGAGGCGCTGTCGCTTGGGGACTGCTATTAGGGCATGTACAGCCGGAGTCGCTTAAGGAGCAAAAAAAAATTATCGTACCATGCAACGCTACGCGCCTCCTGCTCCAACCGAAAGCGCTAACTACGGCGCTAAAAAGGAATTATTTTCTTCCTAGATCATTCCTGGCGCTTGGCAGAAAAGATTTTTTTTCTGAAAAAAGAAGTTAAGCGCCCGACGCCTACCCTTACGGCGACGCTAGGGAAATTCCTTGAACAAGCAAGGAATCAGGCGTAACTACCGGCAATCTGATCCTAGCGCCCGCCATAAGCGTCTCCACTATACATGCCCATAGGGAGAAGAGTCCACCGTCCGCTGCCGACCCACTCAGTCACGTCCACCACCACTCCTCCACTACCATAATGGCAAGAACGGGGTGAGAAGCCCGCAACACTCAGAGCAACCGCGCAACCACCGCACCACTTCCTTCTCGAAGCAACACACGCAACACCATAGTACTCCTCCTCGCCTCCACGGCCAACCAGGAGGGGCACCACTCACCACACCGCTTCGTCTCTCCCCCTTACTACTACAGACGGACAGGAGAAACTTCACCTCATGGAGCTTAAACTTCAGATGGAAGTCTGCCACCACTGATTTATTTGGTGAGATAGCATCCCAAACCTCCATGTTCTGCTCCGACCAGAGGAGAGCATCCAAGAGAGAAGGAACCCTAAATGTCGCAAATATGGTCGCCAAGATCCCGCAACCCGCTCCATATACTAGGCATAAAACCCACTACCAACATAAATAAAAAGACCCTACCTCTATACACTGCGGGGAGCAGTGCCTTGCCTCAGACACTCTTCAACGATGTTGCTGCCGAAAACGGCATTGGCTTGGCTACGAATAGAGGGAAGCTCTAAAGTATTCTAGAAGAGAGAGAGAGAGAGAATCCACAATCAACTCATCCTACCGAGATTTAAGTTATCTATCGGTTGAATGATGGGTAGTCGAGTCTTTTTAATAAGATATCCCTAACGTCAAGGCCTTATGATTATGATTTTACCTCGTGTGAAATATAAATGACACTCCTAATTTGTTTTGGACGGGGAATGTCCCTCAAGGGGACTCTTCAACTACATTAAAAGAACGGTGCATATAGATTCACAAAAGGACCCTAATGAAACCAACAATTACTGTTGGGGATATACTTTCCGGGTATCCTCACAGTTCCTCACTGACCAGGGTGGCCCACTTCGGGTTAGAGCTTTGCTTCACGGGCGGCCCAGTCGGGAGAGAAGACGGAGTCCAATCCGGCTATGGGAAGGCCCAGAAGACTTACCGACTTAGGCCCATAATGTTACTTGTAGTTCAAGATGTACTCTGTAACCAACTCTTAGTCGTAGCCGGATTGATCTCTCCTGTAAACCCTAGGCCGGATATCTATATAAGTCGTCCTAGGGAGAGCCTTTAGGGCACACCCAATACTTTAGACCCTCAACTCGCACAGGCGATACCATTGTAACCCATATTCCAGCTCTGCCGTATTACTGGATTGCTAGCAGGAGTAGGATCCGTCCAAAGCCGGCGGATTCGAACCTGGGTAAACTTGTGTGCTCACCGTCCCGGAATACCGTACGTCTGATCCCCCTCTCTTCCGCACGCCTCGAGGACCCCCTCATGGCGTACTTGTCATCAATCCGACGACAGTTGGCGCCCACCGTGGGGCAAGTGAGCTTGGGATCTGCGTTCCGAGCGGAATCTGCAAGAATCGGAATCAGCAAGACCATCGCCGTCGGTCGCATCCTCTATGCCAGCGACGTCCCTCTCATCGTTCTCGACGAGACTTGGATTCCGGCTAGGGAAGCCGTGACTGCCTATACAATCATTTCTTGTGGCGAGATCGATGTTTACATCGGTTTCGCTGAAACTGCCCAACCCACCCTAGCGGTGATGATAGAGGCAGAAGAATCTTCTGGGTCCCCTTTGTCCCCGGAGGCGGTAGAGTTCCGGATCTCAGAAAACCCTAATCCCACCCAGCCCGCACCAGTTGTGGATATAGTGGAGAAATCCGAGCCTGAAGAAGACCTCACGGTCCAAGTCGAATCTGGAGTGGATCTCCCTGGAGAAGACGGATCCCAGATCGACCCACCCGTGGAAGTCAAAATCCAGGAGGAGAATATCAACGACACTGATTCCGGCTCTGACGATGCCGGGACAGACAGGGCTTTCCTCGGGTACACACAAAGACGTATGATATGGCAAGGCGCTAGCGTAGATGCAATCCTCGAAACCATTAAAAGTTTCGATATGGCTGATCACGAAAGCCGCAGGTACCTCAGGAAGCACGCATCACATTTCGTCGGATATGTTGGATCCAAATCCGGCTCTATCGATGTTGGAGAAAACATCGACTCGGTGCTGGAGGCAATTGGAACAAACGCCGATGTTCCCGCATCCTCGGATGAATCTATGATATCAGCAGATTTCCGAAAGTTCTCCGCGGAATATGAAGAGGAGTACAACTCCAAAGCTGCAGAAGAAGGAGAAGCCATGGATGAAGGATCCGGGGAACACTCTCCCAAAGCGCAGGATGACATGGACGTCGGAGATAATCCCGAGGTCCGGATGTCCGAAAGTACCGATCAGAGCTTGACTCCGGGAAACAGACCCAAAGCCGTTTTTGCTACCGGCGCTGCCAAGAAGGCAAAGAAGAAGAACAAGACCCCGGCAAAAGACCCTCTGACAGAGGAGGTGATTGCCGAGGAATACGAGGAAGACTCGGATGGAGCACTTATCCCAGACAAGCCGAAAAAAGAAGCCTCGATGGATGGACACGTGATCACTGAAGGTGCACGTAAACTCATCGATGCCGCCTTAACCACACCTATCCCTACAGCTGCAGAACTTACTGCAGATGAGCTGGACGAAAGGGCCCAGGCCCTAGAAGCGCGTCGTCAACAACTCCTTGATGAAGCCAAAAACATCGAGGTGGAGAAGAAGCGCATATCAACTAAGGAGTACATGTCCCGTCTACATCAGAAGACACGGAAGCGTCACATAGATGACAACCAATTCTCACGTGTCTGTGCCGTCCTTTTCGGAGATGAGATGGGGAAGCCACGGAAGGATAGCAACGGAGATTGGGTATACCCAACACCAGTGCAAAATACCGTGGTAGCTTGTGAAATTCTATCAGCTAATCTAGGGCTAGAGGAGATACGCTTGGGTATCAAGCTACTCAACAAGGGACTAGAGCAGCAGAAGGTCGCCCTGTCTGGAAGTCAAAAACTAGTCTCGGATTCTGACCAATGTCGCACAGATCCGGCATGGGCTGACGTAAGATCCCATTATGTTCGGGCGCAGTACCATCACCCCGAACGCAGGGAAGACAATTATTCAAGAACCGGATCGTCGAGACAGCATCACAGAGCTACACATAACTGGAGAAATGTCGCAGCAGCAGCCGAGAAAGACGCAATCGCTGCACTGAATCTGAGGAATCCTCCCCGACGAGAATTCAACGATCGAAAGGGAGAAGATAAGGAGAAACGTCGGGAGCAGGATCGTCAGAGAATGCCACCTCCTAGACATGAGAGCCGTCCGGCTGAGCCTCACCATGGTGGGAACGACGGACGAAGGAATGACGGAAACCACGCTGGGAAAAGACGGTAGGGGGCTCGTCATAGTCAAGAACCTCCCCGGAACCGGAATAATGACGCTCCAGGTGGAGGCCAGCGATCAGCCGGAAACTATCCAGCTGCACCACCCTCTCCACCACACAGTTATCACAACGGCCCCCAAGGAGGTCAAGGAGGACGACATGGCGGAGAGGTGGTGGCAGAAGCCGAAGTCCGGCTCCAAGGCACCGCAGCCACAGCTGACATTCGGGACGATCTCTATCCCTGAACGACGCAAGGCATAGGATCAACTCCAACATAGAGGCTCGGCGCTATGAAAACGATGACGTGTATGTGGGCCCAAAGTGCTTCGGACCACGCATCAGAGCTACAAAATTCCCGAAAGGATTTGCTATCTCAAGACATATCCAAGCCTACGACGGCATTGCTCGGCCAGACACCTGGTTACAGGATTTCTTCCAAGCTTGCTGCATCGCTAAAGGCGGAAACAGCCTAGTCGCAACCCGATATCTCCCACTTATGTTGTGGAAGACGGCACGATCATGGCTCAATGAACTTCCGGCAAACACCATCCACAACTGGTATGACTTGCAAAGTGCGTTCTTTCGGAATTTCGGAGGCACATATCGGAGGCCTTGTACGGTTGGAGACATACAACGTTGCACCCAGAAAGCCGGAGAAACTTGCCAGGATTATCTCGGACGATGGATCGACACAAAAAAATTCTGCGAAGGAGTAAACGATCAAACTGCAATTGAAGCTTTCATCGCAGGTCTCCTAATTGGTTTACTGCGCCATCGCTTGAAGTGTGACAAGGTTACTGATCTGGGAGAGATGATAGAAACAGTGAGCAAGTATGCAGATGCTGACGATGATGCAAAGGGATTACTCAATTGCCTGGCTGTGCCTCAGTCGGCAAAACAACCAAAGCAACAAGCTCAGAAGCACAAAAATACCTCGGAAGAAAAACCCAATGCGGAGACATCAGTGGTCACTACTGTTTCTGGGTCTGGAGGACGAGGAGGACGTGGCGGAGGCCGCGGGCGTGGCCGTGGGACGTCAAGGGTCCAAGGCAGAGGAGAGCAACAACCAGGAAAAACCTACACTTGGGCCGACATTGCCAATAACCCATGTGTGCATCATTTAGACGCCAATGGGGGCTCGTCCCACACCAACGCTGAATGTCGTTTTAATGATGACATCAAGAGAGATGATACCGCGGGCTACAAAGCTAAGCGGAAGAAGGGAAAGAAAAATCCCGAAAAAGACAAGGAGACCAAGGAAGATTCCGACATGGAGGAAGCTGATGCTTCAAATCCTAAGTCAGAAGGGAAGAAGACTTTTCCCACCAAGAAGGACACTTACATCACCTTCCTCGGATCTCAACCAGCAAAGGTCAAGAAAGCAGTTCTCCATGAGCTCAATGCAATAGTTCCGGCTATCCCTCAGTATCTGGACTGGTCGGAAGTGGCAATCACGTTTGATCGTGCTGATCATCCGCCTAAACTACACAGGCGAGGAAAATACGCCTTAATCCTCAATCCACTTATTGACGGTTATGGTTTCTCCAAGACCCTCATGGACGGTGGTAGCAGCATCAATATTCTCTATGTCGAAACGCTACGCCGGATGAAGATCTCGGAAACAGAGCTGAACCATAGCTCTGTGATCTTTCACGGAGTTGTCCCAGGAAGACAAGCTAATTCCCTGGGAGAGATCACTTTGGATGTTACTTTTAGAACTCCAAAGAATTATCGGTCGGAGGCACTTTCCTTCGAAGTGGTCCCGTTCAAGAGCACATACCACGCTATATTCGGACGTCCGGCTTACTTGGCTTTTATGACTCGTCCATGTTACATTTACAATATGATGAAAATTCTAGGTCCCAACGGCGTGATCACCATCAGGGGAGACCCGAAGAAGGCGCGATAGTGCGAAGATGGAAATGCCGCCTTTGCCGAATCGTGCTACACGCCTAGGAGTACCAGGAGATCAAGAAGAGCATAGATCCATCCGAGATGCCCGCAACGAAGAAGGAGGTCACAAAGCCAAATCCGGAGTTCAAGGCATCAGAAGAGACGAAGACGACACTGTTGAAGGATGATGACCCCTCCAAGGTGACCCAGATAGGCGTAGGCCTAAGTAGCGCATAGGAAAGCGCGCTCGTCAAGTTCCTCCAAGCAAATCAAGATATCTTCGCATGGCAGCCATCTGACATGACCGGAGTACCTAGGAAACTTGTCGAGCACTCTCTAAATGTAAACCCGAACGCTAAACCCGTCAAACACCGTCAAACAGTCCTTACGACGGTTTGGCGATGAAAAGCGTAAGGCAATAGCTAAGGAACTAGCGCGGCTCGAGTTAGCCGGATTCATAGAAGAGGTCATCCATACTGATTGGCCAGCCAACCCTGTAATGGTCCCTAAAAAGGACACCACTGATTTAAGGATGTGTGTTGATTATACTGCCTTGAACAAGGCTTGTCCAAAAGATCCGTTCGCTCTGCCTAGAATTGATCAAGTTATCGATTCTACGGCAGGCTCGGAACTCCTCTATTTTCTCGACGCATATTCCGGTTATCACCAAATCCGGATGAAGGAATCTGACAAAGTCAAAACTTCATTCATAACCCCCTTCGGAACCTTCTGTTTTGTTATGATGCCCTTTGGGCTGAAGAACGTAGGAGCTACGTACCAGCGCACAATGCAGCATTGCCTCCATGATCAACTCTGACGCAATGTACATGCATACGTGGATGATATCGCGGTCATGTCCAAAAAGAAGGAAACGTTGATTTCCGACCTAGAGGAAACGTTCGCCAATCTACGAAAATACAACATCATGCTTAACCCGAAAAAATGCTTCTTTGGAATACCAGCCGAAAAATTGTTAGGTTTCATCGTGTCTCAAAGAGGTATAGAGGTGAACCGCGACAAGATCAAGGCTATTCTCAATATTTCCAGGCCAACTCGCCTAAAGGATGTACAAAGATTAACTGGTTGCATTGCTGCGGTCAGTCGATTTGTAAGCCGACTTGGTGAAAGAGCTGCACCATTATACAAACTCATGAAGAAGACCAAGGATTTTGTCTAGACTGACGAAGCTGAAGCTGCACTACAAGACCTGAAGAAAGTACTCTCATCTGCTCCTATCCTTGCAGCGCCGGAACCTCAGGAACCGATGTTGCTCTGCATTGCTGCGACAAATAAGGTTGTTAGTATCGTTATGGTAGTGGAGAGACCAGAAGAAAGTTAGGAACACCTGGTGTAGCGTCCGACGTACTTTGTCAGCGAGGTCCTGACAGAATCAAAACAGCGGTATCCGCACTATCAAAAGTTGGCTTACAGTGTTTTTCTAGCATCTCGTAAGTTACGACACTATTTTCAGGAGCATCCAATTACCGTGGTGAGAAAAGCTCCCATGATAGATATAATCAACAATAGCGATGCCATAAGACGCGTCGCCAAATGGGGCATAGAGCTTGCAGCTTTCGATATTGAGTACAAACCTCGGACAGCAATCAAATCCCAGATCCTTGCTGACTTTGTCGCTGATTGGACAGAGACCAAGGAGAACATGGTCCTTCCTGAGTTGGAATATTGGACCCTCTTTTTCGATGGGTCTAAGGCTCGAGGGGGCTCGGGGGCTGGCGTGGTGCTCAAATCACCCTAAGGAGATAAACTTTTATACGTGTTGCAGATCTACTTCACAGCAACAAACAACATTGCCGAGTATGAAGCACTGCTGCATGGAATCCAGATTGCTAAGGATATTGGCATCCGACGTTTGATGTGTTACGGAGATTCGGATCTTGTTGCTCAGCAAGTCTCGGATATTTATAATGCAAATAAGCACATGGTAGCATATAAAGCTATCGTGGATGATCTATCTAAATCGTTCGAGGGGTTTGAAGTTCAACACATCCCTCGAGCAGAAAATGAGGAAGCAGATGCACTATTTCGAATAGGCTCTGTGCGGAAAGAGGTCCCGGATGGCGCATTTTTAGATCACCTCAAAGTTCCCTCGATAAAGGGAGTAGATGAGGAATATCCGACCAAATCCGACTCACCTTTGATAGCAGTTCTGGCTGTAATCCCCAGCTGGACTCAACCCTACCTCGATTATTTGGTAGATGGCAAATTACCCGAAGACGAGGTACTGAGCCGACAGATTATCCGACGAGCAAAAGCCTATACTATTGTTAAAGGTGAGCTCCATAAACGGAGTGTTTCTGGGGGTTTTCAGCGCTGTGTATCTCCAGAAGAAGGAGTGGAAATCTTAAGGGAAATCCACGAAGGCGAGTGTGGTCACCACGCTACAGCCAAATCTTTAGTGGCAAAAACTTTTCGACATGGATTTTTCTGGCTTACAGCTCAGGCAGATGCCGAACGATTAGTCAAGACATGCAAAGGCTGCCAAAAGTACGCCAAGCAAGCTCATGTTCCGGCTGATCAACTGCGAACAATACCTATAACATGGCCCTTTGTGGTCTGGGGGCTTGATATGGTAGGACCTTTTAAACGAGCCCCAAGTGGATTCACTCACCTCTTAGTGATGGTGGACAAATTCACAAAGTGGATCGAGGCTAAACCTGTCACTAGTTGTGATGGAGCAACATCCAAAAGATTTGTCGAGGGTGTTATAATCCGGTATGGTTATCCGCATAGTATTATCACGGACAATGAGAGTAACTTTTCCATGGGAGAATTGGCTGAATTCTGCGATGAGCAAAATATCCGGCTTGATATTGCGTCAGTCGCACATCCACAGGCTAACGGACAAGTCGAAAAAGCAAATGGTTTAATTCTACAAGGCTTGAAACCAAGACTCGAAGCACCACTACGACGTGCTGCGGGGGCTTGGGCAGAGGAATTACCCTCTGTAATTTGGAGTTTACGAACAACTCCAAACAGGTCAACATGATACACACCTTTCTTCTTGGTCTATGGTGCAAAAGCAGTTCTTTCTAGCGATTTAATTCATACTTCTCCTAGAGTGGCCGCGTATATCGAAGAGGATGCCGAGATTTCTCGACAAAATGATCTCGACTTAGTCGAAGAAGTTCGCGTCGTTGCTGAAATGAGTTCTACAGCCTATTAGCAGAAGTTACGAAAGTAGCATAGCCAGAGAGTCCGAACTAGATCTTTCAATAAAGGTAATTTGGTTCTCCGGCTTGTGCAACAAAAAAAGCACAAACTTTCCCCAGTATGGGAAGGGCCTTTTTTAGTTAGTCGAGTATTACACAATGGATCGTACTACTTAACTGACATGAGGCCAGTCAAAGAAAGACCTGCTACTAAGAAGAAAAAGAGAGCTGGAGGCAGTACAAATCCGGATGAGTTAGACAGACCGTGGAATATTGCTCAGCTACATCCCTTTTATTCTTAATTTATCCTTCTTTGTAATCATACATATGTACATGTTCTGTGAGAAATAAAAGTTTTGGTTACCTCAAAGTTTTTCTGAGAAGTTTTTACCATCTTATTTCCTAAATGATCATGTCATAGTCGAAAATATCAGAATGCTTGAAAGTACTTTATGCTCATGTTCGTTCTGGTTTAGATTTCCGATTCTAAAACTGCTACCTTCGGGTATAACTCTAAAAAATTCTAGTCTTTACTTGGGTTATTTGTCTGATTGCTGGATGCGGGTATCTTCCGAGTAGTGAATTGTTGGTACTGGAAGCCGGCTTTGTTTCCGAGTTTAAACTGGTTTAGCAATTGAGCTCCGTTGCTCGGCAAAGTTTCCGACTGAAGGTTTAGCCGGCTCAAGAAAGGGACGAGGTGGAAAGCTAGATAAACGATAAGTAGAGACGGAAAATTTCAAGTGCTTATGTGAACATTTCAGGCACGCAAAAATTTCAAAAGCCAAAAGTGCTGAATAGATAAAAAGCTTAGCACTAGCAAAAGTCAATAGTACTTAGTATATACAAAACGCATCATGTCTTTCTAGAATAATACATAGTTTTCTGATCTACGATGCAGGAGGAGATGAAGTAGCTGCCGGCTCGCTGGTTACTCCGGCTTGATATCGTTCCGAGATGTTTGGATCCGAGGTGGTCCATTCATCGTCGGAAACTTCGTCGGTTCCTTCTGGAGGGGGCGGCGGAGTATCTATGCGGGTGAAGAAGGGGATCTCGTAGCTGGTCAGATCAGCTATGTGGCACCCATATCCGGCACAGGAATGCATGATGGCTTGAAGGTCTTGCTCCTGGCCGTCTTCGTCTACCTTGCAGTACCCTCTGGTCACTTGTCATATCTCCATGTTTCCATGGTGGCTCATGACCATGGTGAGAGCATTCTGCGCAGCAGTCCGCGCGTAGGACATGTTCCAGTCCCGAACAAGCTGCGACATCTCCTTGGCCTTGTCCCGCACCTAAAAATCCGACATGCTTGGCATGTCCGGAATCCTGAGAGACTCGCCAATGTCTTCAATAGACTGGCGAAAGTCATGCAGAAGATCACCGACTTGGGTAAGCCGGTGGGTGCGGCGCTCGGAGGAGGAAGAGTCCGTCAAGTTCAGAGGACCTATACACAAAACAAGTCAAGAAAAATCCGACATTGATGAAAGTCGAAGAAATGATAAGTCAGACAGATGGAACGTACCAAGAATGACGTCGCCAATCTTGGTATTCTCCTCCCGAAGACTCTGGAGTTCATCCCGGAGCGCCTCGGAGATATCCTTCTCTCTGCCAAGCTCATTCTTGAGGTCCGAGATAATTTTATCTTGAACAGTGATCTTGCGATCACGCTCTTCGGTGGCCATGGAGGAGGATTCCAGGACTTGAGCTATGCTCCTTTCATGATCCGTCTTGAGCTTATCCAGCTCTTGGCGGAGTCCCTTGTTCTCCACCACCAGGGTCTTGAGGTTCTCGGCCTCTTCAATTATAGCGATAGATTGTTTCACCAACGCTGTAAGTCAAAAAGAACAACAGTTCAGAAAATTTCGACATTAAAAAAGCAAAAGACAAGGTTTGAATCTCGAAATGATTTACCTTCGGCTTCATCCTTAGCTACTTTGAGCTCAGCATTTTTAAGCCGGAGAGCTTTGATCTCTCTCCGCTTATCGCAGACATTGGATAATAATTCCTGGTTATAGGAACATACTTTCTGTAAGTCAGAATACCCAAAGTCAAAAGCTACTTAAGACTCGGGCTAATATTTTTTGCTAAATATCATCACGAGCCTTGGGGGCTACACTAGTTCATTATTTGGCATCCTAATGAAGCACAAAATCGGATTCTATATCCTACTTCATGCTTGGGGGCTAGAGGATATGATATAACATAATGTAAAAGCAAGAGTTGGAATTCCGACTTACATATTGCTCGTGGGTGAGTTTGTCTAAACCCGCGTTCACTTCAGCTGCCACCTTCTCGGCGAGGGTAAGAGGGATTACTAGGGCTGTTGGAAGCTCCCAGTCCTGATCCTCTCGTCACGAAGGCGGACTTGAGTGAGAAGGTCAGAGAACTTGACGTCCTCTGCTTCTTGCGCTTCCTCCTCGGGGGATAGATGGATTTTGTCCAGGACTTGCCTGGCCAGCCGCTGGATTTCCTCTGCAGATTTCCGGGATAGGCCAAACTTGGCAAGTCCCGGATTGCTGAGGAGGTTTTCGGTGAAGACTTCAGCCGAGGGATCATTACCCGAAGAGGGTTCACCCTTATCTTCAGCTGACACACCCACGGTGACGTCAGTCTGCGACCCAAGGATCGCGGGCTCCGTTGGAGGAGCCGGATCTTCTGCGACCACCGGAGAAGGAATGATCGCCGGAGTTGCAGAAGGTTGAGGGGCGGGAGTTGGAGGAGCCACGGCAGGAGAAGCTATGGTGACATTCGTCTGTCGTAGGGGCTTCGCAGGAATCCCTTTCCCCTTACCCTTGATGAGAGGCTTTGCTCTGAGAATGTAGTAAAGTCAGAAACATTACATCTCAGAAAGAAATTCGAGAAAGGTACAAAGGAGGAAATTGTGAATGAAAATTACCTCTTCACAACAGGCACTTGCTTTGTGCCAACATCCACTATTGAAGCTTTGCGCTTCTTGAGCGCAAGGTCCGGCAATGGGACCACTTCAGACTCCTGAGAAAACTCAGGAGGATATCCTTCGAGTGGAGCAAGCTCCAACTCGAGGAGGTCAGCAAGCTGAAAACAAGAAAACATATCAGCATTGCAGTATATAAGTTAGAGACTGAAACACATAAAAGGTGTATTGATGGAAGCTTACCGGCACCACGGGGTTTTCCGCTGTGTACATATCCAGAGAAATCTCCGGAATCCTCCTCTCGATCCGCTCCTTGATCAACCACTTGATCTGGCTGATGTAGCCTTGAGTGGTGTAGGATTTGGGGCTGATGCGGAGGGAGTCTTTTTTGGAAGACGTGATCGAATGCATCAGTCTATCCCCGTGGTACTGAAGTAGCTGGATCCGACGTGAGACCCAGCACTGGACCAAGTCGGATCCCTTCAGACCCATGTGCTTGATCAGATATTCGATCCGCCTCTTAGCGACGATCGGATTGTCGGTGAGAGCCGGAGCAGCCTCGTCCCAGGAAGGCTGGGCCGTGGCAGCTCCGTCGACAAAAGCCGGCAAAGCAGTAGCTTTGCCGGGAGCCGGAATATCCCTATGATAGAAGAAAGTGGCTGGCCATTGTTTGACCGAGTCACTGGCAGAAATTTTGGGATATGACCGGTCTCGTCTAACAGAAAAGCTAATGGTGTCGGTGATGTAAGGAACACCGGCAGTGATGGAATTTCTCCGGACATGAAAATAGTACTAGAAGAGAAGCAAACTCGGTCTAATGCCGAGAAAGCCCTCGTAAAGCGCAACATATGCGCTCATTTTTAGAAGAGAATTGGGATGAAGTTTCTGGAGTTGAACTCCATAGTGATCTATCACCTCGGAGAAGAACTCCAAGGGAGGAAAAGACAGACCTCGGTCCAAATGGGTGCGGAAGTGGACACGCTCGCCCTCGCGCGGGTTGGGGACGGTTTCGCCGGAGCCGCTCCGCCAGTCGCCGTCGGCGAGAAGCCCCTCCTTCTCCATGTTCTTGAGGCCGTCCTCGTCAAGGGCGCAGGGGATCCAGATTCCCCGGAAGCTTTCCTTCTCCGCAGCTGCTTTCGCCGCCGCTATCGCCGCCAAACCAGAGGAAGAAGATGATGAAGCCATTTTTCTCTGGTGAGAAAGTGACCTAAAAGCGGCGGCGCTGGGAGTTTTCTGTGGGGGAGAAGGACGAGAGAGCTCTGAGCGCACAGGAGGATTGGGAGGAAAGGAAACGGCAAAGACTGGTGGAAAGGAGAAGGAGAAATCCAAACCCCTTATATCCACCTAACCGCGTCAAGATTCGTGCAAATGCTACAGCGTAACTGCCACGCATCGTGGAAAGAACTGAGAAGGACCCACGCGATGATTGCGTCTCCTCGATCTCCACGCTCGCATTGAAACGGCGCCTCAGTTCCGCGAACCGCGGACCCACCAACGGTCGTGCTGACGGCACGCTTGTCAGATGACGTGACTTGACCATGCTTGTGTCAGGTGGCGTGGAAACCAAGTTCCGGCTTAGTTTAAAATCGAGCTGGAAAATCCGAGTAACTAATTGATAGGTCCGACTTATTTTTAAGACCCGGATCATATTTTTGTAAAGTTTCAGGAACCCTTCAAGATTCTGCAAGCCAAAGATCAAGCTAGACGATGATAAAATCCGACTTTGGATCTTGGAGGCCTCCGGGGGCTGCTGTTGGGGATATACTTTCCGGTATCCTCACAGTTCCTCACTAACCAGGGTGGCCCACTTCGGGTTAGAGCTTTGCTTCACGGGCGGCCCAGTCGGGAGAGAAGACGGAGTCCAATACGGCTACGGGAAGGCCCAGAAGACTTACCGACTTAGGCCCATAATATTACTTGTAGTTCAAGATGTACTCTGTAACCAACTCTTAGTCGTAGCCGGATTGATCTCTCCTGTAAACCCTAGGCCGGATATCTATAAGCCATCCTAGGGAGAGCCTTTAGGGCACACCCAATACATTAGACCCTCAACTCGCACAGGCGATACCATTGTAACCCATATTCCGGCTCTGCCGTATTACTGGATTGCTAGCAGGAGTAGGATCTGTCCAAAGCCGGCGGATTCGAACCTGGGTAAACTTGTGTGCTCACCGTCCCGGAATATCGTACGTCTCACCCCCTCTCTTCCGCACGCCTCGAGGACCCCCTCATGGCATACTTGTCATCAATCCGACGACAATTACTACTAGATCCTCTTAAATTTTCAAACAACACCCTGAAATTAAGTGCAACGCAATCAGGCCCTAGGTCTTCACCGTCGCATATGGTCGACCTCCAGATCCATGCGCCAACAACTCCACCGGGGACATGGACACTCAGGGCGCCGTTATCAATGGATCCTGCACCGAGGCCATCGAAGATCCTCCAAAGGACGACAAAATAGATCGACGAACGAAGAATCCTGAGCGCTGAGAGGCCTCTCTGGCTCGAAGTAACCCCCAGCATGATGCAGCCAGTGTTGATGATCTCCGCAGAATACCGTAGCTCCTAGAGCACTCACGGACACGCGTATCCATCTTCTCGAAGCGCAACAACACCAGGAGAAACATGTCTTCAATGGCGGACCTAGCAAATTTTGGAAGCCCACTCAAAATTAAAGACTACACTTTGGTCTACTACAGCAGAACCAGAATTGTCACATATTTAAATAAACATCATATGAATATAATCATTAACGTTTCATAAATCATTGATGTTAAAAAACGTAAATTAAGGTAGCAAATATCATGCTGGATATAATAACCATAGAATGATACAATTAAACTTTTGACGAAGCAATATATAAAATTTAAATATGCAAATTCCATTTTCAGCCGTTGAACCGCACATACCATAGAGAAGCTACAAGATATAAACATATATTAGTAAATTATACTAATTGCTTCAAAACGATAAACAAATTGGAGACAATAGAGCATACCAATAATGTGCTAATTACAACGAACCCTTCAAAAAATAGGCTCTTCTCACTTCTTAAACATCCGGATGATAATCTTTAATTTGCTACCTAACAACGGGATCACGCATAATTTTATCCGGATTAAACAAATCATCAGCCTCTTCCTCAAAATAGTCTTGTCCTTCCTCATCAAGCATTTCCTGCTCAATCTAGTCCTCAACCTCATGGACATTCATCGTTGATTACATTTTGTTTATCTTCATTAGTAGGTGGTGTGTTTTGCAGCGGCGCCACTTGCGGTGAATTCCTTCTAGGAATCAGAAATCTCCGCAATTCTGAAAATTAAACAATTCAAACTGTAAGGCTTGTTTTACGGTACCTTTTACCGCTCACAACAGTGCCAGAAGTATGATTTGCATCCACGGCTCAGATCAACCAGCACATATTAGGCCCAAGTCTCCGTAAGTTTCAAGCCTTCTAAGAATAATCAGGAAAACAATGACCCGAGTGAACTGGAACCAGTGACCGCAATCAACCAGATGCCGCATCGGGACGCCGCCGCGACCTCCACGCCGCCGCCGCCTCCTCCTAGCTCTCGCCGCCACCGCCTCCACCTGGCACGGTCATCACCTCCACGCCGCCGACGCCTCGTCCTCGGATGCAGAGATCACATCGACCCATTAGTGCTGAACACCTCCGCATCAATCTCCGGCAGAGGCAATATGTATGTGTTACCCCCCATCATCCCTGCTCTCTCCATCTCTCACATACGAACTCCACGGCTTCGATGGTATGATTTTTCCCTTTTGGTTCTTAGTTTGTGTGTTTGTTCATGGAGGATTTGCTTCTATGGTTAATTGTACATGGAAGAAATGCAGGGCTGATTGTCATTGGTGAGAACTGAATAAGTTGTACATGTCCTGAAACATTCAGTGAAAACCCAATCTTGATAACCCACATGTTGCTATGATCATTGGTTCAGTAGATATGATGAAGTCGAACTGGTTGTAAAAATGTTATGTCCTTTGCAAATTAAGTGTTAAGTTGAGCATATGAGGAGCCCTGTTAAAATGATCACATGTATTGTTAAAGCAGTGATATGTCCACTGTGAAAATGATCAGTCATGTTAAAGCACGGGTATCTGAGCAGAAGTTTAGGACATTGTTGGGCGTTTGGTTCCCATGGACTGCTATCTCAAGGTGTACCGAAACAACTGTAGTATCTTGTATAATTTTCTTGCCGGGAGTATCTCGTATAATTTTGATTTTGACTGTTAAAGTTAAAGAGAGTGGGATGTGCAACTATTTAGAGTCCATATATTTTATTTTTTGTATTCCATAATGCAAGAGGTTGTCACAATATGCAGTTTGAACAATTGGTAACTTGGTGCTGATGTCCAATTTGGGACCATGAGACCTGATACGCCACTTGTATGATGTGAATTTAGCCACTTCAAGTATAGGATAATGGTTCTGCTTGTTTGTAGGACCATTTGCTAGTACTCCTATTAAATGATCACATATGAGAAAAAGATTGCAATAATGGTTGTGAAGTATATTTTGAAGTTATTTTTGTAGACATGATTTACTCTGAGTGGTTATATCAACTTTTTTCTTTGATGATGGCAGTTTTTATACATGGAGCATGAGGAGCGTGATGAGTACCCTGTAAGAAGAGGCATAAAATTCAGTTCCAGGGACGTAGGTGCTGTACGAAAATAATTATTTGTGTGCTCCATAGGATGAACACCAAGTGTTTTCTTCATTGTATCAATATTTTCCTGCCAATTTTATTTCTGATATACTATGCATATTATTTAATGTCTCTTTTTATTTATATACCAGGCGGTTTGCGATTTGAGGAATGCTGGAGATGATCAGGAGGCAGCTGGTTCTTGAGTATGTCAAGGTCCTATCGGCATTTGATGGAGCTGCTTGCGCCAAAGCTGGAAGGCACGCTCCTTTGCTGGACAGGAATCCACTTTCCCTTGGTCAGCCGGTCATGATATTCATGAGCAAGGAGTTTGGAGCACAAAATTAGGCTCAGGTCAGGAGTATTTCTCTGTTAACAGAACTTTGTTGAGATGCTCTACCTTGTTTTTTTTTTCTTGGACATGCTAAAGTTATACATTAGCTTGGACCTTTTACAATACCTCCATTGTTTTTTGAAGGGCCAAATTTGTTGAATCACCGTGAACATGAGTTTGTTGACATGCTTAGCGATATTATGCCAGTTTGATGCTATCTCCTGTTGAGGAATTCACAAAGCTATTTTCTGTTTTTTGAGGGTTATTTATTGTGTGGACTGCACCCCAGTTTTAGTATCCATGATGGTCGACTGCACTAAAGCCGGTTCTGTGTTATGTTCCCTTGCTGCGGCCTCTTTCTATAGCCTGATCATAACCCCTACATCCAAAGGTGTGTTGCATGTGAACATGCAGAACATACGACTGGTACACCGATCTCTTTCAAGCCTGGCACTACAACATAGTGCTCGGGGGCTTCCCAGATAGTGTATGGGGTAAAATGGGGCTCATACAAGATTTAAACTTTGATACGAATGTTATTTCCTATATTTCCATTTCTCTTGTTCAAGTCCAAGCAGCCATTTTTTCATGCTGCCCCAGCTGTCGCCGCTAAGCCATCCCAGCTGCCCTTGCAGTTGCCCCTGCCAGAGCTGATGGACACCCCCATCAATGGATGGGTCGCAGTGCGCGTCCAGCGAGAACAAGTCTCGTCTACGAAGGAAAAATAACAAGGTTAGAATTCAAAACATATCTTTGACATATATTTGTTTCTTCAAATAGAGTGTTGCACCCCTACACTCCACGGAATTCACATGAAAATGTACGACCCTCCACATAAATCCACAAATCTGTGAAAATCATCCATGAATGAGGTATGTTCAGTAAGCAATGATCTATACTAAGCCGTGAAGGCGAGTTTGTATGAGCTTCACTTTGTATGAGCTACAGCTCAAAAGCACCGTAGAAACGCGACGCAGAAGCGGCATAGCACCAAACAGTCATATCGGCATAACAAACCCTAATCTACTCCTGCAGATATGTATAGGGGTGCTCCCCCTCCCCATCTCCTCTAGTTGGCTATAGGCAGGAGGGGGAGCCAGGGTTGGCTCGGGCGACTCTCAAGTCTCAAACGGAGAGTGAAGAGAGAGAGGGAGGAAGCAAATGAGCTCTTGGGCGGTACGGGCTCTGCTAATTAGGGCGTGTTTGGTAGCCCAGTCCACCTCAGATATTCCCACCTCAACCGGAAATTTCTTGTTTGTGAGCTCGGTCCGCGCATCTGGGTAGTGCCCACCTCGACCAAAAACAGCCTCTCAGCCCTGCCGAGATGCGAAGCCCGATTCGAGCTTCACATGTTAGCCCTGCCGAACTCGGCTCATGAAAATCACCTCCCCCCGCAGACTGCCGCCTCGTCTCCATCATTGCGCTGCTCCGCCTCGTCTCCATCACCGTGCCGCCCCGCCTCGTGTCCACCCCCGGCCGCGCCGCCCCACCTCGTCCCCATCACCGCCTGCGCCGCCCCGCCTCGTGTCCGTCCCCGGTCGCGCCGCCCAACCTCGTCTCCCTTGCCGGCCGTGCCACCTTGCCTCGTCTCTGTCCCAACATATGGCTCGTCGTTCCGCCTCCTAGTGCCCCAAGCTTCGGCTCATAGTGCCGCCTCCCCGCGCCACAAGCTCCGCCTAGTCTCCGCCCCAAGATCCCGCTAGTCGCGTCGCCACACAGCCAACAAAGATCCGACTTGTCATGCCGCCTCCCAATGCTCCATCGACGGGGGAGCATTCACCGCTCCATCGACGGGAGAGCACCCAGCGCCCCAGTGAAGCGACGGGAGAGCACCAGCGACATCCGTGAACGTGCTAGGACCTGATTGATTTGTACATTTTGTGTATAAAGACCTGATTGGTTTTTTATTTTCATCCTAAGGACCTCTGTGTAAAAATTTCGAGTCTAGCTTGTTTTAACTCACATAAGCCACCAAACAACATCTGAGCTGAGCTTGTTTCAGCAAACCCAGGCTACCAAACAAGTGAGAAAATCTTAGATGAGCTTGTCTAGGGGCAGCAGGTATGAGGGGAGACGGGGATTTTGAGTTGCCCTGGTCTACCAAACACACCCTTAGAGCAAGACTAGCAGTCCATGTACTCTGCGAAGCCATATTTCCCGAGTACGGGGCAATGCACTCCAGTTTTTAGCATGTGAAATCATCCGCACAGATTAGAACCCCTAAACTCAACCCGCATTTTAAAAATTAAAAAATGCAGGAAGTTTTCTCGATGGATTAGTGCATAATTTACATCATTAGCAAAATCTACCCCTAATCTACCCGGTGGAGATCTGTAGAGCTTCGGCGTCGCGGAGCTCCGGCCGTCGCACTTGGCCGCGCTAGTCCCCTCTGCATCCCACGCCTCCGTGTCGTCGCCTCCGCCCACACCGCGACCGCCGGAGCCGCCGCATCCGCCAATTCGTCCCCACCAACCGCCGCCTCCACCTCTGCCTCCGTGGCCTCCAGGGGCTGCTGCACCCACCCTCCTGGAGGTGCTAGTCTTGCTAGTCTCTTGCTCTTAGGGTTTTACCTAAACAGCAAGATACTCTTGGAGGTGGTGCACTGCCAAAGAGCTCTAATTTTATTTCATGTAAGTATCCAATAAGAAATAGCATTGGTTACGAAGATCTTCCGATTTTTCACATCTATCGCTAATCCCTAGGGGATTATGCTAGCTATGCATTTCTCATATCTGATTATAGATGTCAATGGAATCTACGAAAACTCAAAGCTCCTCATACGGTAGATCTTGCTGGTCATGTTTGCTTCATGTCTTACGCGCCGGTACGTTGGCTCCACCGAGTCCCTGACAAACTCTTTCACACACGCACATGGAGTCATCGTCGCCGGGAACGTTGCCGTAGCACAACCCCACCTTGTACCCACGGTTGACGCACCAGCTCATGCACCGCTGATGGGGCCTCGGGTGCTCGCCGCAGAGGACCTTCCCGGGCATCGGGACCTGGTACACATCGCATATCCTGCCTTCCGCTCTGCCTGTTCAACAGGAAATTAGATCTTAATCTCAACTGTCACCAACTCACCATCACAAGCGCGAAAACTTCCGACCGGGAGATACACGAAAGCTAGATCTGGAGTAGATGTTATCTTTCGTGTGCAGTTCACCTACCAGTAAAGGACAAGAGGAGTGGTAGTACCAAGAGGATGGACGCCATTGTTGTTGCTGCTGCTGCTCTAATCTTGCAAGCCATGGTGAAACTTTGAGATGCTCCGGTCGTCTTTTCTTTGAGATGATCTGGTCTTGCAAGGACAATGATACGTAGCAATTTATAGGAGTGGAGAGGATACGCTAATCGGTCGTGCGATGGAAAGTGATCACTAGGAATTGATGATTTCTGATACGGTGCATGATGTCGTTTGAATGTTTGATTCTCATTTGGCCTTTAGTCCCGGTTCGGTACCGGGACTGGAGAGGCGGGAATAAAGGCCCATCCACTAGTCCCAGCCCGCTTACCAGTTGGGACCAATGGGCATCCACGTGGTCGCCCCTGCGCGCGCTAGGTCCACCCCCATTAGGCCCGGTTGATATTACAAACCGGGACTAGTGGTTCTCTGCCGCGGCAGAGTTTTGGCCCCTTTCTCTGCCGCGGCAGAGAATTCATTTTGTTTCTTTTTTTATTTTCAAAATAGATTTCTACGCTACCACATAGCGTACATGTTACCGGGACTAGAACATACAAATATATATATGATATTTACATATAAAACTATTAGGATCAAGCATACACAAATATATACATGATAGTTACATGGAGACATCACAGTTACCGGGACTAGACCCCGTCTATTCAATTACACGGTCGGGGGATCATGGGTAGCGCCTATTCACACTAAATTCTCCGGCGTCATCTGTCATCTCTTTCATCAAAAATCCTGCCAATTCTTCAGCAATTCCTAGTACGCGTTGCTCTGGTAGGAGCTGATCCCGCATTCTATCGAACTATATATAAGAAAAGGAGATCAATATATTAATACCAATCATGATAACAAAAAGTGACGGTAATAAAATAATGTTATGAATGTATTTCTTACATCGACTTTATAATTTTTGTGCTCAGTGGCAAAACGTGCGAATGAACTCGCAAATGTAGAATCCACATAGATTCGTCCTGGGTGGCTGCCTAGCGCACTTTACGAGAATAGAATTCAATCAAAATAATATTCTAGCATCATAATTGTATTGAAACTATAAAAGTAAAGAGATGTGTGTACTACTTACCGAGCCTAGCTTAAACGTCAGCTTCTCACTAAAGTGATCCGTAACCGCACTCTTGAACTGGTTCCAAACCCTGCCCAGTAAAGAAAATGAATGAGTTATTTATTACGTGATATCTCAGGAAATCAACTCTTCCCTTATCAAGTCTCGAGACCGATGTAGCAGCACGAAAATTACCTCTGGAGCGTGTCCTGCATGTCCCTTAACTGTTCCAGAGGTCTTTTTAATGGGTCCATGACTTCAACTCTTCCCTTATCAAGTTGAATATTTAGCAAAATCTAATGGTATCTGCACACGTTTATGTATACATCAGTAACTCATCAATTACACTTAATATCGAGTAAGAAAAAGTGAATGGGTACACCAGAGTAGGACCATCACTTGAAATTGTAAGGAAACAGTATGTGGTCACAGAAATTTTGCTCCGTTAGAAACCTTAGAAGGGTTTCCTCCGTCCCCTCAGGTTTATCCGTTAGCATCTTTATATGTATTTTATCTGGGTCAATGAACCCAACACTAAAGAGTGACATTCTTTTACATTCCTGGATCTTCATTCTACATAATAATAGAGTACAAAAGGATATAATGAGGATAATTACATGCAATAAACTGAATAACTGGAAAATTGAACAACTTATATGTAGACAATGAATTTAACAACTTACAGACAATAGCAACTCATGATAGATTTGTCGAGGGCGTCAAAAGCGTATAACTGGAAGAGTTTTGGAAACTCAACATGGACCTCTTCTTCTCGGAAGTAGTAGTCATGTGGTACTTTCGCCACGATCATTATTCTCTCCTCCTTTGCGGCTTTCAAGTACCAGTTATGTAAACTCCGCATTTGTGTTGGAAGTTGTTGAAACCTCTCTAGGGTGACCAACGGCATCCCTGGGACATATTGAGGGACTACATCAGCCTTGGGTAACTTGTCGTCCTGCGAACCTAGTGTTGGAGATATGCCCAAGAGGCAATAATAAAGTGGTTATTATTATATCTTTATGTTTATGATAAATGTTTACATCCCATGCTATAATTGCATTAACCGGAAACATTAATACTTGTGTGTTTGTAAACATAAAAGAGTCCCTAGTAAGCCTCTTGTTAAACTAGCTTGTTGATTAATGGATGATCATGGTTTCCTGATCATGGACATTGGATGTCGTTAATAACAAGATCATATCATTAGGAGAATGATGTGATGGACACACACCCGTAGTAAGCATAGCATAAGATCAAGTCATTAAGTTCGTTTGCTATAAGCTTTAAAATACATAGTAACCTAATCCTTCGACCATGAGGTTATGTTAATCACCATCACCGGATGGGTACTTTGATGACATCAAACACCGCTTCATAACTGGGTGATCATAAAGGTGTCATTGGGTATTCTGAAAGTATGTGTTGAAGCGCATGGACTAAGATTGGGATTTGTCCATCCATATGACGGATAGATATGCTTTGGGCCCTCTCGGTGGAATGTCATCTACTTAACTTGCAAGCATGTGACTGGGTCACAAGGGATGGCATAACATGGAACGAGTAAAGAGTACTTATCAGTAACGAGGTAGAACTAGGTATGGAGATACCGACGATCAAACCTTGGATAAGTAGAGTATCGTGTGACAAAGGGAATTGGTTTCGTATGTTAATGGTTCTATCGATCACAAAGTCATCGTTGAGTATGTGGGAGCCGTTATGGATCTCCAGATCCTGCTGATGGTTATTGATCGGAGAGGTTTCTCCATCATGTCTGCATATTCACGAACCGTAGGGTGACACACTTAACGTTCAAAGTTGTTTTAAGTAGATATGGAATGTGCGTTGGAGACCGAATGTTGTTCGGAGTCTCGGATTGGATTCGGGACGTCACGAGGAGCTCCGGAATTGTCTGGAGAATAAGATTCATATATTGGGGATCATTTTCTAAGTTAGGAAATGTTCCGGAGTATTTGTATGGGGATTCTAGAAGGTTTCGGAATGTTCCGGAAGGATCTGGAAGATTTCTTGGAGTTTACTTGAAAACCAAGAAAGGATCAAGGAATCCTTGTGGGGTAAGACAAGGATTCGTGGGGGAGTAGGACTCTCCCCCCACCTCCTTGATCCGCCGGCCAAGGGAGAGGGGAGTCCTACAAGGACTCCACCTCCCCATGGCGCCTCCCTCCCATAAATAGAGGGGGTGGAGGCGCCACCCCCTTGCCCCCTTCCACTCCAAACCCTACCCGCCTCTCTCCTCCTCCTTTCTTCTGCTCAGGCTTAGGCGAAGCCCTGTAGAATTCTCTACTCCACCACCACCACCACGCCGTCGTGCTGCTGGGATTCCATGGAGAAGATCTACTACCTCCGCTGCTCGCTGGGACTCCGCATGTGTGACCGACTGCGGAAGCGCTGCCGAAACGTGGCGCCGGAAGGATCGTCCACTCGATCTTGAGATCGGCAAGTGATCTACTACATCAACCACGAGATCCAATCTCGTAACGCTTTCGGATCTACAAGGGTTAGTACAGATCTATCTCGTTGCACATGTCTAATAGATTAGATCTTGGCTTTTATCTAGATTAGATCTGGGTTTTGTTCGTTCTTGCGGTAGAAAATCTTTATTTTTCCCTGCTACGAACCCATCAGTGGTATCAGAGCCGTGTCTATGCGTAGATCTGTTGCACGAGTAGAACACAATGGTTTTGTGGGCGTTGGTGCTCGTGCAGTCTTTTGCTTTGTGTACTTTGCATCTTGCTGTATGGTGGGATGAAGCGGCTCGGGCTAACCTTACATGTCATCGCACATGAGACTTGCTCCACGCTTGACGTGTAACTTGCTTTGTACAAGTGGCTTTGCGGGTGTCTGTCTCTCCCACCATAGTATAGATCCAATCTACACTTTGCACTTGATAGCACTTGTATCAACGTTGTGGTTTATGTTCGTAGGTAAGATCCGTTCTTATTCGAAAGCCCCAAGCCACGTAAAACATGCAAAGAAGATTAGAGGCGTCTAACTCGTTTTTGAAGGGGTTTTGTGATGTGATATGGCCATTATGTGATTGTGATTATATTTGATGTATCAATGATCCTTATTGTAATATGGCAACCGGCAGGAGCCTAATGGTTGTCTTTAAATTTTGTTTAAGACTTGCGTGTCTATTCATCATGTAATAGCTTTATTCCAAGTAGTTATAATAGTTGTTGTTGGTGATGGACAACCATGAAGCGGCGCCGCGGACCTTGATGCCATGCTGGTGATGATGGAGATCATGTCCGTGCTTTGGAGATGAAGATCAAAGGCACAAGAAGAAAGGGCCATATCATATCACACTAATCATGAATTGCCTGTGATGTTAATCCTTTATGCATCTTGTATTGCCTAGATCGCGACGGTAGCATTATAATATGATCCCTCTCACTAAATATCAAGTAATAAAGTGTTCGTCCTTAGTTGGCACCGTTGCTAAGACTCGTCGTTTCGAAGCATCTCGTGATGATCGGGTGTGATAGACTCTACGTGTGCATACAACGGGTGCAAGCCAGATTTGCACATGCGGAAACTAAGGTTAACCTTGACGAGCCTAGCATGTATAGACATGGTCTCGGAACACGGAATACCGAAAGGTAAAGCATGAGTCGTATGGATGATATGATGAACATGTTGATTGTTCGCCTTTAAAGCTACATCATCTCACGTGATGATCGGACTTGGTGTAGTGGATTTGGTTCGTGTAATCACTAAAACAACTCGAGGGATGTTGTTTTGAGTGGGAGTTCATTTGTAATTTGGATTAGTCGAACTCAATTTATCATAAACACAATCAAATTGAATTTGCATAGTTTGTTGTAGTCATTGGCATCCGTTCACCACCTTACGCTTAGTTATAGTTGAGATAGTGGAACTATAGAAATTCTGGATATTTACTTTACGAACTGGTATCGTATTGTTTTGAATGTCAATTTAAAGTTTATAAGTCCTATTGCAAACTTTCAGCAAACTCTATTTACTCCATGAAGTTTAATAAATAGTATTAAATCAAGAGTAACAATTTCAGTGTTACTATCTAATGTATCATGTTTGCCTCCATGATTTTTGATACTCAAAAGATTGTTTTAATATCAAGTTTATCTAAGAGTTGAAAGCAATGTTTCAGAAACCATCATATGTGAAAGGTATTGCGATATCTAAAACAATGTGTTGGTTACAACATGATAGAGTATACGTCCTCATATTTGATGAGAATTTGTGAAGGTTGGAGACGCTAGTCGTCCTAATCCTCCAAAAGGTTTTGGAAAAGAAACATTATACTCACAATTCACCTTTATAAGCTATAGCAGCTTGATCATGAAAGTTATCATGATAAGGATGAATAGAAGATGTAAGTAAAATGTTTACTACACTAAAAGATTACTAAACAATGGATTCTTGAAAGAACACCAAACATTTGATGATGGTGATCCACCTCAAAGTGCAAGTCCAAAGGTATTAGTGGTTGACTATATACGCTTTGTACCATGTGTCATGTTGATGACACCACTATTGATGTTGATAGATTCTTTTAAAAGAAAAGGAATTACTGAAAGAGAATCTATAAAATATTTGGCAGAAAATAAAAGGTTGGAGATGTCCAACTTAGGCATATAGAAGATATACATGTTATGGTTGTATTCCTTGCTTGTTAAACAATGTGGTTCTTAGGTATTGGATACCGAATTGGTTGGTATGAAGTGTCATACAAGACAACACAATTCATGAACTGCAATGGCCTAAGTAACTAGCAAGAGAAAATGTGATGATGTTCATCGAAAACAAACGAAGGGTTGTTGTGTTGCTCGTTAACATCAAAGCTTGCCTTCAAGAGTTGTTTCAATAATTGTTATTTTGATCAGGTATTATGACGACAAAAGGTTGTTCAAATAATTACCGTATTCCATAATAGATGGATAATATACAAGTCTGGTAGGACAAATAACGACCATAAAACTAATGCTAAAATGTCGCAAGACAAATGATTGAAAGATCACTTGCGAAGTGACATCGCCGTTTAAATTATATTGAAAGGATATATGAAGAAACTCCATGTTGATGGATTTTTGGAGTCTTTGATTTAGATCAAATGACGCTTGTGATACTTTCCTGGAGATAATTAAAACTCCGTTCGTAGGCCAAAAGAGGAATGGACGACTAACCGATTGGAATTTGTACATATTGATGTATATAGTCCATTATGTGTAGTCGTGGGCGATGGATTTCAACTTCATATGCTTTCTCCAAAGATTTGAGTGAGTATATGTATATACTTACTCAATAAGGAAGAAGTATGAAACATTTGAAAAATGTTCAAAGACTTTCAAGATGAAGTGGAAAATCATTGTAACAAGAAAATAAAAGAGTTTATGATTGGATCATAAAGAAAGATGTTTGAGTTACAAGTTTAGCAAAACACCTAAGATTTGAGGAATCGTTCCATGGATTTGCATTTCCCAAAACACCATAGGAGTATGGAGTGTTCAAGATATGTAATGAAACCTTGTTTGACATGGTAAGATCAAAGGTGTCATTTATAAAACTGCCATTATATATTAAAGATTAAAGCTTTAGTGACTACCGTTTTTACACTGAAAATAGCTCCATCATGATCCGTTGAAATGACACCATATAAGTCATGGTTTGGGATAAAACCCAGGTTGTCCTTTCTTAAATTTTTGGTATGCTAGGCATAAGTAAAATGTTTACAACCAAAGTCGGATAACCACGTCTTTGTAGGTTATTCCAAAGAATTTGTTGGGAATTTCTCCATAACACCGAGGATAAAAGAGTTTGTCGCTTGAAACGTCAAGTTTCTTGAGAAAGAATTTTTCGTGAAAAGTTAAGTGGGAGGACAATAGAACTTTGATAAGGTTGTTGAACCTGAGCTATATGTGCTAAGTAGCGCAGCGCCGGAAAGTGTCCCGGTGGCGGCCACAATGCTCATGGCTCTCGTGATTACAAAAGGTGTGATCTCGGAGATTAGAGTTCCTATAGAACCATGTGGGTTGGTAAGAATCAAATAGTAAGATTTGATAAGCAAGTCATTATTGTTTTGACAATGATGAACCGACTACATGCAAAGAAGCGATGATGGGCCCTGACTCCATAAAATGACTAGAAGTCATGGAATCCGTGATAGTATCCATACACGAGAAATCAAGTTTCTGAACTTAGAAGACCCTCCGGAAAGGCGTGAAGCCTATCGGTCATGTTTGGATCTATAAAGAAATAGACATGGATGTTTTCAAATCTATGAAATAGTCGACATGTCGGAAAGAGTTTACGACAATGTTTAAGGAATTGACTATGATAAGATTTGATCTTTCATAGCGATATTTAGTCTGGACGGATTAATGTAGCAAGCACTACATATATTTTGGTATATGGTAGTTGAACAAACAAAACAAGTTATTCTAATAGAATGGTTACCTAGGACGTGTACATGACACGATCCAAAGGGTTTTGTTAATTCAAAGGATGCTAAAAGAGTATGCAAAACTTCAATGGTTGAAGTGAGCATCACGGAGTTGGAATCTTCATCGTGATGAAACCGTTAAAAGGTTTAATTTCATCAGAGACGATGAAGATGTTTGCATTTTGCAAGAAATTAAGTGGGAGCGCTAAGACATATTTCTAATACATTATGTGAAAGATATATTGTTGATTAGAAATAATGTATCTTTTATTGACACAGGTTAAGAATTTCATTTCGATGAAAGAATTAGGCATAACTCAAGAATTAGGCATCAATGTCTATATGAATAGATTGAGGCGCTAATATGGTTTTACCAAATGTACATAGATAAGATGTTGAATGAGTTCAATATGGAAACAACAAGAAAGGTTCTTGACGCACGGAAAGGACTAAATCAAGATTCATGTGTGTTGACACGAGATTCAAGTGTTTTGACACTTGGTGAAATCACAAGAATATTTTGATCAATCATACTTTGAGATGTACACATCCAGATATGTCCTATGCTCTAAATGTTATGAGCATATACCAGAATGATTCATAAGATGATCATTGGACAATAGTAAAGATATTCTTATGAGCTTTGGAAGAACTAAGAATATATCATGTATAAGTGACAAATAGTTAAAGGTAGTTCATTGTAAAGTGTTACATTGATACTAGTTTTGTCACAAGATACAAATTAAATTTATCTCAATTTAGACTATGGGTGGCACAATATAATGGAAAGGATGTTCCATGATGGATTTGGATGAGTTCCAAAGTTGAGATATTGTGACGGATAGTACAAAAAAAGGCTAAGTATATAACTGCTATAGTAGCAGCAAAGGAGGGCATTTGTGTTAAGTAGTTTGTTATCAAACTAGGTGTGGTTCATAGCGGGATAATACTATGAAGATACATTGTGTGACAATTGTATCAACATAATTTAATCCCAAGGAACTAAAGGTCTCACCAAAGGACCAAATTTATACGATGCCATCTCATTGGAGAATGAGTAATGCGTAGAGACGCAAGGACATGCAAATACACACGGACCTGGAAGTGTCAGATCCGAAGATTATGCTTACCACTAGCAATAGTGTCTATACAACACCAGAAATCCATAGGTGTTGAATGCACAAGTTTTTAACTAGATTATTGACTCTAGTGCAAGTGGGCGACTGTTGGAGATATGCCCAAGAGGCAATAATAAAGTGGTTATTATTATATCTTTATGTTTATTATAAATGTTTACATCCCATGCTATAATTGTATTAACCGGAAACATTAATACTTGTGTGTTTTGTAAACATAAAAGAGTCCCTAGTAAGCCTCTTGTTAAACTAGCTTGTTGATTAATGGATGATCATGGTTTCCTGATCATGGACATTGGATGTCGTTAATAACAAGATCATATCATTAGGAGAATGATGTGATGGACACACACATGTAGTAAGCATAGCATAAGATCAAGTCATTAAGTTCGTTTGCTATAAGCTTTAAAATACATAGTAACCTAATCCTTCGACCATGAGGTTATGTTAATCACCATCACCGGATGGGTACTTTGATGACATCAAACACCGCTTCGTAACTAGGTGGTCATAAAGGTGTCATTGGGTATTCTGAAAGTATGTGTTGAAGCGCATGGACCAAGATTGGGATTTGTCCATCCATATGACGGATAGATATGCTTTGGGCCCTCTCGGTGGAATGTCATCTAATTAGCTTGCAAGCATGTGACTGGGTCACAAGGGATGACATAACATGGAACGAGTAAAGAGTACTTATCAATAACGAGGTAGAACTAGGTATGGAGATACCGACGATCAAACCTCAGATAAGTAGAGTATCGCGTGACAAAGGGAATTGGTTTCATATGTTAATGGTTCTATCGATCACAAAGTCATCGTTGAGTATGTGGGAGCCGTTATGGATCTCCAGATCCCGCTGATGGTTATTGATCGGAGAGGTTTCTCCATCATGTCTGCATATTCACGAACCGTAGGGTGACACACTTAAGGTTCGAAGTTGTTTTAAGTAGATATGGAATGTGCGTTGGAGACCGAATGTTGTTCGGAGTCTTGGATTGGATTCGGGACGTCACGAGGAGCTCCGGAATTGTCCGGAGAATAAGATTCATATATTGGGGATCATTTTCTAAGTTAGGAAATGTTCCGGAGTATTTGTATGGGGATTCTAGAAGGTTTCGGAATGTTCCGGAAGGTTCTAGAAGATTTCTTGGAGTTTACTTGAAAACCAAGAAAGGATCAAGGAATCCTTGTGGGGTAAGACAAGGATTCGTGGGGGAGTAGGACTCTCCCCCCACCTCCTTGATCCGCCGGCCAAGGGAGAGGGGAGTCCTACAAGGACTCCACCTCCCCATGGCGCCTCCCTCCCATAAATAGAGGGGGTGGAGGCGCCACCCCCTTGCCCCCTTCCACTCCAAACCCTAGCCGCCTCTCTCCTCCTCCTTTCTTCTCTTCAGGCTTAGGCGAAGCCCTGCAGAATTCTCTACTCCACCACCACCACTACGCCGTCGTGCTGCTGGGATTCCATGGAGAAGATCTACTACCTCCGCTGCTCGCTGGAACAAGGAGAGGAAGGTCTGCTTCGACTCCGCACGTGTGACCGACTGCGGAAGCGCTGCCGGAACGTGGCGCCGGAAGGATCGTCTACTCGATCTTGAGATCGGCAAGTGATCGACTACATCAACCACGAGATGCAATCTTGTAATGCTTTCGGATCTACAAGGGTTAGTACAGATCTATCTCGTTGCACATGTCTAATAGATTAGATCTTGGATTTTATCTAGATTAGATCTGGGTTTTGTTCGTTCTTGCGGTAGAATTTTTTTGTTTTTCCCTGCTACGAACCCATCACCTAGCAGTTCCTCAACAGTCACGTTCATAGCGGCCACAAGCTTCGCAGCTTCTTCCATATCCCGCTGATAGGGAATGTCATAGGATGCCACCCTGAGGGGTGGGATCGATTTTTTTGGCCTGTTCCCCGAGCTGAGGGACGTCCTTTCTTTTCTCGGTTGCACTTTGACTTGATGATTTGCTCCCGCTTGCACTTTTACTTGATTTGCTCTTCTTCACTTCCTTTTGAAGCGTGCGTAGATAGTCATCTGGATTATGGTGCAAGTCATATTGCGATTTTGTGTTCAGAAAACCAAGTGCATACGTTTTTTGCTTCTCGGTGTATACCGGGGCGGGCTCAGGTTTCTTCTTTTGCAGCTGTGCAACACATTCGGCCTTTGTGATCGCTAAAGTTTCCTCTTCAGTATGATCATAAGGTCTGATGGGAAGATTCTTATGAGGTACTCTTGGGAGGGGCGACATTTGTCGTTTTGGGTTGTTGCATCGTTTAGTACTCACCGATGGAGCACGCTTCCACTTATTGTCCTTAGCGGGCGGCGAAGACGGCTGACCCTGCGGCGGAGATCGAGTTGGACCCGAGCTGTGGTGGTCGTAGTCATGGGGTGGGATTCTTGGAGGTGATGGAGGTGAAGGTGACATGCGACGACTCGGAGGCGGTGTTGGCCTTGGCGCTGAGCCTGGAAGCTTGATTTTGTTCTTGTCCCATTAGAATGATACCACCCAATACTTCTCTGAGTGTCCTCTCACCGTCAGGTCTAGGAATGTCAAGCTCAATTGAGTCCCACCCCGTTGCGATTTCATCCACCCCGACTTTATCATAGCCAGATGGAATCTCATGGCCATGCCAGCGTGCGTCAGGTGGACAAGGCAAAGCACATTCGACCGCCACCTTGATGGATATGTTCTTCACATTCTGATGGAGCTCACAAGATGTCTGCTCCTTGATTCCATCCATGGGGTAGCATCTACCATCCGTGCATCGTCAGCCGGGACCTCCGATTCAGCCACGCTGCTTCTCCGCTGAGATAGGGCGGCGGTAATATCGAGTGCAGGATCTTGCAAGCGCGTTACTCCTCGAAGTTCGTCAATCTGTTGTTGATGAATTCGAAGTGTTCCTAGCAACTCGGTGAACCTGTCTCCATCCTCCTCCTGCTGTCGCCTCTTTGCTCTCTCTCGGCTCCTATAACTATCTCTGTCTTTGGGAAACCCCATCTCCCAAGTATAACTAGGGCCAAGGCCTCGTACTCGTCCTCCGTGTTCTTTATTCCCGAGGGCCTTTGTCAGCAAGTCATTCTCTCTATCGAGACAGAACTTTGTTGTCCACTCTTTAATTTCCTTCACCACTCGCTGCCATGTCTCCCGGGGTATCCTAATCCCGTCACTACAAATAAGGTCTCCTGTATTTTCGTCATACTCACTCCCATGCCCAAGGAACCAATTTCTTGCCCTCAAATCCCATTCTTCGCGTATTGGTTCTGGAGTGATCCCTTTAGCGAACAACTCATTCTCTTTAGCATCCCACTTTGGCATGGCAGTCGCGTAGCCCCTGGCCCCAGGTGATTGTGATATTTCTTCTTCGAGGCATTTAACTTGTTTTTTTCCGACTTTTCCTTAGCAGCTTCTGACTCCTTGTACTTCACAAATGCATCCCAGTTAGCTTGTTGCTTCGTTAGATAGGATTAGAATTGAGGAGGAGTCTTCTTCTTTTGATACTTTTGCCATAATGATTTCTTCTAGTTCTTGAATAGTTCGACCATCTTCGTAAGAGTCCACTGCTTGACTTTCTTCCTCAATACAGCTATGTCGGCTTCATCCTCAAATTCTGGCAGGGTGAAATGTGTCATGAGGTCATTCCAAAGACCCTCTTTGTACCTGTCGGCGACATACTCACCCTCTCCCGCCCCTTTTGTCCTATTCCACTCTCGAACGGTGATCGGGATGCGATCCCTAACCATAACTCCGCAATGTTGTACAAAAACACTTTTAGCCTTTTGGGGTTCCACTAGTTCACCCCGTGGTGATACCCGTGTAATTGTATAACGCGTAGATGCGTCCAACTTTTTGGCCGGGCCTCGTTTGGAATATTTTTGGCTCGATGTGGAGGCCTAAGAGAAGAAACATTCGTCAATTTATATATATATATACAACTCAATTAATGCATCTACTCATCATCGGACTTCATATATATACCTCGCCGGGCTTAGTTAAGGGTCCACTGGAGGCGTCGGCTTCTCCATCATCAGAGTCGTCGGCTTCTCCATCATCGGATCCGTCGGCTTCTCCCTGGTCATTTCGGTCGACCTCCTCACCCTCACTGGAGGGGTTCAGATACATCGACGGAGATTTAGGTGGATGAACATGGGGGCGCCGTTGATCATATTCTCAAGGATTTCTTCTTGTTCCAGGTCTCTGCGGACTGGACTAGGTGGATCCATAGTTTTTTGCAAAAATGCACACAATATAAAATAATACTAAATAATAATATGTACACCTAATTTGCTACAATAAAACTAAACAAAAGCAAAATTCTAGTACACCCTACCATCCTAACCCTAAGTCCGGTCGCCCGCCAGCACCACCACCCTAACCCTAAGTCCGGGCGGCCCGCGAGCATCAACACTCTAACCCTAAGTCCGGGCAGCCCGCGAGCACTACCACCCTACCCTAAGTCTGGGGGCCCGCGAGCACTACCACCCTAACCCTAAGTCCGGGTGCCCGCAAGCACTACCACCCTAACCCTAAGTCCAGGGGTCCACGAGCACCACCACCCTAACCCTAAGTCCGGGGGCCCGCGAGCACTACCATCCTAACCCTAAGTCCGGGGGCCCGCGAGCACTATCACCCTAACCCTAAGTCTGGGGGGCCGCGAGCACCACCACCCTAACCCTAAGTCTGGGGGCCCGCGAGCACCACCACCCTAACCCTAAGTCTAGGGGCCCGTGAGCACCACCACCCTAACCCTATGTCCGGGGGCCCGCGAGCACCACCACCCTAACCCTAAGTACCGGGGCCCGCGAGCACTACCGGACTTAGGGTAGTTATTTCTTTAGCTTATCTTTATTTAGCACTAATGCTTGTCTGTCTCAATCGACACTATAATACTACATACTATATAATATACTACTATATATATAATATTACACTATCTATACTATATCTATATACTCTATTACTATACACAGACATATATATACTATATCTATATAATAGTAATAAATATTAACATATAAAAAAGATACAAGAAATAAAAAACATATATATATACTATATCTATATGATCTATTACTATTATACACAAACATATTTATATCTATATACTAGTAATAATTATTAACATATAAAAAATACATGAAATAAACATATATACACAAACACTAGTAATATATACACAAACATATATATATACTAGTAATAATTATTGATTAACATATAAAAATTACAAGAAAATAGAAAAATGGACAGGCTGGGGTGTGGGTGCCGCCCGGGCTCGCCGGCGGGGACGGACAGAGGCAGCGCGCGCGGTCGGGGGGCGCCGCCCGGGCTCGTCGAGGCCGAGGACGGAGAGAGGCAGCGGCGCGCGGTGGGGGAGGGAGTTTATTATTACCTCCCCGGCAGCAGGGCGGACATGCGCACGTCTGGAGGCAGCGGTGCGGTGTCGAGAGGCGGTGGGGCGGCTGCACGAATGGGCGGACGGAGAGGCGGCGAGGCGGCGTTAGCTCCAAATTTTGGCAGCCTGGCGGCGTATGCTACCTCCTCGCGATGTGGTTTGGTCGATGGATTCGATCGGGGAAGAAGCGGCACAATAAATACCCCCACCCTTTAGTCCCGATGCGTGGCACAAACCGGGACTAAAGGGAGGTCTTTAGTCCCGGTTCCAGCCACGCACCAGGACTAAAGGCTTTGGCTGCCTTTTCGCCTGCAGAGACTTTAGTCCCAGCTGGTTTTCTGGGCCGGGACTAAAGGCCAAAATTTTCGTGCGCTGGGCCTAAGTTGGCGCCTATTTTTTCAAATATTTCAATTTGTAACTATTATATTTTTAAAACATTTGAATTATACAATTTTTGTAAACTTATAAATTTGAGAAAAATTTCAACATGAAAAGTTCTTGAATTTGAACAAGTAATCCAAATCTATTTTCTGTTTTATAAAATAATTATTCTAACTAGTCAAACTATTAACCATTTGCCATTTTCAATTTAAAAAATGCATTAACTATTAAATTTTTGCATATTTTTGAATCTCACTAAACTTTTAACATAAAAAATACTTGAATTTGAATAAGTAATCCAAATCTATTTTCTGTTTTATAAAATAATTATTCTAACTAGTCAAACTATTAACCATTTTGGCATTTTCAATTTAAAAATGCATTAACTATTATATTTTGCATATGTTTGAATCTCACTAAACTTTTAACATAAAAAATGCTTGAATTTAAATAAGTGATCCAAATATATTTTCTGTTTTATAAAATAATTATTCTAACTAGTCAAACTATTAACCATTTTGGCATTTGCATTAAATAATATATTTTGCATATTTTTGAATCTCACTAAACTTTTAACATAAAAATGCTTGAATTTGAATAAGCAATCCAAATCTATTTTCTTTTTTATAAAATAATTATTCGAACTAGTTAAACTATTAACCATTTTACCATTTTCAATTTAAAAATGCATTAACTATTATATTTTACTGAAATCTCTGTTTCGGGTTTAGGGTTTAGGGTTGAGGGTTTAGGGTTAGGGTTTAGAGTTTTGGGTTAGGGTTAGGGTTTAGGGTTTAACTATTATATATTTGGGGCCTTTAATCCCGGTTGGAGTCAATAACCGGGACTTAATATATTTCCTGCCCTTCTCAGAGTCATCAAGCCACGCGTCATGCTTTCCCGCCAGTTCCCTCCGCTTGCCGCCATATTTTCCCGCCTTTTGCCTCTATATCTAGGCCGGCCACCATGGCCATCCACACATCCACATCTTCCCCTCTCACAAAAATGGATACCGCATACTGGGCCATTCTGACCCTCGAGGAGACTGAGGCACTATGGGCCTCCAGCTACCCATGCCCGCCAGGCTACCGGCTGCCCGCCAACTGGATGATGAGCGCTGGAGGAGTTCATGTCTCTCCTGTGCCTCAAGGTTTCGCCAGCCAGGCGGCCATCACGAAGCACTTCTACCTCGAGCTCACGCCGGAGCAACGGATGGATCCCTATTGGGATCCAGACAACTATGACACCTGGAATGCCTTCTTCGCTAACCGGCAGGAAAGGGAGGTCGCCAGGTACGAGGGTAACGGTTCGCCCCCGTTGAAACACAACGTGGTTGGCCGCCACCTGTGGTGGGCAAACCGGTCTATCATCGGTGTGATGCGCTACATTGCCCAGGGAGATCATCCTCGCCTGCTGATAAGGGTTTAACTCATCAATGCCCATTGTTATGGACTTGGGTTTTGGAGAAGGAGGAAAACGCTGGAAGTCTCGATCGGCTAACAGACAAGCACACAGGGACGCAAGGTTTACCCAGGTTCAGGCCTCGTAGAGGACCCTACTCCTACTTGCCTGCTCTTGATTGATGATGATCCAAAGGATTACAATGTCGCCGATGGCGGTGTCGCGCAGATTGGATCTGGCGTATGAGAGATCATAGATCTATCTATTGTCTATTGTGGGAGTCGCGATGTCTAGATCTATTGTGGGAGTAGCGTGTTGGGGGAGAGGATACCTACTCGTTGGACCCTCCTAGCCTTTATATATGGGGAGGCTAGGTCTCAGGTACCAATACGAGTTGGTTTACAAGTTAGATTACAACTCTAGTCTTGAGCTTTCCTTGTCTTGTGCGTTTGGGAGTCCGTGTCCATATGAGCTTCATACCAATCGAACCGTCACAGGCGCTATGGACCTTGGCAATTCGTCGAGTGGGCCTTCCGTCGAGCCGCACCGGGTAGGCTGTAGTTGACTGCCTATTGGGCATACCCATGTCAGTAGCCCCCGAGTGTCCATGTGAATCATAGATTCGGATGGAGACTCAAAATTCTTGATCTTTGCATTAGGATGTCGGAGTCGACAATTGTGTCGAGTGCAGAGCATTCACCCAGAAGTTCATCGGGTCAGTCGGATTTGTAATAGCTCATAGGGATGATGGTAAACGTGCCTGGTGCGCTCGATGGATCGAGACCAGTTAATTGCTCTAGGGCAAAAACAACGCTACCTACTCAAACTCGAGTCCCCGGACTCGAATTCGGAAATTGCTGGCGTAATTCGACTCATGCCGCGGAGGTCTTACAGGAGTCGAATTCCAGTGTATGGGTGTGAGCACTCGACGCGTCCGTCAAGGCATACTCATCGTACCTGCAGGCACGGATATTTCTCTGGTAGTGCGTAGTAGATGCGTTGCCAGGCCTTATTCAGGTCTTATCTTCATGCTCTAAGCGCGACATCCAAATTTTGTCATCGCGGAGATGATTCGGGTGGCCTAGGAGACGTAATCTCTTTGCAGGGAAAATATGAGGCGGAGTCGCCATATCATTCGAGTGTGGATGTTATCGACACACAGTACGATGTACAAGGAACAATAATCATAGGGTGCGCGACCAGCGCTCCCTATGGGAGTAGCCCCCGAGTGCCTGGTTGAGTCGAAGACTCAAGGCAGGGACTAAATAACTTTTGCGACTGCTGTCGTCTTTTGTTGCTTCTTTCAGTCGAATATTCTTTCAGCGGTCCCTATGGGAGTAACCCGAAGTCCACAATCGAATCGCTGATTCGAGTGAAGGGTTTTCATGATGCTTGAAAATCTTCATAAAATTCTTCGGGTGCTCGGCCACCGCTCCCTATGGGAGTAGCCCCCGAGTCCTTAGTCGAATCGTGGATTCGAGTGAGGACTTAGAGCGTGTCACTCGAGGATCTTGTATATGCGCCACCAGTGCTCCAGTTTGGAGTAGCCCCCGAGTGTCTGGCGGAGTCACAGACTCGGGCAGAGACTCGAGTCTTGTATCTTGCAGTGGCAGTCGACAATCACGCAAGGAGAAACCACTAATTTTTGCCGGGTGCGTGGCCAGCATCACGTCTTTGTAGCATCAAGCGATGCAACCATCCGAGGAGGAACTCGACTCAGGTTTTGAGTGTATGGCGTAGCAAGTTGTTTTGTCGACTCCTGTTGGAGGACCCGATAGAATAGCTCGATGCAGTCGACATCTTTGTATGCTGGATAAAATGCAAAGAATTGTGAAGTATCTATATCTTGTAAAGAATATTTGCATGTCGGCTTGTCAATAATATTTTCTGGTGCCAGTTGAGTCAACACTTTTGCACTGTTTGCTAGGCCTTTTCGTTAGCCTGATTACCCTTAGTCTCAGTACCTTGCCGAGGTGCTCGGAGTTCAAGAATTCAACGATCAGGCAGAATCAGCTACTCGAGCTGTCGCGTATGAGGTGCTCGAGTGCGCGGAGTCGACGGCACATTAGGTTACTCGAAGAGGGCGCAATCCCCGAGTGTATCGAGTGCGATTAAATTAAGAAAGAAATCAACATTAAGTAGAGAACGTAGCTTTGTTGGCTGCCGATGTGGTGGACAAACTCGACACCAGTGCGCGACTCACCACCAACCGAAGATTGTACTGGGTAGCCGCAGTCGAAGACTTTAGCGGGTCGCTGGCCGATGGTGATGACGGGTCACGGTTGCGGGAGCCGATGCAACCTGCGGGTTGCGAGTTGAAGATTGTAGTGGCTTGCGGTCGTGGGAGCCGAGGGAGCCCCCGAGTCACCTGAGCTGAAGATTGCAGCGGGTCGCATGAAGGAGTCGAAGACACAACAGGTCGGCAGAGTCGAAGACCGCAGCGCGTCGCCGCAGCCGAAGACCGCAGCAAGTTGAGTGATGGAGTCGAAAACTCAATAGGTCGGCGGAGTCGAAGACCGCAGCGCGTCGCCGCAGCCAAAGACCGCAGCAAGTTGCGTGATGGAGTCGAAAACTCAATAGGTCGGCGGAGGCGAAGACCGCGGCGCATCACCTCAGCCGAAGACCACAGCAAGTTGTGTGATGGAGTCGAAAACTCAATAGGTCAGCGGAGTCGAAGACCATGGCGGGTCACACGGTAGAGTCGAAGGACGCGGAGGGTCGCTGTAGAGGAGGGAGCCCCCGAGTCCCTGGAGCTGAAGATCGCAACGGGTCTCTGGAGCCGAAGGAGCCCCTGAGTGTAGCGTCGAGGTGGTTGATGGAGTCGTGACGGCGTCCGTGAGACGATGCAGCGGACCGGAGTCAATGCGGCAGTGAGTCGCCAAAGCCGATGGCGATAGCGAGTCGCCATATCCGAAGGCCGTAACTGGTCACCACGGTCGAAGACCGCATCAGATCACCGCAATCGAAGATTACTTCATCGTAGTCGAGGAGTGTAGCGGGTTGTGCGGCGGAACCCCTGAGTCATCGAAGCCGAAGACCACATCGGGTCCCTAGAGCTGAAGACCGCAATAGGTAACCGGATTCGGAGGACGCGACAGGTCACCGAAGCGAAGTGAGCCCCCGAGCGCCCGAGTCGCTGGAGCCGAAGATCACGGCAGGTCGCCGCAATCGAGGCCGGAGTGGCAAGTACCCCTAGAATATCCATGGCTAGGCTTAGGATCCAGCCGCGTGCGCCTAGCGACGACGACAACAATGATGATGAATATGAAGACGGCCGTGAAGTTGTGTACTATAGGGCTAGATATGAGTATGACTAAAGGGGGCCTTTAGTCCCGATTTCTCAGTCCCCGTTTTTTAATAATAATAAATGTCTTGAGTGTTAGTCCCGGATTGTGGCTGGACCGGCGGGACTAAAGGGGGGACTTTAGTCCCGATTCCATAGTCCCAATTAGAAACCGGGACTAATGGATCATTTCCTACTAGTGTTGATCTCTTTACAACTTTCCCGAACTATGAAGATGTTCTATTCTTGTGTCGAGGAGCTAACTAATTTCACATATTAGGGAGTACATCTATGGCCAACTTGTTGGAGATGCCGGAGGACTGGGCTCCGGTGGCATCTCCCTCAAGTTGGCCGTAGTGTTGCCCTTGCTCTTGTAGTTCATAACTTCTCTACCTAGATCAATATGTCGGGGAGTTAACTAATTTCACATATTAGGGAGTGCCTCTATGGCCAGCTTCAGAGAGATGCCAGAGGACTGGGCTCTGGCGGCATCTCCCTAAAGTTGGCCATAGTGTTGTCCCTGCTCTTGTAGTTCATAACTTCTCTACCTAGATCAATATGTTGGGAGATAACTAATTTCACATATTAGGGAGTGCCTCTATGGCCAGCTTCAGAGAGATGTCGGAGGACTGGGCTCCGGCGGCATCTCCCTGAAGCTGGCCGTAGTGTGTTGTCCCTGCTCTTTCACACCATCGTATTTGCAGTTGATAACTTCACAGGGATGCCTATTTATAGATTAAAACATCACAACATAGTGTCAACACTCACGACATAATCTCGACACTCACCCCTGTCATAGTGTCGACACTCACCCCTTAAGTCCCGGTTGGAAACACCAACCGAGGCTAAACATATTTCCCTCCATGTTTTCCCGCCACGTTTTCCCGCCATATGTTTTTCCTGCCATGTTTTCCCGCCACGTTTTCCCGCCATATGTTTTTCCCGCCACATTTTCCCACCCTTTCCCTCTATATATAGGTCGGCGACCGTCATGAACACCACACATCCACACATTCCCTGACACACATCCACACATTTCCTGCCTCCTACTTTAGGATGCCCCCGCGTGTTCGTCCACGACTCGGCGGCAACGACGGCGGAGTACTGGGCTCCATCGGGCATGTCCGAGACTGGGCTCCGCCGGGCTGGTACTAGGAGGTGCTACCTTCTAGGACACGTAGCCTGGTGAGGAATCTGGGTCCCGTTGTTGACCCGGAGCTTCTTTGGTGGTGGTCACATGGTCCAGGAGCAGTGCAGAGGGAGCTGGCCCCCGAGGAGGTGGTACGGAGGCCTGTCAGGGAGGAGGACGAGCACGTCCGCCGCTATATGTATATGTTGGAGGTTAGGTTTTCCAATACCTGGCAACATCTTTCGGGACCTCACCCGAGCTATGCTCCTGTGATGGTTCCTTCTCTTTGGGTGACCACCTCCCGCGGCTCAGAACCCGGTCGTCGACGTCCAGTTTGATTGAGCAAGATGTATTACATTAAAGGGGGCCTTTATATCTCAAATAAAAGGTTTAATACATTACATATATTTATGTCTCAAATAAAAGGTTTAATACATTATTACACATCACCAACATCTAGTGTTGTGGTTTTCTTCTGCACTGTAGCCATGGAGAATCTTCATCATTTAACAAGATGCTTGGGTCAGTTTTCACTTTGAATGGCGGAATTTCATGAAACTTATTGTAATCTTCTGACATGTCTGTCTTGTCACCCACTCCCACGATGTTTCTTTTCCCTGAAAGAACTATGTGGCGCTTTGGCTCATCGTATTATGTATTCTTTTGCTTATATTTCCTTTTTCTCGGTTTGGTAGACATGTCCTTCACATAGAAAACCTGAGCAACATCGTTGGCTAGGACGAATGGTTCATCCATGTACGCAAGATTGTTGAGATCCACTGTTTTCATGCCGTACTTTTGGTCTACATGTACCCCTCCTCCTATCAGCTTGACCCATTTGCACCAAAACAAAGGGACCTTAAAAGTAGGTCCACAGTCAAGTTCCCATATCACCTCTATGTACCCATAATATGTGTCCTTCTGCCCATTGTCATCTGTTGCATCAAAGCGGACACCACTGTTTTTGTTGGTGCTCTTTTTATCTTGGGCAATCGTGTAAAATGTATTCCCATTTCTCGTACCCTTGGAAAGTACATATAGTCGAAGATGGTAACCTGTCCAACGAGTACAACTGATCTCCAACAATGGTGTTATTCATGAGATGTGTCTGCAACCAACTGCCGAAATTCTTCTCGTGTTCCCCTTTAATCAAGGAGTCAGGCTTCCCTGGGTTTTCGGAGCGTAGAATATTCTTGTGTTTCTCGATATACGGAGCCACCACAGTGAAATTGTGTAGAACTGTGTAGTGTGCTTGAGTGAAAGAATGCACATCCCTACATACCATTGATTTCCTTCCTAGTGTGCCTTTTCCAGTCATCCTTCCCTCATACCGAGATTCAGGAACACCAATCGGCTTAAGGTCAGGAAGAAAGTCAACACAAAACTCAATGACCTCCTATGTTCCATAGCCCTTGGAGATGCTTCCTTCAGGCCTAGCACGGTTATGAACATATTTCTTTAAGACTCCCATGAACCTCTCGAAAGGGAACATATTGTGTAGAAACACAGGACCAAGGATTCTAATCTCTTCGACTAGGTGAACTAGGAGGTGCATCATAATATTGAAGAAGGATGGCGGGAACAACAACTCGAAGCTGACCAGACATTGGACCACATCAATTTGTAACCCTGATAGACTTTCTTGATCGATTACCTTCTGAGAAATTGCATTGAGGAATGCACATACCTTCACAATGGCTAGTCAAACATTTTCTGGTAGAATTCCCCTCAATGCAACTTGCACTAGAGTATTGATGTTTCCAGCCAATACAGTTATAGCATTATATAAAAATTAATCGTAAACTATATGAAATATGATAATAGTCCGTATTACTATTTGTCTCTAGGGCATATTTCCAACAGACTCCCACTTGCACTAGAGTACAAATACACTAGCTACATTTATCTTAATCATTGGCCCCATATCCGGTACCCTGAACATGCTTGCTCATGGAAGAGGTTGAGTCTTGGGTCTGTACTTTACAGTCCCAAATCCTTTGCAACTTAGTAATGTCACCTTGATTGACATTAATACTTTATCATCACATGATAACATCTGTGTCTATGCATCGTCGCTATGGCAGCAGAACGAGGCCGAATTCCAGGAGCCTACAGTGACTTTAGATCAACCTCGAGGGCTTTCTCATGGGCACTATGCCCTGGGATAGATCATTCTATGTTAAAAGCGAACTAGCCCCGCCATAACATTATACAACATTTTAGATGGTACCTTTATCTATTATTATAAATGTATTCATCGAAACACCTGTGCACTCTGTTCAACTTTCGATGGTTTGTTCACCTCGCTTCCTACTTGACTTTAATCGGTATTTACAGGAGTTTCCAACATATTCCCTTATAACATAACTCTTTATGCTTTAAGATATGTCATCCTTTATGGATTTGAAAATATGTCTAGATTTCTCTATTAGACACTGCAGACAAACTTAGCTCAACATTCTATGATTCGAACTTAATCACTTTTAAACATTACTTATTGGATCACATATTATGGTAAGTTATCATCATGGTTTTCTAATATAGAACCTATGTCTTAACATAGTGGATGATGATCATCCTATTCTTTCTTTTAACCATTGATGTTTAAACTTAATACTATTCCTAACTTGAGTTATTAAGGACCAGTTCCTTAATTAACTTCTATTCTGAAACCCTTTTCAGAATCCCTTAAGGAATACAACATAATATCATAATACACCTATTATCAACTTCTACACCTTATAAATCATTATTTATCGGCACTTGCGCTTTTGTTCTTAACACACTTAAGAATCACTCTATAAGCTCCCACTCAAAATATGTTATTCACATATTTGGGTATGAGTCACTACTCTTACTCAAACTATGTTTCTACATATTTGAATTTGAGACTTATATTGCTCCCACTCAAAAATATGTCATTCACATATTGTTTGAGGAAAACTTTCATAGCTCCCACTCAATTTCATGCAAATTGCATATCCACTCACTATTCTGAACATTTTCAAAATCCTTTGATCAAATATCAAACTTGGAGTTTTATTATGAGATACTAGTACTTTTACTAGTTTTAAATCCACTAGACATTAAGCACACATGAATCAAATTCATTTGAATTCGTCCAATACTTGACAAATTGTGCTTTTGTCATTCACCCCTTTTTCCACTATGGCTTTGCAGTCATTTGGGAAAATTCCAAGTAACCCCTTTTACTTGTGAGATTCAACAACAAATTGCTTTCTAATTTCAAGGGAATTTTTCTTTGGGATTTCTCATAATTTTTGTTTACCATTATTTCCTTAGTAGTTCGTGGGTATGTCATATTCCAAGAATCATGACAAATGATTCACAAATGTCTCCATACAAGATATGGTTACATTTTGAATCCTACTTCATGTAATGAAAACACCAGAGGGGAAAAATACAATGATCATTATCATTGATTCTTTCCTTTGTGAAGAGAATCGTTCAGGAATGTTGTCCGTTGCGCTTCTCAACACTCTGATGCAGGGTTTTAATCCTCATCGTGTTTTTCACTATCTTCCATTTGCTCCATAATCGAGAAGTATCACTGAATGCAAACTTTCTCGAAAATGTACCAAAATCCAAACAATACAAGTTTTGCTTTCCTTTTGGTTTCAGCTATGGATTTCGTATTCAAAGTTTCTAATGAATACTCTACAAGGACTAGTTCTCTATTTTTTTGGTTATATTGAATAACCCCAAAACTTATACGACGATCCATACTAGATATGGAGCCACTTTCACAAATTCACATGGTTCACTATATATTCTAATTGAGTGCTAACTAATTTCTAACTTATGGTCTCTACATCTACACTACAACGATTTATTTGGTGCCATCTATTTACCCATTTTTATATCTAATATCACATTGTGATGCTTTGCATTTTGACGTTTCAAAACACTTTGCATTTCACAATTTCCTTATGCCATTCTTATAAAGTCGAATTTCATTACTATTGATCAAATCGTAGTAATTAGATTCTAATTTATCTTTAATACCCTTTGTTGGATGAAACAATTTGATCATATCAAATAATTTCATATTCATGTTTCCTTTGGTAAACTACTTTACACATTTAAACAATCATATAATGATAATTACCATTTTGTTAAAACACAATACATCAAATATGTATTTACTTTTAAAAATTCATTAAAACACTTTGTATTCATGTAATACACAGTATTCAAGTTATTTTGCCGAACTTAGGCATGATTTATATGTGACAAGAAATCGAATGTCTTTCACATATTATCAATATAACTTTGAATTTAAACAATGGTTTTCATTCAAAATGAATATATCATTAAGTTGGGTATTTTTCAAGGCATTTCAATATTTTACAAATGTTCATGCATTATCAATTAGTTTCAAAACAACCATGACAATTCACAAGTAATCAAACAAGATATGAACATAAATAGAAATCATTCATAAAAGTGAAACAACTGTTTGTTACAAACTAATATGAATAACCGTCTCACAAAGTGTGAGACACACTAAAGAGGTTCATGATCTATTGATTACAATAATCATCCTAAAACATAAACTAAATGATAAACATAGAGGGAGAGTGTTGTTGGCCATCATCATCATGCTCGCCATCAACACGCAACGTCACCTCCTCTCCAGCAAGCACCTCTCATGCAGAAGGACAGGTTTTAAATAAAACAGAACAAGTATCAAATATACTTAACACTGCAAATGTGTTTGTAAGATTATAACATTTATAAAAATGTACTCCCTCCGTCCCGGTTTACAGGGCTCAATCTGAAAAAATATTTGTCTCATATTACTTTCTCTTTAAGGCCTGCATGCATTTAATTAAGAGAAGTAACCCCTTTAATTAGTACTCTCCATTTCTCGTTTCTCTTTTTTTCAAGCTCACTGGAATAAATTATGTGAGTGTGGGCTGGTTGCATGCGTGGGTGTGAAATAGATTGAGTTTGACCTTTGCATGCATGCCCGCTGGGTTGGTTGCATGGAGTGTTGAAGGGATCTAATTTTCTCAGCCTAATTAAATGCATCGACAACTGATTGGAGAGAGGGAGACCAAACCACAGATTTTACCATCCAATAGATTTTTGCCTTGGTCTTGATGCATATTCTCGTGAGCCCTGTAAACCGAGACAGAGGGAGTATATCAAATATATACCTTTGTCATTGATGACCTCAATGACATCTGGTTCAACCAACACATTCCTGAGATGTAATATGAACCGGTGGAATTCCATTGATTCCGTGTCGCCTCTCATAATGTAAGTCCTGACTTGTACTTGGTAGCTTGGTGGCAGCGACCGCAGCACAACGCCATTGGCAAAAGAGCCCGTCATCCAGCTATCCAGGAAGTATGCAGGCCTCATGTACACATCATGCATGCGCTCCAAGTGGTCGTCAAGTGATGAGTTCTCCTCCATATTAATGGAGAGGAAGTCTCCCATCAGCTTATGCTCCCATATGCGTGCTTGTTCCACGAAATGTGTCCTAAGCTGTAGCATTACCGTACAAGGGTTGACATCACCCACGAAAGGCCACATCTCATCCACCATTCCGAAACACATTGTAACTGAAATGAAGGAGGCCATCTCCCGATGGAGATAGCGGTCTTCCCGCTGCTCTGGGGTCTCAAGGTCAATAGGCTGATCGAAATCCATCCCGTCGAGTATGTAGTCGACCACGTCATTCTCGCTAAGGAGAACATGGAGACGCGCAACCCACATAGAGAAGTTTGATCCATCTAATCTGAGCTTCTCTCCTTCTAACCAATCAATTGTCAACAGGAAAGGTGGCATCGGGGAGAACTTTTCTACATTTACAATTGCAAAAGAAATTTAGCCTAAGTTTATAATTAAATGAGTTAATAATAACTCCACTCAGAAACACCTATCATTATAAGGGTTCCTAGTGATAACACGACCCCTATCAGCCACATCTCCCCCGATCATCACGGGCATCAATATGGGTTCAAGGGTGGACGCTAAACGTCGGTCACATCATTCATGCGACTCGTGCTCGATCTTTCGACCATCCGTGTTCTGAGGCCATGTCTGCACATGCTAGGCTCGCCAACTCAACCTTAGTGTATTCGCTGTGCAATATGGCTTGTACCCACTGTATGTGAACGTAGATATGTCTGACACCCATGCATGTACCATGCATCGCCTCATACCGAAGAACTTTCTTGGTGGTGCACACTAAGGGGGAACACAATCTTTGGTAATTTTAACAAGGATCATGTTATTAGGCTACTGTCGAGTATCTAATACTAGCACACAATAAGATATACAAACAATAAAATTGAATGTAAATGCGACGTGATATGGTCCTTCACGTTGTGATCTCCATCCGTCGTCACCGGATTTCGGCGCCAGGGTACCGGCGCCGTAGACACTAGGGTACCGGTGTCTTTCCGACGTGGTAGTCCGTCACCTCTGTGACTATCTACTACTACGTAACATAAGGTAATAACTTTACCTTTGCCACAACCATATCACAAAGCAACGCCCCCCTACAAAACAAAGTTAGACGTCTATACTTTATCTTTGTATGTTTTACGTGGCTGAATGGGCTTCGCACAAGAACCGTTCTTACCTACAAACTTTCAGCACAACGCTGATCAAGTAGTTGTCTCTACTACACCCCTTTCGGGGCCCTCCGTTGCAAATGGCATACCAACTAATGCGAGAGAGACAGACACCCCCCTAAACCACTTTATACGGTACAAGCCGTATGTCAAGCATGGACCAGTCTCGCGAATGAACGTGTAAAGTCGGTTGGGGGAGCTTCATCAAACATTACTGCGGTATACACAAGTACACGTAGGAGGGTAACAACTAAAAGATCAACGCCCACACGCTGTGTGTTCTACCCGTACTAGCATTACTACGCATAGATCTAGCTCTGATACCATTGTAGGGGTTCCGCGTATGAAAACAATAAAATTTTAACCTACGCCCCTGAACCCCTGATGCTGCCAGGACCTATCTATTAGTAATACAGTAACGGGAAGGGCTTTTCGCGAACTTACCCTTGAAGACCGAAAAGCGTTGTCAATGCTCAGGAGAGCGTGGTTGATGTAGACGAGCCGAAGCCAACCTCAAGGTCGTGATGAAGTACTTGCGCTCCTATGGCTCCAACGACTTGAGTGCCTCAAGTGTGACACCTCGCGGGGAGTTACACGCGTCCGGTGCCTGATGATGACTCCCGCTTCCCCGATCCAGCAGCAGTTGCGGAAGTAGAGCTCCTGAATCCAAATCCCGCAGCACGACGGTGCTCTGTGGTGAAGATGTCTCTCGTTCGCGCAGTCCGAACTTGGGACCATGGTCACGAGAGAGAGAGAGAGAGAGAGAGAGAGAGAGAGAGGATATCAACTAGAGGTCTTCCCAAAAGTGAGAAGACCTTTATTGAATATTGTGTGTATTTATCTGGCCAAATACCCCCACTATATATAGGGGGGAGGTACTACCTCACTCAAAGTCCCGGGTGGGACTAAAGGAGAGGGAGAGGTGGGGAGGCGCGCCGGCCAGCACTCACCCATGGGCCCCACATGGGGATGGCCCACTAGGGCCGTCGACAACCCCCTAGGCCTCTCCTAGGGGTGTGGTCCCCTCTTGGGCCCTTTCCCCTCCGGGAATTAGCCCATTAAACCCTTTGACCATTTAATTGATTTTCTCTTTTATTAAATAATTATGAATAAATTATTAAATCAATATTTAACATTCATTCACATATTATTGAACCTCCGTGGCTATGGAACACCTTCCACCTCCACTTCGAACATCCTCCGGACTTACCGAAACCCTTCTGATTTTCTCTCTACTATTCTTCGACGATTCTTCTGATCCTGTAAGCACTCTTTAAGCATCATCAAACCCTTAAGCGTGATACCCCATGGTTCGGGAACACTCTAGACATGGTCGGGACACTCCCGCGCCAATGATCGACAGAGGGACCTGGATGGCCATGTGACCCCTGTGCGTTCCACAAAGATCTTTCGTCGTTTGAACCGGGACAGTCGTGTCTTATTCCCTTTGTCTCTCGATACTTGCATTGCCCGAGATCTGATCAATGACATCACCATGTCATGTTCAATTTAGTTACTGAACAATGCTACTTGACGCGTTCCGACATGTGATATCCCTGTGATCAAATCACACGCTGCACAGCTATTGGATATAAGTTCTCCAAGTGGGCCTTGAGTATCTCTTCGTCACATGGACAGACAAATCCTACTCTTGACATATATTGCCTCTACGGTTTCCTCCGATTACCTGAACACACCTTTATAACCACTGCATTACCAAGTGGCGCTTGATGCTATCTAAGCACTCCCGGGAGACAATGATTGATATAGCCTCACAGTCTAAGGAATAGTCTACGAGGATCCATTTCTAATCATCGTAACTTGAACTTCGTGACATGATCGAGTCACGATGTTTAGGTTGGGTATTGGTTCATCCTCTCATTCTCAGAATGAGTTGACTCCATTTTCAACTGGCATAAATGCCACATGATAAGGAAACATGATCATTCGTTGGCCAATGAACCAGTGACGAGAGTTTTACTGGGAACCCCTGGTTGTTTATATATCACACGTGTATTGATGTTTCCACTCAATACAGTTATAACATGATATAAAACTTAATCATAAACTATATGAAATATGATAATAGTCCTTATTACTATTTGTCTCTAGGGCATATTTCCAACACTTTTGATTTCCCATACAAGCCCAGGAAGCCTAGAATATTCACGCAAAGATTCTTCGTCAGGTGCATCACATCGATTGCATTGCGGACCTCGTGCACTTTCCAATAGGGTAGCTCCCAAAATATAGATTTCTTCTTCCACATGGGTGCGTGTCCGTCGGCGTCTTTCGGAGCAGGTTGTCCTCCAGGATCCTTTCCAAAGATTACATCCAAATCCTTGACCATACCAAATACATCAGCACTAGTACGGGGGACAGGCTTCGTCCGGGTTTCTCCCTTGCCATTGAAATGCTTGCCTTTCTTCCTTAAGTGATGACTTGGTTACGAATAGCAACGCTTGTAGGTCAAATTTCCTGCTGTTTGTGCTCATTCCACACACGTACACCTGGTTTGGCCCACAACTGTAAAAGTTCATCAACTAATGGCCTTAGGTACACATCAATGTCGTTGTCGGATTGCTTCGGGCCTTGGATGAGCACTGGCATCATAATGAACTTCCGCTTCATGCACAACCAAGGAGGAAAGTTGTAGATACATAGTGACGGGCCAGATGCTGTGATTGCATTTCTGCTACCCAAAAGGATTCATGCCATCGGTACTTCGACCAAATCATAAGTTCCTTGCATCACCAGCAAAGTTCGGGAAGTCCCTCTCGATTTTTCTCCACTGCCGACCATCAGCAGGGTGCCTCAACTTCCCGTCTTTCTTACGGTCTTCCAGGTTCCAACACAACAACTTTGCATGCTCTTTGTTTCTGAACAAACGTTTCAACCGTGGTATTATAGGAGCATAACACATCACCTTGGCAGGAACCCTCTTCCTGGGTGGCTCGCCCTCAATATGGCCAGGGTCATCTTTTGTGATCTTATAACGCAATGCAGTGCAGACCGGGCATTTATCCATATTCTCGTACTTCTCACCGTGATAGAGGATGCAGTCATTAGGGCATGCATGTATCTTCTACACGTCTAATCCTAGAGGGCAGACAACCTTCTTTGCTTCGTACGTACTGGATGGCAATTCGTTATTTCTTGGAAGCAGCTTCTTCATTATTACCAGCAACTTTTCAAATCCCGAGTCAGTCACACCGGTCTCTACCTTCCACTTCAGCAATTCTAGTGTGCTACCCAGCTTCTTCTGGCCATCTTCACAAGTTGGGTACAACAATTTGTTGTGGTCCTGTAACATCTTCTCGAACTACAACCTCTCCTTTTCTGTGTCGCAGTCGCGCTTTGCATCAGAAATGATCCGATCAAGATCATCAGCGGTCTCATCTTGTTCCCGTTCTTCTCCATTATCTTCCATTGTGGTATCAACGTATTCAGGAAACATAGATGGGTAGTTATCATCACCATTCTCTTCTTCATCGCCATGCTCCATCATAAACCCTCTTTCTCCGTGCTTGGTCCAAACATTATAGCCGGACATGAAGCCAGACCGAAGCCGGTGGCTCTGAATGACTCTTGAGAAAGTGTGAGCCAGCTCATTCCGACATTCAACACATGGACAACACATAAAACCATTCTGCCGCTTGTTCGCCTCGGCCACAAGGCGAAAAGAACGCACGCCTTCTCTGTAAGCATCAGAGCATCGGTCACCGTACATCCATGGATGACTCATCTGCATCATACAACCATATATATCAGACGCAATCACGATGATAAAATTACTACCGTGCAGTCTAAACGAGAAAATACTTGCTAACCTTTTAGGACACTTGGAAACAAAGATGAGAAAACTTAAGTGTGGCTCTGGCACCTCATATCATGTTTTGTCTTGTGTGAACTCAAGTGACATCGTACTAACATGCATTTCACCGAACACCTCTAGTGCATATGAAGAAAAAAATTAGCACAAAGTTATACCCACCTCACATAGGAAAAAACAGGAGATAGTGGAGGGCTGGGTGCAGTATATATAGGGTCAGACTATTAGTCCCGGTTTGAGACAAACCAGGACTAATAGTTCTGCCAGAACCACGTGGGCGTGTCCAGACCCATTAGTCCTGGTTTGTATCTCAAACCGGGACTAGTGGCCCCTTACGGGCCGGGACAAAGGACATCGGCGTTCTCGGGCCGTCTGGTTTGGACCATTAGTCCCGGTCCCAGCCATGGCCGGGACTAGTGACCCGAACCAAAGACCCATTTTCTACTAGTGTACTTTTAGACCTGTAATTATCGGAAGGTTATGTGTTAGAGTCGAACACCTGTCACCTAGCCTACTATATAAAGGCAACCGGAATTTCCATCATATGCTAGATGCAAGCAGGTTAAACACAATGTCGAGTTGGAGACGATCCAGCGGCACGTGGTAGGAACAGTGGACCAGTGTGACATCGTAGATCTAATGTGTGTGTATAGTACGGCAGGTTTATCGAAAATGGTACTATGAGGAATACCTAAGGAGGAGCGTACGTAAAATATTCCCCGCAGATGTAGGCGTTTATCACTAAACTGCCTTACAAAATCTCAGTGTCATACCGGTGGATTAGCTAGTGTATATCATCTTACAAGAATATAGTATGTCATAGATAATCTAGAAGAAATTTGCATAAAAGTCTTTGCCTAAAAGGATAATCCTAGAATTCGGTATGTCTTCTGGATTTCGAGAAGTACCGATTTTCAAGAGTGATTGCATGTTCACCTATGATCTACTTTGTGCCTCCTACGCAAGCAAGTGGTACCAAAGCCAGGTTGAACTAGAGACCGCTGCTCTATTGGATCTAGAGGACACGTCCTGTTGCAAGGTCACATCGTGGCTAGCGTTATTTTTTGTCGGAAGTAGTGCTCCAATATCAATCAGAATTGTTGGTGATTGAAGCGAAGGGGACAGTGGGATTTGAAGCAGCAGTCATCTTGGGTACGTTTGAAGCCCGGATAGGCCCGCTGGATGGCATCAACGCGATGGTTGTCCGCTCTTTGCGTTGTGCCCCGCACGGATTTTAAAGCACCTCTAGGGCAGGCCATGGGAACTCCCGAATTGATATTTTTTAGAGGGTAGGCCATGGCGATGCGAAAAGCGGGAACGCTATGATCGCGGGAGATGAGGGCTAGATGGCAAGAGAAAACGAATTTGAGCCTTTGTTTTGCAGTAAAGCTGGGGGTCACCTTCCACCATCTGGTGACCTCTCAACATTTGGACCTAGGATAAAAACCTCCATTTGCGGCGGCAGCGACAACAACGCAGATCTAGGGTTTCATCGGATCATCGTTGTCTTCTTCATGAATCGTTCTTCTCCAGCATAGGACCAACGCAGTCGTCCTAACCAGAGGCCCTTATACTTTCTTCTCCGACACTGGCTCCACTCCATTGTCTGCTATGGCAGAGGTAAGCCACGCTGCTACTATTCTTTCTACCGCAATGTCAATAGATAGTATGCAGGGTCGATATAGCTAGTACTCATTGTAGATCAATTTTCTTAGGGGAACCGGCTGGATCTGATCCATGAAGCAGCAACACTCATAGCTTTGATTCAAGCCTAGATCCCGCTGCTCCAAAAGAGAGCAGTTAGGCGTGCTGCCTTTCCTAGGCACATACGTCCCTATGATGATCAGAGATCAGGAGAGGACGTCAAATCTGAACTACATTTACAACTCAACCGATGTAGAGTCTCTCCAAATGTCACGGATGGCCAGAGCCCCTTTCTTTGAACTGGTGAAAAGGTTTAGGGAAAGAGGACTGTTGGAACATAGTATCCACACCTCTATTGAGGAACAAATTGCTATGTTTCTTCATGTTGTGGGTCAGAACCAGAGGTTTAGAGTGATCCATAACACATTTGGGAGGTCGACAGAGACAATTTCTCGCTATTTCAAGTAAGGGGTTGTATGCAATTTGGGAGCTCAGGGGAGAGATGATCAAAACCCCAAGTGGTAGCACACCTAGGAATATACGAAACAACCATAGATGGATGCCATATTTCAGGGTGAGTGAACATTATCTTGTTTCTTTTGTTGAAACCACTACATTGCTCCTTGTCATGACGCTATGCTTGTGTTCACAGGATTACATAGGTGCTATCGACGGTATTCATGTGGCTGCAAGAGAGTTGAAAGCTCAGTCAACAGCATATAGGGGAAGGAAGCACTACACCAACCAGAATGTGATGGCTACTATTGATTTCTAAATGAACTTCACCTATGTGGTAGAAGGTTGCGAAGGATCTGCACATGATGCAAGCATTCTTGTTGATAGTTTGTCTAGAGTTGATGGTTGCAAAATTCAAGATGGCATGTTCTATCTTAGATATCATGGACATGCATGTTGACCTGGGGTTCTGCCACCCTTCAAGAAAACAAGGTACCATCTTAAGGAGTTCAGTTTGAGGAAGAAACCCCAAAACCCCAAGGAATTGTTCAATCTGAGACACTCTAGCCTTAGGGTCATCATAGAGAGGGATTTTGCTACATTTCAAAATAGATTCAAGATCCTTGACGAGAAACCTTTCCACACTTTCAAGACTCGGGTGAAGCTCATCCTTGATTGCTGCATTCTTCACAACTAGATCTTGGGTTGGGGTCTTGATGAAATTTTCTCAAACGAGAACTCACTTGATGTTGATGAAGTTGAAATTGGACTTGACGTCAAGCTAAATGAGAATGAAGCCTGGAAGATCAAGAGGATGGAGTGGGTGCAGGCAGTATGGGATGACAAAGTTAACGGTACTCACTGAGAAGAAGAAGATCATGAAGAAGACAAGCAAGAAGAAGAACAAGAAGGTTGCATTTTCCCTTTCATCACCACTGGATTGTAATCATAAACTGCAATTTCATCCCTCCATAGGATGAATTGTTGAACTTCCATTAGTAGTAGCTAGGCCTGAGTATATTTGTTAGGTACTAGTAGTATTTCTGTAGATGAACTGTGATGAACTGCTACTCCATTAGTCACTGTGTCACATATGGAGGTATTCCATGGTAAGGTCACCAGCATAGATAAGAGATGACCACAATCTTGCTTGCATATGACCAAACATATGGTTGTTGGATCGAAACAACAATTATCGCTTGTATGCAGACAACCAATCACGTGGTAGATTTGGGGTCTAGGGATGCAATGCAGCCAACCAAACAAAACGATAGCACGGGCCAAAGGCTGTTTTCACGGGGACATGCCCCCAGGGCCTACCCAGGGCAGAATCCAAAATAGTTGGTACCTACCAAACACATCCCTTGCGATCGGAAACAACAAGCGCGCGTAATTGAGTTGCCACACTAGGTGCGGAGTCGCCAAAATGGTGGCATCGTAACCCGCACGAGAAGAAAGAGCTGATGTGAAGGTGGTGCAGTCATGTCGTACGGAGTTGAACCCTTGGTGAAGCGGTATGTGCGACAAGCGAGTAGGTGGCTTGGTTGATCGCAAAGCGCCATGTAGCAGTCCAAGTGCGGCTGACCGGGATGGCGTTGATGCATCCATTAGGAGCAGAAACCGTGTGATAGGAGAGCGTGGCTTGCCTGCGCCCTAGTTATGTGACCACCTATTCGATTATAAACATCGAAGGCTAGAAATCATAGAAACAAGCAGTGTAAAAAATAGGAAAAGAATTTTGCACATAGGCTCCTTATACGGCCTTCCTCTCACGAAGAACCATTTGTTCCTAAAGAGAACAATATTGTAGATGAGTTGTGTAGTACTTGCCTGATTATGGTTCTACCATTACTGGTTTACCTCGTCTTTGCATAGTTCTATCATTACTGAATTACCCTTAAATTTCACTTGCAGCATACTATGCAAGGTGATCCCGAGGATTAAAAGGAAGATCCTTTGGAATACAAGGGTGGATCCACGACGCGTACAGAGATATTTTCGGGTGCGACCGTTTCGTATAATTCGAATTGAACATTAGAAGTTTGATGAATCTCTAAAGGACCAGTCGGATCAGATATTATTTGGTAAGATAGTCGAACAAAGCAGGAATTTCAGCAAAGAATACAAGCATACACAAGTCAATGGATTCAACACAAGTATTACATATATGCATATAAAAAGCAGAAGGTTTCACAGAATCCTAATACTAGATAAGTGTTGGTCGTTCGGTTCATTACAATAAAAGAAGGCATACACGACTACAAAATTAGGAAGATTTCTTAGCTGAAAGTGTGGTGCTAGCTCAAGGAGCTTCAGTCGAAGGCTTGGTAACCGGAGTGATACTACCAAAAGGAGTATCGGTTGCAGGTTTGGCAGGAGGAATCTCTTGCCCCGCACCTATCGCTAGAAGGAGCCGTGAATATTTCTTGTCCCTTTTAATAAAATGGGTCAGATCAATTTCTTTGCTGGCACCGTTGACTAGATCGGAGGAGCTAACCTTCTTCCAGTCGATCTTTTTGTCGTGTGCCATATCCAAGGCCATTGAAGTTTCAGCATTTCTCTTCGATTGGATCGTGCTATATTCTATCAGCGGGTTGGGCTTGGCGTTGAAAACAACAACAATATTATTGAGATACAGGGGTACTTACTTGCCCGAATTTTTTTTGGCATGCAGGCTCTTGAAATCATGTCGCGAATGGATTAGAAGTTTCCACCCAAAGACACTATCCGCCTCCAAGATACTTACATCATCCGGTAGTGGATCAGATCTTTTATCCTCTTCCAAAACCAGGGACTGGCCAGTAATTTCTACAGTAGAAGGAATCAAGAAAAATGAAGGCAAAGAAATCAAGGAAAAATTCGAGAACAACAGCATATAGGAAAACAACTTATGGGTCAAGGAAGCATTGAGAGCCTCCAATCGCTTCCAAATATTTTCATCTCTTTCCGCAGTAGCAGCAACCTAGTTTTCTCGTTCTTCGGCTTTAGCTTTTGTGGCATGTTTGGCTTCTTTAAGCGTTTTTCCATGACCTTTAGCTTGGCTTCAAGATCTTCGGCACGCTTTAACGCCTCATCCCGAATAATTTAGGATTCTTTGGCAAAGGCTGGACAACATAAAATTCATCAAGTCAGTAATGGTTGGGTTATCGCAAATAACAGCACTAGGTTGATAAAGTAAACCTTTTGATTCTTGAGCCTCGTTACGGATTTTGATAAATCAAGAGGCCATGTCGACCATCTAACGCATCAATGGCTGGGACACAAAGAAAAATTATTAAAGGGTTGCGAAAGAAACAAGCAGAAACAAGCTAAGGAATTAATAAGAGAATAGTACTTACATCTTTCATGTGAACTTCAGTAGGGTTTTCAGCTATTTCCACTCCTTTACCCGCGATTCTTTTCTTCTTGGTGGAGGCTTAGGCGCGGATGCCACATCTTTCGGGTCCGGTCTCTCAGTAGACGTCTTTTCCCGATTCTTCGGATCTATTGATTTGATCAATGAATTTATAGTGGGCGACACGACAGATGCGACATGGGGTGATCAAGGAGAAATATCTTCCTCCTCATTGCCCCTGGATCAGTAAACAAAATATTTGGTGTTAGTCAAAGCAATATTCTAGGCCTATAAAAGAGTACAACTGGAGTAATACTTGCAAAGATATATTTTCGATCATGCGGAAGAGATTCATCCTCGGTGGAGCAGAAGATTTAGGTTCCACAAATTTTGGCTTTGAACCCGTGAATCATCGGAGTCTTCGACCATTTCGACTACTTCAGAGCGCTTCCATTTCCTAGCAGCGGGCACCCTCTTGAATTCTTCGGAATGAGCCAAAGGAACAGAATGGGTGTCTTGGGAAGATTCAGCAGTAGAAGCATCCCCTTGTTCGGCAGCAACACCAGTTCCGGTAAAATCTTCGCATGCGGTGGCATTATCTGGCAAGTTGCCATTTTTAGGAAGATGAGGAAAGGCGTGGTGATGATCATGACCCTGCACCAACACGACTAAAGTCGGGCGAGAAAAGATTATACCACAACACAAATGCATGGAAGAAGTTAAACACTTAAGAAAAATCCAGCAAACTTACGTCAGACACCAAATTCTTCTTGTCGTAAGGTTCCACCCGACAATCTAATGGAACGGAGTTTTTCTTTGTCGGGGTGGTGAAAGAATGCACCCTATTCTCAAAAAATGCAATGGGGATATTCTCCGTGGATACCCTCATCAGGTCCTTCTTGCTGATAGAGGCCCACATACTAGACAGCCTGGCTTGGAGAAGTTGGATGCGCACCCGAAGGGAATAAGCCATAATTTGCAAACCTGATAGTTCACGCCCAGCCTCGGTGCGCAGCTTCTCGATCTGGTCTAGCAGTGGTTTGATCTCTTTCATTTCGGCACTAGGGTGTTGGTCCCATGAATCGAGTCTCCAGCAAGTTTTCTTCGGATCGAAGGGCGTCAACCCAAAATTTTGACCCTTGACTTTGTTGGAAATATGCCCTAGAGACAAATAGTTATAAGGACTATTATCATATTTCATAAAGTTTATGATTAAGTTTTATATCATGATATAACTGTATTGAGAGGAAACATCAATACACGTGTGATATATAAACAACCAGGGGTTTTCAGTGAAACTCTAGTCACTGGTTCATTGGTCAACAGATGATCAAGTTTCCTGATCATGTGGCATTTATGCCAGTTGGAAATGGAGTCAATTCATTCTGAGAATGAGATGATCAACCAATACCCAACCTAAACATCGTGACCCGATCATGTCACGAAGTTCAAGTTACGATGATTAGAAATGGATCCTCGTACACTATTCCTTAGACCGTGAGGCTATATCAATCAATGTCTCCCGAGAGTGCTTAGATAGCATCAAGCGCCACTTGGTAATACAGTGGTTATAAAGGTGTGTTCAGGTACTCGGAGGAAACCATAGAGGCAATATATGTCAAGAGCGGGATTTGTCCGTCCACATGACGGAAAGATACTCAAGGGCCCACTCGGAGAAGTTATATCCAATAGCTATGCAGCGTGTGATTTGATCACAGCGATATCACTTGTCGGAACGAGTCAAGTAGCATTGTTCGGTAACAAGATTGAACATGACATGGTCATGTCATTGATTAGATCTCGGGCAATGCAAGTATCGAGAGACAAAGGGTATAAGACATGATTGTCTCGCTTCAAACGATGAAAGATCTTCGTGAAACGCACAAGGGTCACATGGCCATCCAGGTCCCTCTGTCGATCATTGGCCCGGGAGTGTCCTGACCATGTCTGGAGTGTTCCCGAACCGTAGGGTATCACGTTTAAGGGTTTGATGATTCTTAGAGAGTGTTTATAGGATCGGCAGAATCGCCGAAGAATAGTAGAGAGAAAACCAGAAGGGTTTCGGTAAGTCCGGAGGATGTCCGGAGTGGAGATGGAAGGTGTTCCATAACCACGGAGATTGACTAATATATGAATGAATGTTAAAGATTTATTTAATCATTTATTCATAATTATTTAATAAAAGAGAAAATCAATTTAAAGGTCAAAAGGCTTAACGGTCCAATTCCGGAGGGAAGAGGGCCCATTAGGGAAAGGCAAGAGGGTAGAAGGGGCAAGGGGGTGGCCGGTTGGGCCAAGGCCCCCCGTGCGGGGCCCACTAGGGTCGGCCGGTGGCTGCCCCCTCCCCCTCTCCCTCTCCTTTAGTCCCACCCCGGGACTTTGAGGGAGGTAGTACCTCGCCCCCTTAAATAAAGTAGGGGTATTTAGCAAGATAAAGACACACAATATTCAATAAAGGTCTTCTCACTTTTGGGAAGACCTCCAATTGATATTCTCTCTCTCTCTCTCATGACCGTGGTCCCAAGTTCGGACTGTGCGAACGAGAGGCATCTTCACCCCGGAGCGTCGTCACGCTGCGAGATTCGAATCCAGGAGCTCTACTTTCGCAACTGCTGTTGGATCGGGGAAGCGGGAGTCATCGTCAGGCACCGGACATGTGTACCTCCCCACGAGGTGTCACACTTGAGGCACTCAAGTCGTTGGAGCCACAGGAGCACAAGGACTTCATCACGAGCTTGGGGTTGGCTTCAGCTCGTCTACATCAACCACGCTCTCCTGGGCGTTGACAACGCTTTTCGGTCTTCAAGGGTAAGTTTGTGATGTTTATGCACTTCTATTCTTGTAGACAGTTGTTGGGTCTCCAAGTGCAGAGGTTTGTAGAACAGCATCAAGTTTTCCCTTAAGTGGATCACCCAAGGTTTATCGAACTTGGGGAGGAAGTGGTCAAAGGTATCCCTCTCAAGCATCCCTGCAATCAAGAGACAAGAAGTCTCTTGTGTCCCCAACACACCCAATACACTTGTCAGGTGTATAGGTGCACTAGTTCGGCGAAGAGATAGTGAAATACACGTAATATGGATGATTATAAGTGATAACAATGCCTGAAAAGAGCTTGACGGGTAGGAAGAGACTAAAGGCAATCTGAAATAAAGATGGAAGCCAGCAAACATGTAATAGATCTAGTTGCAAACGGTGTTTCAATGCTTAGAAACAATGCCTAGGGATCGTACTTTCACTAGTGAACACTCTCATATAAATATCTTCTCTTTATGATACTACTCTGAACTACTCTTCGGTTGGACACTCTAATCCATGGTAGGGCTATAACAACACTCCTCAAAGTTCACCTTTCCCATCTAGATAACCCCACACTGTCACCTTGATCACTAGATGGTTCCAACAAACACCACAATTTCATAGAGACATCCAACTCCAAATATAACTCATAACAAGTATTTATAATCTCTAGCCTAAGTGCCACCATGGTGTGCACGCTATCACTTTCACACACATGGGGAGAGAAGAGATCTATTAAAGCACTTAAGTAGCAAGGTAGATCTACTTGATTACAAAGCTCATGCATAGAGAGAGATGAACACATAGCTACGAGTAGAACCCTTAGCCTCGAGAGAGAACTACTGCCTCCTCATCATGGGAACCAGCAACATCCAACCCTAAACCCTAAACCCACACTGTCACCTTGAGCACTAGATGGTTCCAACAAACACCACAATTTCATAGAGACATCCAACTCCAAATATAACTCATAACAAGTATTTGTAATCTCTAGCCTAAGTGCCACCATGGTGTGCACGCTGTCACTTTCACACACATGGGGAGAGCAGAGATCTATTAAAGCACTTGAGTAGCAAGTTAGATCTAATTGATTACAAAGCTCATGATCATAATATGATCATGCATAGAGAGAGAGAGATGAACACATAGCTACCGGTAGAACCCTTAGCCTTGAGAGAGAACTACTCCCTCCTCATCATAGGAATCAGCAACGACAATGGAGATGGTGGTGGAGATCGATGGAGATGGCTCCGAGGGCACTTCTCCGTCCCGGCAGGGTGCCGGAACAGAGACTTTCTGTCCCCCAAATCTCCTCTTTGGTGGCGGCGGCGCTGTGGAACTTTTCGTGGCTGGAGGCTGGACGATTTAGGGTTTTTGCATCGGAGGCTTCTTATAGGCGAAAGGGCAAGGTCGGTGGGTGTACCAGGGGCCCACACCACCTGGTGGCGTGGCCAGCCCCTGGCCCCTCTCCGTCTCGTCTTTTGGCTCCGTGAGTCTTCCGGTCAAATATCGACTTTGGCTTTTGTCCGGTCCAATTTCGAGAATATTCATTTTCTGGCATTTCTGGAACCAAAAACAGAAGAAAACAGGCAACTGACACTGTGGCATCTTGTTAATAGGTTAGTTCCAGAAAATGTGTAAAAGTACTCCAAAGTGTGGACAAAACATAAGAAAGTAGATATAAAACAAGCATGGAACATCAGAAATTATTGATACGTTAGCAACATATCAGTTTGCGAAAAGCTCCTCCCGTTACTGTATTACTAATAGATAGGTCCTGGCAACATCAGGGGTTCAGGGGCGTATGGTAAAAATTTATTGTTTTCATACGCGGAACCCCTACTGTGGTATCAGAGCTAGATCTATGCGTAGTAATGCTAGTACGGGTAGAACACACGAGATGTAGCGTGTGGGCATTGATCTTTTAGTTGTTACCCTCTCACTTGTACTTGTGTATACCGTAGTAATGCTTGATGAAGTGGCCCCCAACCAACTTTACGCGTTCATTTGCGAGACTGGTCCACGCTTGACATACGGCTTGTACCGTATAAAGTGGCTTAGGGGGGTGTCTGTCTCTCTCGCATTAGCTTGTATGCCATTTGCAACGGAGGGCCCTGAAAGGGTGTAGTAGAGACAACTACTTGATCAACATTGTGCTAAAAGTTCGTAGGTAAGAACGGTTCTTGTGCGAAAGCCCATTCACCCACGTAAAACATGCAAAGATAAAGTAGATGCATCTAACTTTGTTTTGCAGGGGCGTTGCTTTGTGATATGGTTGTGGCAAAGGTAAAGTGATTACCTTATGTTACGTGGTAGTAGATAGTCACGGAGGTGACGAACTACCACGCCGGAATGACACCGCTACCCTGGTGTCTACAGCGCCGGAATCCGGTGACGACGGATGGAGATCACGACGTGAAGGACCTTATCTCATCGCATTTACATTCAATGCTATTGTTTGTATATCTTATTGTGTGCTAGTATTAGATACTCCACAGTAGCCTAATAAGATGATCCATGTTAAAATTACCAATGATTGTGTTCCCCCTTAGTGTGCACCACCAAGAAAGTTCTTCGGTATGAGGCGACCCACGGTGAGTGGGTGTCAGACATATCTACGTTCGCATACAGTGGGTGTAAGCCATCTTGCAGAACGAATACACTAAGGTTGAGTTGGCGAGCCTAGCACATTACAGAGACGTGGCCTCGGAACGCGGATGGTCGAAAGATCGAGCAAGAGTTGTATGAATGATGTGACCGACGTTTAGCGTCCACCCTTGAACCCACATTGATGGCCGTGATGATCGGGGGAGATATGGGGAAAAGGGGTCGTGTTATCACTAGGAACCCTTCATGGGATAGGTGTTTCTGAGTGGAGTTATTGTTAACTCATTTAATTATAAACTTAGTCTAAATTCCTTTTGTAATTATAAATGTAGAAAAGGTTCTCCCCAATGCCACCTTTCTTGTTGACGATATATTGGTTAGAAGGAGAGAAGCTCAGACTAGATGGATCAAACTTCTCTATGTGGGTTGCATGTCTCCACGTTCTCCTTAGCGAGAATGAAGTGGTCGACTACATACTCGACGAGATGAATTTGGATCAGCCCATTGACCTAGAGACCCTAGAACAGCGGGAAGACCGCTATTACCGTCGTGAGATGTCCACCTTCATATCAGTTATAATGTGCTACGGGATTGTGGATGAGTTGTGGCCCGTCGTGGGTAATCTTGACCCTCGTGCGACTATGGTACAGCTTAGGACACATTTCGTGCAACAAGCACACATATGGGAGCATGAGCTGATGGGAGACTTCCTCTCCATTAAGATGGAGGAGAACTCATCACTTGACGACCACTTGGAGCGCATGCGTGATGCGTACATGAGGCCTGCATACTTCTTGGATAGCTAGATGAAGGGCTCTTTTGCAAATGGCGTTGTGATGCGGTCGCTGCTAGTAAACTACCAAGCACAAGTCAGGACTTGGATTATGAGAGGCGATGCGGAATCACTGGAATTCCACAGGTTCATATCACATCTCAGGAATGTGATGGTTGAACCCGTTGTCGCTGAGGTCATCAATGACAAAGGTATATATTTGATATACAATTTTATAAATGTAATAATCTTGCAAACACATTTGCAGTGTTAAGTATATTTGATACTTGTTCTATTTTACTAAAAACAGGTCCTTCTGCATAGATGTGCTTGCTAGAGAGGAGGTGACGTTGCGTGTTGATGGCGAGCATGATGATGATGGCCAACGACACTCTCCCTCGATATTTATCACTTAGTTTATGTTTAGGATGATTATTGTAATCAATAGATGGTGAACTCCTTTAGTGTGTCTCACACTTTGTGAGACGGTTATTCATATCAGTTTGTAACAAACAGTTGTTCCACTTTTATGAATGATTTCTATTCGTGTTCATATCTTGTTTGATTATATGTGAATTATCCTTGTTGTTTGAAACTAATTGATAATACATGAACATTTGTAAAATATTGAAATGCCTTGTTAAAATACCCAACTTAATGATAAGTTCATTAATGAATGAAACCATTGTTTAAATTCAAAGTTATATCATAATATGTGAGAGTCATTTGATTACTTGTCACATATGAATCATGCCTAAGTTTGGCAAAATAACTTGAACACCATGTATTACATGAATACAGAGTGTTTTTAATGAATTGTTAAAAGTAAATACATATTCGATGTATTGTGTTTTAACAAAATGGTAATTATAATTATATGATTGTTTTAATGTGTAAAGTAGTTTACCAAAGGAAACATGAGTATGAAATTATTTGATATGAAAGATAAAAGAGAATCTAATTACTACGATTTGATCAATAGTAATGAAATTCAACTTTATAAGATTGGAATAGAAAAAATTGTGGAATGCAAAGCGTTTTGAAACGTCAAAATGCAAAGCATCACAATGTGATATTAGATATCAAAATGGGTGAATAGATGGCGCCAAACAAATTGTTGTAGTGTAGATGTAGAGACCATTAGTTAGAAATAGTTAACACTCAATTAGAATATATAGTGAACCATTTGAATTCATGAAAGCGGCTCTATATCTAGTATGGATAGTCGTGGAAGTTTTGGGGTTATTCGATATAACCAAAACAATAGCAAATAAGTCCTTGTAGAGTATTCATTGGAAACTTTGAATACGAAATCCATAGCTAAAACCAAAAGAAGCAAAACTTGTATTGCTTGGATTTTGGTACATTTTCGAGAAAGTTCACATTCAGTGATACTTCTCGATTATGGAGCAAATGGAAGATAAGTGAAAAACACGATGAGTATTCAAAATCCTGCATCAGAGTGTTGAGAAGCGCAACAGACAACGTTCCTGAACGATTCTCTTCACAAAAACGAAAGAATCAATGATAATGATCATTGTGTTTTCCCCACTGGTGTTTTCACTACATGAAGTAGGATTCAAAATGTAACCCATATCTTGTATGGAGAAATTTGTGATTCATTTGTCATGATTACCGAAATATGACATACCTATGAACTACTAAGGAAATAATGGTAAACTAAAATTATGAGAAATCCTAGAAGCAAAATTCCCTTGAGATTAGAAAGCAATTCGTTGCTCAATCTCACAAGTAAAAGGGGTTACTTGGAATTTTCCCAAATGACTGCAAAGCCATAGTAGAAAATGGGGTGAATGAGAAAGGCACAATTTGTCAAGTATTGGACGAATTCAAATGAATTTGATTCAAGTGTGCTAAATGTCTAGTGGATTTAAAACTAGCAAAAGTACTAGTATCTCATAGTAAATCTCCAAGTTTGATATTTGATCAAAGGATTTTGAAATTGTTCAAAATAGTGACTGGATATGCAATTTGCATGAAATTTAGTGGGAGCTATGAAAGTCCTCCTTAAACAATATGTGATTGGCATATTTTTGAGTGGGAGCAATATAAGTATCAAATTCAAATATGTAGGAACATAGTTTGAGTAAGAGTAGTGACTCATACCCAAATATGTTAGGAACATATTTTGAGTGCGAGCTTATAGGAATGATTCTTAAGTGTGTTAAGAATAAAAGCGCAAGTACCTATAAATAATGATTTATAAGGTGTAGAAGTTAATAATAAGTGTATTATGATATTATGTAGTATTCCTTAAGGGATTCTGAAAAGGGTTTCAGAATAGAAGTTAATTAAGGAACTGATCCTTAATAACTCAAGTTAGGAATAGTATTAAGTTTAACATCAATGGTTGAAAGAAAGAAAAGGATGATCATCATCCACTATGTTTAGACATAGGTTCTATCTTAGAAAACCATGATAGTAACTTAACATAATATACGATCCAAGAAGAAACGTTTAAAAAGGTGATTAAGTTTGAATCACAGAATGTTGAGCTAAGTTTGTCCACAGTGTCTAATAGAGAACTATAGATATATTTTCCAAATCCATAAAGGATGACATATCTTAAAACATAAAGGGTTATGTTATAAGGGAATATGTTGGAAACTCCTGTAAATACCGATTAAAGTCAAGTAGGAAGCGAGGTGAACAAAAACATCGAAAGTTGCATAGAATGTACTAGTGTTTTGATGAATACATTTATAATAATAGATAAGGGTACCATATAAAGTGTTATATAATGTTATGGCGGGGCTAGTTCACTTTTAACGTAGAATGATGTGTCTCAGGGCACAGTGCCCATGAGAAAGCCCTCGAGGTTGATCTAAAGTCACTTTAGGCTCCTAGAATTAGGCCTTGTTCTGCTGCCATAGCGACGATGCATACACACATATGTTATCATGTGATGATAAAGTATTAATGTTAATCAAGGTGACGTTAGTAAGTTGCAAAGGATTTGGAACTGTAAAGTACAGACCCAAGACTCAACCTCTTCCATGAGCAAGCATGTTCAGGGTACCGGATATGGTGCCAACGATTAAGAACAAATGCAGCTAGTTTATTTGTACTCTAGTGCAAGTGGGAGACTGTTGGAAATATGCCCTAGAGACAAATAGTTATAAGGACTATTATCATATTTCATAAAGTTTATGATTAAGTTTTATATCATGCTATAACTGTATTAAGAGGAAACATCAATACACATGTGATATATAAACAACCAGGGGTTCCGAGTGAAACTCTAGTCACTGGTTCATTGGTCAACAGATGATCAAGTTTCCTGATCATGTGGCATTTATGCCAGTTGGAAATGGAGTCAATTCATTCCTTAGACCGTGAGGCTATATCAATCACTGTCTCCCGAGAGTGCTTAGATAGCATCAAGCGCCACTTGGTAATACAGTGGTTATAAAGGTGCGTTCAGGTACTCGGAGGAAACTGTAGAGGCAATATATGTCAAGATTAGAATTTGTCCATCCACGTGACAGAAAGATACTCAAGGGCCCACTCAGAGAAGTTATACCCAATAGCTGTGCAGCGTGTGATTTGATCATAGAGATATCACTTGTCGGAACGAGTCAAGTAGCATTGTTCGGTAACGAGATTGAACACGACATGGTGATGTCATTGATCAGATCTCGGGCAATGCAAGTATCGAGAGACAAAGGGAATAAGACACGACCGTCCTGGTTCAAATGACGAAAGATCTTCGTGGAACGCACAGGGGTCACATGGCCATCCAGGTCTCTCTGTCGATCATTGGTCCGGGAATGTCCCTACCATATCTAGAGTGTTCCCGAACCATAGGGTATCACGCTTGAGGGTTTGATGATGCTTAGAGAGTGTTTATAGGATCGTAAGACTCGACGTAGAATAGTAGAGAGAAAACCGAAAGGGTTTCGGTAAGTCCGGAGGATGTCCGGAGTGGCGATTGGAAGGTGTTACATAACCACGGAGATTTAATAATATATGAATGAATGTTAAATATTGATTTAATCATTTATTCATAATTATTTAATAAAAGAGAAAATCAATTTAAAGGTCAAAAGGCTTAATGGGCCAATTACGGAGGGAAGAGGGCCCATTAGGGAAAGGCAAGAGGGGAGAAGGGGCAAGGGGTGGCCGGCTGGGAAAAGCCCCCCTCCCCCCGAGCGGGGCCCACTAGGGCCAGCCGGTGGCTGCCCCCCCCTCTCCCTCTCCATTAGTCCCACCCTGGGACTTTGAGGGAGGTAGTACCTCCCCTCCCCCTATATAAAGTGGGGGTATTTGGCCAGATAAAGACACACAATATTCAATAAAGGTCTTCTAACTTTTGGGAAGACCTCCAATTGATATTCTCTCTCTCTCTCTCTCTCTCTCTCTCTCTCTCTCTCGTGACCGTGGTCCCAAGTTTGGACTGGGCGAACGAGAGACATCTTCACCGTGGAGCATCGTCGCGCTGCGGGATTCGGATCCAGGAGCTCTACTTCCGCAACTGCTGCTAGATCGGGGAAGCAGGAGTCATCGTCAGGCACCGGACATGTGTAACTCCCCACGAGGTGTCACACTTGAGGAACTCAAGTTGTTGGAGCCACAGGAGCGCAAGGACTTCATCATGACCTTGAGGTTGGCTTCAGCTCGTCTACATCAACCACGCTCTCCTGAGCGTTGACAATGCTTTTCGGTCTTCAAGGGTAAGTTCGCGAAAAGCTCCTCCCGTTACTGTATTACTAATAGATAGGTCTTGGCAACATCAGGGGTTCAGGGGCGTAGGGTGAAAATTTATTGTTTTCATACGCGGAACCCCCTACAGACTTGTCAGTCCTTGATGTAAAACCACTTTGTTTACCAACCTTGGATGGACTCTGCGAACTTGAAATCAAAATAATTAACTTCTAGGAGAACAACAAATATCGCACCCCGACATCATGAACGATGGTGTTGGTGGCATTTCGGCAGATATAGAAAAAATATTTCCAGAAGCCCCAATGAGGATGGATCCTAAGAAAACACTCGCAAAGAGTGATGAAGCAAGCGACGTGGAGAATAGAGTTTGGCGTGAGCTGGTAGAGCTGCCCACTGTAAACAAACAGGAGGTTGCGGAGGAACTCATGGGCCAGAAGAGAGAGGCCAAGATAAACAAAGGAGAGAACATTACCCTCCATCCTGCTTCAGGCGTCGGAATGGCTTCATCTCTAGGAGCCTTGAAGGAGACATCCTCCATGAGACCAGCCTTGTGTGCTTCGTGCAACTCCCACACAGTGCACTTGGAGGGAGCCCATCCTCCATGACACGCCCTTTCTCTTTCCCATGGTGGCTCGTAAGCAATGCATAAGTGCACAAAGAAGAAATAAAGAGCAAGAAGCAATGGTGCGCAGATGCGGCGCAAGGAGGAAGAAGTGCACGACAAAGGGGAATAGCGAGCAATAAACTCTCTCGCCTTTATATTATACAGAAAAGAAGAGGCGGTACTAACCGTCAGATACGAGCGGCAAAACGTCAAAACATAGATGATGACGACAATGTGGGAAGGATCGTTGGAAGGATAAAAATCGTGGGCAGTAATTACCAGGACAAATACGGGGAAATCCACACGGCGCCTCGATTTTCACGTAAGGGTGGGGTCATGTGGTCAAACAATCTCCGCTGATGCACCACTTATGCGTCATCTTTACTGCAATAAGGGCCCACCACTGCAATGTCTCACTGAGTCTTGTTTTTTCGAAAACCACGACACACCATCTTCGTTAGCACTGATGTCATGCATGACCAAATGAGAAGGAATATTTGGGTAAATACGAAAAACGAACCAAGGCGTACATTTCTCGATGATTGACTCCGGGTCTATGCTCCGGTGCCAGCACCCGAACATAGCCTCGTGGGCTACTCCCATCGGGAGCGCTGGCCGCGCACCCGATAAAATCTTGGAAATTGAATTAGTCAAGGCCTGAGTTAAGTACCTTCTCGGATGAAGACGATGCTCCGAGCCTATGCTCCGGTCCAAGCACCCGAATAGGGGCTACTCCCATCTGGAGCGCTTGTCGCGCACCCGATAGAAAAATCCTCCTACAGAGTCGTCATAAAAGCAAGTGCGAGTGGAAATTTTGAGCCTACACTCGAATTCAAGTATTCGACTGTAGCCTCAGGGGCTACTACCATCGGAAGCGCTGAGCGCGCAATCGATAAAGAAATAGCATAATCCTCCAATGGAGTCAAAAAAGTAAAAAGCCTATGAGTATTATGTAACTATATCCTCAAACAGTTACTCTCGTTGGGAGCGCCCATATCACACCTAATGAAAAGAAGCTGACAACTTCAGCAATTCCAAAAGCCAAACAATGCAGTCGACAAAAATTCAAAAACATTTCAAACCACGTCCACCGCGATAACATGTCTGAATATAGTGTCCATGACATAAAGATAAAACCCCAGGATCCAGCATATGAGGTCTGGTAACCGCACACGAATGTGCTCTGCCAGTATTTTTCTGTATCTATAATAAGATAAAAAAATCCCGACGGACGTGTTGGGTACCCGAAATAAAACTCTGGAATTCAGTATTCGATAAGACCTCTGCAGCCCAAACTGAATTACGCCAGCCTATATTGAGTTCGAGCCCGGGGACTTGAATTTGATGTAGGTCCACGATGTTTTTATCTAAGATAAATTAACTGATTCTCGGTCCATCGGAAGCATCAGACTCGTTATACCATATCCCTATGACCATGCAAAAATGAAAGCATTAAAGTTACTTATCTACAGGAATTTTCGGCTTACAGCTAAAAATATCTTTGAGACCCAACCCGAACTCAACCCGAATCAACGATTCAGATAGATTTTTGGGACTACTGACATGGATATGACTTATCAAGTCCCCATGATTAACTACACTAGACATACAAAGGCCTACGGCGCACGAAGACCACAAAGAATAAGGATAGTCCATGAAGCATCTGACGGACAAAAGTGTGTCTTGTCAATCAAGAAAGAAGTGCAAACCGACATAATACTAGTGTTGTAATCACACTTTGTAACCTATCCGTATACGGCTCTAGGATCCAGCCTCTCATATAAAGGTTGGGAGGAGCCAACGGAGAGGATACCTTAGTTTTCCTAGCAATCCGTCGTGAGCTAGATCGCAACTAGCGAGTCGACAACTTTGTAATCATATTCAACACGATAATCAGATAACTACGACTCCCTTGTTTGTTTAATTAGCCGATAAAATCCCCAATGTTCTTTTTTCCACGAAATCCTAAGTCCATAATCATGGGCATTGCCGAGATTACCCCTCGTCAACCTTCAACACCACCACATGTCCAACGGTAATTCTCTCTTAAGTCCCAAAGGCAATTGTTATGTGGTGCATATTCACATAACATCAGGAGAGTTAATTTATACATGCTCATAAATCAAAGTTATAGATCATCTTTATTTTAATACATAGTATTGCTAGGGTTTCTCCATCTCCCCAAGAACAAAATGAGCTACTCACACATGGAAAAAATCAACATCATAATAGTAATATGAATGGAGTACAAGTGGATGGATGTATACTTGTGTAAATACACAATAGGATTTAAGGTTCACAACAAGATTAATGTAATACAAGATGTAGAGGATGGCAATGATGATGGAGATGAAGAGGTTGATGATGAGGATGATGCATAGGCCTCTAAGGATCTTCGCAATGGTGAGAATCAATGCCCTTATGCTAGTTCTTCCTACAGATCCCTTCTAGAGGCAAGGTTTCTGTGAGTTGTGGTGTCTTTGTATGACGTACTCAGACCCGTTTGCACGAGGGTATTTGAGACAGCACTACAACGACACATAATACAGATGCATGGTATTGGCAGGCCCCATCCATACCAGTGCTCGTTAATGTCTTAATAATGCATCTTCCGAATTGTTTTATCTTTGACTTCTCTCCTAGTGCGTGAATAATTGTCTGTAAGGCTTTTATGGCTTTCAACTAGAGTATGTGTATCCATAAATGATTGTTCCAATTCACTTGTCCATCAACTCTTTTAATTCTGGGATCCTAGTAAAATAATATAAAGGTGCGCACAAGTGCAATAAAATACTAAAATCCTATAACTACTCATGTAAAAACATAAGGTAACCATGCTGCAAAAATATACTCATCAACTTCTCCAATCTTCATTAAAATACATGAGGCGTTGAAGCAAAATAATTATAATAAAATATATAGAATCAATTTGTGAACTTATCATACTCCTATCTCTATCTCTATCTCTACTACTTATAGAGGAGCAAACAAGAATTTAGCTAAACGTACCCCCACAAATCACACATGGATAAACCAAAACCACACAATGAGGTCCACTAATCAGGCCTCGTGTGCATTTAGCAATTTACCAAGTCGGACGGATCACTTATCCCCGCATCCCGCAGGAATTTTTTCCGCACCAGCAGTCCGCCTCCGATGAAATAACTCCCAAGCAGTCGCACCATCCGGATCTCAACTGCCCCATGCCCCCACCCTTCCAAAGCAAAACATCGTTCCCCGCTGCCGCTACACCAACCTGCCACCGCCGGCCCGCGCGAGATCCTTGCCCGCTGAGACTCTTTGGTGATGCCCCCTCCGCGTACGAGCCTGCATGCCGCAAGAGCCTGCACGCGAGGTCCGCGACCTGCACGCCGTCACGCGACACCCGCGCCGGTCTGCATGATGTGGCCACCGTCGTAACATCCCCTGCAGTCGCAGGCTTCCTGCTGCTTGACATCATCGAAGACTAGATCCCATACTTCAGGTTAGACGTCCTCCTCTGCCTCAGATCCCGGAATGTTGCCGACAACACACGTTTGAAAAGCATCCAATCTTCCAGTACACTGTAGTTCTATTTCAAGAGCAAATTCAGCAAAGCAAGGTTACTAATATGTGCTAAGATATATTGATATTTTTGAGAAAACTCCTTATTTGACACTGGCTTAAAATCAGGTTCCCTATTTGATACTAGACAAAATTTTCTTCCCTATTCGACATCTAAACTTAATTTCTTTCCCCATATGACACTCCGTTCTTTCCGTTACATTCTTCCGTCAAAAAATATTGAGATGGACCAAACTACCCTATGCAAAATAAAAAAAACCAACTGCTAGTTCCTGGGACACGATCGAACTGTTCTGGTTGAGTCAATATTCGTCTTCTATTCCTCCTATCCATATCTTTCCCCATCCACCTGAACCCTAGCAATGGCGGCTGTGGAGTGCTGGCTGCGGTGGCAGCTTGAGCTGCGTGGGCATGGACCTAGGCCTGGCTGCTGGGGGCGACCCAGGCACAGCGGGACGACGACCCAAGCACGACGGACGACGACCAAGACGGAGCTGGGGAGGGCATGGACCTAGGCGTGGCTGCGGACGGTGACCCAAGCAAGACGGATGGGGGCCAAGATGGAGTTGGGGAGGGCAGCAAAGGCACGGCGGCAGAGGAAAAGATGTTGTTGTCAAGCGTGCGTCGATGATCTCATCGGGGGAATGATGCCATGGCATGGATGCGGGGCTTGGCTGCAAGATTGGGTCACGACACCTGATGCGTGGCAATGTTGATATTACTAGTAGTTGTACTTTTTTGCGATGCATTTTGTGTAAATATACTACTATATGAATTCTCTGAGATATGGCATAAAAAACAGTGGAGGTACTGCCCAGTTTTCATATTTTCGGAATTAAAATTGAAGTACATTCTCCTATCCAAATTAATGTTATTAACATGGCTAGATACGATTCGAATCTACATAAATCTAGAAACATTAATATGGATCGGAGCGAGTACTAAATTATGAGGTCTGGTCATGTTAACCATGACCAAATGGGTAAAACTACTACATGTATTGTCTAGTACAGAATTTGGTCACAGTATGCATTAGGGGTAAAAAAGTCTTTTTATGTCTCTCTTTAACACCGTTAGTGGGGAAAATGCACTAGACTGTCATACAGGGAAAGAAATTAAGATTAGATGTCAAACAGGGAAGAAAATTGTGTCTAGTGTCAAATAGGGAACCCGATTTTAAGCCGGTGTCAAATAAGCAATTTTCTCGATATTTTTTGAGCACCTTACCTACGAGCAACCTACCAGATTGCCTATCTGGTTAGCGATGATCATCGGGGTAAATAACAGGCATCTAAAAGTAGAAGAAGTCTGATCTAAAACACTCAAAAATCCCAAGTTATATGTGGTAATAACACAGGAGTAAGGCTCTATTATTCAGCAGCGTCCTTACCTTGGTATTGAGGCTGGAGAAGCAGCGGTGAAACAAAGATGTACTGGGGCCTTGCTGGTCATGATCATACCTTCCCCACTGGATGGAAGTGATTCATATGACAAGATTGTGCTTTGTGTGCGGTTTCTTTGCAAATTGCAGTGTTGGTGACGATGTGAAGTAGATTTTGCTGCAGTCATATAGACACAGTTTTGCTTACGAAGACAGATTGTTTTGATTCCTGTAGGTGTTCGATGAATTGACTCTAAGATGGCGGAGTGTTATTTTTGTTGGATGGATGTGACGTGGTAGACGGAAAAACATAGGAGGTTTTGGTGAAAGGGGCATGCCTCTCTGCACGCGGCTTCATGGTGCACCACTGGTCAGTGGTCAACACCCTGTTTTATATTTACGTACTGTCATGGATAAGTATGTGTTTGAAACAAAGATCTTAATGCCTGGACATTGTGTTTTCATTCATAATTATGCGTCCTTGCCAACTTGGTTAGTTGAATTTATGTGATTGAGTGACTTCTAAAGTTTGTTTGATTTTACTCTTGTCCAAAAAAACACTCCATTTGGATCACCATATTCGTAATGCTATGTTTTCTACCGGTACAGTCTTAACTACAGTATTTAATTCCTACAGTAGCTGTCAAACTGATCCTGTCTTTAGGAATGTGCTTATCCATGGTACAAAAAGAAAATTACTTGAAAATAAAAGATGGTGTTTTACAATTGATGCCAGAGGAGACTGCTCTTTTCTCAGATCATTAGACATGATAGATGTATTACATCATGGCTTGAGAAATCAAAATTGGAAAAAGCAGGATGGAAGATCTCACTTCAGGTTATCGAAATGGGGTATGGACAGATCGAAACATATGTTCTTTTGCATCAAACATGTATTATACAACTATTTCTCAGCTCTTCTTAAATATTCTGCTTCTTGTGGATTCATAGTGTTAATTGAGGAAAGAGACACTTTTGAACCTTCTTCGTGATGTAGTAAGATTGTTGCACTGTTTCAAGATTTTTGTAAACCTTATTTTGCAAAGGTTATGAACCAAAAAGCATGGCAGAACAAGGTAGTCTGACAGATGGTGAAATCCTATTTATACTTCTATGGTAGTCCTGTACAGTTTTGTTCTCTGGTCATAAACTATGTTGCAGGTACCGAAGCATGTGACTTGGAGACAAGAAATACCGAGTTCTCTGGTTTTTTGGTCAGTCATTTAACTCAAGCATTTAAGCAGTTATGTCGGCCCTCTTTTATCTACTTCCTGGAGTTCTCCAAAAGAAAAGGTACAACTCAAGGTAGCAAATTCTTTGTACAGTTTTCACCTTTCTTGATTTGGTCTATTCTATATTTATATTTCCCAATATTGGTTGAGAGCTTAATGAAGTTACACAGTGGAAGCACTATTATTTCTCAAGAGACTAGGACTTTTAAGACTTCCCGATGTTCTGATTAAACATATAATTGTAGAAGATATATTTTACTCTTCAGAAGTAAAGGGAAATGTCTACCATCAACTACTTAAATGGTACCCTCAAATTTTTCCATGGCTTTTGTCGTTGTTACTGCTGGTCGAGGTACTCATTCCTTCTTCGTTTGTATAGATTGATCTTGTGTTCAATTAGCAATGCACCAATCAAAACAATGTGCTTTCTTCTTAGATCTTTGATTCCCTCATGCATGTAACACACAGTAGCCGCTAGCTTTCTACTACACATGCATTTCAGTATAAAAAACACGAAGTTACATTTCACCATGCATATTTTCTTTGATGTTCACATTGATTACCATGTAGACTGATGTGGATTCATGTCCGTGCTAGACCAAATTGAAGGTAGATGATGAGGTGAATGAAGCTACGGGTATTTCAGTCATCAACATGTTGTTGCACTATTATCTCTTCTTAGTCATTCAGGTGTGCGGTCAAGTTGATGATACTTCTCCACTCAATAGGGCAAATTTTCCCGTTTGAGGACAGGCCTATCTATAGGGAAAAATTTCAGGAGGTTATAGAATTCAACTCAATTTGTCCATTGATCAAATTCTGCAAAATCAAGGAATATTTCACCTCATGATTTTGCAGCTCTTGGTAAGAAAGCTTTGTGTTTCTATGTCCTGCATCAGCACTCTTCAACTCCATGAAAAGTCAGATGGTCTTACCTATGTCTAATATCAGGTCATGTGTTTTTTCAGTCATTTGGCCATTCATCTACATCACCTGCAGTGATAAAAACAGAGCCGCATTTGAAAATTTCATTCTTTCAAATTTGTGTCGTTACATAAATGGTATTGAAAAATCAAGTGCATGAACAAAAGGAACTTGCAGGAACTTCCTTATTTGCCTCTTCGAGGTGGCATGGGTTGTATGACCTTCTTGCCATAAAAAATCCAGAGTTCCATTGAACAATTTAGTCCTCATTTCCCATCTTGACATTAGCCCAGTAGAAAAATAAGACATGTCGGGTAAATTGATTTTGTAAGAAATTCAATACTCTGTACATTGAATGATGTAAGTCTGGCAATGAAGTTACTTGATTAATCATAAGAGGAAGATCTCGAACCTCTAAATCCATGTAGTGAACATGTGGTTTACGATGGTTTCACTTGCTGGTCTCACCTAGAAAGTCCTCAAGAATGGAAGTGCAAAAGGTTCGGCATCAGAGACAATTTACTCACAGAAGCAACCATCATATAATCATAAGCACAAATGAACCTGACAGACTAATGAAAATTGAAACTAAACCTCACGACATCAGCAGTTGAATTTACTAATTCAGTTCAGCGGGAACACTAAGTTCCTTACATGCACACGATTATGTTGCCCATAATGCTTGCCCCTCGCCGTCGTCCGTCGATGATTGCTCCAGTTTATTGGCTTGTACTGCAGGAGGAAGAGGTCGACAGTATGGAGCCCTCAACGGTGGCCATGGCTTCCGATATGTTGGAGATGAGGCCCGCGCCTCCATGTCCTGTTACGTCGGCCACTAGCTCTGGGTTGTCGACGAGCATACTGAGATACAGCGCCTCAGGCTATTCGGCCACATGATTTGACAAGGAGGGGCGGACAAGAGCAAGGGTGGAGACGTGGGGCTAAAGGGAGGGGCGGCCTGCCGAGTCCTAACCGCGGTGCTGGGGATTAAGTGGAGGGCCGACCTGATGAATCGATAGAGGGGGACTGGAAGGTAGCTGAACTTGGGACCACATAGGATGGTGGGAGGTAGGTGATGCCGTGATGGCCTGATCTGGTCGCTTGACCTATAAAGAGCTATACCAAGTGGATAGCGCTGCTTTTTTCTTTTTCTATTTTGTTGAGGCATGGTTGACTTGGACCGGTTGTTTCCTAATTGTTTAGTACTACTAAGTTCTTTTTAAACACATTGTTTTGTAATTTGGTGGCGTGTCACAACTCACACCGGTAACAAAAAATTCTATCATTATCATTCGATGATTTTGAAGAATTTTTTAGAACTATTTTTATTAAATATTAAAAATTTGTATCATCGAAATTATGTAATCATGCAGGTCATCCTGCTAGATGTGGATGTTAAATTTTATGGAGTACTTCACGGGAGTTTTTATCCAATAGTCCTGAATATGTATACTCGTTATGTATCTTGATGCTTATTAGGTGGTTTATCGTTATTTGAAAAGTAACTCCGATTAATATAGTGTATACAGTATAGGCTCATATGATATATTTTAGAATAAATAGTTAATAATATTGCTTAGTTGTTGTTTTATAAGTATTTTAAGCTAATTATTGTATTTTTGTGTGAACGTTTATGTGAATAGTATGTTGCGCGTGCTCTGTTAGGTACGAGACACATTTAAGTGGCTCCATAAAAAATTGCTAAAAGATAAATACAATTCAAAATACATATTTTAATTATTAAATTATGAGACATGCGTTGCACGTACAACCTTACTAGTATATCAAATGACTTAGAAGGCTTCCACACTTAATATTAACTGTTTATATGAAGATCAATCAACAACTTGTCATAGAGCATTTAAGTTCAACTGAACGAGCTTCATGAGGTGACCTCAAACATATTTAGAACTTTGTACATTCACTTGGGATTCAAAACTAATATCTTTTGTTTCCTCTCTAATCATGGTACATGTCTATTTGTCCTTCACATATGTTTGCTTTACACTTTTATTTTGTAGTGTTATGCAAATGAGTTAGATATATTTTTCAATCTCATGAGAGGACTCAAAACAGATCAGGGAATTTTATGATAACCCCTAGGCCATTTTGGGTCCACATGTCATAGACAACACAGTGGGGTTATGATAAACATAATCACCAACTGGAGGGTTATCATCAATTGTCCCCTCATCTTGTACTCACTCTAAATTTTTGATAGTATCATTGTTTTCTCATTCTTTCTTTCTTGTTTCTTTCTTTTTTTCTTTCATTGGGCTTTTCATTTTATTCTTATAATCAAAATGGATGATATACAACATAGTATCACTTTTTTTTCAAATTTCACATCGATACTAAGGGCGTGGAATATTAAAAAATCATCATAGAGTAAAAGTATGATAGAACTCATCCTAATTTATACATCTAAAAATATAATCGCAAACTGAAATACTTCAAATATAATAAAATCTCGGAAACAAAGGATATAATTCATCCCTCCTCCAGGGGATCTAAAGTTGCAATATTATGCAAAAAGCTAAATACGCAACATGATATTGTTGTGTAATGGCGAAGCTTAGTTGGGGCCGAACTGGGACATGGGCCACCCAACTTTTCTGCTAAAACTATTTGCTCATATGCAACCAGGACACGACCCATGAGCACATTGGTGGCCTGCCCATTATGTTTCCAGTTAGCTCGACTCATCTTGGACAGAACACGCTTAAGTTTCCAATCCACTTATCCTCCACGTGGCTAAAACAAGAAGTTGACACTTGAACTAAGAAGAAGGATGTCATCCCCTTTGAGCTCCATATCTTTCTAGTACAGCCGTGGGGATGTGTGGAGCCATGTTATCGCTAGGTCTAGTGATTTAGACAGGAAAAATAAGAAGGGTCATAGGGATCAGGAGGGAATCAGTGTAGCATGAGCGACACGGGAGGCAGGAACGTCACGCTGCCGCTGTAGCCAGGAGCGGCCAGGGGATTGCCGCAACTACAGGTCCAGCCGCACCGCACAGGCACGACGTCCGGCCGGAGATCCAGCGACCAACAACGAGGATTGTTTCCTGCAATTGATAGCTACGAGGACTCTTTACAGAATTTGTTAGTCAACTTTCCAAATTTCAACGCGCGTGAACAAAAATTTGAGTAATGACTAATGCGGCGGATCTAGGATTTTACCAATGGGTATGCCGGACAAAAAAATGATGGCTATTTAGACGGTACCTATTTACCAATGCAATAAATAATTGTAAATTTGCATTTTAATACAGTATAGAAGCAATACACAACATGTAATTGAAAGACTCAATTCAAATAAGTCAAAATAACATATGATATTCTGAAATATGCATAAAATAAATTTACAGTTCTACTTGTTTAGCCTACGCTTCCTCATTGCTATGAAAGACTCGATTATATCATCTTCGTCCACGTCAGAGAACATATCTCTCTCAATGTACGTGACTAGACAATCATTCAAGAGACTATCACTCATCTTATTTCTTAACTTTGATTTCACTAAAGTCATTCTAGAAAACACCCTTTCAACAGTTGTCGTTGCCACCGGTAGAACCAATACCAATTTAAGAAGCAAATAAACCATGTCATACACTTTATGCATGTTTGTTTCAACAAGCTTAACTGAGAGGTCAACAAGACTCTCTAGGCCTAGGAAGATATCATCTCGTCTCATGTCAGCAATATAGTTATCAAGTTGCGTTTCAAGCTTTAGCAAATAATTGCCCGGGATATCATTTGGATAGAATTGAGCTAGTCTACCTGTGTATCAAAAGAAGCAAATGAGTTTAAAGGACCGAAGGCCGACATACAAGAAAATAACTCCATATTAACCTCATCGAACCAATTATCAACCTCTTGACTAATTTGATCAATCACACCAATGTATACTTCTCTTCTGAAGTGGTCATCATTTGTTTGGTTTCGGGCACGGTCATACCTTGTTGATTTTCCATAAGGCACATAATTATCATCCATGGAAGGAACTTCAACACCATGTTTGTCACAAAACAAAGTGACCCTCTCAAGAAATTGAACCCAAACATTAGACCTAAGTTGTTGTATCATGTCCTTTGCCCCATTAACAAGTGAGATTGCATTAAGAATATCTTGTTTCCTTCTTTGCAAACACTAGGATAATTCATTTGTATAAACAAGAATCACAACCATCAAGTGTGCAAAGAAAACAAACTTAAAGGACTCAAATGCTCCAAGAACATAATGTTTTCTTGTCCAATCATCCTTATATGAGGTATCATCTCCAAGCTCGGTGAGTACATCATGAATTGTGGGAAACATAACAACAATGTTGCATATAGTTTTGAAATGTGATCCCCACCGAGTGTCACCAGGCCTAGGCAAACCCATCTCTTAATTTAATCCACTTATAGTTTCAAGTTCACCACAATCAAGTTCTTTCTTGATACTCTCAAGCCTAGCATTTCTAAGCATGTCGTGACGCTTACAAGAAACTCCAACAATATTCAACAAGAGAGATACTTGATCAAAAAACTCACAAAATCAACATTTCCCTTAGCAACAGCAATAAGACCTAGCTGGAGTTGATGTGCAAAACAATATATATAATAAGCAGAAGGTGACTCTTGCATGATCAATGTTTTTAGTCCTTTAATATCTCCTTTCATGTTGCTAGCTCCATCGTAACCTTGACCACGAATTTGAGACATAGTCAAACCATGACTAGCAAGTAAAGTTTGGGTTTTTATCATTCTTGCCACTATGACCAACCACATACTCAAAAACGCCCTTTGACCGATCAAAATCTCAAAAACACCACCGCTTTGTTAGTTTGTCGATCAGTTTTGAAATTCCGTTTATACACTGTTAGATACCTGTAGAAAAGTCCATAGTACCCCTTGGCCTTTGACATGCCGAGAAAAAATTATGAGATGCTGACAATATGGCCACACCTAGCAGGCAGTTAGACAGCACGATTTCGCCCCAAATCTCCGGAAATTTCTCATCTTCTCCTGTCACTCGCAAACCCTGGACAAATTGAACTCCCCGTGTCTCTATTCCCCCGATCCGCTGATGGTTTGAGGCATCCAGTCGAGTCGACAGCCAGCAGCAGCGATGACAGCTCGCGGAAAACTGTGACGATGGTGAGCAACGGAGGTGAAGGCGGCGGCGGCTTGGAAAATCCAATGACGGCGGTGAGCCGTGGAGGTGGCGGTGGCTTGGGCACGCCAGCGACGGTTGGAGGAAGCGGAGGTGGCGCCGGCTCGGGAAATCCCGCAACAGTGGCGAGAAGCGGAGTTGGCTAATGCTCGGTCAAGCCCGCGACCGTGTTGAGCGGCAGCGACTGCTTGTCAAGCCCGCGGTGGCGTCGACCGACGGCGGTGACTTGGGCAAGTCTGTGACGGCGGCGAGCAGTGGCAGTAGCTCTAGAAGGGTGATGCTGCATGGGATTGAAATTCCCGAAGGGTATGTAAGCTATCCTCTGCTTCTTCCAATAGGGACAATAACGCTATTTCCGTCAGAGGCTTAAACGCTATTTCCAATTCTGTAGCTGCTGTTTGTACCTGCCATTGCTGCAACATGAATCATATTTATTCTGCTATGCTATAAACATTGTACATGATAATTTCCGTCACTTGGCAAGTTCTTTTTATGCTTGAAAGAATTGCATTTAGGATGTTTGGAGATCATGCCCAGGACTTAACTTACAAAGATGTGTAGCTATTGAGCATAGCAGCTTAGTTTCTTTACATTGTGTGTAGATCTGTAGATTAGCTATGTGAACTATGATATTTTGGGTAGACTAAATAAGGTGATGTGGCATATTGATGCCAATCTTTCTCATGTATTTCATTTTCTACTGACTGCTAGGATGGACCCTGCTATATCTTTTCTGTTGACTATTAGGATGGATGCATACCAAGTAGCTCTTGATGGTAGCATGAGAAGGTGCTCTGAATTTGACTATCCGCTGATTGTGGAATCATCCATGAATTTCAATGAGGTGCAACAAGCAATGTGCAACAAGTATCCCTGGGGTATAAATGATCTTGTGCTGATTAGATATTTCGATAGAGATACAAACTGTTATGTGGATGTGCAAAGAGATGATGACTTGGCTCTCATGTTTGGAAAATACCAAGGAACCAGGAGTGTAGTTGTCCAGTTATTTGCTTACTTCAAAACTTTGCTGCGTATGGTAATTGACCGTGATATAGTCCATATTATTCCTTAGTCTCCTACTCCGGTGAATGTAAGTGATAGTCAGCCTCCATCCTTTGGTGGTGCAGCTCAACAGAATCAGAGGAAAGTATCCTCTTCTAATGCTAATGACATCATAAATGATGGCTGTGATGGTGTATCATCTGATGGGGTACATTCAGAAGATGAGGATTCAGAAGATGAGGATGAGAAGATGTATCCAGATTTAGCTCGCTTTGATCATAACTATATTCCCGCTATATATGCTTCCGCTGATGATGAGGAGGACCAAGAGGACATTGACATGGGAGGGTCCATAGATGAAGAAATAGAAGCTGATGTTGACAGACCAATTGTCGAGTATGACAAAAATAATCCAAGCATGGAGGAAGGAACTGTCTTTCCTTCAGTTATTGACTGCCGAAACGCCATTGCTACCTTTGCAATAGTTAAAGAATTTGGCTATATTACAGAAAAGAGTGATCCAACCAGACTTAGAGCTCATTGTGCATTTGAAGGTTGTCGATGGAGAATCCATGCTTCATTTATGAAGAATAGCAAGCTATTTCAGGTAGTACTATGTACAATGTAATGCAGTATTTTTCTACACGCATATAGAAATATCCTAACAGTGTTTTTTACAATAAATGTCCTAATAGTGTTGTTCTGTACATGTGTAGATTAAGGTGAATCCTTGTAAACATAGATGTCCAACTGCGCTTGAGAGTGAAAAATTGCTTGCAGCCAAGAGCAGATGGGTTTGTGATGTTGTTCTTGAGTGGGTGACAAAAAATCCAGCAATTGGTGTTTCCACATTGATTGAGAAGATTCAGGATAAATATAAGATAACAGTGCCATACATGAGAGTGTCCAACGGGAGAGAGAAGGCACTTGACAAGCTTCTAGGCAAGTGGGATGAGAGCTTCCATCTGTTGTACACATTTAAGGCTGAAGTTGAGAGGTGCTTGATGACCCACAAGTATAGGGGGTGTATCGCAGTATTTTCGAGGGAAGTTAAACCCAATTTATTGATTCGACACAAGGAGAGCCAAAGAATATTTATAAGCCTTAACAACTGAGTTGTCAATTCAGCTGCAGTTTATCAGTAGCAACAGTTATGTAGTAAGAATAGCAAAGTAATAGCAGTAGTAAAGTAAAGACAGTAGTAACAAAAGCAGTAAACAGTGGGATTCGAGTGCGGTAGGCATAGGGATGGATGGACGGGCGCTGCATGGACAAGACAATTCACATAGCAATCAGAACATAAGGCAATTGCAGATAAATAAGATAAAGCATCCAAGTACTAGACAATCCTAGGCATGTGTTCCATATATAGTCATACGTGCTCGCAATGAGAACTTGCACAACATCTTTTGTCCTGCCAGCCCGTTTGCAGCGGGGCCTCTAAGGAACTACTGGCAATTAAGGTGCTCCTTTTAATAGAGTGATGTCTACGCACTTCTATTCTTGTAGACAGTTGTTGGGCCTCCAAGTGTAGAGGTTTGTAGAACAGCAGCAAGTTTTCCCTTAAGTGGATCACCCCAGGTTTATCGAACTCATGGATGAAGTGGTCAAAGGTATTCCCTCTCAAGCAGTCCTGCAATCAAGATACAAGAAGTCTCTTGTGTCCCCAACACACCCAATACACTTGTCAGGTGTATAGGTGCACTAGTTCGGCGAAGAGATAGTGAAATACAAGTGGTATGAATTATAAGTGGTAATGGTGATAGGAAATATCTTGATGGCGTAGAAAAGACTAAAGTAAAACTGAAATAAAGATAGAAGCAAGCAAACATGTAACAGATCTAGTAGCAAACAGTGTTTCAATGCTTAGAAACAAGGCCTAGGGATCATACTTTCACTAGTGAACACTCTAATATAAATATATTCTCTTCATGATACTACTCTTAAATACTCTCCGGTTGAACACTCTAATCGATGGTAGGGCTATAACAACACACCTCAAAGTAAGCCTTTCCCATCTAGAAAACCCCACACTGTCACCTTGAGTACTAGATGAGTCTAACAAACACCAGAATTTCATAAAGATATCCAACTCCAAATATAACTCATAACAAGTATTTGTAATCTCTAGCCTAAGTGCCACCATGGTGAGCACACTGTCACTTTCACACATATGGGGAGATCAGAGATTCATTAAAGCACTTGAGTAGCAGAATAGATCTATAGATTACAAGCTCATGATCTCAATATGATCATGCATAGAGAGAGAGATGAACACATAGCTACCGGTAGAACCCTTAGCCTCGAGAGAGAACTACTTCCTCCTCATCATGAGAATCAGCAATGGTGATAGAGATGGTGGTGGAGATCGATGGAGATGGGCGGTGAAGATGGTGAAGAGGCAGCGGCGGTGGCACGAAGGACTCCTTCCCCGCCGCCGGTATCATAGGGGAGCACAGCCCCTTAACACCCTTCCTTCATGGCTTCTTGGGAGCCCTTCCCCATGGAGATGGGATCTATGGGCAGGCAAAAACGTGGCTTTGGTGGCTGCAAATTCGTGGGTGGAGGTGCCTCCCACGAATTAGGTTTTGCTCCCTTTATATAGTTTTTCGGATTTCTGTCACCCCATCTTGGGCTGCAGTAAATCGGGTCTATCGGACCCGTACGGACTTGGAATCAGCTAAATTTTATTTCCAGAATGTATGTCGCGAAATTTCCAACAACTTTGCAGTTGAACAGTTTTCTGTTTGATGCCGTCTTCGAGCCGAAACGTGACCATCTTCAAAAAGAGTTCTGAGACAGATTTCTGGAAAATCCCAATTTGACTCCAACAAGGTTTCCACTTGTATTCTTGGTAATTCCTACACATCAAAGTGTAAAACAAGAACATTGTGCACTTTTGCAACTATTAGTAGGTTAGTCCAAATAAATTATATGAAAAGTACTCCAAAGTGTGGACAAAACAAAAGAAAGTAGATAAAACCAAGCATGGAATATCAAAAATTATAGATACATTTGCAATGTATCAACATCCCCAAGCTTAACTCCTGCTCGTCCTCGAGTAGGTAAGTGATAAAAAGAAAAAATAATTTTTGAGGTGACATGCACCATCATAAAATTGATCAAAGTGTTTGTAAAACATTCAAAGCTGGGATCCTAGTACTTCAATCATAACATGAAAGACAAAATTCTACAATTAGACAAAGAAACTACGTTGCCACATGAAAAGGCACAAACAAAAGATTGATCAATAACAATACTTTGCAAGACGTTTGTTTGTTTCACATAAAGAAAACATAGCATAGTATTATTCAGCTTGTCCCTCATAGAGTAGCAAATATAAATGCATAGGACACCTTCAAAGTTCATAAGAGTGACTAGATACAATAGTTTAAAACAAGCAATAACAAAGTATGCATCAATCAACTAGTCTTGGGACAATGCACATAGAACTAAGAATGTCCACTATGCTCTCAAAGTAGGTGCATAAAGATAGAAGGTGGAGACTTAATGTAATGGTGGAAGAAAGGCCTTTGTAAAAGGAAGTAGGGATTGAAGTCTCATAAAGAGCTTCCAAAAATTATGGTATTTATAGCTTTCAGCTCTCATTTCCCCAATCATAAGCATCTTTAAGTGATTAAGGTTAAAGTGAACAAACTATGGTGTACAGGCTTGACGAAGTATAAGTCAGAAATCTCATGTCCCTTGTATATGAGGGTTGCTCCTCATGCTACTCAAGTTTAGTCACCGGTAAGTTCTTGTCATCGTAAGTACATGTGTATTATTGAGAACCGTCAACGGGGTACCCCTTGCCCGATGATACAGAAGAATCCCCATATAAAAATGACAAGCCAAGTAGACAACGAGCATCTCAGCATTCTTCTTATTTACCATGGGAATATGGTGTTTTTTTCTCTCTTTCCTAATTTCATAGTATCTCTTTTTTTCTTTTCTTTTTTTTCAAAATATAGGACTCTTTTTTTATAAGAAGAATGCTTCATAGACAGCTCATTATGGTTACGCTGCAGGTTTCCACCATGTCAGCATGGATTAGACCAGCGGCCCAGGCGTTTCTCTAACACATATACATAACTCCATAGACTTACAAGCTCCCCTTTCATTTCACACCGACGACATCCATATACAAAAGAGCATGATATCAACTAGGTACAAGTACCAAGTGCAATGTTGAAAGCGTTCCCCATGAAAGCATGGTTCTGATAATTCTCAACAAATAAGTGCAAGCATATACAACATAGAAGACACAATGGTTCAAGTTTATGAAGGGTAAGTAAAGTAAAGTGTGCCATCAAGTTCGTGAGAGCTTTAATCACTAGTTTTCTCATAACAAGTTTAATTTGGAAGATAAACAAAAACATGAATATACTTGGAATAGGGTATGCTAATGGTAGGTATGGCGGACTCTTTGGAATAACTTGGTTTAGAGAGTTGGATGCATGAGTGGAACTCATACTTGGTTGTGGAGGCTAGCAAAAGACTGGAAGCGACAAACTAAGAGATCAATAATGGCCATAATCATGCAGAGCGACAAAACATCATTGATCAAAGCATAAAGTGATACTAAAAGTTGAAAACTAAAGGATCATAAAGGCTATGGTGACTTGAGATAGTCATAACATGGTGTGAGCATGCGCCAAGTCAACCCAAATAAAGCATCAAAGGAGAATACCACTATACTATGCTTTAATATGCTAAAACAACGCATGATTCATCCAAGGCACATTAAGCAATCTCAATTTTTTATAACAAGTCATGCTACAGCAAGGAATACTAAGCATAAAGCCAAAACAATATCAAGCATGGCATGACAAAGCATAGGCCACAGTCAAAAACAAGCTCTTTTTACCACATAAGTATGAACTTTCCTACTCTTTTTCAAACCAAACCAAACTATTTGAAAACCCAGGCATGAAATAGGGGGTCCAACCAATTTATTTAGCAAACTAAGCAAACCAAGCAAACGAAAACCAAAACAAAAACCAAAAAGAAGACGCTCCAAGAACAACACAACTGTGCATAAAACAATAAAATGAAGTGTTTGGAAGAAACCTAGGATTTTTATTGATAAAGAAGGGGATGCCTTGGGCATCCCCAAGCTTTGACGCTTGTACTTCTTGGATATTTCTTGGGGTGACACGGGGTGGCATCCCCAAGCTTGAGCTTTAGTCCATCCTTTATCTCATTACTCATTCCTTCCATACACCTGAAATTTTTTCTTTCATACAAAACTTCACACAATCTTTATTAGCAACATTAGTGCATTCAAGATAAATAAGTCTTAAGGTTCTGTTCTAACACCAAATAAACTTCATTTAGAACACTAGATACTGTAGCACTTCCCTCAGAAAGCTCAATTCCCCAAAAGAACTCAAGAAGGAACCAACAAGAAGCAAATGCAGAAAATGGCAGAAATCTGTCAAAACAGACCAGCAGGTAAAGACGAATTTTTTCGAAGACCTTCTATTACTCAAATCAAAAAGTGTTGAACTAACGAAAGTTAGATAACAACCTGGGAAAGAAGCACAAAAATGCACGCCTCAAAAGGACGTTCAGAGATTTTACAAGATTTTTTAAGGTGAAGCACAGAAATCTGTTTCGGGACAGCAACTTTCCCAATCATTAGTTCTCTCTCATTAGAGGTTACTCTTGGCATAAAAAGCAAATAAAAAGGATAAGGAGAGGTTATTACAGAGGTAATAACTTCTAAGACTCATCTAAAACTTTTGGGTTATCTCCCAATAAGTACTTTTCTTTAACGCCTTTAAGTTAGGCATGATAGTTTGAGAAGATGCTCACATAAGAAAATATGAATTGAAGTAAAACAGAGCATCAAGAAGCAAATTCAAAACACATTTAAGTCTAACCCACTTCCTATGCTTAGGAATCTTGTAAAGAAACAAGTCATGAAAGCACAAAGCAACAAGCATAGGAAAGCAAAACAAGTGCAACTTCAAAATTTTCAACATAAAGAGGGGAAACTTAATATTATTGAGATGCATAAAACCATGTTTCCCTATCTCATAATAACTTTCAGTAGCATCATGAATAAAAGTAAAAATATAACTATCACAAAAAACATTCTTATCATGAGCCACATGCATATAATCATTATTACTCTTCACATAAGCATAGTCATTCTTATTAATTGTAGTGGGAGCAAATTCAACAAAATAGCTATCATTATTATTCTCATCACCATAATCATCAAATATAGGAGGCATATTGTAATCATAATCAATTTTCTCCTCAATAGTAGGTGGATTGAGAATATCCTATTCATCATTGTAATCATCATATATTGGAGGCATAGTATCATCAAAGTAAATTTTCTCCTCCATGCTTGGGGGACTAAAAAGATCATTCTCATCAAAACTAGCTTCCCCAAGCTTAGACCTTTCCATAGCATTAGCAATAATGGTGTCCAAAGAATTCATACTAACAACATTGCTATTATCATGCAAATAAAGTTCCATAGGTTTTTTAATTTTCTCTTCAAACACTTCATGTCCTAACTCAAGATAAATACTATAAAGCTCTCTAATTTTTTTTCCATTAAGCCTAACTAGTGAAAACAAGAAACAAAAATACAAAATTGCCGAATCTAAAGGAAATAACTTCGAGTACTCACACCAGAAAATAGGCGTTTGCCGTGGGAGGTTCTTCTTCTTTAATCCTCCGGTGTGAATACCTTTTACCTTACCTCCCCGGCAGCGGCGCCAGAAAATAGCTTGATGTCTACGCACTTCTATTCTTGTAGACAGTTGTTGGGCCTCCAAGTGCAGAGGTTTGTAGAAAAGCAGCAAGTTTTCCCTTAAGTGGATCACCCAAGGTTTATCGAACTTAGGGAGGAAGTGGTCAAAGGTATTCCCTCTCAAGCAACCCTGCAATCAAGATACAAGAAGTCTCTTGTGTCCCCAACACACCCAATACACTTGTCAGGTGTATAGGTGAACTAGTTCGGCGAAGAGATAGTGAAATACAAGTGGTATGGATAATTATAAGTGGTAATGGTGATAGGAAATAACTTGATGGCGTGGAAAAGACTAAAGTAAAACTGAAATAAAGATGGAAGCAAGCAAACATGTAACAGATCTAGTAGCAAACGGTGTTTCAATGCTTAGAAACAAGGCCTAGGGATCATACTTTCACTAGTGAATACTCTAATATAAATATATTCTCTTCATGATACTACTCTTAACTACTCTCTGGTTGAACACTCTAATCGATGGTAGGGCTATAACAACACACCTCAAAGTAAGCCTTTCCCATCTAAAAAACCCCCACACTGTCACCTTGAGTACTAGATGAGTCCAACAAACACCACAATTTCATAAAGACATCCAACTCCAAATATAACTCATAACAAGTATTTGTAATCTCTAGGCTAAGTGCCACCATGGTGAGCACGCTATCACTTTCACACACATGGGGAGAGCAGAGATTTATTAAAGCACTTGAGTAGCAGAATAGATCTATAGATTACACAAGCTCATGATCTCAATATGATCATGCATAGAGAGAGAGATGAACACATAGCTACCGGTAGAACCCTTAGCCTCGAGAGAGAACTACTCCCTCCTCATCATAGGAATCAGCAATGGTGATAGAGATGGTGGTGGAAATCGATGGAGATGGCGGTGAAGATGGTGAAGAGGCAGCGGCGGTGGCACGGAGGACTCCTTTGACGCCACCGGTATCATAGGGGAGCACCGCCCCTTAGCACCCTTCCTTCATGCCTTCTTGGGAGCCCTTCCCCATGGAGATGGGATCTATGGGGGAGGCAAAAACGTGGCTTTGGTGGCTGCAAATTCGTGGGTGGAGGTGCCTCCCACGAATTAGGTTTTGCTCCCTTTATATAGTTTTTCGGATTTCCGTCACCCTATCTTGGGCTGCAGTAAATCGGGTCTATCGGGCCTGTCCGGACTCGGAATAAGCTAAATTTTATATCCAGAACGTTTATCGCAAAATTTCCAACAACTTTGTAGTTGAACAGTTTTCCATTTGATGCCGTCTTCGAGCACAAATGTGACCATCTTCAAAAATAGTTCTGAGACAGATTTCTGGAAAATCTCAATTTGACTCCAACAAGGTTTCCACTTGTATTCTTGGTAATTCCTACACATCAAAGTGTAAAACAAAAACATTGTGCACTTTTGCAACTATTACTAGGTTAGTCCAAATAAATCATATGAAAAGTACTCTAAAGTGTGGACAAAACAGAAGAAAGTAGATAAATCAAGCATGGAAGATAAAAAATTATAGATACATTTGCAATGTATCATAGAGCACCGGAGCAAAGCATTAACACTTCGTGAACACATGTGATCCTCACATCAAAGCCATTCCCTTCCGGTTATCCCGATTTTTGTCACTTCGGGGCCATAGGTTCCGGACAACAACGTGTTTATACAACTTGCAGATAAGACCAAGAATAATACTATCATAATGAATCAATAACATGTTCAGATCTGAAATCATGGCACTCGGGCCGTAGTGACAAGCATTAAGCATAACAAGTCGCAACAAAGTCATAAAGCACTAATAAAAGATATTAGGCACCATGCCCTAACAATCTGATGCCATTACATGAATGATCACATCCAATCCCTACCATCCCCATAGCCTACAGCGGGGATTACTCACTCATAGATGGGGGAAACATGGATGGTCGATGGAGAAGCGATGGTGATGATGATGGTGATGATCTCCTCTAGTTCCCCGTCCCGGCAGGGTGCCAGAACGGAGTTTCTGGAGCTGTTTCATGGAATCTGGTGGTGGCGGCGGAGCGGAACTCCTTTTGGAAAAACGTCGAACCCTCCGAAGTTTTTAGGTCAGAAGGCTCCTTATAGGCGAAGAGAGAGGCCGAGGGGTGCCTGGGGGGCCCACACCACCCCCTGGCGCGGCCTAGCCTGGCCCGCACCACCAGATGGTGTGGCCACCCCCTGGCTCTTCTCCGTCTCGTATTCTGGCTCCTGGAGTCTTCGGGTGAAATAGGATTTTTGGCATATTTTCCGGGATTTTTCCTGATAGTTGGTTTTCTGCACAAAAAGTAGACACCAAGGCAATTCTGCTAAAAACAGCGTCAGTCCGCATTAGTTGCATCCAAATCACACAAGTATAGAGGAAAAACAATAGCAAAAGTATTCGAAAAAGTATATACGTTTTGGACGTATCAACTCCCCCCAAGCTTAGCTTATTGCTTGTCCTCAAGCAATTCAGTTGAAAACTGAGTGCGATAAAAGAACTTTCACGAACACATTTGCTTCATATGATGTAAATATTTTCAGCAATGTGATCAACTACTTGGACAATTCATAATAAAGAGTATGCAACCAAGTCTACTTAATAGTCTTTGCAAGCTATGAAGAGATTCCAACTCAAGAATAATAAGTAGCATGAAGCACAAACATAAGCAACATTGAATGCTCATAAAAAGGTAAGATAGAGTGGTATCTCGCTTGCCTTTGATTATGAATGCCAAGGCACCTCTGAAGTTCAAGTGATGACTAGAAGTAAAGATATCAAGAATACAAGCATCAAAGTCATAACACAAATAATCAAGTAATGAAACAAACATAAAGAATGACAACTATGCTCTCAAGAAGGTGCTCAAAGAATATGTGGAGACTCAACAAGTAGAAGAAAAAGGTTTTGAATAATTTTGAAAAGCTTCCAAATGATGAAAGTATGGTATTCATTAGCTTTGAGCTCTCATTTCCCCTATCATAAGCATCTTTAATGTGGTTAAGGTGAAAGTGAGGTCCAATCTGAGTTATATGCTTGACAGACTATAAACTAAAAATCCCAAGTCCCTTGAGTACGAGGGCCGCTCCTCATGCTACTCAACTTTAGTTACCGGTAAGTTATTGTCATCGTAAGTATGTGCATATCATTGAGAACCGCCAACGGGGTACCCCTTGCTCGATGATACGGAAGAATCCCCATATCAAAATGACAAGGCAAGCAGACAATGAGTATCTCAGTAATCTTCTTATTTACCATGGGAAAATGGTGCTTTTTTTCTCTTTCCTCTTTTCATAAAACTCCTTTTTTTCTTTTTCTCAATAGCTATCTCTCTTTTTTTTATAAGAAGAATGCTTCATATATATCATTATGGTTACGCTACAGGTTTCCACCATGTCAGCATGGATTAGACCAGCGGCCCAGGCGTTTCTCTAACACACATACATAACTCCATGGACTTACAAGCTCCCCTTTTATTTCACACGGACGACATCCGCAAACAAAAGAGCAAGGTATCAACTAGGTATATATTTACAAGTGTTGAAAGCGTTCCCTGTGACAGCACGGTTCTGATAATCCCCAGCTTATAATTTGCAAGCATATAACTTTCATGGAGAGTTCACAATGGTTCAGGTTTATTAAGTGCAGGAAATAAAGTGTGCCATCAAGTTCGTAAGAGCTTTACTAACTAATTTTCCCATAACAAGCAAACATTTTATTCGGAAGAAAACAAGGCATATTGAATATGCACGGGAGTAGCAAATGATGCTAATAGGTAGGTATGGTGGACACTTTGGAAATATTTGGTTTAGGGAGTTGGAAACTGATGACCCACAAGTATAGGGGGTGTATCGCAGTATTTTCGAGGGAAGTTAAACCCAATTTATTGATTCGACACAAGGGGAGCCAAAGAATATTTATAAGCCTTAACAACTGATTTGTCAATTCAGCTGCACCTGGAAACAATCTTGCTCACAACAGTTTATCAGTAGCAATAGCTTTGTAGTAGGAATAGTAAAGTAACAGTAGTAGCAAACACTACAACAGATCCTAGAATCAGTGACGAATTGCCTGGTGACAAAATTCAGAACCATCACCGAAAGTAACCATAGGTGACGAATTAGTTTTGGGCGTCACGTATGCTTGATAATGCGTGACGGTCGCGTTTCGCGTCACGGCAAACCGTCACCGATAATCCGCACGACGGATTTTAGAGCGTCGTAGATTAAGCCGTCACCGATTATTCGTGGGACCGAGTTAGCAATTGTGTTAAAAAGATAAAAGGGCAAAGATGGGTTTCGAACCGAGGACCTAGTACAAAGTAAAACGGTACGTTACCGCTGGGCTACCGTTCAGGTATGTTGCCTATGAGCTGTATCATAGGCTCATTACCGCAAGGGACGGGCTAGACCGGGGGACTCGCAAGGCTGCAATTAATGCAGAGAAAAGGCGGCAGCAGCTAAGGCCGAGGCGGCAAAAGCTGCGGCCGAGGCGACCGCTGCTGCAGACCAGAGTGATGCAGATGACGAGCAGGATGATGCAACGCAGCAGGCTGAAAGGGAACAGGCGACGACGATCTGGGAAGAGCAGCAGGAGGTCTGGGGAGCGGAAGAGGCGGATGGAGAGGTGGTGCATGTCGCCAAACGCAAACGTGAAGCGGGCGAAGATGACCAGGACGGCGAGCAGAACGGCACCACTGGCTAGGGCAACACCACCACCGCTGGCTGGGGCGACACCACCACCACTGCCTGGGGCGACACAGCCACCGACCCCACCGCCTCCAACGCCACCGGCTAGAATTGAAGCACGTTACTAGACTATAGCCAGTTATATTCGTGATGTTGTATGTTGTTTATGTAGTACAAATCGTGGTACTTTGTTGTTGTTTACTTTCTAAGTTGAACTACTTTAGTATGCTTGTTTCTTAAAGTCCCGTTAGCTAGCAAACATATCTATGTAATGTTATATGTGTGTTTAGTTGTGTTTGTGCACTGGCTATACTAGTTCAAAGGAATATGATTGTCAACAGATATAAACTTGCCTTGATGAAAGTCTAGAATTGTAAACGCAAGCGTTACAAAGTTATTTTAAGCTAGTGTTATTGGACCCACATTTGTCATCAGGATCAACTTTTGCCCAATCTCAGTCAAACTGAAACCACATATGCCATTAGGTCCCACATGCACCATCGCTAGTGTAAGTGGGCCCACATGTGTCATCGGGGTCAACTTAAGCCCAATCTTAGTCAAATTGGACCCACAGATGCCATAGGATCCCACATGCACCGCTGCTAGCTATGTGGGCCCACATGTGTCATCAGGGTCAGCTTAAGCCCAATCTTAGTCAAACTGGACCCACATATGCCATAGGGTCCCACATGCACCAATGTTAGCTAAGTGGACCCACATGTGTCCTCAGGGTCAACTTTTGCGGCGATATGAGTCAACATAGAACCCACAGATGCCATTGGGCCCACATGCACCAATGCTAGTGTATGTGGACCCACGTGTGTCATCAGGGTCAACTTAAGCCCAATCTTAGTCAAACTGGGCCCACGTGTGTCATCAGGGTCAACTTAAGCCCAATCTTAGTCAAACTGGACCCACAGATGCCATAGGGTCCCACATGCACCGCTGCTAGCTATGTGGGCCCACATGTGTCATCGGGGTCAACTTAAGCCTAATCTTAGTCAAATTGGACCCACAGATGCCATAGGGTCCCACATGCACTGCTGCTAGCTATGTGGGCTAACATGTGTCATCAGGGTCAAATTAAGCCCAATCTTAGTCAAATTGGACCCACAGATGCCATAGGGTCCCACATGCACCGATGCTAGCTATGTGGGCCCACATGTGTCATCAGGGTCAGCTTAAGCCCAATCTTAGTCAAACTAGACCCACATATGCCATAGGGTCCCACATGCACCAATGTTAGCTAAGTGGACCCACATGTGTCATCGGGTCAACTTTTGCGGCGATATGAGTCAACATAGAATCCACAGATGCCATTGGGCCCACATGCACCAATGCTAGTGTATGTGGACCCACGTGTGTCATCAGGGTCAACTTAAGCCCAACCTTAGTCAAACTGGGCCCATGTGTGTCATCAGGGTCAACTTAAGCCCAATCTTAGTCAAACTGGACCCACAGATGCCATAGGGTCCTACATGCACCGCTGCTAGTTATGTGGGCCCACATGTGTCATCAGGATCAACTTAAGCCCAATCTTAGTCAAACTGGACCCACAGATGCCATAGGGTCCCACATGCACCGCTGCTAGCTATGTGGGCCAACATGTGTCATCAGGGTCAAATTAAGCCCAATCTTAGTCAAATTGGACCCACAGATGCCATAGAGTCCCACATGCACCGCTACTAGCTATGTGGGCCCACATGTGTCATCAGGGTCAGCTTAAGCCCAATCTTAGTCAAACTAGACCCACAGATGCCATAGGGTCCCACATGCACCAATGTTAGCTAAGTGGACCCACATGTGTCATCAGGGTCAACTTTTGCGGCGATATGAGTCAACATAGAACCCACAGATGCCATTGGGCCAACATGCACCAATGCTAGTGTATGTGAACCCACGTGTGTCATCAGGGTCAACTTAAGCACAATTTCAGTCAAACTTTTGCCCAAACTCACTCAGACTATAACCACAGATGCCATCGGTACTTGCATGCACCGATGCTAGTGTAACTGGACCCACATGTGTCATCAGGGTCAAATTTTTCCCAAACTCAGCCAAACAGGAACCACAGATGCCATTGGGTCCCACATGCACCAATGCTAGTATAAGTGGCTCTGTTTCAAATTTTACTATGTAATATGCACTATGCACCGTCAAACCTGTTATAAGTGAGTTGATCAGAGCATTGATCTGTAAAACAGTCAAATATTTGTAAATTATTGATATATATACCAATATGTACTGCTCTTTTTTAAAAAAAAAATCATTATTTAGCAAATCCGCTAAATGGGCATAGCGTGCTATAGCTTTTGATAGCTTTTAAAATCGGCGCCGCTAAATCAAATAGCCCGCTATTTTAAATATTGATAAGTGGGTCCCGCATGCACCAATGTTAGTACAAGTGGGTCCAACATGCACCAATGTTAGTACAAATAATAGTTTACCTAATTGGGGAAAAAATCTATCCCTGCAGATATCCGCCCCTTCTTGTACTTTCCCCAAACTGCTCCTCTCCATCCGTATCTCCGCATCGCCACCGCATCTCCGCACCGCCGTGGCCGTCCGCATCGCCTTCGTCAGGATCGTCCAGCCACCGACGACCGTATTTCTGCAACCCCGCCACCGCGCTTCTCCACAGCCACGCCACAGCGCATCTCCGCAACGCATCCGCCGCCCGTAACGACGTGCACGTCCGCATCGACTCCGACCACACCACCGCGACGCCGGCCCATCGGCGTTGACCGCATCTCCGCAACCTTGCTCCGCGCTAAAGGTGAGCCCAATCATGTTGGATTTACTTGTGCTGCCCACTGAAATCATGTCTGCATTGTTTGTCCAGTAGGGTTTTCCACGAGCTATGTGTTGAAGCTAGATTTCCCATGAAAATACGGTAGTGTACCTACTGGAATAATTCCTGCACATTACAATCCCATGAATCAAACACTACTGGAAGGAAACATTGCATAAGGTCTGAACTCTACAATGCATGTGTAGGAAAATATATTAGGGCTCGTTTGGCTCCTATGCATTCATTTCATTTGGTTGAAATGAGAACCCCATGTCACTTCATTTGGATGGAATTTAAATTCCTTAATGAATTTTTATGTTTGGCTGCCACCTGGAATTCTGAAATGAAATGATTTACAGCTTCTGTTTGGCTGCCATTTTAAGCCAATTGTGAAATCAACAACACATTTGGCTTCAAAATTCAATTACATAATGTAAATAAAATATGATATTTTCAAAATAAAAATCAACTACAACATGAATAAAGATCAATGTATCCACAGATACACTTGTCTGCTCATTATATCAACACAGCTTGATCAATGATGTTGTCATTGTTAGCGTTCTCGTCCGCCATTCCCGCACGGCTTTCAGCTGCAGTCCTAGCCCCCGCTCAGTAGCTCGATCCCTTGAGTAAAGTGTGCTAATTATATCTCAATACTTGATAACCTTGTACTTATAGGAAGTTGCATCGTTGTGTGCCTGCAAATAAGAGAAACTAGAACATGTTAGAACATGTGCCACTTCTTGAAAATCTTAGCCAAGGGTGAGCAACAGATAACACTTGTGAATAAATGTTTTCCTAATAGGTAGGAATACACTATAGCTATAACTTAGCACATCAGGCATGAAAAAGTAAATCTAATGTACCATACTGGCAAGCCAAAATAGGAGTCTGGAGCTTTCCTATGCTATGACTAGTGCTTGTAGCATTGAAATAACTTGCAAGTATTTGCAGAAACAATATTTGTATTGTTGTGATGAAATACGTTGCTGTGACGCTGGAATACCTATAATGTGTTTCCTACACTTTTACCATTTGTTAATGTGTGCTAAATTTGTATGCGCAGCCCATTCTTTAACATGGCAGGAGCATCTTCGAAGAAGCGTGATCTCGGAGCCGTCATCGCCCAAAGATGCTGGCTTACTGAGAGTGAGCAAGAGCATCTGCTAGAACTTCAATAGAACATGGGCAAAATTGTCGGGTTGCCATTCGTAACCCGCTTGACCAAAACGAATCTTAAGCTGTACCACATGGTACATTCATATAACTTTCTTTTAATTCTTTTTTGTTGCCATGCGTGTATGCAATTTGTCTATGTGGTTTATGACATCGACTTACTAACTTATATATCTTGTTTTGTATTGATTAGAAATTGCCTAAGAAGGTTGTTAATGCTCTACAAATCTGTGAGGGAGGCTCAACTGGAGTGTATCTTCCTAAAGAGGAGATCACCCCCATCGACTTCAAGATAGAAAAGGATGATCGCCTCTTCTTCGATCCAGATGGGTGGAAGTGTTTCGTACAGAGCACAGATCTAGAAGAGGGACAAGCTGTTCTCATATACTCGAAGAAAGCGCATTCAGAAGGGTGGCGTAACCGAGAGGGTTTCGTCTTCATATTGAGAATAATAAATGATTTGTCGCCTATGCCGGTGTCCATGCTCAGGGGTGCCAAGGCGACGGCGGGCAGGGGACGTGAAGGACAGACGCGTACGCCGGCAACACGGGTTGTCAAGAAGAGGCGCCGTCGTACGGGCAGGGGCAGCGGCAAGGGCAGGGCCACTTCTCTATCGCCATCGCCATCGCCATCGCCGTCGCCGTCACCGTCTCCACCACCCCATCTGTCGTTGTATCCGAACCCTGACTTTATGTTCATCCGCATCCTTCACGAGGACAAGTGGGACAAGCTCTCCCTCTGCCATGCTTTCAAAGATTACATCAGCGGCGACCAGCCCAACACTGTGCGCGTCCGAGAGCGTAACAGCAGGCTGATCTTCGATGTGGAGATGTATTTCGATCATCGAGACAGCCGCTTGTACCTCCGCAGGGGCTGGCCCAAGTTCGTCAAGTGCTACACTATTTCGCTAGGCAACATCCTGGTGTTTGACTACTATGCTGGCAACAGGGAGCTGGTCATCACAATCTACGGTGGTAGGCTGTCCCGCCGGGAGTACGCCACCAGCAGCGACGATGATGGCAGTGGCGGTGACAGGGACACGTAGACCATGCCCGTCAAGGAGAAGGAGATGTCAGAGGGCTAGTACGGACGTCCAGACCATGTCCTGACCCTATCAGATTTCCATGTCTGCCTCTTCCTAGACTAGGAAGAGGATCTAGGATTAAACTTACCCTGATGCACTCTGTTTAAGTTTTCTGATACACTATGCTTAAGTCTAATATGTAAGACTAAAAATGCTTTTCTACCCTGTTGCATGTGCATAAGGGTGTGACCAAGCAGATCCGCCCCTGTTCCTAGTTGCAAAACTATTTGCTAAGTTTCTGGGTGTAAAGTCTAATGAGATCACCTACCTTTTGGTGGATGTTAGAAAATTTTGCTGGCTACATATCTAATATGTGAAATAATTATGCTCTTCTGTTTGTTTTTCGAATCAATGAGGTTTACTTGTTTAAGTGATATTGTGCTTCAGCTTTCAAGTTGGTGTTGTGGAATGAAGGAAACTAATGGTATTGTTTGCTCAGTAATCCAACTGTTGTACGTGAATGAACATATTTTGTTTTCCTTTTCATATATAAACAAATGACTTATTCAAATAATTTAATATGGTTCATAGCCAAATAAATTTATAGTACAATGAATTAGAGATAATCCCGGCTTGTAAACCATATTACAAATTCCGCACGGGAGGTCTAAGTAGTGGCAAAACCTAAGACGTTGCATGTGTTAGGATTTATTTAATTACAATATGTAATTAGAGATAATCCCCGCTTGTAAACCTCCTGTTCCGTTCCCTCTGTTTTTCCCAATCAAATTTACAATGAATGGTTTTCGTTCCCTCCACTTGTGTACCGAAAAATTTCGTTCCCACCTCTTTTGTTTTCCACCCGCCCGCCCATTTTGGCGCTAGCAATTTGCCGCCCCCACGACACTTTAAAAACGGCATGCCCCCACCTCCCGCATACCCATCCCCTAATTCCGTTCCTTGTTCACCGCCCACCTAGAACCCCATCGCCACTTTCCTCGACCCCAGATCCTTCAAGCAAGGTGTTGGTTGCCGGCGGATTTCCCCTCTGCGACGGGCGACATGTCCGACAGTCTTCGAAGCGGCACACCACGCCGGAATGTGCTACCACCGACACCGAAGCAAAAGCGTAAACGCCCAGGTCATTTTTTTGCGGCCCTAGGTCTATGCCTCTTTCTAGATCAGTGAAGCATGAGTTCTAGTAGATCAACATGTGTAGATCGTTGTTCAAGATGCTGCAGCTTATGTGCAAGATCTAGGTTTTAGATCATAGACATGGTTCGAGATGCCTAGCACGTGTTGAATGTGACACCCTATGATCCGAATCCTTCGACAATGTGCTTGTCTTGGGTTTTAATTTCATAGATCATGGTTCTAGATGCCATGAATGTGTTGAGCATGACACCCTATGATCCGATCTTATAACTATGTGTTAGATTTAGGTTTCTGTTCCTACATAATGGTTCAGGTAATAGGGCACAACTTGTTGGATAAACCCTGCTGCTTGGCGTCTTAACTGACGCAACTGAACAACTTGATACCTAATACACTGAACCTAACACTGAACTGAACTTGTTGACAGTAGGGTTTAGACAGTTAACTGACTGACGATACGAGATTTGGAGGAAATAGAATAATGTTTTGTGAGCATGTTAATTTTACAGTATGGATCACATAATTTTTGCTTTAATGATCTTGTCTACTCTGTTTGTACTAATGAGCATGATCATGACTTGCCTTTGCTTGATTGTTTTCAGTTACTCAAGTCAAAACAACAGTCGAATATGAAAATGTTAGGAAACAAGTGATGGATGAGAACGTGTCTCGTATGTTTAAAGCACTGAAGCGGAATGCTATTGAACATGGCAAGCAATGTTGGATTTCATGGCGATGGCGCGTGAAATTGTGTTTGGTACTGCTAAGAAACCGGTGGCAGTGACAACACGGAAAGAGGCACAGCCGCAGGAGAAGGATATCGCCGAGGACCCTAATTATGAACCTGATCCTGCTGACGAGCCCACTGATGATGATGTGTTTGTTCTGGATGAAGAGGACCATGATGTTGTTAAATCTTCCTCTAAGGTGAAGAAATGCAGCATTCTCGTGCCTTCACATGTAGGATATGTACAGATTGCTTTAATATTTATGGCTTGATCTATTAAAATGCAGGTGACGGAAGGTTCTACAAAAGAAAAGAACCAGAAGCGCTCAAAAACCTTTGTGCCTCCAAATGTTGTAACAAGGTTAGCAGCAAATGCAGAGACTCAAGATGATGGTGAAATAGAGACCCCTACCCAGAAAGCAGGGGAAGGGGGGTACTAATGGAAATGAATCCTCGCCCATGCTAGTTCAAACCTCTAGAGGCAGCAACTCACCTGGGGAGAATGTACTTGTCCGCAGCGAACGGGAAGGTATTGACAGCACGTCTTACAATTTATTCACTGGTTTAGTTGCAAAATTTTCAATTGAAGTCTTGACTCTCGTTTTGTCACTGGTTTCAGTTGAAATTGTAGACACGGGTGCTCTAAAGGAAAAGCGTAATGTACGCAAACCTACTATGGGGAATGGGGTACACGAGTGGTCTAGAAGGAATGGAGGGGCTAAGATGTAGATCAACTTCACTCCTGGCATGAGGAGACCCACTGATCCTGTGCAAGCAGCAAAACTGAGTTTAGAGTGTGGCATTCACATACGCAACAAGATGCCACTGGCAACCCACTAGAAGCAGTATGGTGACAAGGAAGGTCGTCTGAAAGATACTATTCCGGAAACCATTAAGTCTGTAACTATAAGTCTGTTAAGCTCTTATTCATTTTCCATATAACATGTCTCATTGGTGGATGATTTTTTAACAATTCTGTCATTCGATGCTGATATGAATTTGTGTTCCATGTTATCTGCAGGGAAACTTTGCAATGGACAGCAGTGGTGACCTTGGCAAAGACATTTGCACCGACATTTTACAGAAAGGTATTCGCCAACAACGTTGGAGGCTGAAAAAGGTCTATTGGAAAGAAGTTAAAGATCTAACCCGCGAGCAAGCTTTATTGTTGAAACCAAAAGAGGTAGACGAGGAAAGCTGGGCAGAGCTTCTTGATATATGGCATGATGAGCACTACAAGGTACACGATTCCTGTTGTTTCAGCTACATCTATCGCAGACATACTAATGTACTGTGGAATACTAAATTCATGCATCTGTACATAGGCAATCTGCAAGAGTAACAAGAAGAACAGAGATGCTGTGACGAAGAAACACACCACTGGCTCAAGAAGCTTTGTTGCACATTACCATGCACTTGTGAGTATTCGAACTCTTCAGATGCAACACCTAATTCTTTTTGTGAACATGTCATACACACTTATAATTCATCGTGTCATAATTCTTGTAGAAATCTCAGAAGACCGAGGACGTTGATACCTCCCTGATTGCTTTCTTTAAAGCAAGCCACACTAACAAGGATGGTATGATGTCCCAGAAATCAGCAGAAGCTTATGTAAGTAAATTATTCTATGTGCTACGCATTTCTCATTAGTTTTTCTAATTATTTGATTTCTTCTAACTCTGGACTTGCTATTTTTTATCCTATTGTAGACTGAGATGGTGCTTCAGAAAATGGGACCACACCCAGAAGATTGGATTCCCAAAACTGATCTGGAGATTGTTGAAGAAGTCCTGAGAGACCAGAACAATTCAAGATCAATTACTTTCCTTTCCAGCATCAGAGTTTCATCTGCTTCCAAGAGGTCTAGCATCTCAGCTGGGCGCACCCGTGATTTAGAAGAAAAGTTATCAAGTCAGGAGCAAGATTCGTTGAATGCAGCTGAAAGGGTTCAACGCGAGATGGAGGAACGGATGCAAGAGCAGGAAAGGAGATTTGAAGAGATGAGAAAGAAGCAGGATGATGAACTTGAAGCAGTGAAAAAGTCCAGCGAAGCGAATCGTCTGGCATTTGAGAAGAGGCAGAAGGACATGGATGGCATGCTTAGTTACCTGTTGAGGATGTCGCAGAACTCCCAGTCCCAGTCCCCGTGACTTGGGCCAAAAATCTCTGCGCTAATGGGCCGGGTGGGCCGAAACATTGTTTTTTTATTCCTTTAGTCATTCGAGTTTGATACAGCAGTTTCAGTCTACCAGAATTTTAGAGTTTGCGTGTGATACAATTCATATTTATAAATTTTCTGCCATTTCAAATATTTGCTTCCATTTAATTTTGTTTCGTAATTTGCTGGAATTTCAATTTTTAATCAAATTTGTCTGTGCAAAAAATTGGTGACGGCGTCACATTCCTCCCGGCCCACTAGGCAGCTCCGAATGGGCTGGCCCAAAAAATTTGACTTGCAGATGCCACGTCATCGTTGACAGCCCCACCTACATGCTGCCACGTCAGCATCGCTGGACCCACCTGCCAGCTGCCACGTCATCCCCGTGGGCCCCACACGAAGGTGACACGGCATCGCATTGGCCCCACCTGTCAGATGCCACGTCATCATGGTGGGACCCACCTGCCACGTCATCACCGTCAGACCCACCTGCCACGTCAGCATCGTCGGACCCACCTGCCAGCTGCCACGTCAGCATCGTCGGACCCACCTGCCAGCTGTCACGTCATTATCGTCGGACCCACCTGCCAGCTGCCACGTCAGCATCGTCGGACCCACCTGCCAGCTGCCACGTTAACATCGTCGGACCCACCTGCCAGCTGCCACGTCATCATCGTCAGACCCACCTGCCAGCTGCCACGTCAGCATCGTCGGACCCACCTGTCAGATGCCACGTCATCGTGGTGGGACCCACCTGCCAGCTGCCACGTCAGCATTGCAGGTCCCACCTGCCAGAATCCTCGTGACGCCATAAATCTTTCGTGACGGCATATTTCGTCAATGAATATGCTAAACGGTGACAGATTTTCCTATTTTAGGTGACGTAGAAGGTCCGTCACGGATAACCTATCTTAGGTGACGCCGTAAGGACCGTCACCGAAGCTCAATCTTGCGTGACGAAAATTTGTATTCCATCACTATAAAATAATCTGTGACGGAGCTTTCGTGACGACCCTAGTGACGCCAGGTTTTCTTCACGAGGGAGTACTTAGTGACGGAAATGGCATTTTTGGTGACAAAAGTGATTTGTCACAAAAAATCTTTTCTCTTGTAGTGAAAGCAAAGACAGTAGTAACAAAAGCAGTAAACAATGGGATTCGAGTGCGGTAGGCATAGGGATGGATGGACGGGCGTTGCATGGACAAGACAATTCACATAGCAATCAGAACAAAGGGCAATTGCAGATAAATAAGATAAAGCACCCAAGTACTAGACAATCCTAGGCATGTGTTCCATATGTAGTCATACGTGCTCGCAATGAGAACTTGCACAGCATCTTTTGTCCTGCCAGCCCATTTGCAGCGGGGCCTCTAGGGAACTACTGGCAATTAAGGTGCTCCTTTTAATAAAGCACCGGAGCAAAGCATTAACACTCCGTGAACACATGTGATCCTCACATCAAAGCCTTTCCCTTCCGGTTATCCCGATTTCTGTCACTTCGGGGCCATAGGTTCCAGACAACAACATGTGTATACAACTTGTAGATAAGACCAGAAACAATACTATCATAATGAATCAATAATAAGTTCAGATCTGAAATCATGGCACTCGGGCCCTAGTGACAAGCATTAAGCACAACAAGTCGCAACAAAGTCATAAAGCACTAATAAGAGATACTAGGCACCATGCCCTAACAATCTGATGCCATTACAATGAGCATCTCGGCGATCTTTTTATTTACTATGTGCATAGATTTTTATTGAGGATGCTTCATAGAATGCTCATTATGGTTATGCTGCAAGTTTCCACCATGATTATGCATGGCTTAGGCTAGCGGCCCAGGCGTTTCTCTAACATACATACAAACTCCATGATCTTACAAGTTCTACTTTTATTTCACACCACCGGGATCCATAAGCAAAAGAACATGATATCAACTAGGTACAAAGTACCTATGAAGCGTTGAAAGCGGTCCCCATGATACATGGTTCTGCTAACTTCAACTCATAAAGCGCAAGCATATGCGCAACAAAGAAGGACGCAATGGTTCAAGTTTATTAAGTGCAAGAAAATAAAGTGTGCCATCAAGTTCGTGAGAGCTTTACTAACTAACTTTCTCATAACAAGCAAACATTTTATTCGGAAGAAAATCGGGCCTGGCCTAGCCCGCGCCACCAGGTGGTGTGGCCATCCCCTGGCTCTTCTCCGTCTCGTATTCTGGCTCCTAGAGTCTTCTGGAAAAATCGGCACTTTGGCTTTTGTCCCGTCCAATTCCGAGAATATTAAGTTTCTGACTTTCCTGGAACCAAAAACAGCAGAAAACAGGCAGCTGGCACTGTGGCTCTTGTTAATAGGTTAGTCCAAGAAATCATATGAAAAGTACTCCAAAGTGTGGACAAAACACAAGAAAGTGGATAAAACTAAGCATGGAGCATCAAAAATTATAGATACATTTGCAATGTATTAGAAACTTGAGTAAAACACCCAGTGGAAGTGAAGGCTAGCAATAGTAAGGGAGCGACAAACGAGAGAGCAATAGCTGTCATTATCATGCTTGCAACAAAACAGGACTACTCATGGCATGAAAGTGATTCAAGATCCTCAAGGAAAAATAATTCATCGAGGCTTAACTGTCTATCACAGTCATGTGCATGCGTGAGAATGTGCCAAGTCAATCAAATGAAAACATTCAAAGGAGGATACCACGGTGTCATACCAATTTATGAATAGAGCAATGCAAGCAAACATTCATAAGACATGCTACAAACTATTAGCGAGCTGGAGCTAATCATAAGAAAGCAAGAACTACTAAGCATCCAAAGAAAACATACACCCTACACGAACTGACTAAGCATGCCCACAGTGATGAGTATATGCATAAAAATGAAAACCAATAGAGTTCGTTACCAGCCTCTTACCAGGCCTCAAGTTGTCATTGATCCTCATTATTGCTCTTCACTTGTGTGGCTTGAATAATAATATGAAACCAATATCCACTGAGGACTGCCGAAACAAGAACCAAAGAAGAACGACAAATATTTTTGGTGTTTTCGATTTTTAAACAAGAACCAAAAGGGAAAAAACAAACAAAGCAAAATCTTTTTGGGTTTTTCGAATAGTTCAAACAAAGCAAAAAAGGGAAAAGCAAACCAAGGCAAAAAGAAGAGGCAAATCAAAGAGAGACAATAGAAATATTTTTGTCTTTTTGTGTTTTTAGAACGCAAAAGCAAAGAAGAACGAAAACTAAAAAGAGAACGAAAACATGAATATACAAAGTACCGACACAACATGATATGAAGATGAGTGCGGTGTTGGCGTACCTCCCCCAAAGTTTAGGCTTTTGGCCTAAGTGGGTATCAATCCCAAGCTGGCCAGGATGAAGTGTCACCCTAGTACGACGAAGAGGTCCCCTCATCCTGGAGCGAACTCGAGTACGTCCCTCCGTAATGCGCGGAGTAATCATAGGAGGGCACATCCTCCTGGTGCTGCTCGTGGAAACCCAGCAAGCGAAGCTCCTTGTCCACCTCCTCCTTGGAGCGCGACCATGGTCTCCTGTGAACACTAAACAAAGCAGGTTGTGGAAAAAGGATCTCCCTTTCATCCCCGTCAGTGAAAAGCACCCTATATACTAGATTGTTCAAATCAGAGGTAGCAGTGACAAAGTGATGAGTTTTCATGGCAACAAGGTCAAGCCTCTAATGTGCCAGCATAGCATCATCGGGATCCACTGAAAGACCTAATGCATTGACTATGCGCGATGCAATGATGCCCCCATAGATAGGCCCCCTAGTAGCTAGGCGGCGAGCAATAAGCGAGCCACGATTGTACTGAGTATCATTGTTGAGTGCAGCAGCAAGGAATGCTAAATGATAGTTGGAGATATTACTAGTGTTCTCCCTACCCAATACACTAGTGGCAAGATAATATGCAAAATATCTAAGAGCAGGGAGTTGGATATTTCTTATCTTTCCGCACTGCGCTACGCGGTCATCATCATTGGTCACCCCTCGGTAAAGCTCCAACAAATCAGCGGGTCGCCCTTGAATTTTCTTCATGGTCCCTGTCATACGCACACCTACAATACTGCAAAATCTCTCCAAAGGCATGGTGAAGGGCAGATCATAGATTTTAAAAGAGACAGCAGATTGATAGGGTGTGTTAGTAAATGTGAAGCTCTCAACAAAAGTTTTGGTGAGCATAGCGTATTGTGCACTCTCATCTTGCATGTATGAGGTCAAACCAACCCTCTCAATCAGTAGCAAGAATTCATCAAGAATACCTGCAGCTTGCAAGAAAGTAAAACAAGGAAAAGAGGATGGGTGAGCATCCCCATCATCCCTTTCACTGCCAATATGGGTTACAATGAGGTCTTCATTGTATGATGGCCTAGCTTGAGAGTCCGTTCTTGAGGGCCTCGACCTCCTAGGTGCATCACTCTCAAATATCTCTCCAAAAGTATGGTTGTTCATGCTTGGTATTCTGAAATTTAAACACCTATTAAACAAGTGATTGCAAAGTAAATATAAAGAAGGATTCTACTCATAGGGGCTTGCAAGAGGCCTAAACATGCATCAAAACTATATCTCTAAGCATCAAACAAGCTTACAAGCTCTCATAACCAGTCACCTACAGCAGCAAAATACTCAACATATAATCCACTAAACACAAATCTATTTGGACAAGGGGAGGAGTCACATACCAGGGAACAAATGCTCCAAATTTCAGCAAGAAAGATGGGTTGAGCAAGGAGATCAAAAAAATCAAGAGCAAGCACAGCAAGAACGCGATTTTGAGGTATGAACTGGAGCTTACTCGGGAGAGAGAAGAAAGTGGCAGGTGAGAGAGTTAGTGGGGGGCCAGGGGTGGCCCACACCAGGGCATGGCGCCACCCAAGGCTGGCCGCGCCACAATGTGGTGTGCCTGCCTGGTGGGCCCCCCTGGTAGCTCCTAGGTACTCCTCTGTCCCTTTTTTCACGTAAAAATTTAATATGAATTTTATGGAATTTTTCGAGACACTTTATTTTTGGGCATTTTTCAGAAATAGAAGAATGATTTTTCTGACAGACAATTTTTATTTATTTTGGAAACATGATGCAAGGACAAAACAAGGCTAGAACTACAAAAGTTCTAACATGCAAGCAACTAACAACACAAAGAAAACTAAACGAAGGCAAAAACTAAAATGCAAAGGATAGAAATAAATGGAGATAATCATAATGAAAACATTGTTTTCCTCAATGGAATCCTTTTGTTAACAAGGTTGATCAAGTCTTTATACCAAAACAATTGCATATGAGACAAAACTTTGTACTCCACTAATGATTATGTTACCTTACCTTGATAGCAATGGTCCCAATCAAAATAGTTTCAAATTTTTCTCTTGGTATGGGACAATATATTTCTCCAACTTGAATGCCTTCAACATGTTCAATTGAATTCAAACCATAAGTCCTTTCAATCTTCTTGGGGAAATAGACAGTATGTTCCTTGTCATTAACATTGAAGGTCACCTTTCCTTGATTACAATTAATAACAGCTCCTGCAGTATTAAGAAAAGGTCTCCCAAGAATAATAGACATATTATCATCTTCAGGCATTTCAAGCACAACAAAATCAGTTAATATCAAGCAATTGTGAGCCACCTGAACAGGTACATCCTCACATATACCCACGGGAATAGTGGTAGATTTATCAGCCATTTGCAAAGATATATCAGTTGGTATTAATTTCTCAATCTGAAGCCTCTTATAGAGAGAGAAAGGCATAACACTAACTCCAGCTCCCCAAATCACACAAAGCAGTTCTAACATAGATATTCTTAATAGAGCAAGGGATAGTTGGAATCCCTAGGTCTCCAAGTTTCTTAGGAACCTTACCATTGAAGGAATAATTAGCAAGCAAAGTAGAAATTTCTTCATTAGGGATCTTCCTTTTATTCGAGACAATGTCCTTCATATACTTTGAGTAAGGAGGCAATTTAATAGGATCAGTCAAAGGAATTTGCAAGAATAAAGGCTTCATCCACTCACAAAACTTATTATAGTGTTCATCTTCCTTTGACTTGTGTTTCTTATCAGGGAAAGGCATAGGTTTTTGGACCCAAGGTTCTCTTTCACTACCATGTTTCTTAGCAATAAAATCTTCTTTTGTGTATTTAGTATTCTTAGTATGGTTTTTAGGTTCTTCTTCAACTTTTTCTTCATTAGGAACAACATTTTCTTCATTACCACTTTCAGTTTCAGCATCAGAGATAGATATACTATTAGGATCTATAGCAGGTTCAGAGGGTTCTACAACAGTTTGTGTATGTCTACTTTCCTCCATATCAAGCATTCGCCATAGTTGTTTAACCTCCATATAGTGCAAAAAGAGATGTCTTCCATCTTCATCCAGTCTGCTGCACATGGGGCACCTAGTACCAATTTCTGTTCCTCTTCTCATGAAGTTGTTCTTCCAAGGCAAGCTGTTGTGAGCGAGACGCCACAAAAACTGGAGTGTATTTGGTGAACATGCCTATGACGAGAGCAGGTTCCAGTTAGAAGCATTCTACTCTTTTGTTGTACCAGAGCTGGGAGCACCATCTGGCCGTGACCTTACTTGACTTGCCAACATCATATACATAGAACACATTCAAAAAGGAAAATTTTAGTCATTCTACAATAATGGAGTGCAATAATGGCTAACAATTGAAGAGGAGCGTAATTTTTCCATTTCTTACGAGTAGAACCACCATTTTCAGCTTGTTGAGAATCCTGCTCAATTCTTTTGGGATGCCCCTCATGATATAGAGGACCTTGGGTAGCAGCTCCACTTCTAGTTCTAATTTCATAAGCATGTTTTTCTATAGCAGCATTAACTAGCAAGTCGTTTTGCACTTTAACGAGTTGATCTATTTGAGTTTGAACCATTTGAAAGTGTTTAACAATCATTTTAACATCATTAGAGGTTCTTTCTACAATCTCTTTCAACTCAACAATAGCTCTAGTGTTTTCCATTAGATGATTTTGCACCCTTTTATTAAAGTTATCTTGCTTAACAATAAAGATATCAAATTCTTCTAAGCATTGATCAGGAGGTTTCGAGTAAGGGATATCACCTTCATCAAAGTGTTGGACAGAGTGTACCTCAATAGTGGATGAGTAGGGAATAGGCTTACATAATTCTTCTATAGGAGGTAAATTCTTGACATCTGCAGCTTTAATTTCCTTCTCCTTAAGACATTTCTTAGCTTCCTTCATCACTTCATCATTTAATTCAATAACTCCCCTTGATGACCCACAAGTATAGGGGGTGTATCGCAGTATTTTCGATAAGTAAGAGTGTCGAACCCAACGAGGAGCAGAAGGTGCTGGCTAGTGGTATGGATCAGGAATTCTCTGCAAATACTTAGCAAACGGATTTTTAGGGGTTTTCGATAAAGCAAGTAAACAAAGTACGAGTAAATAAAAGACAGTAGGAATAAATGCAGCAAGTGGCCCAATCCTTTATGCAGCAAAGGACAAGCCGGTTGTATTTCTATAGATGGCCAAACGTTCTCGAGGACACATGGGAAGACTGTCAAGTGCTTTCGCTTCATATAGTCGAGTAATCTTCTCTAGCTTGCTAAGTGTTGTGTGGGTGAACCTGTGCTAATGTACTGTCCCATCCAAGACTTAATACATACTTGTGATTAAAGACCCTTGCAAACATCCGTAAGTACAAGAAAGTAATTAAGGTAGAAACCTAACCACAGCTTTATACTCTAAGACCCTTACGTCCCTTGTGCAATGGTTTCCTAATGGGGGTTTAGGTTTCTGTCACTACGGCAACCCCTACGATTAGTAGCCAAATACACAATGCATTCCCCTAGGCCCATATAGGTGAAGTGTCATGTAGTCGACGTTCACATGACACCACTAGAAGAAGTACACCACAACTTAAATAACAATCTATTGAATCTTTCTCAACGCAACTCCACTACTAACAACAAGACTTCTCCCATGTCCTCAAGAACAAAACGAACTACTCACAAGACATCATATGGATCATGATCAAAGATGGAATAATGATGTATAACAATCTGAACATAAACAATAATTCAATGGTTCACTCAATAGCATCAACTACAAAGAGTAATCAACACCGGGAAAGTTTCCCCTATGAACTATAGCAAGATTCAACGCAATTGTTACAGCAATATGGAGATGGTGATGAGGGTGCTGATGGAGATGATGGTGGTGATGTTGATGATGATCCCGATGAAGTCCAGCTTGATGGTGGTGTTGATGGCGACGATCTCCCCTCTCCGGGAAGGAATTCCCCCGACAGAAATCTGTCTGTCGGAGAGATCTTTCTCTCTCGGTGTTTTTCCGCCCCGCAGAGGCGGTGGAATCTTTCTGTGGTCGCTCCCCGAGTCTTAGGGTTTCGAGAGGAAGATATACGCCAGAGGGGAGAGGCTGGAGTGGGCCAGGGTGGCCACACCACTCCCTAGCGCGGCCTAGGCCTACCCGCGCCATGGGGTGGTGTGGGCCCCCTGTGGCCCACCTCCACTCCATCTTCTGGCATCTTGAGTCTTCTGGAAAAATAGAATTTTCCGTATATTTTCCCGGATTTTCTGATCTTCGCGAATTTTGCCTCCAAACAGCACCTTTTCCATCAGAATCCTGACTGCAGCGGTCCATGCTCCAAAAGTCATCAACCATGGAAAAACAGATGAAATAACATAAGTATCACCTCTCAATACAAAATATATCAATGAATAATAGTGAATTAAGACATAGAATAGTGATGCAAAATGGACGTATCAACTCCCCCCAAGCTTAGACTTTGTTTGTCCCCAAGCGAAACTGAGCTCAATAAACATGACCTCAAGTTTATGGAGTGAAGAGTCGCTAAAAGAATACGGACAAGAAGCATTACATTCATCAAATACATAGATCATAATAGAAGACAACTCACTATTATACAACTCAACTTGCAATGAATAAAGGAAACACAATAAGGATACATAAAGTGAATCATAATTGGTAATGGCAAACTTAGCTCTTGGTCGAAGAATAGTTGATAATTTGCTGGAGTTCACAAATAGCTGGTTTTTCAACGAAAGGTTTCAAAGTAGTAAACATCAAGATAAGAGCAATGTGCAAAACAAGGAACATAAGAAACATGAATGCATAAATCATCGTATGAATGAATGAAACACATCAACTCAAAATACTTGTCGAGATAGAAGGGAATAGGTTTACTGACTCAACTACAAAGTAAAAGAAAGGGCCCTTCAAAGAGGGAAGCAGGGATTACAAGTCTCATAAAGAGCTCCCAAAAATTATGATACTTACTAGCTTTCAGCTCTCATTGCCCCTATCATAGGCATCTTTAGGTGATTAAGGTTAAAGTGACACAACTAAGAGGATATGCTTGACAAGTTATAAGTTGAAATCTCATGCCCCTTACTTATGAGTACCAATCCTCATGCTACTCAACTTCAGTCACGAGCAAGCTCTTGTCATTGTAAATACATGCGTATCATCGAGAACCGCCAACGGGGTACCCCTTGCACATGACACAGGAGCTATCCCATAATCAAAATGACAAGGCAAGCAGACAGTGAGCATCTCAGCGATCTTTTAATTTGCTATTTGCATAGGTTTTTATTGAGGATGCTTCATAGAATTCTCACTATAGTTATGCTGCAAGTTTCCACCATGATTAGGCATGGCTTAGGCTAGCGGCCCAGGCGTTTCTCTAACACACATATAAACTCCATGATCTTACAAGTTCCACGTTTATTTCACACCGTCAGGATCCATAAGCAAAAGAAAATAATATCAAATAGGTACAAGTACCAATGAAGTGTTGAAAGCGGTCCCCATGATACATGGTTCGGCTAACTTCAACTCATAAAGCGCAAGCATATACGCAACAAAGAAGGACCCAATGGTTCAAGTTTATTAAATGCGAGAAAGTAAAGTGTGCCATCAAGTTCGTGAGAGCTTTAATCACTAATTTTCACATAACAAGTTTAATTTAGGAGGTAGATAAAACAAGAATTTACTTGGAATAGCAATAATGCTACTAGGAAGGTATGGTGGACACAAATGGCGAAGGTTTTGGTTTAAAGGAGGCGGATGCACGAGAAGAATTTCCTCTCAGTACAGGTTTTTGGCTAGCAAGTCTGGGTAGCAAGTATAAGAGTTGAAGGAAACAAACAAACAAACATACAAATGGTAAAGACAAACATGCAATCTTCCTTGGAAGCACAAAAGATCTTAACTAGAAGAAACTAGACTTATGAGCAAATCAAGAAAGAAAGATGATGAAATTATTTTCCTCTAGAGTACTTCTATCTTTTTCTTTTCAACTCTCAAAAAGGTGTTGCTACTGACCGAGCCAGGTTTGCCAAAACCAACTGAATTAACTCAATGATCCCAAAGTGCTACCAATACTAACAACAAGATCAATCATATAACCACGAATTGAAAACTATCATAAGCTATGCAAAAGAGTGAATGATAGAACTTCTCATTAGTACTCCATAATGGAAACTCATGCCAAGGGATACAAATCTAACGAGAGAGGGGACACTTCCATAATGCAAACCATACTACAAAATAACTCCTCTATTCATGATATGACTCTACTAACAAGGTAAAAAGATAGAAGAGTGATATGATACCGCGGTACTCCCCCAAGCTTGGAACAAACCAAGGGGATGCCAAACCTGATGACGAATTACTCCTTCGGTGGTGGTGGTATCCTCTTGATGAGCTCCTTGATCAGTTTCCCAAGGTCCTCAATCTCTAAGGTGAGAGTGTGAATCGATTCTGAGTTATGCTCAATACGACCCATAATCATCTCAGTTTGTGGATCCCAGCTCTTGTGATTCTTCTTCCATTCTTCCCACTTGGAGTCTTCTTTTCCTGCATGGTTATGCGCAAAGGTATGGAAGGTACTCTTGGTGTTCGGAGAAGGTGTCCTTGGTGCCAAACAGTGACGAGGAGCTTTCCCCCCAGTCTGTATCTGTGCAGTCCTTCTGATCCTGGCAGGGTTTGCCACCACTCCAATGCTTGCAATGGTAGTGCCGGTGTGTTTTGCCTCCTCTTCACTTTCACTCTTGATCTCTTTCTCCTTCCCGGTGTCTTGGAGGTCTTCCTCCATAGGTTCCTTCCCTTTATCCTTGGCGGACACCATTGTGCTTCTAAACCTTCAAAGAGTATGTCCTGGTAGAAACAGATCGGAACAAAAACACGACGAAAACACAATATACGAACCTCGGGGGATCCGGGGAGTTATATATTACGAAGTTTCATATTAAAAGGAAGGTACTAGAAGAAAACGGGTCAGAGACAGAGTCCTGGGTGGCCTCACCACCTGGTGGCGCGGCCAGGGGTGGGCCCGCACCATGGGGTGGTGTGGGCCACCCTGGCTCTGGTTCCGTCCCTTTTTCGCTTCATAGCTTTCCTTATTGACTGAAAAATGCAAAAATATAGTTGGATTGTATTTTCGCGGAACTTTTCTTACCAGAACTGTTACCTAGTTGGAAACGGACTCTGCAGGTCTCTGAATTTGGTATTGAGTGGATCCTTCCGGAGTCATCACTTGAATATCATCGATATCTTCATCTTCATATACTCATTACTCGAGTCATAAAACCTTTCTCTTCCTTGTTACACCATTATCTCCACTTCCTTGAAATTTCTTTCACACAAAACTTCACACAGTTCTTTTTAGCAACATTAGTATAAGTGAAGTGATAAAACCTTTTGAGTCCAACTTCGACTGAAAACCATCAAAACAAAATTTACTGTAGCAACTCCTTTCTAAAACCCAAAAGATTCAAAAAGGAAATCGAATAAAGAAGCAAATGCAAGATTGGCAAAATCTGTCAAAACAGACCAGCAGGTAAAGATCAATTTTTTCGAAAATCTTCTGTTGCTCAAATCAAAAAGTGCAAAACTAACGAAAGTTACACAACAACCTGGGGCAGAAGCACAAAAAATTACAGCTCAATCATATATACAGAGATCTCTCACGAATTTTTACAGTGAAGCACAAAAATCTGTTTCGGGACAGCAACTTCCCCAAATCTTACTTCTCTCTCATTAGAGGTTGATCTTGACACAAAAACCAAACAAAACGGATAAGGAGCGGTTATTACCAAAGTAATAACTTCCAAGACTCAAAGAAACAAAAACAAACTGAAAGCAAAAACAAATTGGGTTGTCTCCCATAAAGCTCTTTCTTTATAGCCATTAAGATGGGCATGATAATTTTGAAGAAGCTCTCATAGGGATATGATTTGAAGTGAAAGAGAGCATTAAGAAGCAAAAACACACGCACATTTAAGTCTAACCCACTTCCTATGCAAGGGAATTTTGTAAACAAACAAGTTATTGGAACCAAAGGCAACTTGCATAAGAAGGCAAAAGAAGTGCAACATAAAATCTTTCAGCATAAAACGAGGAAACTTGATATTATTGAGATGCACAAGAACACTTTTCCCTCTCTCATAATAGCTTTCAGTGTCATGCATAAACTTAATAATATAGCTATCACAAGGACTATCATAGCAATGATCACTTATTCTAACAGAAAACACAGGAATACTAGCTCTCATAACACTACTATGCGAAACAATATTAGAGGTATCCTTACAAAGGATAGTGTGTCCCTCTTTTTCATATTTAGCAACAAAGTCTTTCACATTTTCTACAATAGGTTCATAAATCATTTGTTTATCAGGTTCAGCATCCCTACTCATACTTTCATTAACCATACTAGCTATCATAGAATGCTCCTTTACCTTAACTGGGAAAGGTATTTTCTCAATATAAGGTTTAGGTAAAACATGACTAGCAGTATAAACTTCAGTATTTCTTGTAGGAACACTCTTAGCAATATCTTTATAAGGTTCATGATACTTATTCCACTTCTTTTTAGGCACTTCAATATAAGAAGCAAAAGCCTTAAAATAAGAAGCAATAGCTTGAGAGTCTAGACCATAAGCATTTTTAATATTTTGAAAGTCATCAGTTCCCATAAAAGATTCAATGCATTCATAATCATAATTTATACCTGACTTTCTACCTTTGTCATTTTCCCAAGCTTCAGCATTGTCTAGAATACGGTCTAGAAGGTCCCATTTAACTTCTTCCATACGAGTGAATGATCCAGCACAAGAAGCGTCCAATAAATCCTTGTCATGTAGAGGGAGCCTTGCATAAAAGTTATTGATAATAATATTGTTGGGGAGCTCATGAATGGGACATTTGAGCATTAGTAACTTCAATCTCCCCCAAGCTTGAGCAGTCTCTCTCCATCAAGAGGCCAAAAGTTGTATATTTGATTCCGATCTTTATGAATTTCACTAGGAGGATAAAACTTTGAATAAAAGAGAGGCACTATTTCCCCCCATTCCAGAGCTTGACCATTCTTCAGCAGCTTATATCATTCCTCAGCTCTTCCTTTCAGTGATAATGAGAATAACTTCTTCTTAACTTGATCTGTAGTAATACCCGCACACTTGAACAACCCGCATAATTCGTGTATAAAGAGTAAATGATCACCGGGATGGACAGTTCCATCCCCACCATAGTAGTTATCAACACGATCAATAATTATTGTAGGTATTTTGAAAACATCTTTCTCAGCAGGTGGTGCCTTATCTACTACCTTAGCAGTGGTAGTAGCATTACCAAATAAGAAACTCAGCGAATTATCCATAACGAAAATAAAGCAACTAGCAGAAGTAAACAATACTCACAGTAGAAGTTTCCTTTACCAATTCCACTCTCCAATAGCGCTTCACTCCCTGGCAACAGCGCTAGAAAATAGTCTTGATGACCCACAAGTATAGGGGGTGTATCGCAGTATTTTCGATAAGTAAGAGTGTCGAACCCAACGAGGAGCAGAAGGTGCTGGCTAGTGGTATGGATCAGGAATTCTCTGCAAATACTTAGCAAACGGATTTTTAGGGGTTTTCGATAAAGCAAGTAAACAAAGTACGAGTAAATAAAAGACAGTAGGAATAAATGCAGCAAGTGGCCCAATCCTTTATGTAGCAAAGGACAAGCCGGTTGTATTTCTATACATGACCAAACGTTCTTGAAGACACATGGGAAGACTGTCAAGTGCTTTCGCTTCATATAGTCGATTAATCTTCTCTAGCTTGCTAAGTGTTGTGATTAAACCCCCTTGCTAATGTACCGTCCCATCCAAGACTTAATACATACTTGTGATTAAACCCCCTTGCAAACATCCGTAAGTACAAGAAAGTAATTAAGGTAGAAACCTAACCACAGCTTTATACTCTAAGACCCTTACGTCCCTTGTGCAATGGTTTCCTAACGGGGGTTCAGGTTTCTGTCACTCTGGCAACCCCTATGATTAGTAGCCAAATACACAATGCATTCCCCTAGGCCCATGTAGGTGAAGTGTCATGTAGTCGACGTTCACATGACACCACTAGAAGAAGTACACCACAACTTAAATAACAATCTATTGAATCTTTCTCAACGCAACTCCACTACTAACACCAAGACTTCTCCCATGTCCTCAAGAACAAAACGAACTACTCACAAGACATCATATGGATCATGATCAGAGATGGAATAATGATGTATAACAATCTGAACATAAACAATAATTCAATGGTTCACTCAATAGCATCAACTACAAAGAGTAATCAACACCGGGAAAGATTCCCCTATGAACTATAGCAAGATTCAACGCAATTGTTACAGCAATATGGAGATGGTGATGAGGGTGTTGATGGTGATGATGGTGGTGATGATGATGGTGATGATCCCGATGAAGTCCATCTTGATGGTGGTGTTGATGGCGACGATCTCCCCTCTCCGGGAAGGAATTCCCCCGGCAGAAATCTGTCTGCCGGAGAGATCTTTCTCTCTTGGTGTTTTTCCACCCCGCAGAGGCGGCGGAATCTTTCTGTGGTCGCTCCCCGAGTCTTAGGGTTTCGGGAGGAAGATATACGCCAGAGGGGAGAGGCTGGAGTGGGCTAGGGTGGCCACACCACTCCCTGGCGCGGCATATGAAGGGTTCGTAGCATGGAAAACAAAAAATTTCTACCGCAAGTACGAACAAAACCCAGATCTAATCTAGATAAAAGCCAAGATCTAATCTATTAGACATGTGCAACGAGATAGATAGGAACTAACCCTTGTAGATCCGAAAGCATTAACGAGATTAGATCTCGTGGTTGATGTAGTCGATCACTTGCCGATCTCAAGATCATGTGGACATTTCCTAACTCAGAAAATGATCCCCAATATATGAATCTTATTATGCGGACAATTCCGGATCTCCTCGTGATGTCCCGGATCCATTCCGAGACTCCGAACAACATTCGGTCTCCAACGCACATTCCATATCTACTTAAAACAACTTCGAACCTTAAGTGTGTCACCCTACGGTTCGTGAATATGTAGACATGATAGAGACACATCTCCTATCAATAACCATCAGTGGGACCTGGAGATCCATAATGGCTCCCACATACTCAACGATGACTTCGTGATCGATAGAACCATTTACATACGAAACTAATTCCCTTTGTCACGCGATACTTTACTTATCCGAGGTTTGATCGTCGGTATCTCCATACCTAGTTCTACCTCGTTACTGATAAGTACTCTTTACTCGTTCCGTGATATGTCATCCCTTGTGACCCAGTCACATGCTTGCAAGATAACTAGATGACATTCCACCGAGAGGGCCCAGAGCATATCTATCCGTCATATGGATGGACAAATCCCAATCTTGGTCCATGCGCTTCAACACATACTTTCAGAATACCCAATGACACCTTTATGACCACCCAGTTACGAAGCGGTGTTTGATGTCATCAAAGTATCCATCCGGTGATGGTGATTAACATAACCTCATGGTCGAAGGATTAGGTTACTATGTATTTTAAAGCTTATAGCAAACGAACTTAATGACTTGATCTTATGCTATGCTTACTACGGGTGCTTGTCCATCACATCATTCTCCTAATGATATGACCTTGGTATTAACGACATCCAATGTCCATGATCAGGAAACCATGATCATCCATTAATCAACAAGCTAGTTTAACAAGAGGCTTACTAGGGACTCTTTTATGTTTACAAAACACACAAGTATTAATGTTTCCGTTTAATACAATTATAGCATGGGATGTAAACATTTATCATAAACATAAAGATATAATAATAACCACTTTATTATTGCCTCTTGGGCATATCTCCAACAGTCTCCCACTTGCACTAGAGTCAATAATCTAGTTAAAAACTTGTGCATTCAACACCTATGGCTTTCTGGTGTTGTATAGACACTATTGCTAGTCGTAAACATAATCTTCGGATCTGACACTTCCAGGTCCGTGTGTATTTGCATGTCCTTGCGTCTCTACGCATTACTCATTCTCCAATGAGATGGCATTGTATAAATTTGGTCCTTTGGTGAGACCTTTAGTTCCTTCGGCTCAAAATATGTTGATATTATCGTCACACAATATATCTTCATAGTATTAGCCCACTTTAAACCACACCTAGTTTGATAACAAACTACTTAACACAAATGCCCTCCTTTGCTGCTACTATAGCAGTTTATATACTTAGCCTTTTGTTGTAGTATCCGTCACAATGTCTTAACTTTGGAACTCATCCAGATCCATCATGGAACATCCTTTCCATTACATTGTGCTACCCATAGTCTAAATTGAGATAAATTTAATTTGTATCTTGTGACAACACTAGTATCAATGTAACACTTTACAATGAACTACCTTTAACTATTTGTCACTTATACATGGTATATTCTTAGTTCTTCCAAAGCTCATAAGAATATCTTTACTATTGTCCGATAATCATCTTATGAACCATTCTGGTATATGCTCATAACATTTAGAGCATAGGACATATATGGATGTGTACATCTCAAAGAATGATTGATCAAAATATTCTTGTGATTTCACCAAGTGTCAAAACACTTGAATCTCGTGTCAACACACTTGAATCTTGATTCAGTCCTTTCCGTGCGTCAAGAACCTTTCTTGTTGTTTCCATATTTAACTCATTCAATATCTTATCTATGTACATTTGGCAAAACCATATTAGCGCCTCAATCTATCCATATAGACATTGATGCCTAATTCTTGGGTTATGCCTAAGTCTTTCATCAAAATGAAATTCTTAACCTGTTGTCAATAAAAGATACATCATTTCTAATCAACAATATGTCCTCTACATAATGTATTAGAAATATGTCTCAGCGCTCCCACTTAATTTCTTGCAAATGCAAGCATCTTCATCATCTCCGATGAATTTAAACTCTTTTAACAGTTTCATCATGGTGAAGATTCCAACTCCGCTATGCTTACTTCAACCATTGAAGTTTTGCATACTATTTTAGCATCCTTTGAATTAACAAAACCCTTTGGATCGTGTCATGTACACGTCCTAGGTAACCATTCTATTAGAAGAACTTGTTTTGTTTGTTCAACTACCATATACCAAAATATATGTAGTGGTTGCTACATTAATCCGTCCAGACTAAATATCGCTATGAAAGTTCAAATCTTATCATAGTAAATTCCTTGAACATTGTCGTAAACTCTTTCCGACATGTCGACTATTTCATAGATTCGAAACATCCATGTCTATTTCTTTATAGATCCAAACACGATCGATAGGCTTCACACCTTTCTGGAGGGTCTTCAAAGTTCAGAAACTTGATTTCTCGTGTATGGAAGCTATCACGGATTCCATGACTTCTAGTCATTTTATGGAGTCAGGGCCCATCATTGCTTCTTTGCATGTAGTCGGTTCATCATTGTCAAAACAATAACGACTTGCTTATCAAATCTTACTATTTGATTCTTACCGACCCACACGGTTCTATAGGAACTCTAATCTCCGAGATCACACCTTTTGTAATCACGAGAGCCATGAGCATTGTGGCCGCCACCGGGACACTTTCCGGCGCTGCGCTACTTAGCACATATAGCTAAGGTTCAACAACCTTATCAAAGTTCTATTGTCCTCCCACTTAACTTTTCACGAAAAATTCCTTCTCAAGAAACTTGACGTTCCAAGCGACAAACTCTTTTGTCCTCGGTGTTATGGAGAAATTCCCAACAAATTCTTTGGAATAACCTACAAAGACGTGCTTATCCGACTTTGGTTGTAAACATTTTACTTATGCATAGCATACCAAAAATTTAAGAAAGGACAACCTGGGTTTTATCCCAAACCATGACTTATATGGTGTCATTTCAACGGATCACGATGGAGCTCTTTTCAGTGTAAAAGCGGTAGTCACTAAAGCTTTAATCTTTAAAATATAATGGCAGTTTTATAAATGACACCTTTGATCTTACCATGTCAAACGAGGTTTCATTACATATCTTGAACACTCCATACTCCTATGGTGTTTTGGGAAATGCAAATCCATGGAACGATTCCTCAAATCTTAGGTGTTTTGCTAAACTTGTAACTCAAACATCTTTCTTTATGATCCAATCATAAACTCTTTTATTTTCTTGTTACATTGATTTTCCACTTCATCTTGGAAGTCTTTGAACATTTTTCAAATGTTTCATACGTCTTCCTTATTGAGTAAGTATATACATATACTCACTCAAATCTCCGGAGAAAGCATATGAAGTTGAAATCCATCGCCCACGACTACACATAATGGACTATATACATCAATATGTACAAATTCCAATCAGTTAGTCGTCCGTTCCTCTTTTGGCCTACGAACGGAGTTTTAATTATCTCCAAGAAAGTATCACAAGCGTCATTTGATCCAAATCAAAGACTCCAAAAATTCCATCAACATGGAGTTTCTTCATGTTTTCGTTCAAATATAATTTAAAGAGCGATGTCACTTCGCAAGTGATCTTTCAATCATTTGTCTTGCGACATTTTAGCAATAGTGTTTATGGATGTGATTTCTCCCACCAGACTTGTAAAAGTTCATCCATCCTTTATGGAATACGGTAATTATTTGAACAACCATTGTTCTCGTAATACCGGAACAAAATAACAAATCTTGAAGGAAAGCTTTGATGTTAACGAGCAACACAACAACCCTTTGTTTGTTTTCGATGAACATCATCACATTTTCTCTTGCTAGTTACTTAGGCCATTGTAGTTCATGAATTGTGTTGTCCTCTATGACACTTCATACCAACCAATTCGGTATCCAATACCTAAGAACCACATTGTTTAACAAGCAAGGAATACAACCATAACATGTATATCTTCTATATGCCTAAGTTGGACATCTCCAACCTTTTATTTTCTACCAAATATTTTATAGATTCTCTTTCAGCAATTCCTTTTCTTTTAAAAGAATCTATCAACATCAATAGTGGTGTCATTCATATGACACATAGTACAAAGCGTATATAGTCAACTACTAATACCTTTGGACTTGCACTTTGAGGTGGATCACCATCATCAAATGTTTGGTGTTCTTTCAAAAATCCATTCTTTAGTAATCTTTTAGTGTAGTAAACATTTTACTTACATCTTCTATTCATCCTTATCATGATAACTTTCATGATCAAGCTGCTATAGCTTATAAAGGTGAATTGCGAGTATAATGTTTCTTTTTCAAAACCTTTTGGAGGATTAGGACGACTAGCATCTCCAACCTTCACAAATTCTCATCAAATATGAGGACGTATACTCTATCATGTTGTAACCAACACATTGTTTTAGATATCGCAATACCTTTCACATATGATGGTTTCTGAAACATTGCTTTCAGCTCTTAGATAAACTTTGATATTAAAAACAATCTTTTGAGTATCAAGAATCATAGAGGCAAACATGATACATTAGATACTAACATTGGAATTCTTACTCTTGGTTTAATACTACTTATTAAACTTCATGGAGTAAATAGAGTTTGCTGAAAGTTTGCAATAGGACTTATAAACTTTAAATTGACATTCAAAACAATACGATGCCAGTTCCTAAAGTAAATATCCAGAATTTCTATAGTTCCACTATCTCAACTATAACTAAGCGTAAGGTGGTGAACGGATGCCAGTGACTACAACAAACTATGCAAATTCACTTTGATTGTGTTTATGATAAATCGAGTTCGACTAATCCAAATTACAAATGAACTCCCACTCAAAACAACATCCCTAGAGTTGTTTTAGTGATTACACGAACCAAATCCACTACACCAAGTCCGATCATCACGTGAGATGATGTAGCTTTAAAGGCGAACCATCAACATGTTCATCATATCATCCATATGACTCATGCTTTACCTTTCGGTATTCCGTGTTCCGAGACCATGTCTGTACATGCTAGGCTCGTCAATGTTAACCTTAGTTTCTGCATGTGCAAATCTGGCTTGCACCCGTTGTATGCACACGTAGAGTCTATCACACCCGATCATCACGAGATGCTTCGAAACGACGAGTCTTAGCAACGGTGCCAACTAAGGATGAACACTTTATTACTTGATATTTAGTGAGAGGGATCATCTTATAATGCTACCGTCGCGATCTAAGCAATACAAGATGCATAAAGGATTAACATCACAGGCAATTCATAATAAGTGTGATATGATATGGCCCTTTCTTCTTGCGCCTTTGATCTCCATCTCCAAAGCACGAACATGATCTCCATCATCACCAGCATTGCGTCAAGGTCAGTGGCGCCGCTTCATGGTTGTCCATCATCACTAGTAACTATTACAACTACTTGGAATAAAGCTATTACAAGATGAATAGACACGCAGGTCTTAAACAAAATTTAAAGACAACCATTAGGCTCCTGCCGGTTGCCATATTACAATAAGGATCATTGCATACATCAAATATAATCACAATCACATAATGGCCATATCACATCACAAAACCCCTGCAAAAACAAGTTAGACGCCTCTAATTTTCTTTGCATGTTTTACGTGGTTTGGGGCTTTCGCATAAGACCGATCTTACCTACGAACAAGAACCACAACGTTGATACAAGTGTTGTCAGATGCTCATTGTAAATTGAATCTTAAATATGGTGGGAGAGACAGACACCCGCAAAGCCACTTGTGCAAAGCAAGTTGCACGTCAAGCATGGAGCAAGTCTCATGTGCGATGACATGTAATGTTAGCCCGAGCCGCTTCATCCCATCATGCCGCAAGATGCAAAGTACACGCTAAGACACCGACAACAAAAGCATCAACGCCCACAAAAACATTGTGTTCTACTCGTGCAATAGATCTACGCATAGATACGGCTCTGATACCACTAAAGGGTTCGTAGCATGGAAAACAAAAAAATTCTACCGCAAGAACGAACAAAATCCAGATCTAATCTAGATAAAAGCCAAGATCTAATCTATTAGACATGTGCAACGAGATAGATAGGAACTAACCCTTGTAGATCCGAAAGCGTTAACGAGATTAGATCTCGTGGTTGATGTAGTCGATCACTTGCCGATCTCAAGATCGTGTGGACGATCCTTCCGGCGCCGCGTTCCAGCAGCGCTTCCGCAGTCGGTCACACGTGCGGAGTCGAAGCAGACCTTCCTCTCCTCGTTCCAGCGAGCAGCGGAGGTAGTAGATCTTCTCCATGGAATCCCAGCAGCACGACGGCGTGGTGGTGGTGGTGGAGTAGAGAATTCTGCAGGGCTTCGCCTATGCCTGTGCAGAAGAAAGGAGGAGGAGAGAGGCGGCAGAGATTGGGAGTTATGGGAGAGAGCTTGGAGGGGGCACCCCTGCCCTTCTATTTAAGGGGGGAGGGCGCCTTAGGGAGGGGGAGTCCTTGTAGGACTCCCCTCCTCTAGGGCCGGCGGATTGGGGAGTGGGGGAAGGAGTCCTCCTCCCCCACGACTCCTAGTCTTGACCCACCAGGACTCCTTTGATCCCTTCCTTGGTTTTCAAGCAAACTCCAAGAAACCTTCCAGAACCTTTTGGAACATTCCGAAACCTTCTAGAACCCTCATACAAATACTCCGAAACATTTCCTAACTCAGAAAATGATCCCCAATATATGAATATTATTATCCGGACAATTCCGGATCTCCTCGTGATGTCCCGGATCCATTCCGAGACTCCGAACAACATTCGGTCTCCAACGCACATTCCATATCTACTTAAAACAACTTCGAACCTTAAGTGTGTCACCCTATGGTTCATGAATATGTAGACATGACAGAGACACATCTCCTATCAATAACCATCAGCGGGACCTGGAGATCCATAATGGCTCCCACATACTCAACGATGACTTCGTGATCGATAGAACCATTTACATACGAAACTAATTCCCTTTGTCACGCGATACTTTACTTATCCGAGGTTTGATCGTCGGTATCTCCATACCTAGTTCTACCTCGTTACTGATAAGTACTCTTTACTCGTTCCGTGATATGTCATCCCTTGTGACCCAGTCACATGCTTGCAAGCTAACTAGATGGCATTCCACCGAGAGGGCCCAGAGCATATCTATCCGTCATATGGATGGACAAATCCCAATCTTGGTCCATGCGCTTCAACACATACTTTCAGAATACCCAATGACACCTTTATGACCACCCAGTTACGAAGCGGTGTTTGATGTCATCAAAGTATCCATCCGGTGATGGTGATTAACATAACCTCATGGTCGAAGGATTAGGTTACTATGTATTTTAAAGCTTATAGCAAACGAACTTAATGACTTGATCTTATGCTATGCTTACTACGGGTGTTTGTCCATCACATCATTCTCCTAATGATATGACCTTGGTATTAACGACATCCAATGTCCATGATCCGGAAACCATGATCATCCATTAATCAACAAGCTAGTTTAACAAGAGGCTTACTAGGGACTCTTTTATGTTTACAAAACACACAAGTATTAATGTTTCCGTTTAATACAATTATAGCATGGGATGTAAACATTTATCATAAACATAAAGATATAATAATAACCACTTTGTTATTGCCTCTTGGGCATATCTCCAACAGCCTAGGCCTGCCCGCGCCATGCGGTGGTGTGGGCCCCCTGTGGCCCACCTCCACTCCATCTTCTGGCATCTTGAGTCTTCTGGAAAAATCGAATTTTCCGTATATTTTCCCGGATTTTCTGATCTTCGCGAATTTTGCCTCCAAACAACACCTTTTCCATCAGAATCCTGACTGCAGCGGTCCATGCTCCAAAAGTCATCAACCATGCAAAAACGGATGAAATAACATAAGTATCACCTCTCAATACAAAATATATCAATGAATAATAGTGAATTAAGACATAGAATAGTGATGCAAAGTGGACGTACCACCCCTCTTCTTTGATGTTGGAATAGGCACAGGAATAGATGGTTCAGGTACAATTACTTCAGGTATAGCTTGTTTAGGAGGAGTCCAATCTTCATAATTCTTGCTTATTTTAGCCATTAATTCCTCAGCTTCCTTAGGAGTCCTATTCCTGAAAACACAATCAGCACAACTATCTAGGTATGTCCTAGATTCCTCGGTTAGTCCATTATAAAATATATCGAGAAGCTCATTCTTAGGTAATGGACTTCCAGCCTGTGCATGAATCAAAGCACAAAACCTTGCCCAAGATTCGGGCAATACCTCTTTTTCTCCCTATTTAAAATCAAAAGGTCCTGCAAAATAGCATGTCTAGCGTTGGGAGGAAAATATTTCTGTAGGAAAGTACTAATCAAGCACTCAGGGCTATCAATAGACCCAGGAGGTAAATTACTAAACCAAGTTTTAGCTTCTCCTTTCAGTGAAAAGGGAAAAATCTTAGCAACAAAGTAAGTACGCATCTTAATATCATCAGAAAACAAGCCACTCATGGTAGAAAGTTCATTCATATGTGCTACCGCACTTTCATTCTTAGTCCCCCAAAAAGGTTCTTTCTCGACAATAGCTATGTAAGATAGATCGAGAGAGAAATCATAATCTTCATCTATAATGTTTATGGGAGAAGCGGCAAACTTAGCATCAGGAGATAATTTGGGTCTAATAGTACGCCTCTCAAGGAGACTCTTAGCAGTGCTCCTATCATGGGTGTTCTTACATTCTTTAATAAATTCATTAGTCATCTCAACATAACCATCTTCAATATCATAACTTTCACTAGACTCAGGTGAACTAACAGGTGTGGTAGTGTCTTCATTAGGAGTTTCGGTATTTCCAGCTATAGTTCTAGCAATCGTAGCATCTAGGAAAGGACCTAATGAACCACTCTTATCAAGCATAGTAGAAGCAGCATCATAAGCATCCGAAGTTTCAGATTCAGTAGTAGTAGCAGTGTGTGTAGCATGTGTATGTGGTGGTGTAAGGAACTTACTCAAAACAGACGGTGAATCAAGAGCAGCAGAGGTGTTCAGAACCGTACCTCTTCTTGTAGTGGATGGTAAGGAACCTTGCCATCACGAGACTTACCCATGATGGATGGATAGCAGCGAACAATAGAGAATCCAAGTGAACTTGATAAATAAAGCTATGGTCCCCGGCAACGGCGCCAGAAATAGTCTTCATGACCCGCAAGTATAGGGGGTGTATCGCAGTATTTTCGAGGGAAGTTAAACCCAATTTATTGATTCGACACAAGGGGAGCCAAAGAATATTTATAAGCCTTAACAACTGATTGTCAATTCAGCTGCACCTAGAAACAATCTTGCTCACAGCAGTTTATCAGTAGCAACAGTTTTGTAGTAGGAATAGCAAAGTAACAGCAGTAGTAAAGCAAAGACAGTAGTAACAAAAGCAGTAAACAATGGGATTCGAGTGCGGTAGGCATAGGGATGGATGGACGGGCGTTGCATGGACAAGACAATTCACATAGCAATTAGAACATAGGGCAATTGCAGATAAATAAGATAAAGCATCCAAGTACTAGACAATCCTAGGCATGTGTTCCATATATAGTCGTACGTGCTCGCAATGAGAACTTGCACAACATCTTTTGTCCTGCCAGCCCGTTTGCAGCGGAGCCTCTAGGGAACTACTGGCAATTAAGGTGCTCCTTTTAATAGAGCACCGGAGCAAAGCATTAACACTCCGTGAACACATGTGATCCTCACATCAAAGCCATTCCCTTCCGGTTATCCCGATTTCTGTCACTTCGGGGCCATAGGTTCCGGACAACAACGTGTGTATACAACTTGTAGATAAGACCAAGAACAATATTATCATAATGAATCAATAACATGTTTAGATCTAAAATCATGGCACTCGGGCCCTAGTGACAAGCATTAAGCACAACAAGTCACAACAAAGTCATAAAGCACTAATAAAAGATACTAGGCACATGCCCTAACAATCTGATGCCATTACATGAACGATCTCATCCAATCCCTACCATCCCCATAGCCTACAGCAGGGGATTACTCACTCATAGATGGGGGAAACATGGATGGTCGATGGAGAAGCGATGGTGATGATGATGGCGATGATCTCCTCTAGTTCCCCATCCCGGCAGGGTGCCAGAACGGAGTTTCTGGAGCTGTTTCGTGGAATCTGGTGGTGGCGGCGGAGCGGAACTCCTTCTGGAAAAACGTCGAACCCCCCGAAGTTTTTAGGTCAGAAGACTCCTTATAGGCGAAGAGAGAGGCCGAGGGGGTGCCTGGGGGGCCCACACCACCCCCTGGCATGGCCTGGCCTGGCCCGCGCCACTAGGTGGTGTGGCCACCCCTGGCTCTTCTCCGTCTCGTATTCTGGCTCCTGGAGTCTTCGGGTGAAATAGGATTTTTGGCATATTTTCCGAGATTTTTCCTGATAGTTGGTTTTCTGCACAAAAAGTAGACACCAAGGCAATTCTGCTAAAAACAGCATGAGTCCACATTAGTTGCATCCAAATCACAGAAGTATAGAGGAAAACCAATAGCAAAAGTGTTCGGAAAAGTAGATACGTTTTGGACGTATCAGTGCTCACCAGGTAGTGTTGTATACATTGATAGACATACTGTGCAATACAAGGTGAAGGGTGTAACAAATGAGAAGGAGTGCTTTAGGAGAGTTTTTGTATCATTTAAGGCTTGTTGGCAGGGATTCAAGGATGGGTGCAGGCCATATTTGGCGGTGGATGCAACTGAACTAAATGGAAGATTTAAAGGGCAATTGGTAGCTGCATGTGCGGTTGATGCGCACAACTGGTTGTTCCCTGTGGCCTATGGGGTATTGGAGTGTAACACCCTCGAATCGGCCCGATGCAAGTTTTAGCCCTTTTCGCCAAACCCGCATAGAAACGATTCAAGGACGCCCACCAGGCACTTTCGTGCGGGTGGAAAACAAAGTAATACCATTACACAACAGTCCTCAATGGGACCCACAGAACAGATATATATATACAACACGACTCCACGAGTCAAGAATACAGATATACAATACAAAGATCCAAATCACCTTGAAATCGATAGGACGTCCGACTATGGACAAGATGCAAATGGGGCTAAGAGCCCTGAAGAATAACCAATGGCGTCCATAACCCTGCCCAGGCCAAGCCGGAAGGGTAACCCTGCTAACGACGTCGATCTCAAACCTGCTAAAACAAAAGGGGTGCCGACAAAGGGCAAAGGAAAAAGAGGAGCGTCAGTACTGAGGCCAGTACATGGCGAGGCTAGAATTCGGCGGCTCTCGCCTACATAGGTATGGTGGGCTGAAGCGGCAGCGCAACGGCACTAAACAACCTATAGAGACTCGATACAACTTGCGGTTATCAGAGAGGGATAAGAAAGACCTATTCGGATCCAACCTGAAGCTAACACCAAACAAACCCATCCTGGTATTTCCCCCTCGAGACCAAACGAGGAAGTCGGACCAAGGAACTCACACAGTTGGCAATTTTACTCATTCCATTATAGTTGCAGCAATTACTAATCAGATATATATAGCATGAGTCATCCTGAAGCATAAGTAGTGGGCAGTTTTAGTTAACATTCTATTGTAGTTGGAACAGTTACTAGCTAGATACCTTTGTCCTGAGGAATCCCGAAACCCAGCAGTGGTTGGCACTTTTATCACATTCCATTGGAGTTGCAATACTTACTAGGCAGGTATAACAAAAGAATACAGGTCCACCAGTGGTTGGCATTTTTAATATCCATTCGGTTATAGTGAAGCTGATTACTAGTCAGATATATTAAGTCAAATTTATAGCACTACTTTAGTTATGCTTGTCTATGATCGAGATACTGTGCTCCAAGTCGTCCATAACCGCGTACACGGCTTTCAGAAAGTTTTACCCTGCAGGGGTGCATAAATAGCAACACACACTCGATCAACCTCAGAAAAACCAACTCAAAACCCAACGAGGCTTTCACGACAAAACAATCACAGGATTCATAAATATTTCAGGGGGCCACCCCATTAAGCTACCCGCAACGAAGTTGGCCGGCTCCGAGACGGACCCAAGGTTTGCGCCAATGGATGTAAACGATTGGGAACCCGAAAGTGTGACTGGGCTTGTCGATACCGCGAAAACACTCCGCAATCCTAAACAGTACAGGTGCTCCACACACAATCTTAAATAAAGCGGTAAAGCACGGCATAGGTACAGGATAGTAATAAAGCCCCAAACTACTTTGTGGCCCCAAGAAATAGAAATGAATCAAGCTCTGGCTCAGGGGGGGTCCATAAGGCCTCCCGGATGTGGATAGTGCGAAAAATCAAGGAACATGTATCAAGTACTCGGGTTCCTACGGGACACAAGTGAGCGTGGAAGAACCAAATAACATCTATTGCCCACTGATGCCTCTGCATTAGTTATATCTAGCATTTTAATAGTTGTATTTAAAGTCATGATCATCTCCACCATTAACATCTGCCAGCATTCCAACAACGGTGGTACTTGATAGCACGAGATCACACCTGAGCAAGAGACCACGACTCGCAAGGCCAGCTATCTACCAAACACAGGTAATAGGAGGTGTCCAAGGCAATATAGAGGCTGCACGGGATATAACTGGGATACGGAAGCTAAAGCATCGCGACACGGATAGCAATAGATCAACAGGAGGAAATAAAGACTATAAATGCAAAATAGGTAGAAGGGGAAGAGATGCTCGCCTGGGAAACACTGCCGGAGATTCAGAACCGGAGAACTTGTCGATACTCGCCTCAACTCATCGGCCTAGTCCGCGAAGAAGCAAACACTAGAAGAAACACCGGATGCAATATTTAATACTATGGCAGAAGATCCGGCATGATTATGCTATGCATGCGAGATGAACAATTTAATATGCGACAGTCGATAATGTCATATTATTAAAATAATGGGGGTCTCAGATAGGGAATCACATTAGGGTTCGGCGAACTTGGGCTCCGAGGGGTTCGGGGTTCGACAGGGTTCGACGGGGGCAGAAACAGCTCGACGAGATCGGTCTCGGACAACGGAAGTAGATCTTGTCGCATCCGGGAAGAAGGACTTGGTTTGGCATCGGAGGATCATCGGGTTCGCCCTGGTCGGTGTCGGTCTTGCCGTTCGGGGTGAAGAACTTGGCGTCCTAGAGGAAGTACTTGGCGTATCCATGTCGACGACCTTGGCGTCCGGGTTCTCGGGCATCGGATCCGGGAAGATGTACTTGTCGCATCTGCGGTCTTCGGTTTTAGGTAGAAGAGCTCGTTGTCCGGGGATTCTCCGAGTCCGTGGTCTTCGGGTCATGTCGACGGTCTTGTCATACCGGGGGTTCGATGTTCGGATCCGTGTAGAAGGTCTTGGAGTTTGGCGTCGGTCTTGTCGGCGGTCGATCTTGGCGATTCCGGGAGAGACCTTGGCGCGCTGAGGGGTCTAGCGTGGTTTCATGGTTCGATCTTCGGACTTTGGGATCGAAGGTCTTGGCGTCCGGGCTTCGGATCCTTGTTGGCGCACTCGGGCCTCGGCGTCTGCGGTTCTGTGAGGCCGATCTTGTGGTTCCGACCTTGTTTGATGTCGAACTTGCGTCGGTGGTCATCGTACTTGTCCGATGTAGATCTTGGATAGCCATACTATCATCATCGGTTTAACAGGTAGGCAGCCTTTGTTTTCTTTACTCAGGTAAAAGTGGTTGCGCTGCACTTGGACGCTCAGCTACAGGTGCATGGGGAAAAAATGCCAGGACGACATCCTATGTCAACGGTGGAGGTACCCAAAGGCGAGGATGCGAGGCGGGAGCCGAGGCGGCCGGTCGCTCAGGTGGCGAGCTCTGAAGGACGGGGAGGGGCACGCCATGGCCCCGGTGGGCCGTCTCTTGGGCTTGGGGAGGCGGCTCGAGCTGTGGCGGGGCGCAGCAGGACGGGGACGCGACGAGGAAGAGCGCCTGGTGGGGGGTCGGGGGTGAGGTTGGCCACGGCGGGCTCGTGGCAGAGCGCCGGGTCGCGGTAGAGAGGAACTGGCGAGGCGAGGCCTGCGGGGGCCGCCGGGAGCGGGGTCGGTCAGTCGCGGCGCTCACGGGAGGAAGCTCGAGAGACGTCGCGGCGGACGCGGGCGGAAGACGAGGTGAGGGTGGCCGCGCTCGGCCGGAGCAGAGGACGCCCGAGGCGGAGGCGCGTAGTGGCCCGAGGACGCGAGGCGGAGCAACGATCTCGCCAGCGGGCGGCGCGGGAACCTGCGAGGCGACGGGGAAGGCTCGGCGAGGCGCAGGCGAGGAGGCGAGGAGGACGCCGGGGCGGCGGCGCCTAGATCGCAGACGGAGGCGACGACGCACGGGGTCTGGCGGCGAGGAGCTGCGGGGTCGAGGCGGTGTCGGCGGCGGGGCTTGGGAGGAAGCAGGACTGGCGAGCGGCGGAGGATCTGCTTGGGGAGAGAGGCGGCGGGGCACGCGGCGGCAGCGCTGGTTGCTTGCTGGGGAGGCACAGCGCGGCGGAGCAGAGGACGGCGGGTGCCTGGGAGGAGGCGGGGTCGGTCGGTGGTGGGGAACAAGGAGGAGGAAGACACGGACGGGTTGGCGTGCAGGGGTGGGCCTGGAGCGGGCGGTGGCGTGGGGATCGGGGCTGTGTAGGTGGGGTGCTGGGGAGTGGGCCCGGCGGGGGTTGGGCGCGGGGTGGAGAGAGGGGTGGGAGCGGGCTAGCGTTCGGTGGTTCAGGAGGCGGGGCCGAGGCAGCGTGTCTGCTAGTGGCCCGCGCGCGGGGCCCGCGCGCGGGGCTGGTGGCGTTGGGCAGGGGAACAGGTGGGGAGTGGATGGGGTAGGTGGCGGCGGCTGATTGGGTGGGGTTTTGGGCCAGGGTGATGTGGCGAGCCGTGAGTGGCCATGGTGAGGTGGACGGGGGCTGGGTAGATTAGGTTTGGGTAGAAAAGGGGTTTGGTATTTAGTTTAGGTTTTATTTCAGGGCATGGAGGTGGCCGGTCGGGCTTTCGGGCCTGGCGGTCTGCCTCCTATAAAAATAATATAAATTTTGTTTATTTAAAACGGGGCTTTTGAAATCCGTTGGCAGACGAAATAAAATATTCCGGAGACCCGGGTTTTAATTTGAAATAAAGACGGTGCGTTTAGAAAACAAAAACAGACTTTTCGAAAATAGTTTTATGCAAACAAATGCAAGATGACATGACGATGCTCAAATGCAATGTGACATGATGACATGAGCATGCGGTCGTGACGATGCAAATGCACAAAACAACGCGATTTTCTAATAGTGATTTTTGCGGGGCGCCACAGAGACAGAGTCCACTGAGAGCTGGACATGGTGGCTTGAGCGGTTACATCAAGTTGTAGGACATCCAGAAGGTCTAGTTATTCACACTGATGCATGCAAAGGACTTGAGATTGATGTAGATAGTGTGTTCCCAGGAGTGGAGCATAGAGAGTGCATGCGCCATCTTGCAACAAATTTCTCAAAGAAGTTTAGAGGAAAGATATTTGATGACAATTTATGGCCAGCTTCTCTTACCTGCAACCCGAGAAAGCACGCTTACCACCTCAGACAAATGTATTCCAAGCGAAAAGTTCAGGAGTACTTGGAGGCGCGTCACACTAAGATATGGGCAAGAAGTAAGTTCAACGAAGTTTGTAAGGTTGACTATGTAAACAACAATCTTGCAGAGTCATTTAATAGCAAGTTGAAGAAAGTTAAAGCCTTGCAAATGGTAGATATGTTTGATTGCCTTAGGCAGAGGTCCATTTTCAAATTTGAATTAAGGCGAAGGATAGCTGAAAAGCTTGAAGGTCACCGTATTCTTCCATCTATGGTTAAGGCACTGAATGAAAAGACAAGAGGTAGTCTTTTCTTCCGCTAACTCTTGTTCTCAATTTTATTACTTTATCTGACTATTGGTTTATTTCTATCAATTTTGCAGGCCTGAATCTGACTTGTTTGAAGCGTAATGATTATAAAGCAGAAATAATTGAAACTGACAAAGAGGGCAGACAATAGAGGTAAAAACTTGCAGCTGTAGGCAGTGGCAGATTACAGGATTGCCATGCATCCATGCACTAAAGTTTATCACTTCACTTAGAGGTCCACGAGGTGATATTGAATCATATGTACATGATTTTTACTCGGTTGCCAAGTTTAAAGCTACCTATGCCGAGGACCTACCGGCTATGGTTGGCAAAGAGCAATGGGAGCCATTTAATCCAGGTTTCATGCTATGTGCACCTCTCATGAAAAGGCCACCTGGAAGGCCAAGGACCAAACGAATTAGAGCTAGCAGTGAAGGAGGCAGACTAGGAGCTAGGAAGAGAAAGTGCAGGCGTTGTGGTGGTTTTGGTCATATACAAAGGACCTGCAAAGAGTCTGTTGACCCAGCATTTGGAGAAGAAGGATACGAAGAACCAGAGCATGAACCTGAACCAATTGATGTCGCTAGTTCTTCGAGGTATGTGTTATGTTTATTTTTCTCACTATCCTTTACAAATATATTTGAAAAAATAACCAACTGACTGACTTGTCACAACTCTAGGAAAGGTGGCAAAAAAGTTGTGAGAAAGAATACATCGAAAATGAGAAAATCACCTGATTCTACAAATGTTGATGCATCTGCAACTTGGCCAGTTTCCCTCGATAGCCCAGCAAAGAATACCCGAAGCAAGATGACAAAGGCACATGATAGCCCAGCAAAAAATACTCCAACAAGAAAATTTTGTTCATTTGAGTTGAAGTTTCATTTACTTTTGCTTATGTCAACCTGTAGTGTGACAAACACATTTAATTCCATATTTGAACCTATAGTGTTTTGCGTTTGGTTTAAGCCGTGAACTTATGTGTCATGTGAATCAGGATGATGCTTCCTACAGAATGTGCGATTTTTATCGTATATTGTCTAATATTTTTCAAATTATGTGCACTTATACCGAGATACTTCTAATTTGTGATTCCCTGTCTTGTATTGAATTGAGAATTGAGAATTTGAGGATGCTAATAAGCGTATATACAGAGTTCAGATGCTATCCAGATTGAATTGAAAATTTTGATCCACGGTCTTCTAATATGTGCACTTATACCGAGTTCAGATGCTATCCAGATTGAATTGAGAATTTTAGCACATATCATGCCAAATTTCAGTTATGGCAAAACTGATTAGAGGCTAACGGTAGAGAGATAACGGAGTTGCAAAACTGATCCCCAAACTAACGGAGGAGTGGTGTTTTTGAGGTTTTGATCACTCAAATGGTGTTTTTGAGTATGGGGTTGGTCATAGTGGCAAGAATGATAAAATCCCAAGTTTCAATTGCATTCTTAAGTGATAAAGAGATAGTATCACCTACATGAACAACTCTAATGAAGTGCTCACATGGCCTTCCTAATTGATCAACATAGCGCAAAGAAAGAGCGAGTTGTTCTTTATGTGATATATCACTAGACTCATCAGCCAAAATAGCATAGGGCTCATCACCAAGTTTTTAAATATTTTTTTCCTAGTTTCCATGGCACAACATTGAATAATATCCTTTTGTATCTTTGGACTATTTAATATGCAATTACCTGGAGCATTCTTCAAAACATACTTATGCACTTCTTGACTATTTTCTGCAAGAAACTTCAACAGTTCAAGGAAGTTTCCTTTGTTGCTAGAATCTTCACTTTCATCATGTCCACGGAATGCCAATCCTTGATGCAAAAGAAACTTGATACATCTAAGTGAACAAGTCAACCTTATCTTATAAAGACGAAGATCCTCATCAGTTCACTTCTCAATATGATAATCAATTGCTACCTTGGGATTTGTGAACCCAATGTATCTCACTTGAGCTGCATTATGTGCCTTAGAATCCAGATGTTTCAAAAGTGCTTTCTCTCCAATATTCCAATTTCTCCACCCATCAACAGTAAATATATCTGGCCCAGTATCCTTCTTGAACAAGTAGCATACAAAGCAAAACACACAATCCTTCTTGATACTATATTCAAGCCACTCATAATTATACAACCATACAACATTGAATCGACGATCTCTTTTTCCAATGTTCCTTTTTGGAAAAACATGTGTATAAGGTTTGAACGGGCCTTTAAGAATATATGCTCTTCGAACTTCATCTTGATCATTAACATGATAACTTTGAATAAGATGCCTTTCACCAGGATCATGCGGGAGTTGATTGATGTCATAAACCGGGGGTGGCGGTGACGGCGGCGGCGGGGGCGAGGGCATATGATTCGCCGTTTCTTGAATTACCCTCTCTTGCTCTTGACTGTGCTCTTCCATCAAAGTTTCAACTGAAGAAGGATTATTTAAACCAGTGATAGCTTTTTTGGCTGCGTGTCTCTTAAACAAAGATACAATGTCTCCACTTCTCTTCATGACTGAAACTTTGAGAAAAATAGATAAGCAATTAGTACATATGACATCGTTTAATAAATCTCGCATGTAATTCTAGAACGAAAGATTATCGTGTTGTGCACATATAAAAAACAATAGCTAATTGGCTACTATACTTCAGCTAAGTAGAGACTAGTGCCCTGGGACGTACTACAGCTAACACAAGACCAAGGTAACACAGCAAATTCAAGAAAGAAGGAAATAGAAATTAGCTTTGATCGATTAAAAAAAGGGATCATGATTGTCACAAACTTGCTGATTCCCCGCTGTCGGAGGCAGATGGTGCTGATTCCGGAAGTCCCAATCCGATCGGCAGTATTTGTCGATAATAGCTCCTCGACACCGGACGGCAATGGGCAAGAATTAAACCCGCTGGGCGTCGGCGCGCGTGACGGCGTGGCCGTGGCTGAGATTATTTCTAGATCGATCAGAGACAATCTCGTGCAACTGCCTCGCTCGATAGCTAGCCTTTTTCGTCTGATCGATACGAACTAGCTGGCCACAGGCCTTTTTCTCCTGATCGATACGAACTTGCGCCGGGCCGGCCGGCCGGCTGCAACGTTTCCTTCCGTCGCTAGTATATGTATATGGGCTGGGCCGCAGGGTATGCCATGGTCCACCCGGCATACCCTGTAGGTCCGTCACTGATGCCTAGTGAAGTGGCATACTTCGGAACAAAAGTTGTGCTTTCGCTTAGCCTGACCTGTCCATGGATTCTTTTCGAGCTCCGCTAGTGCTGTTGCGGCGATGATTTCTTAGATGATCAATTTTCGGTGAAATTGGAGCGACCGGCTCGTGGAGGAGTACAATACTGTCGTGTGTGTGCAACCTCTCGACGACGAAGTAGGCAGGTTGGTTGTATGCTCTCTCTCGAGGTTGTAGTGCTCTTGCGACGGTTTTCCCACTTAATTAAGAGATGACTTAAAGCTTCCAAATTCTTTTTGAAAAAATACAAATAGAAAAGTAAAGGATCGTCAAAAACAAAATTAGAAAACAGAAAAGTGACCGGATCCGCGGATGCGCCACTTGTTGACAGAGATTGACACGGACGAGTCACACCAACCACACACTTCTTCCCCTCGCCGCGCTCCAGTCCACTCCTCTCGCGCTCCCTCCGCCTCCTCGACCCGATCCCACCGCCACCGCCAGCATCCTCCGCCACCGCGCAGCCAGCGATGGCAGGCCGCGCCCCTTACTTCGCCACGGAAGAAGGCGCCCGAGGCATCCGCCCAGGGGAGTCGCCGGCCGCGGCGCTCCGGCGGATCCTGGCGTCTCCGGGCGCTCACCAAGCGCCCTGCTGCTTCGACGCGCTCGGCGCCCGCCTCGTCGAGCGCGCGGGGTTCCCGATCTGCTTCATGGGAGGTGCGTGATCGCCTTGCTCGCCCGCACGCTTCTCGCGTGGTCTCTGTTGCTACGGTTGTATTCGTGCGCGGTCCTATCTGTAAAACCATCGTGGGGTTTAAGCTTAGTTAAGAGGATCGGTTGGTGACTAGCTGACAAGCTGAGTAGTAGGTCTAATTGCATTTTCAGCAGTCTACGGCAATGGTTTAGTTCAAGTGTTCAAATCAACTCACAGTTTGACATTTCCTGTTCGGAAGGTAAGAATAGTCCATATCTCTCCCTCGATTACCAGCACCAAAAATATTGAGCTAAAGTTTACATGAATATAACTTGCATTTCGCTAACAATAAACAAACTAGTGATTTTTCGTCATGACAATTGACAAACAATGTACATAACTATATACAGTTGAAACTGGATGCAGAGCCGACTTGAAGGGTAACCTTACAGCAACATTCTATCTCAGAAAGTCAGAATGCAAATGTTATTCTAAGGAGAACTGTTCTGGTTAGATGCTGCATTAGTATTTGGTATTTAACTAGAATTTATAAAACTTAAAATGCAGTTAACATCTGTTTTTTTTTTGGCAACAAAATCTGTTATGTTGAATTGGTTGATGAAAAGAACCAGTATGTACATTACCAGATGGCATTGGCATTTTGCTTACTGAACTTTCCCAGGGTTCTGTGAGAATAATTTTTGGTTGTTGCTGAAGGTACTTCATGCATTGCAGTCCTAATATATATAATCTTCATTCAGGTTTCTGTGTTTCTGCCGCACGACTTGGATTGCCAGATGTTGGTCTAATCTCCTATGGAGAAATGGTTGATCAAGGGCATCTAATCACTGAAGCAGTATCAGTCCCAGTGATTGGTGATGGAGACAATGGTTACGGAAATTCTATGAACATCAAGAGAACTGTAAAAGGATATATTAACGCTGGGTTGGCTGGAATTATGCTTGAAGATCAGGTACCAATTAATCTTTCCATACATTTTTTGCTCATTTGTCAAAGTCACTGCTCTTATTCGGCAGATCAAGTGAATTTTTTTTAGTGTTTTAGTGAGTAATGTTATGTATCTCTTGTAACAGCAAGTAACTGCCTTGACTTAAAACTGGAGTAACTTTGATCTCATTTTTGCAACCAAAAGCTGCACCAATTTCTCAATCCCTTGACTATTATTTTTGTTTAATAAGATATTCTATGTGGGTCTATATGTTGTATAAAACTAAATATGTACAATTGCCTAAGGTAGTGAGTGCTTAGGTTTTGAACTCCCACCTCTTGGGGCTGCATTATGAGAATCTATTTGTAGGATGCATCTTTAATCCTTAAACATTTAAAAGGACAACTCTAATCCAATTCATTGGATACAATCTGGATAGCGCAAGTCCTTTTTGGCACATTTGGGTGGTGCAAGCTAAAGATGATTTCAGTATTCTATGTCATAATGGAGGGTGGAAGGGCAACAAAGTAATGCTGGAATAGTCCTGATTTTCTTTAGAACTACAAATGAATCATATGATCCAGTGACAGATACTTACAGTCACCTATCTCAGATACATTCATATGACAAGTTCCCACCAAATTGTTTCAACTATATATCACAACATAGATATGCGCCTGCCATGCCTTGATATTCAATCTACTGAGCACTACATAATGAAAAATACTACTGTCTTAATATTTTGTATGTATGAATCAAATTATACACTTTAAGCAGACACATTGATTATATAAGAACATGGACAGAAGACCTGCGTGATTTATCTTTCCTGTTTTGACCAGTTCATCGAATGATACGATGTATAACATTTTGAAGGTGGCACCAAAAGCATGTGGGCACACTGAAGGAAGGAAAGTCATCTCAAGGGAGGAAGCGGTCATGCACATAAAAGCTGCAATAGACGCTAGGAAGGAGAGTGCCTCTGACATTGTTATTATAGCGAGAACAGATTCTCGTCAAGGAGTTTCTCTTGATGAAGCATTATGGAGAGTACAGGCTTTTGCTGATGCTGGAGCAGATGTTCTATTTATTGATGCCCTAGCTTCAATAGAAGAGATGAAGGCATTCTGTGCGATTGCACCTGGAGTACCAAAGATGGTTAGATGTTCTACCTGTGCTTTTTTTAGATAATTGATAATCATTCAAGAATTATCATTGTACCGACATCCATCTTCTTGTGCTAACGATAAATCCATTTTGGTATGCCAATGAATTTAATTAGGATACCCAGAAAAAAAGGAATATTTGTTAAACTGAAGTCATGACTTACTGACTTACACCCTACATGCATGAAAAGAAACTGTCAATACAAGGCGACTTGCATAATTTTTTATGTTGTGTCTAGTGAAATGGCTTGTTCACATCATCACAATTTTAGTGTTTTCTTATATTTACCAATTATGCAAATGCTTACGTCATGCGTAGCTCTCGTACATTTATGCTTCTGATTACTTTTCTTGCTAATACTATATTTTTACACGAATGATGGCTGCTTGTGAATGTTCTGTTTTCTGTTTGCCTGTAAATTTGCTTATTTTCTCTAACATTAAGTTTGGACATTACATTTTATACCATGTGCTTTGTTCTGTAGGCAAACATGTTAGAAGGTGGTGGTAAAACTCCCATATTGACCCCTGCTGAACTTGAGGAGATTGGTTTTAGCCTTGTAGTGTACCCATTGTCCCTAATTGGAGTATCAATGCGCGCAATGGAGGTTTGTTGTTCATATATGTGAAGCACTGAAACGTGTTCCATGATTTATTATTACCTATCTTATTCTGTTCACTGCTGAATGCTTGAAATCGTGTGCGTTAGATACCTCAACCTCCTACACTTCATAGCTAACAGCCAGTTAAAAAATCATGGGGTCCAGTAATTGCTTTTTTCAGTCATTTTTCTGCAATATCCTCTATGGTTTCCCAATTGTTGTCTGATCTGTAATGTGAACACATGAAGTATGATAAATAATACTCTAGCTCGTTATGTGTGAAGTCTGGATTGTCCACATCTTTTACCAGTTCTATCCTGAACAATCCGTATTTGCATTGATATCGGTCCCTAAATCCAAGCATAGATATGGGATTTGGTGTGAGAAACCAATATCCGACCCTCTTCCACTACTGTCTACTACTCCTAACTCAAACTTGCCAACCTGGCACAGTCGTGTTTATTCTTGACAGGTGATGCGTCTGTTATATTAATGTTTTGATGAGCTGTCAACCTTCATTTACGATATAGAATCATTGTTGGTATTTTAGGTTAGGGAAAATTTGCTATAGGACATCGTTATTTTCTGTCATTTGCTGAAACACACTGTCCGATTATGTCTTTGTCAGGTACCATTACAATTTTGTGGCACATTTGCCAGAACACACCACGTGGCCAAAATAGGAAAGTTTTAGCACTTTTGCTCGGGTGACCATATTATGGCCGGTTTTGAACAAAATGTGTCAAACTTTCCCTTTTTAGCCGTGCGGTGTGTTCTGGCAAATGTGCCACAAAATTGTAATGGTACCTGGCAAAGACACAATTGTGCGGTGTGTTTTAGTAAACGCTAGAAAATAACGGTGTCCTGTAGCAAATTTTCCCTTTAGGTTATTGCTCTTTCTTTGTTTCCCAACCTCTTCCCATGCCTCCTATCCAACTTGCACAAACCCTTGGGTTGATGTTTATAAACAGCAAAGTATTTTGTATTCCAGCCAATTCTAAATGCATAACACCGTGATGGGTAATGCCCGCTAATCTTGCCTTGAAGATTTCCATTGTTTTTACAACTATTACAATCCTATGCAGTATCTTAGAGATTTAACATATTGTATATAACCATAAAATGTTCCTTAGAAATTTGCACAACACAGAAGTGAAAGAAAGTGTTCATGACGTCTATTGAAAAGCTGTATGCAGATCTTCTATAGCATTTATAAGGAGAAAAACATCAGGGAGGAACATAACATCATTCAATGCATGTGGATATTCATGTGACATTGTCATAGGTAGCTGCTGTTCAGTTTGAGTGTGAAGCTCAATTTTATTCGTAATGCATGAATCTCTGGTATGCAGGATGCCCTACTCGCGATAAAAGGTGGTGGCGTACCCCCACCTAGCAGCCTGCCATCATTTCAGGAGATCAAGGATACTCTAGGGTTCAACCGCTATTATGAGGAAGACAAACAGTACAGTGTGTCAAAAGCCCAGCCATAGTTGCCAAGTGGTGAGCCATGCTGATTTGTACCATTACTCTGATGAATGTGAACATGCTTAACTCCCAAATGGCGAGCAGCTCATGAACATGGATGGAAATACACTATCCGTGATTTATAATGTGTTTTTTCTGTCGCATTTCACAGTTAACCCGTAAAAGAGAGGTTCCTGCTTGATTCCCAGGATGCGGATGGAAATGGGACCAGGGTGTCCATCGAATAATCAGTACCCATTTGCTTTCGAAGCATTGAGATTAGTGCTGCTGGACACATTTTATCTTGAAGCAGACAATTTTAGCAAAAATCCGAATGTGGCTGTGTGGTGAAATACTTTGTAAAACATTCCATGCTTTGGCTTCGACAACACTGAATCCTGGTGTTAATTCCAATAAAATAAACCCACTTTGAGGAAGTTCAGAAATGTTCTCATCTGTGTTTATTGAGTAATTGCATTAGAAGAGGAAAAAAATGCCAATATGAAAGATTTTTATGGCAGCAAGACTCAAGACATGTATTGAGAATTTGGGAGCATTAAACTGCAATGGATACAAATTCCATACATGTTTCCACAAATTATAAAAACTATAACATGCATCTTTAAACATTCGTAGGGAGTAAACATGGTCACTACACTGTAATGGGAAACATTCAGTTGCATCGTAGGCATGCAAGATCTGGAGTGTGGAATGTAGCAACTCCGCTTTGGGCTAAAGTGTTACAAAAAAGTTCTTGCCATTCCTCTTCATTTCACACAAGCTCCTCCAGCCTGCAGGGAGGAAACTTCATGTCACATGGGGTCAAAGAACGGGAGATCAGCACAATTTTCTCATTTGGCACAATACTTACAAGTAGGGTAAGCATAATAGGACGCAACTATGGAACATACAGGTGTTGAGGAATGTGTAACTGCAGCTCATAAGAAGTATTTCATCCTGTTATCTCTTCTCATGGCGCGGTAGACAGCCTGGACCTGAACAACATTTAATGCCTCATAAAATATCATGTACACGCAACACAAAAATAAATATCCAGAATTGGACATCTCAGTTGCTAAGTACGCCCTCTGTTCCAAAATAGATGACACGTTTCCAAAACGTCATCTATTTGGGAACAGAGGTAGTATAATATATATGAAACATGCTGCTACCTGCTCACTAGAAACCACACGAATTGGTCCGATCTTTACAGAAACATATTTCCCCCTCGAAGATATTTTCTGAGTTACTTGGCCCTGTACAAACCAAGTTGATCCATATTAAGAGAAAGAAAAATAGCAAAAGATATATCCAATGATTTAAGTGTTGATTCCATCTAAGCAATGAAGTTTGCCAGCCCCTAAAGTATGCCATAAATATCAGTCCACCATAAAAGAAACGTCTGAATCTAGGTCAGTGCATAATATTTTCATTAATCAATAATTTTATTTTATCTGTGAATAATCATTACTTTTACTTGACGAATTTCTTCAACAAATGCAAACACCAACCTTGGGAATTGGCTCTTGAAGAACTGATTCAACAGCATCTACCATTGCGTGAACAAAATCTTCACCTCCAATACCAATTGCTGTAAATCCTCTGTCTGTGGGATATGAATTCACCTGTGAAATAGAACAGTAGAGTATTATGGATGCCAAAAGTAAGATCCAAAATTTTGGGTCTTTCATGGTTCCTTACAAAAAAAGAGACCAAGGCAGTGCATTTTCAATTTTTATGCACTTACATAATTAGCATTGCCATGGAGCATTCGTTAAAATGTTATACACATGTAGAAATGCACGTCTGGCATGGCTATTTTATGCATTAACAACTTGATATGGCTTCCCCAAATATACAATTTCATTAAAGCAGGAGCAAACCTAAAGATCCAGCATTGGCATAAAAATGATTTATGAGACATTTTCTGGACAAAATTTGGTACAAAGCGGAATTCAATACAGCTGTTCGCTCTAAAGCTATCGCAGGTCATCTTGCACTAAAAACACAACAATCAAAAGGACATGTAGGATATTAGAGGATTACCTTCTGATCCAGATTAAGCCATTCATCACCTGAATCATCTTTGACAGTACCACCTATGACCATATTTGTGGTGAGTGCAACCCTTCCTTTAGACATTGCCACCTCTGTTTAACAAAATAAAAATTAAGTAATGAACGGAAACAAAGGCAATAATGGCATAATCAAGACAATAACTTTTGGGCTCACTGTAATTCACCCCTTAAGAAGCAAACAGTAGAAAAGTATATCGCAATGATCCTAGGATGCAATGTAGCCACACAAAATAGTCTATTATGTAAACTGAGAATGTGACCACTCATAGCCTTGACCAGTAGAAGATAAAACCATCTCAATCCATCAATTTCATGTTGGTGCCAAACATGGCCCTAAACTTGTATATAGATGAGAACCGCAGTCAACCTCTTTATCCAATTAAAATATTCTATCAAACTGTCATGGAGTTTTCCTTTTGTGTAAAAGTAAGTTATCCCCTGGAAGATCAGGAGGTACCACATGGGTGACATAATTTGTTGCACCCGATGATTAGAATCTGGGTTACTCGATACTCCGCCAACATACCGGTATCACAAGACGACATGATACCAACATGGTATTAGCAAGTATCAGTGGATTATAACTCCAAACTAAATAGCAAAGTTCATCTACTCCGCTGATACCTCCCTGAAACTTCCAGGCTCAAAACCACTCAAATCGAAGAAGGCTAACAGCCCAATCCAAATCTACCTCCACTAAATCAAATAACCTCTCCTTATCTTTTCTCAACTCAGACTCCATCACATGCCGTTGCGTCTTTCTTGCTCAAGCATGCCCACATGGCAGCCCTCTCTCATCGTCTGTCTGTTTCTCCTTCCTCGTGCCACCATCTACACCTCTCTATGCCCGGACGCAAGCACATAATGTGTAAACCAATAGAGAAACTAGTGCACCAAATTTCTAGCATATCACTAAGTCACTAAAGTGAATCACATTGCCCCTCCAGTAAAATAATATCCTATATTCATCCAATTCCATCAGGAACAATACTCAATAACCCCCAAGGATAATAAACATTCAAAATTCAGCTAACGTATAGCACTAGCAACCCCGGGCATTCCAACACCGACGAGGAGGAGCCCGCAAGCACCCAAACGACGACAGACAGCAAAGCCATAATTCCATTAACTAGGAGAAGATACTCTGAGGAACTAAAAATGCGAGGAGAGGTTTGGGGAATCCTCACTTGAGATGGCCTCGAGCACGGCTTCCTGCGGCGGCTGTCCCGGGTCCCCGCCCCCGCTCCCACTGGAGCTAGTGGAGCAGCAGCGGAGGCTGCGGCGGCGGCGGCGGTGACAGGGAGACCGCGCCGCTGGAGCCGACGCGGCGGCGCGGAGGCTCAGGTGGTGGAGGGGGTCGGGGAGGAGCAGGGAGCGGAGCGCAAGGGCTCGGCACGCCATCGTCGCCTTGGATTCCTTCCCTACCTCCGGTCGCCGCGGCCGTGAGCAGCAAAAGAGATTCGGTGGATATTTTTCGCTTGGTTTGGGTTTGCGTCTGGAGTCAGAGTACTCCTTTTTTCGTGGAAGGCCGACGAGCCGTTAAAACTTTCTTTTTCTGCACGGCTTTTCGTTCATTAGCAATTTAGCAGTTATCTTTTCTAGACTTCGCTGGATTAAAGATGGCCCAGCCGAATTGGGCTCGGTCGCAGTGCACAGCCTACAGCAACGTGATGAACTAGTCCTCTGTAAATGGATAACATGTACTCCCTCTGGAGTTCGATACCTCTTAGCTCTGGGCGACTAGGGTTTAGGGCGGGTTTAGGGCGGCCGCGGCGATCTGATCGCCGGCACCGAGAGATCATCAAGCTGATCTTCTCCTTCCTCTCTCAGAACCAGAACGTGGCGTTGGGACTGCTTCACGGGGTTGGCTGTCCAACTGCCCGGTCGCGGCGAGCGGTCTGTGTTCTCTCGAGAGTGGAGGAGCGATGGAAGAAACCTCGGCAAACGGGGAGAATCGGGCCAGATCGGGGTCTGGTAAGGAGGAGGACATCGAAGCTTTGCTAAAGAGGCTAAACCTGCAGGGGCGGAATTAAAGGGAGTGAAGATCGGCGGCGCGAGGCTGAACGAGGAAGTGAAGTGGATGGCGCTAGGCAGGGTTCACACCCAGAAGACTTTTAGCGTGAGCTCTCTGTTTGAAACCATGCACCACGCATGGAGTTTATCCCAACAAATCAAACCAACAATTTTGGGAAAGAATCTGTTCCTTTTCCAAGCTAACTGTTTGGGGGATTGGAGAAGGATCATGGAGGAAGGACCGTGGATCTTCAGAGATCACAGACTCATTTTGGCTGAATATGATGGATTTATGTAGGCCAATACTATGCCGCAGGAGTTGTTGCATGCTTGGTTTAGGATCGTCAAAATCCCAACTCTCTTTCGGAAGGAGGACGTGGTGACTGACCTCGCTTTGAGGGTGGGTCAGGTAGAGAAGGTGGAGCTAAGGCTAGCTGTGATGTAGGATTGTGTGAGGGTGAGAGTTAAACTAAATGTTACTAAATCGCTCATCCGTTTCACCACGTTGGAGATTGAAGGAGAACCAGACCAAAATTTTCAGGTTCTCTATGAGAAGAACCCAAAGTTCTGTGACTGTTGTGGTATGTTAGGCCACGTCTTGTTGGAGTGCGGGAATGGTGTTCACAAGAAGGAGGAGCTGGAGTATGATAGCTGGATGTTAGCTGATATCCGTTGGAATCGCCCTCGCTAGCTAGCGAACCAACGAGCTGATGGTTTTGCTGGGGGACGATCATGAGGAAGAGGGCGTGGAAGGACTGCAGGCAGAGGAGGTGGTCGAGGTGTGCAACCTGCCAATAACATGCAAGTTGATCATGAGAACCGGAAGCGCAACTCAAATATGGCAGCCCTTGATGGTAGTAAAGGAGGAAGCCCCGTCAAAGCAATAATGGGACTAGTTGAGGCTGCTATTGATACTCCAAGTAACATGAAGATTGATCTGTCTGGGACAGGAGCAAAGGAGCATGAGAGGCCAGTGGGTACTCCACCACCGCCTCCATCTTATGTCCCACCTCGGGAGAAGAAGCAAAAGAATGGAGGCACCCCAAAGAAGACAGCGGCATCCGGTGTGGATGGCCGCCCAGCCAAATGAGTGTCTTAAGTTCGAACTGTCGCGGGCTTGGTAGTGCCACGACAGTTCGTGACTTAGCGAGGCGCCACTCTCCGACCTTTTTGTGCGTAGTTGAGACCCAGCTTCATAAGAAAATGGTGGAGTGTTTATCTAGTTCTTTAGGTTTTGATAAAAGCTTTGCTATTAGTAGTTCTATTCGGAGTGGAGGGCTCGGCCTTTTTGGGAATAATGGAATAAATGTTGAGATCTTACCCTATTACAGTATCATATGGATGTGATTGTTACGGAGCAAGGGAGGGAACCTTGGTGCCTAACCGTTGTGTACGGTGATGCCCAGGTTCAGGAGAGACATAAGACTTGGGACATGCTCAAGTTCATATGTTCGTCGAACGATTACCCATGGATTTACATCGGTGACTTTAATAAGGTCTTGCACCGGAGCGAGCATGTTGGAGTTCACAAACGGAGCAACATCCAAATGGCTGGTTTCCCCGACATGGTGGATGAATGTGACCTTTGTGATCTGGGATACAAAGGAGTGGATTGGACTTTCGAAAAGAAAGTTATTGGTGGCATCTTTAGCTGCACTTGGCTGGACCGTGCCCTCACTTCGACAACTTGGTGCACTCAGTTCCCAAATGCGGAGCTGCAGCATCTTGGGACGGTTGCAACATCAGATCACCTTCTGATCCTCCTCAGGCTCTCGCCTCTTGTCGCATAGGGTAGGAGGGAAAGGAAGAAGCCCTTTCGCTACGAGGGAGCATGGGAATCCCACAAAGACTTCTCGGACATGGTTAAACAAAATTGGAGTGCAGCTGGTCCGTGTGTGACTGCCAAAGATCTCCAACAGAAACTACTTGGAGTTGCTCAGGATCTCTCACACTAGGGAGAAAGGTCATTTGGAAACATACATTTTCAGATTTGTGCACTAAAAGCAGAGCTAGCCGAGCTTCTGAGTGTGGTGAATAGGACTGACCCATCTGTGAGAGAGGAAGAAATAACGAAGAAGTTAGTAGAAGTCCTAGACCAAGAGGAGGTTATGTGGCGCCAAAGATCACGTGTGCAATGGTTATTGGTAGGGGACAAAAACACTCGTTTCTTTCATGTCAGAGCTAGTTTGCGGAGCAAGAGGAACCGTATCACGGAGCTTTCCATAAGCAATGGCATAGTTGAGACAAGAGAACACGAGTTGGGCCAAATGGAAAGTGATTTCTACAAAAACTTGTACACTTCTGAGGATGTCCAAGGCATGGAAGAGGTGCTCCGAACGGTCCCATGTCAAGGTCAGTTTAGCAATGAACCAAACTCTAAACAAACCTTTTGATAAGGAGGAGGGGAAGACAACACTTTTTGAGATGTACCCCACCAAAGCACCGGGACCTAATGGGTTCCCGACTCATTTCTTTCAAAGAAATTGGGAAATTTGTGGGGACGAAGTAACACAAGTGGTGTTGAGGGTGCTGTTAGGACACAACAGCCCAGAGGAGATGAATAAAACATTTATAGTCATGATACTAAAGTGGCTAGTCCGAAGGATATGGGCCAGTTTTGACCCATAAGTATTTGCAATGTCATTCTCAAAATAGCTTCGAAAGTGGTTACAAATAGGTTGAAGAAAATTCTGCCAGAAATCATCTCAAAAGAACAGTCTTCTTTTGTTCCTAGGAAATTGATAACAGACAAAATCATTATAGCTTATGAATGCTTGCATTTTATGAAGCGTAACAAGGCTAAAAACATAGATTTTGTGCTTTGAAGCTGGATATGAGGAAGGCATACGATAGAGTGGAATGGAGCTACCTGGAAGCCGTTATGCTCCATTTGGGTTTTACCAGCCATTGGGTATCTTTGATCATGCGGCTAGTGAAGACAGTCTCCTTTTTGGTATTGCTTAATGGTGTACTGATAGCCGTGAGATTCGACACATTTTTGATGATTTTTATTGATGGTTTTTCTCTAGATTGTTTTCTAGCTTTACCTAACGCTAATACTTCGGTAGCGAAGAAAACTTGGTTTTTAATGTGTGTTTCAGGTTCTGAACATTAACAAAAGGTTTTAACAATGGAAACACAATATTCAGGCGTAAACAAGCAAGTCCCTCTTTGGAAGCAATCAAGGGAGGCAAACAGACGCTTTAACGAGCAACTATACAGAAGGAACATTTTTCTGGCTGTATAGTTCCTGCCGTATAGCTGCCGCCGCTTCCGTCTTGTCAAAAGGGACAACTTCCGTGAAGAAGCCGGACGAAAAATCATAACACAGCAGCCGCCATCCCATCTAGAAAGGAGAAAGAAGAGATCCGGACAAGCAGGGGAAGACGTTCTTCATCTCGCTCCATGATCTTCGACCTCCTAGCCATCACACCCTCATAGCCATTACTTGTACTTGAGAGAGAGAGAGAGGGATCTTCACCTTGCAAGATTAGGGTTTGATATTGTTTCTTACTATCTTGAATTGTGTTAGATTACTTTTCTATTCCTATTGTGGATCTCCACGGTAACATCGAGAAGAACTCCCTTTATTTAATTATATTTATGATGCTTTCTTCTCTCATGTATGAGTAAGTTCCTTGGGGCGTGGCAGATGTAAGGGATTGGTGAGATGTGATGTGCCTCCATATATTTTCCATTAGTTTGTGATTGATTTTAATTACTATATTATGTGTGCTTGACTATCTATGGGATGCCTAATGCTTGTTGTCTAATTAAGGGCCCAGACAACATGATGCTTTGTTCTACATAGATAGGATCTTGTTTGCTAGTAGACCGGCGACCCCCGAGTGACACGGGGATATCAATGGGAAACTAGTAGACTCGAGGATAATGAGGAACCACCATGCTTATTGCATTAGTCCGGTCCAAGGAGCTTAATTTCTAAGCAACCTGAAGGATCTTAATCGTCTAGTGTCTGACCATGGTTTTGGTAACAGACTAGTAGGATTATTGAAGTTAGGATGAAATCTACCAAGAGGAGTTCCGACTAATTATGGGTTGCTCGCCTACACATATACATATAAGATTACAATTGTTACATTTATCATTCGTCCACCTGGCATAGTCACTATCATCGTGAACTGTATCTCCCCACACCGTCTTTGTCATATGCAAAAAACCACAAACAACCGAATCGTTCTTTACTTTTATGCTTTTTATTTCTGAAGTTTATATTTTAGTTTTATTTAAATACATCCAGTTTAATCCAAATTTCATTCTTATTTCACACTTGCAGTCAATTCACTTGAAGACCTGTGACAACTTTGAGTGTGACAGAGACTTCAATCATAAACACTTACCTTTGGGCTCCCTATGGGATCGATATCTATACTTTGAAACTAGCTACAAACGAACATCAAGCTATTTTCTGGCGCTGTTGCCGGGGAGCTAAGCGCTAAGTATTTATCTCTTGACATTTCAGGTGTTACTACTACAAAATGGTCTCCCTAGGAGACAAAGGGTCTACACACTCTGGAAGGACCTATTTACCAGATTATTTTTAGCGCGTGCCTATTCAAAGGCGCGAAGAAATTATTGAAAAACTTTTAAGATCAGACAAAGTTGAAGTTGAAAACCTGAGTGATTTTATGGAAATCATGTCCATTTACATGACAACTGCCAAGAAACCTAAGAAAACTCTCAGGAAATACAGTTCTCCAAAAGCTGCTTTCCTTAAACAACTAATAGAATTTCCTAACCCTGGAGTTAGATAACATCGATTTGATGGTGGAATTATTAAAATTTTGCAGGAAAAAGCTTTTAGTGGATGGGAAGATGAAGACCCAGGAAGACATATTAGAGAGTTTGACGATTTGATGACAACACTTGGACCAAAAGGTTTGCCAAGGGATTTCTCTCGTCTAATTTTTTTTCGTTGGTCTCTTAAAGGTAAAGCTCTAGAATGGTTATATTCTCTCCCTCGTCATTACATTAAATGTTGGGAAAGCTGGATTTTCCAAATTCATAAACAAGTTTAATCATTTCAAAAAGGTAACTGAAACTAGAAACAATATAGGTAACTTTAGTCAGAACGTGGGAGAAAACTACCCACAAGCCTGGGATAGATTCTTTGGAATGACCAATAGAATTCCTAATCATGGCTATTCTGAATCAACTATTTGCCATTTTATTTTACCATGGTCTTAATACTCAAAGTAGAGAGTTGCTCGACTTATCAACAGGAGGATCGATTAATAGTTTAACTATTAAAGCATGTTTGGAATTAATGTCTACTAGGGCTAAGAATGATTCTATACACAACCCTAATTTCGACACTAAGACGAAAAAAGAGATGCTTCGTATAAATCCTAACCTTATGCATAAAGTATGCAAAACAATGAAATAAAAAGGTATACCTTCTGAACTTGTTAAGGAAAACAAGGTAGACTTGTTACAAATTTTTACTAAAGAAGATGAAACTAGAAAAGTTTTTTCAAGAATTAAAACATCAACAAGCAAAATCTCATAATAACCTGCATAAGAATTTTCAAAAACATAAAAAGATTTTGGTGGAACTCATAGAAAATTATGATGAGATTGGCCAAGAAATAAAATTATTTCACATGTATCTTAGTATGATTGAAACCCAATATGAACAAATAGCATCTGGTTATCAAATTTTTCTTCGAGATGATATAGATATTCCTGTTTCTACTAATGTTGTTACAAGGAGAGGTGCAGCTGTTACAGGACCATTAGGACCACCATAATATGAAGCTAAAAAGAGCGAAAGGAAAAAGCCTTGCTCAAAGCAATCCAAGAAGATGATACACTGGTGAATCCTCAAGATGAAACTGCTCAAGAAACACAAGATCAAACAAAGGAGGACCAAAATGATGCACATGATGACCGTTATGACTCTGATGCAGAGACGGTTGATCCAAAAGAAGAAAAAGAGACAAGCAATGAAGATGAAGTTGTTGTAGTAGAAAAGAAGAAAAGCGATAAGAAACAACAAAAGAAAGCAACAAAAGAGTCTAACCCCCCACAAAAGGTAAAAGACAAGAATAAGAAAGGTGAGAAAAAGCTTCCTTATCTAGATCAAAAAAAGAAAGCACCAGATCAGGTAATCTATGATTCTTTCAGAAAGGCACTTGGTGACCTTTGCCTAGAAATTCCATTTGCGGATGCAATAAAAGTTCCCACCTATTCTAAATTCCTCCATGATATTCTTAGGAGACAGAAAGAAATAACTGAAACTGTTGCCATGGTGACTAGTTATCCTACTAGTGGGAAGCTATTGTCTAAATCAGGAGATCCCAGAATACCAACTATTTCATGCTCAATTGGCAAAACTGATATTCATAATGACTTGTGTGATTTAGGTGCAGGATTTAGTGTAATGCCATATTCCCTCTATAAAAGGTTAGGATTAGGGGAGTATTCCCCTACTACTATCACTTTACAGATGGCTGACAAGTCCACTAAAAAACCGATTGGTATGATTGAGGATGTTCTACTTAGAATAGATGAGCATGTTATTCCCACTGATTTTATTATTCTTGAGATGCCAGAGGATAAAAAAGTATCCATAATACTGGGAAGACCTTTCCTTAGTACCATAGGAGCATCAGTCGAGTGTGCAGAGGGAAAAATAATCTTCAATGTCTATGATGCTGAAATCATCCGGTATTTTCCCAAGAATCTAGAAGTAGGAGAAAGATATATTCCACCGGCAAAACAAGTTCATGTGGTAAGTGCCTTTGGTAAGGGGCAACCCAAGGTAAGAATTCACGAACAGAGAAGGGGTTGAGTTATTCAACCATTCTTAATAAAATGCTTAATGGGAGTCAACCCATCACATCAATAAAATAAAATAAAGAATAAAATGTTCATCGCATTCCTACAACTTTTTCACAGACATTCTTGCGGAAGCGCGCCCGTGAAGATGCAGCTGTCAAAAAGAAGTAGAAACATCGATTAAACAAATGTAGAATAAGTATAAAAATAAAATTTTGAGTTTTATCTACAAGGACTAGCTCCATCATTTAGTTCAGACTAAAAAGTAAATCTCCAGTTGAGGAAAATAAATTAGGTTGTACTAAAATTCTACTCTTTATATGCTAATGTTGGTCGACAGTTTCTACTATCATTTTTCTATCAAAAACAAGGTGTTTCGCTAAGTTTTAGGATAAGAAGGTATTCTCGAAGAAATAGAATTTTTTTGATGGATACTGATGGTTTAACGACCAACTAGATGGCAGGAATAAAAATTCTGGCCGTATAGTTTGGCCGTATAGATATCTTCGCCATCAACAAATTTTCTTTCGAAGGTACAGAGGATTTAACGACCAACTCTACGACAGGAATAAAAATTCTAGCCGTATAGTTCCGATCATATAGATATCGATGCCTTCGTCGAAATTCTTCTCAAAGGTATTGATGGTTTAACGACCACTATACGGCGGGAATAAAAATTCTGGCCGTATAGTTCCGGTCATATAGACATCGATGCATGTTTTAGAAAATTTATCTCGAGGATACAGAAGGTTTGATGACCAACTATACAGCGGGATCATTATGATCCGGCCATATAGTTGCGTCCGTATAGCCGTGTCCTGGCATAAAGAAACCCTAGTTGGTGGCGCCGCCGATACTATATGGCGGGAACTACATATCCCGCCCGTATAGTTGCAGCCGTATAGTTCAGCGTGACCTCATAATTGCGACGGGGCGGCTAGGTTCCTTGTCCTTCCTCACTTTTCTCTCATATTCTCTCTCCAAACCTCTCAAAACCCACCTAGAACTCTTGATTCTTCGTGGATTTCATTCGTTTGAGTGGGGGAATCAACAGATCGGTATGTTTCTCTCCCTATCCATGCTTTATTTTCAGAATTCCATGGTTGAAACTCCCACATTGATCTAGTTCATGAACTCAATCTTGTTTCATTTTTTCCTATTGATTTCTCACGCTAGGATTCCACGTAGAATCGTTCGTTTATCGTGTACAAACTATATCCCTAAGGTTTTATGGTGAAATTTTTTAGTGCATCAAGATGAACAAAATTGGTAGCATTTTTCGCATGGGCAAGCACCAACATGGCGAGAGCTCAGGGAAGAGGGCTGAGCTCAACCCTAAGTTGGCCATAGTTTCATCGAGGAGGGTGTTGCCCCCACATTGGGCCAATCACAGCTTTCTCACAGCGGCAGGGTTGAGGGCGGACTTCGACCTCATGTGTGATAAGGCCAGGCTAACACTACTCGGCTACACAAGCCACAACACCTACGCCGATCTCACTTATGAGTTCCTTGCCTCCTTCTATGATGACCACATTGAGAAATGTAATGCATGCACGGTAAGCTTCACCATGAACCATCGGCACTATGAAATAACTTTTGAACAATTTTGTGATTCTTTTGGCTTCCCTCGCATTGGGTAGTCAATTGTTACTAACCTATATAGCGTCACAAGTGGAGAAACTTGGGAGGTTATTTCTGTGAATGGTGGCAAAAAAATTTACCAGAAGAAGATGTCCACCATTTAAAACCCAACAATTCGCTACTACGCCTTGTTCCTCGCCAACACACTACTAGGAAGAGGAGGTACCAGTTCCATGGCCAATGCGGACATGTCAATGATCACCAAGTCACTCTTCACCAATGCACCGCAAAGCCCCAATCCCGCAGCTCTACTCATCTAGCATTTTCATCACCAGAGCAACAAGACGAAAGGTGACATTCGCATTGGTGGATTCGTAACCCACCTTGCCCATGCATTAAATATTACATTACCTGTTATGCAACCTGTTGACGGCTCCAAACTTATGGACGTTAAGTATTTAACTGCTTGTGGCTTCCTTGGTGTTTACCAAGCTAACAAGAGGCTCCGAGCATATCAGTTTGGTTATCTTGGTGATGCACAGGGTGAGAAGGTTATGTTGCCTTGTCCACAAGCCTTCTCAATTGTGGAGAAGGACACTTGGATCCTCACCAAGGATCAAGTGATGGATATCATGGCTGAACTCCAGCCTGATCAAGAGGAAGATGAAGAAGGAGAGCAGCAGGATGAGGATGAGCAGGAGCACGGGGATGAGTAAGAATACAACCCTGCTTGGGAGGGACAGCAGCAGCAAGGGGGATCCTGGGACCCATGGCCCAATCAGCCATAATAGGGGTTCAACTACGTCCCCTATCAGGAATTTCAGTAGCTCAACCAACGCGTTGGGGAGATTGACCACACTCTACAAGGTGTGAATGAAGATGTGAGTGCCTTGACTCTCAACTTTAGTCACTTCATACCCACTTCCCTGCCTACTACCAGCAGTATCCGCACCAGCCGCCGAACAACATCAACAACTGAGCCTAGCAATAACCTAAGATTGGGGGAGGTTTGAAAACCTCCAAACCTTGCATTCGTATTTTCATTTAATCTTTTTATTTATTTTACTTCTTCAAAACTGCATGTTTATTTTCAGTTTGCATTCCTAAACCAAAAACACATAAAATATTAGTTGTAACTTTTATTACAAATTCGTTTCTTTGTTTATGTCGAAGATTGCTTAATTTCAGGTGACTTGGCAATAGGGAAATATAGAGGGGATTCGACTCAAGTACGAGAACGAAGCAAGCAAGAGGAGGTATCACATTCCTTTCATCACCTTTTCTGCAATTTTAAATTGATCCTACAATTATTTACTCGCTTGCACTAGAGTCACTCCCCACTTAGCTTGATATCCTATAAATTCTATTCCTTTGCTAGTGTCTCCTTTTTAGCTTAGAAACAATGAGCAATGAACTTGGTTAAAAATATTTCCTACACTTTTACAACAATAAAAAGCATCCAAAAGATGACTTGAGTCCATGTTTATCCCAAAGGATTTGATTTTAGAACTACTCCATCCCATTTGAGCTTAATGTAAATAGACTCGATAGCACCCTTGAATGAAATTGTTTGATAAAATGGATGCTTCGAAGTAGTAGAGATTATGCCACTGCTTTTTATAATAATTACTGTAAGATATTGCTTTACGCTTGTCATTACAACACTGTCATGCTCCATGGGGAACTATTAACTCCCCTGGCCAACGGACGATCCAAATGTGCGAAATCACTTGATATTGGCTATTGAGTTATGTAAACGTCTGTAGCAGCAATGCTATGACGGGTAAAATTTTAGTCTCCTCGTGGTTTCACATTCCAAGTGAAGTTGTAGTACTCCTCTGACCCACTATTGCTCAACAATTATTTATTGGCATGGTCACAAGTGCACAACACAGTCCCAATTAACATGTTAAAAATAGTGTCATGATTTCTCTATGAAAGAGCTGAAGTTTTTGAAAGGCAAGGAAAGGAAAAAAGGTGCTTTGAGAGTCTTGAGATTTTCACATGGGAGTAGATGAGTTGTTCTTAAATTGAATGTTCTTGGTGACAACTTGAGCACTCTTAATTGATGAAAGAAACAAGAGAAGAAAGTTTTCATCTCTCAACAAGAGAGACACCAAAAGAATTTGTCCCACTCTCCTAGCTAAACTTTTGACACTTCCTCGGGCATATGATTTATTTGCTAGCAAGATATACGTGGTTAGGAAGTGGACCCAATTCAATCTTGTGAATACTTGTATGATCATGTTTAAGGTTGCAGGAATTGTGAAGAAAAGAATTTGACACCAATTCGAGCTTGTAAGTTCTTTTATTTCAGTCTCGAATCTCCGCTATTCTTCCTTATTTTCTTGCCACTCGAGGGAGAGCAACATCTAAGCTTGGGGGAGTTGATATCTGTGAGTTTCGACACATTTTTTATGGTTTTTATTGATGGTTTTCCTCTAGATTTGATCGTTTTCTAGCTTTACTGAACGCTAATAATTCGGTAGCAAAGAAAACTTGGTTTTTAATGTGTGTTTCAGGTTCTGAACATTAACATAAGGTTTTAACAAGGGAAACACAATATTTAGATGAAAACAAGCATGTCCCTATTTGTAAGCAATCAAGGGAGGCAAATAGACGCTTTAACGAGCAACTATAAGTCAAGAACATTTTTCTGGCCGTATAGTTCCCACCTTATAGCCATCGCCGCCTCCATCTTGTCAAAAGGGACAACTTCCGTGAAGAAGCCGGACGAAAAATCATAACACAGTAGCCACCATCCCATCCAGAAAGGAGAAAGAAGAGATCCGGAGAAGAAGGGGAAGACGTTCTTCATCTTGCTCCATGATCTCCGACCTCCTAGCCATCACACCCTCATAGACATTACTTGTACTTGAGAGAGAGAGAGAGAGATCTTCACCTTGCAAGATTAGGGTTTGAGATTGTTTCTTCCTATCTTGAATTGTGTTGGATTACTTTTCTATTCCTATTGTGGATCTCCACGATAACATTGAGAAGAACTCCCTTTATTTAATTATATTGATGATGCTTTCTTCTCTCATGTGTGAGCAAGTTCCTTGGGCGTGGGGGATGTAAGGGATTGGTGAGATGTGATGTGCCTCCATATATTTTCCATTAGTTTGTGATTGATTTTAATTACTATGTTATGTGTGCTTGATTATCTGTGGGATGCCTAATGCTTGTTGTCCAATTAAGGGCCCATACAACATGATGTTTTGTTCTACATAGATAGGATCTTGTTTGCTAGCAGACCAACGACCCCCGAGTGACACGGGGATATCAATGGGAAACTAGTAGACTTGAGGATAACAAGGAACCACCATGCTCATTGCATTAGTCCGATCCAAGGAGCTTAATTGCTAAGCAAGCTGAAGGATCTTAATCGTCTAGTGTATGACCATGGTTTTGGTTATAGACTAGTAGGATTATTGAAATTGGGATGAAATCTACTAAGAGGAGTTCCGGCTAATTATGGGTTGCTCGCCTACGCATATACTTATAAGATTACAATTGTTACACTTATCATTCGTCCACCTGGCACAGTCACTATCACCATGAACTGTATCTCCCCACGCCTTCTTTGTCATCTGGAGAAAACCACAAACAACCGAATCGTTCTTTACTTTTATGCTTTTTATTTCTGAAGTTTACATTTTAGTTTTATTTAAATACATCCAGTTTAATCCAAATTTCATTCTTATTTCACACTTGCAGTCAATTCACTCGAAGATCTGTGACAACTTTGAGTGTGATAGAGACTTCAATCATAAACATTTACCTTTAGGCTCCCTGTGGGATCGATATATATACTTCAAAACTAGCTACAAACGATCTGTGCACTTGCAGACATCATGTACCGCAAGAGGAGTTTACCCCATCCAGGGGGATTCGACAAGTGGATCCGATTCACCGTATTTGTTCTTGTTGGCAGCAGTGGGCCTCTTGTGCCTACTAAAGTTTAGAGATCAATCATCAATGCTTCATGGTTTAGAAGTGGCTCCCACTACCCCACCAGTGAACCACCTTCTTTTCACAGATGATAGCCTATTGTTCTTCAAAGCAAATGGTGATAGTGCCTTAGAAATTAAAGATGTTTTAACAAAATACTGTAATGCATTAGGTCAGCGTATCAATGTGTACAAATGAACCATTTTCTTCAGCAAAGGATGCCCATCAGTGGTATGGGAGGAGGTCAAGCATGTACTTGAGGTACAAAGTGAGACTCTGAATGAAAAATATCTTGGTATGCCCTCTCTATGTGGGGAGATCCAAGAGCGGTGATTTCAAGTATTTGAGGGATAAAGTGTGGAAGAAGGTGCTGGGATGGCTTGAGCAATTATTGTCCTTGGGCGGAAAGGAGATGCTTATTAAATCAGTTTCCCAAGCAGTGCCTACCTTCTCAATGTCATGTTTCAAATTACCACGAGGTTTGTGCGAGCATGTCAACTCAATGCTACGAAATTTCTGGTGGGGGAGTAAAGATGGCAAACGAAAGACTTGTTGGGTGTCCTGGGAAATGACGACACAAGCAAAATACATGGGTGGATTGGGTTTCGGGATATCGAGTTGTTCAACTTGGCGTTACTTGCTAGACAAGTGTGGCGCATTCTCCAAGAACTAGACTCTCTGAGTGCGAGGATGTTGAAGGCCATATATTTTCCAAATGGCGACATACTTACAGCGGAATTAGGATCACCTCCATCGCAACTATGGATATCCTTACGGGAAGGCAGGGATGCATTAAAAATCGGTCTCATTCGTCGGATCGGGGATGGCAAGGCGACAGATGCATGGGAGCAGAATTGGCTTCCACGAGACGAAAGGCTTCGGCCTATGGCACCTAGGAAAGTTGATCCTCCTATGAAGGTTAGTGACTATATTGACATCTCAGAGGCGAGTTGGAACCTGGATAAACTGAATGAGTACTTCTAGCTCATGGATGTAGAAGTGATCCGCAACATACCTTTGTGCACGAGAGCACAGAAGGATTTTTGGGCCTGGCACTTTGAACATACCGGGGTCTTCTTAGTGCGTTCATGCTACCATGCACTCATTGATACTAGAAGAACAAGCGAAGATTGGTTTGATTCTAGACTGGGCTCCTCTTCTACCCCGGAGGAAGGGAAGACGTGGATGAGGCTATGGAATATCAACATTCCATCCAAGATCCGTATTTTTCTATGGCGGTTGGCGAGACACTCTTTACCGACAGCTGATCTTCGGCATCACAGAAACATGGTGCTTTCAGCGGCGTGCTCGGTCTGCGGTCAGGAAGATTCTTGGCTCCATTCTTTGATACATTGTAATATGGTATGGTGTGTGTGGGCTCTTGTGGATCTAGATATCATAGAGCATATGGAAATGTTGATTGAGCCAGCTGCCCGCCAATGGATTTTCTCGATGATTGAGTTGATGAGGACGGTTGATCCTATCCGTATGCTTGTCACACTATGGGCCATCTGGCATGCGAAGAGGAAAGCTGTCCACGTGGAGATCTACCAGAGCCCCATGGCAACCAAGTTATTCGTGTATAGATTCCTAGAGGATTTGGGGACTGCTAGTGTTACACCTTCTGTGCAGTAGCAAAGAAACCCTTCACGTCCAAAGAGGAAGGGCTGGATTGCTCCACCTGATGGGAGAATGAAAGTTAATTTCGATGTTGCTGTTGCAAAGACAGCAAGGCGAGGAGCGATTGGTGCTATGTGCCTCTCAGCTGATGGGATATTCCGGGGAGCCTTTGCGATGATCTTTAAGGGGATGACACAACTGGACTATCTGGAAGCATTGGCATGCCGCGATGCGCTAAACCTGGTGGAGGATCTCAGCCTGGGAGCAATCCATGTCGCTTTAGACTATCTACAGGTTGTCAAAAGAATGAATGGAGCACCCCTGTGCAGTTTTGGAAGTGTACTAACGGAGATTCAGGAGAGGATGAAGGCTAGAGGCAATGTCGCTTTTGTTCATGAATACAGGGAAGCGAATGAAGAAGCTCATATATTAGCTCGTCTAGCATCTTCTGTGCCAGTGGGCAGGCATGTATGGTTCATAGAACCACCCTCCGGTTTAAACATTCCTATAAGTTTGATTGTTGCAGATTAATATAAGGAGTGTGAACTCTAAAAAAATGTACTCCCTCTGTTTCAAATATAAGATGTATTAGATTTATGAAATGGATATATCTAAACCATTTTTCGTGTGTAGATTTGTTTTAGATTTTTGAAAATGAGTGTATCTAGACCTACACACTAAAACAGATCTTGATACACTCCTTTCACTAATCTAAAACATCTTCTTACCCAAAATAAGCTCTTTTTCTAGACATTAAAAATGGATCTAGATATATCCAGCTGCGCGTTGCTTGCCACCACACTGCAGCAAATCACCGTCCGCCGGCGAGCAGAGCCCTCCGGCGTCCGCCGTGGCAATGTGCAGGTGATTTTCCTCTTTTACCATATTAATTGCTATCCATTGTATTGACTAGCTGATAATGTTCTGTCGTTACCTTCCTCCTCTTGTAGTTCAGCAATGGCCACCAACTCCAACTCGAATGCGGGCAGTGGTGCTAGAAGACAAAGTGCAGTCTAGATGATGAATTATGTTCGTGCGATTCCTTCAAATGATGATCCCAAGTGGCCGCTGTGGAGGTATGTAAATAAAATCGTGAAGACTAGAGGGCAAGGGGAACGCAAAGATGATATGTCGGTTTGTGACCGTGATATTACTGGGAGCTCACTACCGTATGAGACATGTAATGCAAGTTGCTCCCCGAGGGCGACGAAGGGCGTGTTTGGTTGCTCGTGCCATTTACTCACAGCTAGAGATCATGGCTCCACGGAAGCTGCACACGACAATGCAACCCCTCGTGCCAAAAGGGGCATTTGTTTGGTTCCATGTATTCTCATTTCCCTAGGGCTTGAGAAGCCAAGCCTCAGTCATTTGGGTCCATGCATTTTAGGATTTCAGCAAATTGGTACTTGTTCGGCTAACTGCATTGTCCCTGCTAGCCTTACCTCCTGGCTAGTGAGGTGAGCTTACCCAACATCATCAAGGCAAAAAACAAAGTTCAGAAAAGTGCAATGCAGAGAACTACTAGCTTGTATTAACATAGGTTCGACATAATAAGTCATGGCGTGTGTGCTGCAGCACGAGTTCACGAGCAACTGCCCGTGATGCAGCACTAGTTCATCACATATGGAGGGGTTATAACTGAATACCACCTCCCAAAATATATAGACCAAAGTTCAGGGGTCACCGCAACCATAGATCATCATCCCTAGCTACTCCAAAATACACATCACATCCATATCATCACTACTAGCACCTCGTCGAATAGCTCAGTCCACTGCTCAGAGGTAGTGCTTGTTCAGGAAGGCCGTGAACCAGCTCATCCTGCGCTCAGGGTTCATGGCAAGATACGTGGTAGCCTGTCCATTATGCTCCATCAGGTGGCTAAGAGCATGGTGTATCACAGTCATAGTGACAGGCGCAACGGTAATGCGAGGACCGTAGATGATCTTCATCTGAGCATAGTTGACAATGGGCTTGTTGATCAACCCAGTGTCCGATTGCTGAGCCTACATGAGAATCAATGTTAGTTCAAGACATGTAGGCAGATATGTGAGCTTTACAACTACTGATGCAAGTTCAAATATATCGAACCTTGATGTGCACATAGTAATCATCATCGTCCATGATGATAGAAGAGGACTCCTCAACCCATCGCATGGTCTCAAGCCTCTTGAGTCTCAGCACCCGAATCCAGCGCACTCTCTAGTGCCTCATGTGGTTGTACACCTGGGTCGGAGTGACTGTTTGGCCATAGAACTTGAAGACATCCTCTATAATCAGGCGCATGTCTGCCTGTCTAAATCCCCACATTATTGAACCCCCTTTCTCGATTATCTAGATAACCCGATTCAGGACGAAGGTGGACAGAGATGCTGGCCATGACATGGCCAACCTCCTCATGGCCACCTCAATGACCGCATCAGGCATCGGCACATAACACAGAGGCAACACAGAGGTTGCGGACAGATCAGGGGATGCAACCTTCTCCTACGGTAGCAGGGATAATAATGTGTTCAGTTCTAGGGGATGAACTATACTTATAACACTAATCCTACCTACAACACATGGCAATCCTCACAGGACAACATGAATACTGACTGTGAAAATACTCAGGTCCAGATCTAGAAAACCAGCTCACAGCTTAGAACTGTGAGCTATAACATAGCAACAGATCTAAGCTGTGAGAGCTAGGGTTAGGTGTTTCTTACTACAATATCAACCTCGCCCGACGAGGACGACATGTCCGACATAGCCGAGGAGGAAGACTTGCCGTAGATGAGCTAGACCCACCGGAGTAGAGGCACCGCTTGCCTGCTCGTCGGTGAGGGAAGAGGATTTGGAGGGAGAGCTCGAAATTGGGGGAAATGGAGGCGAGGATTTTCGAGTCGGCGGAGGGGCGGTGTAAATAGCCGCGGTGAATCAGCGGGCGGTAACCCCAATTTCTCTCGCCGGATTTTGCGAGCTCCCGGCATCCCTGCCTTGCACGAACTTGTGCAACTTCTTCCCCCGCAAGCGCGAGAAGAACTTGGCTCCATGGAAATGCCCGATTTCAGCGTTCCTCCAGGGCCAGGCTGAGGGCCGCTTTAAAACTCATGCGATGCAAAGATTCCATCCGCCGCGTGGAACCAAATGCCCTTATTTCTTCCCACCCCATGTGAGAAACAGGGAAACGAGCAACCAAATACACCCGAAGTGGGCGGCGACCTTCCTTTCCCTGGAACAAGGTGATCCCAGTGGGGCAGTGAGAGCCTGGGCGCGCGGTGCAGCTCGACAGAGGTTGGCGAGGCCCAGTGTGGCAGCGGCCGATGAGCGGCATCGGGGGCGACTTCCCGCATCTAGAGGCGGTGGTGGGCGGCAGTGGGGGAAGCGACTGCTATGGTCTGTGGCCGTGGCAGGGGCCCATAGCCTGCCCTTGTAGATCTCGGGCGGCAGTGATAGTTTGATGCAGTGGTGGCAGATCCTCCTCTCTGAGTCGGTGGCGTGGGAGTGGACCAGAACGGTGGCTGGACGGTACCAAGCGGAGTTGGTTAGGATGGCGGCACCATGCCATTAGCCTAGATCTGGGCCCATTTGGGCCTGATTAGGGTTGGGTGGGCCCTATTGTCTAGTGGTTTTAGGGGCTCCTAGCAGGCCTAGGAGCCCATCCCTCGGTCCTGTTGTGACTGAGGTGCTAGATCTAGACCTAGATCCGGTGACCGCCTGGCAGCTCTTAGAGTTGTGGAGTTGACTTGCGGGGCTCGTCATTCTGATATGTCCAGAAACTATTTGTCCGGACTACCCTCACTCGCCTACTTCGAGGGAGATGTCATGGTGGTATCTACTCCGCGGGGTGTGCGAGATCTCGGATACCGGGTTGACAGCCTCAGAAGGTGGACCATCCATGAACTTTTTTTATGACGCGACCTAAAAACGTCGCGGATTCCTGACATTCTAGGACGTTTCATCACAACAAGATCGAAGCCCCTCCAGCCCGGTTATCCATGACATTCCTTGTTTTCGTCGTGGCAACTTCATCGCAGATTTCATCCCTGGCCCTGAAGCCTAGTTTGCCATTTTGTCTGGTGCCAAATTCGTCATGGATTTCGTCACGACGCAATGTTCGAATCTTCTTTTTTTCCATCGACTGTCTCCTCCGTGCTTCAACCCCACATGTCAGCTCGGTGTCGATGGTAGTATCTCACGGTAGTGCTGGGTTTGATGCTGCTTCATGACGTTTTGGGCTGGCCCCATCTATCAGTGTGTTTGATAGAAATTAAATAACAGAAAAATAGTTCGTGCAGGTAGACAGAATTGAACTGTCAACCAATCTTTGGCAGAACTATCTTCCAACCGACGCACATGTCCATTGGTTTTGTGCTGATCTACTACTTTATTCTGTATATTACATACCAGCTCTCAGTCACAGGAAATGAAGTAATTCAAAAATAGACAATTAGCATAGTATATATGTATCAACGTGGTTGATACATATTGTACATTTCACACAACTATAAAAAAGAGAACAACTGAGCATATTTTTAGATCATCATTTACGTGTACGTAGAAAAGCAACAACATGAACACAATGAACCAAATATATACATAGCATATGGTAGAGCACCAGGTTGACAACAAGTTCCTTACCACTACAAGTTCACTAACAATATATTACATTAATGGTTCATCCAACACTACCATAAACAAGATACTTTTTGGCCTCACTATAGAACATTAACACAACCCATGAAGCCATGTATCCCCTATTTAAAAAGGTGAAGATGCACACATTCCCCTCCCTGATTCCAGCGAGTTCCAGAACATTAGACCAGCCTCTTGTCATCTGGGCAGCATCATTCATGCCTTGGAAGAGGTTAACATGCTGAAAAGTGGTCTTGTAGGAGCATGCGAGTGGTAACTCCTTTGGGAAATAGCGGTTAAGGTGGGCACTACTGTAGCTAGCTGAAAAGTACTATAGGAAAAGAATAATATTAGTTGTTGGCTAGAGTTCACTATGCATAATAAAATTTAAATATTGAAATGTCAAATTTTAACCATCTTGACCTTCCCACGGATGACATTTGACTTTTTCATCTTACACACATAGTATGGTATAGATGGCTTGTGTTGTTTAACTATCACTTTGAGGGAAGCAACTTGGTTAGAAGTCAATTCCCAATTGTTTCCAAACACGTAGTGATCATCGAATTCCTCACCCCTTCATCCTTGGACCTAGAAAGAAAATATTAGAAAGTAATAATCTGTATCTACATATAAATGTAGCAAAACACGCACTTAGCCAACACAATGCCACACCTCGACGAATAAGGATCCTCGGTTTCTCGACTACTCTAAATCTTTTCATATAAGCTTTAGCTCTTCGCCTTGCTATCTTAGCTTTCATCTTGCGAAAAACTAGAGTAGGTTTCTTCACATCATCAGATGAGACATCGGTGATGACAGCATCCTTTGTAGCCTAAATTAGACATTGAACTAATTAGAATATTTAGTTTTTATGCCATATACAGTAGTGCCAGTAGCATCAATTTTAGAACCTGCTCATGTATCTCCCTGGCCTTCATCATACCTTCCCCAAAGAGTAAATACAAAAATTAAGTTAGAATACAATTCTAATTAGTGAATTATTACGAGAATCAAATTTAGTGAGTAAACTAAAGGGCGCTTCTAGTGAACTAGATTGAGCCTTTGCCATAAGCAGCAACATCGACGCGCGGAGCACTAGATTGTGAGTACATACGCACTGCCATAGAACAAGGAGGCGACACATCGAACTAGAACGATGTGGCATCCAGAAAATAAAACTATGACATAGAACTAATTAAACAACAACATCGATGCGGTGACCTGGAACAAGGAGGCGATGCGTCGAACTAGAATGAGGAGGCGACCACATTGTCGACCGGTTAACGAAGAGTTGACGCGGTGAAAGGGCGCTAGGTTGAGGAGCACTTACATGTTAGTTTGCAGCCGCTGCTGCCACCGTTGTCGCCGAGATTTGGTCATCGGCGGAGAGGGGATTTGGTCATCGGCGGGGAGGGGAGAGGGTTTTCTCTAGCATGGATTTGGGGAAAGTGGTGTGGGATTTGGGAGTGGCATAGAGGGGAGAGGGTTTTTTATAGCTGCTATGACAGGTGGGTCCCATGCGTGAGCGGTTTTGGTTCACACTAGCATCGTCTGCTAGGCTGACGAATGGTTCCCACGCGGACTGAATAACATCACAATTTTTGTACCACAAAAAGAGCTTTGGTTCATCCAAGTTTGATAGACAGAATAACAACACAATGTTTTGGATAATTTTCCCAATGAATAACTATTAATTCCATGAACTAAAGGACATTCATATTGATTAGTTCAAAGTCATGCACATAACCATTAGTTCAACACAAAGCATGCAACACGGGCATGCACACAACCATTAGTTCAAGCATGCACCACAAAGCATGCACACACGATCATCAGTTGAACACATGCATGCACACATGCATGAACACATCCATCAGTTCAAGCATGCAACACAAAGCATCTAACACTCCACCATAAGCTGGAACTACTCTTTGTTAGTATCATCTTGCACTTTATCTTCTTTGCTACTACAGTACTCCTCAATGGTGTCGTCTACTTCAGGCTCACTTCCAACTTCCTCCTCTTCAACAGCTTTCCTTTTACCTCTGATACGATTGAAGACTGATGCATCTATGATGCGGCTAATGGCTCTGAGTATGGCACCTAGAAAAGTGCTGGTGCGTGGTTGATCTAGAGCTCGTTGGGAACCCCAAGAGGAAGGTATGATGAGCACAACAGCATGTTTCCCTCAGTTATGAAACCAACGTTTAATCGAACCAGTAGGAGCAAGGAAACACCCCAAAGGTGTTACTAGCTGAGCTTTGGCAGGGCACACTACCGGTGCTAGTAGCAACATGGAGACCTGCACAACACAACCACAGAACTTTGTCCCCAACTTGCGATGAGGTTGTCAATCTCACCGTGTTTTGCGGAAAACAAAGAATTAAACGTATCGAATGGAAAGAAGTAAAAGTTTGCAGAAAGTAAACACAAAGCAGTAAAAGATTGTAGATTGTATGTAAAAGACAAGGACCGGGATCCATAGTTCACTAGCGGTGGCTCTCCTTAGATAGATAACATGCTGGGTGAACAAATTACAGCGGGGCAATTGACAAACATCGAGAAAGAAATACATGCATATACTAATCATCTTGACTCCTTTGAGACTTGATTGGGCATTACAACATAATACATAGACCGCCATCCAACTGCATCTATGACTAATAATCCACCTTCAGGTTATCATCCGAACCCCCTCTAGTATTAAGTTGCAAGCAACAAATTATTGCTTTACGAACTACGTGTAAAGTAAACAATACGATTGTTCTATGAACAAAGGATTGTTGTTTTCTTCCTAGTAGCAACAACACATCTAGTACCTTAGAGATTTCTGTCACTTCCCCAGATTACTAGAGGCATGAACCCACTATCGAGCATAAATAATAATTCTTGGAGTTGCTAGCATCTACTTAGACAAGATAGCTACTAACAACGGAAAGCATGCAAGATCACAAATAACAAAGACATGATATAATCAATAATCAATATGAAATAACATCTCAATATCCATCGGATCCCCGCAAACACAACATGCAGAATTACAAATAGATGATCTTGATCATGAACGGAGCTCACAAGATCTAAACATGAAAGCACAAAGGAGGAGAACTAGCCATCTAGCTACTACATGGACCCATAGTCCAGAGATGAACTACTCACACATTACACCGGAGGCTTGCATGGTGATGAAGAAGGCCTTCAGGGTGAATTCCCCTCTCCGGCAGGGTGCCAGGAAGAGCTTCGGATCCCTCCCGATCTAGGGATGGAGATGACGGCAGCTATAGACTCTTTCGTGGATTTTTGATCGGGTTCTTAGGGTTTACGTCCCGAGGGCATCTTATAGTCGGAAGGGGAGGCCGAGAGGGTGCTAGGGGCCACCACACCACCCCCTGGCGTGGGCCCAGCCTGGCCGCGCGGCCAGGTGGTGTGGCCGGCCTCTGGCCCTTCTCCGTCTCGTATTCTGGCACTTGATGACTTCCAGAAAAATAGGCACTTTGGCTTTTGTCCCGTCCAATTCCGAGAATATTCATTTTCTGACTTTCCTGGAACCAAAAACAGCAGAAAACAGGCAGCTAGCACTGTGGCTCTTGTTAATAGGTTAGTCCAAGAAATCATATGAAAAGTACTCCAAAGTTGGAACAAAACACAAGAAAGTGGATAAAACCAAGCATGGAACATCAAAAATTATTGATACATTTGCAAGTAAGCTCTTGTCATTGTAAGTACATGTGTATCATTAAGAACCGCCAACGGGGTACCCCTTGCACATGATACAGGAGCTATCCCATAATCAAAATGACAAGGCAAGCAGACAATGAACATCTCAGCGATCTTTTTATTTGCTATTTGCATAGGTTTTTATTGAGGATGCTTCATAGAGTGCTCATTATGGTGATGCTGCAAGTTTCCACCATTATTAGGCATGGCTTAGGCTAGCGGCCCAGGCGTTTCTCTAACACACATACAAAATCCATGATCTTACAAGTTCCACTATTATTTCACACCGCCGGGATCCGTAAGCAAAAGAACATGATATCAACGGGGTACAAAGTACAAGTGCAATGTTGAAAGCGTTCCCCATGAAACATGGTTCTGCTAATTTCAACTTATAAAGCGCAAGCATATACGCAACAAAGAAGGACCCAATGGTTCAAGTTTATTAAGGGCAACAAAATTAAAGTGTGCCATCAAGTTCATGAGAGCTTTAATCACTAGTTTTCTCATAACAAGTTTAATTTGGAAGGTAAACAAAAGCATGAATATACTTGGAATAGCATAAGCTAGTAGGTAGGTATGGTGGACTCTTTGGAATAACTTAGTTTAGGGAGTTGGATGCATGAGTGGAACTCATACTTGGTGGTGGAGGCTAGCAAAAGACTGGGAGCGACAATCTAAGAGAGGAATAATGGCCATAATCATGCAGAGCGACAAAACATCATTGATCAAAGCATAAAGTGATACTACAAGTTGAAAACTAAAGGATCATAAAGGCTATGGTGACTTGAGATAGTCATAACATGGTGTGAGCATGTGCCAAGTCAACCCAAACAAAGCATCAAAGGAGAATACCACTATACTATGCTTTAATATGCTAAAACAACGCATGATTCATCCAAGGCACATTAAGAAATCTCAATTATTTATAATAAGTCATGATATAGCAAAGAATACTAAGCATAAAGCCAAAACAATATCAAGCATGGCATGACAAAGCATAGGCCACAGTCAAAAACGAGCTCTTTTTACCACATAAGCATGAACTTTCCTACTCTTTCCAAACCAAACCAAACTATTTGCAAACCAATGTATGAAAGAGGGGGTCCAACCAATTTGTTCAGAAAACTAAGCAAACCAAGCAAACTAAAAACCAAAACAAAAACGAAAAAGAAGATGCTCCAAGAACAACACAACTATGCATGAAACAATAAAAATGAAGCGTTTGGAAGAAACCTGGGATTTTTATTGATGAAGAAGGGGATGCCTTGGGAATCCCCAAGCTTTGACGCTTGTACTTCTTGGATATTTCTTGGGCTGACACGCGTGGCATCCCCAAGCTTGAGCTTTAGTCCATCCTTCATCTCATTACTCATTCCTTCCATACACCTGAAATTTTTCCTTCATACAAAACTTCACACAATCTTTATTAGCAACATTAGTGCACTCAAGATAAATAAGTCTTAAGGTTCAGTTCTAACACCAAATAAACTTCCATTAGAACACTAGCTACTGTAGCACTTCCCTCAAAAATCTCAATTCCCCAAAAGAACTCAAAAAGGAACCAACAAGAAGCAAATGCAGAAAATGGCAGAAATCTGTCAAAACAGACTGATACATTGCAAATGTATCTATAATTTTTGATGTTCCATGCTTGGTTTTATCCGCTTTCTTGTGTTTTGTTCCAACTTTGGAGTACATTTCATATGATTTCTTGGACTAACCTATTAACAAGAGCCATAGTGCCAGCTGCCTGTTTTCTACTGTTTTTGGTTCCAGGAAAGTCAGAAAATGAATATTCTCGGAATTGGATGGACAAAAGCCAAAGTGCCTATTTTTCCAGAAGGGATCAAGTGCCAGAATACGAGACGGAGAAGGGCCAGAGGGCGGCCACACCACCTGGCCGCACGGCTAGGCCTGGCCCGGGCCAGGGGTGGTGTGGCCAGCCCAGGCACCCCCTCGGCCTCTCCTTCCGCCTATATATTGCTCTCGGGACGAAAACCCTAAGTACCCGATCAAAAATCCACGAAAGAGTCTTTAGCCGCTGTCGTCTCCATCCCTAGATCGGGAGGGATCTGAAGCTCTTCCCGACCCCCTGCCGAAGAGGGGAATTCACCCTGGAGGCCTTTTTCATCACCATGCAAGCCTCCGGTGTGATGCGTGAGTAGTTCATCCTTGGAATACGGATCCATGTAGTAGCTAGATGGCTGGTTCTCCTCCTTTGTGCTTTCATGTTTAGATCTTGTGAGCTCCATTCATGATCAAGATCATCTATTTTTAATTCTACATGTTGTGTTTGCGGGGATCCGATGGATATTGAGATGCTATTTCAGATTGATTATTGATTCTATCATGTCTTTGTTATTTGTGATCTTGCATGCTTTCCGTTGTTAGTAGCTATCTTGGACAATTAGATGCTAGCAACTCCAAGAGTTAGTATTTATGCTCGATAGTGGGTTCATGCCTCTGGTAATCTGGGGAAGTGACAAAAATCTCTAAGGTACTAGATGTGCTGTTGCTACTAGGGAGAAAACAACAATCCTTTGTTCATAGAACAATTGTATTGTTTACTTTACACACAGTTCGTAAAGCAATAATCTGTTGCTTGCAACTTAATACTGGAGGGGGTTCGGATGATAACCTGAAGGTGGATTATTAGTCATAGATGCAGTTGGATGGCGGTCTATGTATTATGTTGTAATGCCCAATCAAGTCTCAAAGGAGTCAAGATGATTAGTATATGCATGTATTGCTTTCTCGGTGTTTGTCAATTGCCCCGCTGTAATTTGTTCACCCAGCATGTTATCTATCTTAAGGAGAGCCACCTCTAGTGAAATATGGATCCCGGTCCTTGTCTTTTACATACAATCTACAATCTTTTACTGCTTTGTGTTTACTTTATGCAAAATTTTACTTCTTTCCATTCGATACGTTTAATCCTTTGTTTTCCGCAAAACACGGTGAGATTCACAACCTCATCGCAAGTTGGGGACAAATTTCTGTGGTTGTGTTGTGCAGGTCTCCACGTTGCTACTAGCACCGGTAGTGCGCCCTGCCAAAGCTCAGCTAGTAACACCTTTGGGGTGTTTCCTTGCTCCTACTGGCTCGATTAAACCTTGGTTTCATAACTGAGGGAAAACTTGCTGCTGTGCTCATTGTACCTTTCTCTTGGGGTTCCCAATGAGCTCTACGTCGAACGACGAGAACATCAAGATTTTATGGCGCCGTTGCCGGGGAGTCAAGTACATCTTCACAAGGGGAGTCCCTCATAACCAATCTCTTTACTTTGTTATTTTTGTTTTGCTTAGTTTCTTTTTGCTTTGGTTACTTATTTCTTTATCAAAAACACACAAAAAATTAGTTTTACAAGTTTGCTTTCTTTATCAAAAATACAAAAAAATAGTTCCTTCTCTAGTTGTTATTTTCGTTGGTCTGTTATTGTCTTGCTTTATCATGCTTTCTATCAATGGTTGTTTTGTTTGAAACTGAATCTTATTGGCAAGGTAGGTTCATGGAAGATCAAAAATATTATTATAAGGAACACCGCTTGTCACACAAAGGGAAACACTTATGGGAACAAATTGATAAATTGTATACCATTGCTAGAAACGTGTGCTCTACTTATAATGTTAGTTATTGCTTTGATAAATCTTGTTGCTGTAGGAGGTATAAACACCTCCCTTTTCAATGTGAGTACAATGATAATGTTACCATATCTTCTTATGTTAAAGAGAATTATGACTTTTATGATGTGGAACAAATTGAAGAATTTATTGCTTGGAAGGGTGCATTTGAACTTGCTAGTTTGCTTGAAAATATTGATGATTCACCTTATAAATATGAGGTTTATGATATACTTAAATTTTGCTTTGATAATTACAAGGTAGAAAATGGTTATATTCTTGAATATCTTAATAGATGCTCTCCACCAATGGAAGAGACTAATGCCTTGTAGGAGCCTATGGAAGAAGAAATTGCTGAAACTAGAAGCTCATTGGATGAAAAAGAGGAGGAGAGTGATGATCAAGAGGAGGAAGAATGGATCTACCCATCCCTACCTTCTAATGAGAGTAACTCTTTACCCCTTACATTATTTGATTGTCCCCCATGCTTACCAAAGGAGGACAAATGTCATGTTCCCGATGATTCTTTTGAAAATCTTTATAATAAAGCTCTAGTGTTTGTAGATCATGAAAATCATGCTTTATGTGATAGTTATATTGTTGATTTTATGCATGAGGCTACTAAAAATTATTATGAGAGAGTAAAATATGGTTGTAGAAGTTTTCATGGTATTGAAACACCTCTCTATGTTCTGAAAATTTTGAAGTTATTCTCGTTTTATCTTCCTATGCATGTCACTTTGTTCTTTGTGAACTTATTTGCCTACAAGATTCCTATGCATAGGAAGTGGGTTAGACTTAAATGTGTTTTGAATTTTCTTCTTGATGCTCTCTTTTACTTCAATTCATATTTCTTATGTGAGCATCTTCTCAAACTATCATGCCTAACTTAAAGGCGTTAAAGAAAAGTACTTATTGGGAGATAACCCAAAAGTTTTAGATGAGTCTTGGAAGTTTTTACCTCTGTAATAACCTCTCCTTATCCTTTTTATTTGCTTTTTGTGCCAAGAGTAACCTCTAATAAGAGTGAAGTAATAATTGTCAAAGTTGCTGTCCCGAAACAGATTTTTGTAATTCACCATAAAAATTCTTGAGAGAGCTCTGTACTTCGGATTGAGCAGTAATTTTTTTTGCTTCCGCCCCAGGTTGTTATCTAACTTTCATTAGTTCAACACTTTTTGATTTGAGTAACAGAAGGTCTTAGAAAAAATTCTTATTTACCTGATGGTCTGTTTTGATAGATTTCTGCCATTTTCTGCATTTGCTTCTTGTTGGTTCCTTCTTGAGTTCTTTTGGAGAATTGAGATTTTTTAGGGAATTACTAAAGTAGCTAGTGTTCTAATGGAAGTTTATTTGGTGTTAAAACTGAACCTTAAGACTTATTTATCTTGAGTGCACTAATGTTGCTAATGAGATTGTGTGAAGTTTTGTATGAAGGAAAAATTTCAGGTGTATGGAAGGAATGAGTAATGAGATGAAGGATGGACTAAAGCTCAATCTTGGGGATGCAACGCGTGTCACCCCAAGAAATATCTAAGAAGTACAAGCGTCAAAGCTTGGGGATGCCCAAGGCATCCCCTTCTTCATCAATAAAAATCCCAAGTTTCTTCCAAACGCTTCATTTTTATTGTTTTATGTACAGTTGTGTTTTTCTTGGAGCGTCTTCTTTCTCGTTTTCGTTTTGGTTTTCGTTTTCCTTGGTTTGCTTAGTTTGCGGAATAAATTGGTTGGACCCCCTCTTTCATACTTTGGTTTGGTTTGGAAAAGAGTAGGAAAGTTCATACTTATGTGGTAAAAAGAGCTCGTTTTTGACTGTGGCCTATGCTTTGTCATGCCATGTTTGATATTGTTTTGGCTTTATGGTATTCTTTTCTGTAGCATGACTTGTTATAAACAATTGAGATTGCTTAATGTGCCTTGTATGAATCATTCGTTGTTTAGCATATTAAAGCATACTATAGTGGTATTCTCCTTTGATGCTTTATTTGGGTTGACTTGGCGCATGCTCACACCATGTTATGACTATACAAAGTCACCATAGCCTTTATGATCCTTTAGTTTTCAACTTGTAGTATCACTTTATGCTTTGATCAATGATGTTCTGTCGCTCTGCATGATTATGGCCATTATTGCTCTCTTAGTTTGTCGCTCCCAGTCTTTTGCTAGCCTCCACAACAAAGTATGAGTTCCACTCATGCATCCAACTCCCTAAACCAAGTTATTCCAAAGAGTCCACCATACCTACCTACTAGCTTATGCTATTCCAAGTATATTCATGCTTTTTTTACCTTCCACTTGTTATGAGAAAACTAGTGATTAAAGCTCTCACGAACTTGATGGCACACTTTACTTTTTTGCCTCTAATAAACTTGAACCATTGAGTCCTTCTTTGTTGCGTATATGCTTACACTTTATAAGTTGAAATTAGCAGAACCATGTACCATGGGGAACTCTTTCAACATTGCACTTGTACTTTGTACCCCGTTGATATCATGTTCTTTTGCTTACGGATCCCGGTGGTGTGAAATAAAAGTGGAACTTGTAAGATCATGGAATGTGTGTTAGAGAAACGCCTGGGCCACTAGCCTAAGCCATGCCTAATCATGGTGGAAACTTGTAGCATCACCATAATGAGCACTGTATGAAGCATCCTCAATAAAAACCTATGCAAATAGCAAATAAAAAGATTGCTGAGATGCTCATTGGCTGCTTGCCTTGTCATTTTGATTATGGGAAAGCTCCCGTATCATGTGCAAGGGGTACCCCATTGGCGGTTCTTAATGATACACATATACTTACAATGACAAGAGCTTACTCGTGACTAAAGTTGAGTAGCATGAGGATCGGTCTTCATAAGTAAGGGGCATGAGATTTCGGTTTATAACTTGTAAAGCATATCCTCTTAGTTGTGTCACTTTAACCTTAATCACCTTCAAGATGCTTATGATAGGGGCAATGAGAGTTGAAAACTACAAGTACCATAATTTTTGGAAGCTCTTTATGAGACTTGAATCCCTACTTCCTTTTACAAAAGGCCTTTCTTCCACCATTATATTGAGTCTCCACCTTCTATCTTTATGCACCTACTTTGAGAGCATAGTGTCCATTCTTAGTTCTATGTGCATTGTCCCAATACTAGTTGATTGATGCATAACTTGTTATTGCTTGTTTTAAACTATTGTATCTAGTCACTCTTATGAACTTTGAAGGTGTCCTATGCATTTATATTTGCTACTCTATTGAGGGACAAGCTGAATACTACTATGCTATGTTTTCTTTATATGAAACAAACAAACGTCTTGCAAAGCATTGTTATTCATGAATCTTTTGTTTGTGCCTTTTCATGTTGCATCATAGTTTCTTTGCTTATTGCTAGAACTTTGACTTTCATGCTATGATTGAAGTACTATGATCCCAGCTTTGAATGTTTTGCAAATACTTTGATCAAGTCTTTGATGGTGCATGTCACCTCAAAAATTATTCTTTCTTTTTATCACTTACCTACTCGAGGACGAGCAAGAGTTAAGCTTGGGGATGTTGATACATTGCAAATGTATCTATAATTTTTGATGTTCCATGCTTGGTTTTATCCACTTTCTTGTGTTTTGTTCCAACTTTGGAGTACTTTTCATATGATTTCTTAGACTAACCTATTAACAAGAGCCACAGTGCCAGCTGCCTGTTTTCTGCTGTTTTTGGTTCCAGGAAAGTCAGAAAATGAATATTCTTGGAATTGGACGGGACAAAAGCCAAAGTGCCTAATTTTCCGGAAGGGTTCAAGTGCCAGAATACGAGACGAAGAAGGGCCAGGGGCCGGCCACACCACCTGGCCGCGCGGCCAGGCTAGGCCCACGCCAGGGGGTGGTGTGGTGGCTCCCGGCACCCCCTCAGCCTCTCCTTCCGCCTATATATTTCCCTCGGGACAAAAACCCTAAGGGCCCGATCAAAAATCCACAAAAGAGTCTATAGCCACCGTCGTCTCCATCCCTAGATCGGGAGGGATCTGAAGCTCTTCCCGGCACCCTGCCGGAGAGGGGAATTCACCCTGGAGGCCTTCTTCATCACCATGCAAGCCTCCGGTGTGATGCGTGAGTAGTTCATCCTTGGACTACGGATCCATGTAGTAGCTGGATTTCTGGTTCTCCTCCTTTGTGCTTTCATGTTTAGATCTTGTGAGCTCCGTTCATGACCAAGATCATTTATTTGTAATTCTGCATGTTGTGTTTGCGGGGATCCGATGGATACTGAGATGCTATTTCAGATAGATTATTGATTCTATCATGTCTTTGTTAGTTGTGATCTTGCATGCTTTCCGTTGTTAGTAGCTATCTTGGCCAAGTAGATGCTAGCAACTCCAAGAGTTAGTATTTATGCTCGATAGTGGGTTCATGCCTCCGGTAATCTGGGAAAGTGACAGAAATCTCTAAGGTACTAGATGTGATGTTGCTACTAGGGAGAAAACAACAATCCTTTGTTCATAGAACAATCGTATTGTTTACTTTACACGCAGTTCGTAAAGCAATAATCTGTTGCTTGCAACTTAATACTAGAGGGGGTTCGGATGATAACCTGAAGGTGGATTATTAGTCATAGATGCAGTTGGATGGTGGTCTATGTATTATGTTGTAATGCCCAATCAAGTCTCAAAGGAGTCAAGATGATTAGTATATGCATGTATTGCTTTCTCGGTGTTGGTCAATTGCCCCGCTATAATTTGTTCACCCAGCATGTTATCTATCTTAAGGAGAGCCACCTCTAGTGAAGTATGGATCTCGGTCCTTGTCTTTTACATACAATCTACAATCTTTTACTGCTTTGTGTTTACTTTCTGCAAACTTTTACTTCTTTCCATTCGATATGTTTAATCCTTTGTTTTCCGCAAAACACGGTGAGATTGCCAACCTCACCGCAAGTTGGGGACAAAGTTCTGTGGTTGTGTTGTGCAGGTCTCCACGTTGCTACTAGCACCGGTAGTGCGCCCTGCCAAAGCTCAGCTAGTAACACCTTTGGGGTGTTTCCTTGCTCCGACTGGTTCGATTAAACCTTGGTTTATAACTGAGGGAAAACTTGCTGCTGTGCTCATCGTACCTTCTTCTTGGGGTTCCCAACGAGCTCTACGTCGAACGACGAGAACATCAGAGGCTAGCAAAAGACTGGGAGCGACAATCTAAGAGAGGAATAATGGACATAATCATGCAGAGCGACAAAACATCATTGATCAAAGCATAAAGTGATACTACAAGTTGAAAACTAAAGGATCATAAAGGCTATGGTGACTTGAGATAGTCATAACATGGTGTTAGCATGTGCCAAGTCAACCCAAACAAAGCATCAAAGGAGAATACCACTATACTATGCTTTAATATGCTAAAACAACGCATGATTCATCCAAGGCACATTAAGAAATCTCAATTATTTATAACAAGTCATGATATAGCAAAGAATACTAAGCATAAAGCCAAAACAATATCAAGCATGGCATGACAAAGCATAGGCCACAGTCAAAAACGAGCTCTTTTTACCACATAAGCATGAACTTTCCTACTCTTTCCAAACCAAACCAAACTATTTGCAAACCAATGTATGAAAGAGGGGGTCCAACCAATTTGTTCAGAAAACTAAGCAAACCAAGCAAACTAAAAACCAAAACAAAAACGAAAAAGAAGATGCTCCAAGAACAACACAACTATGCATGAAACAATAAAAATGAAGCGTTTGGAAGAAACCTGGGATTTTTATTGATGAAGAAGGGGATGCCTTGGGAATCCCCAAGCTTTGACGCTTGTACTTCTTGGATATTTCTTGGGCTGACACGCGTGGCATCCCCAAGCTTGAGCTTTAGTCCATCCTTCATCTCATTACTCATTCCTTCCATACACCTGAAATTTTTCCTTCATACAAAACTTCACACAATCTTTATTAGCAACATTAGTGCACTCAAGATAAATAAGTCTTAAGGTTCAGTTCTAACACAAAATATACTTCCATTAGAACACTAGCTACTGTAGCACGTCCCTCAAAAATCTCAATTCCCCAAAAGAACTCAAAAAGGAACCAACAAGAAGCAAATGCAGAAAATGGCAGAAATCTGTCAAAACAGACCAGCAGGTAAAGACGAATTTTTTCGAAGACCTTCTGTTACTCAAATCAAAAAGTGTTGAACTAACGAAAGTTAGATAACAACCTGGGGAAGAAGCACAAAAATTCACGCCTCAAAAAGACATTCAGAGATTTTATAAGAATGTTTACGGTGAAGCACATAAATATGTTTCGGGACAACAACTTTCCCAATCATTACTTCTCTCTCATTGGAGGTTACTCTTGTTACAAAAAGCAAATAAAAAAGTCAATGAGTGGTTATTACAGAGGTAATAACTTCCAAGACTCATCTAAAACTTTTGGGTTATCTCCCAATAAGTACTTTTCTTTAACGCCTTTAAGTTAGGCATAAGAAGCAAGAAAAAGAATCAAGTGTTCTCAAATGAAGAAGCATTAAGACCAAATTTCTTGCCCTTACCTCTCTTACTTTTATTCTTAACCTTGGGGAAAATATGATTGTTTGGTGGAGAATATAGGTGCATGGTCCCCTTTCCCACATCTATTATTGCTCCAAGGAGTTCTAATAGGGACCTTCCAAGTGTAATTTGTCCTTTTACTGCACATTCAATAACAAGATAATCAATAGAAATCGTTTTCCCAAGGATCTTTGTAAACACCCCTTCAGCTATTCCAAGAGGTAATATGGTAACATTATTAGCTAGAGATATTTCTTTTCCTCCTTCAGTGAGCCCCCAAGTATTCAGAGATTTATAAATATCTTTGGGCATGAGGCAAAATTCAGACATGATATCACAACGAGCTTGAAACGTTTCAGTGTTCATCTCAATATTTACTGTAGGGAACCACTTTGATGGTTCAGAGTTTATTGGAACATAATTTTGATGCTCCCTAATCGTATTATAGCAATTTTCTAAGCTAGAAGTGCTAGTCTCTAGAGTGTTCAACCTAGCAAATATTTTTGCGAAAGAAATATCAGTTTGGCTAGGCATGTTGTAAGTGAGGACCAGTTTCTTTATAGCATTAGTAGCATCATCCTCATTACATTGGAGGAAATCTCCTCCCACAACAGCATCTAGAGCATATCTATAGCAAAGAGCAATCCCAAGGTAAAAACTGCTAAGGAACAAGCTTTGAGTCATTTTAGGCCCAGTTTTCTCATGTAGATCAGATATTCTAGACCAAGCTTCCTTAAAACTTTCCTCAATTCCTTGTTTAAAAGTGAAAATCATTTCCTCGGGTGACATAGTGATTGGAGCAAGGCTAGACATAGTGGCAACTCAAGATAGGAACTATTTTTTTGTGTTTTTGGTAAAGAAAGCAAACTAGTAAAACTAATTTTTGTGTGTTTTTTGAATAACAAAACAAGCAAACAAAGCAAAAATAAAACTAAGCAAAACAAAAAAAACAAAGTAAAGAGATTGGTTATGAGGGACTCCCCTTGTGAAGATGTCCTTGACTCCCCAGCAACGGCGCCCGAAAAATGCTTGATGGCTCTGAGTATGGCGCCCAGAAAAGTGCTGGTGCGTGGTTAATGTAGAGCTCGTTGGGAACCCCAAGAGGAAGGTATGATGAGCACAGCAGCAAGTTCCCTTAGTTATGAAACCAAAGTTTAATCGAACCAGTAGGAGCAAGGAAACACCCCAAAGGTGTTACTAGCTGAGCTTTGGCAGGGCGCACTACCGGTGCTAGTAGCAACGTGGAGACCTGCACAACACAACCACAGAACTTTGTCCCCAACTTGCGATGAGGTTGTCAATCTCACCGGGTTTTGCGGAAAACAAGGGATTAAACGTATCGAATGGAAAGAAGTAAAAGTTTGTAGAAAGTAAACACACAGTAGTAAAAGATTGTAGATTGTATGTAAAAGACAAGGACCGGGATCCATAGTTCACTAGAGGTGGCTCTCCTTAGATACATAACATGCTGGGTGAACAAATTACAGCGGGGCAATTGACAAACATCAAGAAAGCAATACATGCATATACTAATCATCTTGACTCCTTTGAGACTTGATTGGGCATTACAACATTATACATAGACCGCCATCCAACTGCATCTATGACTAATAATCCACCTTCAGGTTATCATCCGAACCCCCTCTAGTATTAAGTTGCAAGCAACATATTATTGCTTTACGAACTGCGTGTAAAGTAAACAATACGATTGTTCTATGAACAAAGGATTATTGTTTTCTCCCTAGTAGCAACAACACATCTAGTACCTTAGAGATTTCTGTCACTTCCCAAGATTACCAGAGGCATGAACCCACTATCGAGCATAAATACTAACTCTTGTAGTTGCTAGCATCTACTTGGCTAAGATAGCTACTAACAACGGAAAGCATGCAAGATCACAAATAACAAAGACATGATATAATCAATAATCAATATGAAATAGCATCTCAATATCCATCGGATCCCCACAAACACAACATGCAGAATTGCAAATAGATGATCTTGATCATGAACGAAGCTCACAAGATCTAAACATGAAAGCACAAAGGAGGAGAACCAGCCATCTAGCTACTACATGGACCCGTAGTCCAGATATGAACTACTCACACATCACACCGGAGGCTTGCATGGTGATGAAGAAGGCCTACAGGGTGAATTCCCCTCTCCGGCAGGGTGCCAGGAAGAGCTTCAGATCCCTCCTGATCTAGGGATGGAGATGACGGCGGCTACAGACTCTTTCATGGATTTTTGATCGGGTTCTTAGGGTTTACGGCCCGAGGGCATCTTATAGTCAGAAGGGGAGGGCGAGGGGGTGCCAGGGGCCACCACACCACCCCCTGGCGCGGGCCCAGCCTGGCCGCGCGGCCAGGTGGTATGGCCGGCTTATGGCCCTTCTCCGTCTCGTATTCTGGCACTTGATGACTTCCGGAAAAATAGGCACTTTGGATTTTGTCCCGTCCAATTCCAAGAATATTCTTTTTTTGACTTTCCTGGAACCAAAAATAGTAGAAAACAGGCAGCTGGCACTATGGCTCTTGTTAATAGGTTAGTCCAAGAAATCATATGAAAAGTACTCCAAAGTTGGAACAAAACACAAGAAAGTGGATAAAACCAAGCATGGAACATCAAAAATTATAGATACATTTGCAATGTATCAGCAGCCTCTATTGATAGAGGGTTGACGTTTCCTGAAAGGTAGAGCCTTAGATATAGTCTCATTGTTAGAGCCTACAAATTGTTGGTATGCTACATCAGTATGTACCACCACCACCTCCTCCTCCTCCTCCTCCTCCTATCCTTCGGCAACATCAAACTTATCTCTTTGAATTATTTTTTGGACCACCCCCCAGTTTTTTCCCTTGGCCGTGTCTGGCACGTAGAACACTTTTGTAGCCTGGGTTGCTAAGATGTAACTATCATCTTTGTACCAAAAATTGGTAATGTTGACACTCCGGAAGAGTTTATCATACACCATCTCTGTATCCTTGCATCCCTCGAGATGATACCAATCATAGTGGAATAACACAACATATCGCTGGTGTTCCAAATCAGAGTTAAAATACAACACCTTGATATCCTTGAGGACACCATAAAAATGGATATCCTTCTCTAAGTGACAACCTTCAGTCATTACTCCACAGTTTTGCGTTTTCTTGCCCTTCCCACGGTCAGCGGTGAGGAACCGAATACCATCCACAATACAAGCTAAATATGTTCTTACTCGAAAGTTTGGGCTAAACGCCAATGCAAAAAGCTCTTCATCCACATCTTATGGATTCTCCTATCACTTTTTCATGATCTGTATGTACCACATCAGAAATACAATATGGTCAAATCGTGTATTGAAATGCTATATATGAAGGACATAGATAAATGCAAAAGGAAATTAACATGGTCCTTGAATCATCTTTGAAATCCCTGCTCAAGCCTTCTTTCCACATTGGGCATCCCATCGTTCACCAGCTGTTCTCGGCGAAGACTGCAATCCAGAGAGTAACTCGGAATTAAAATCTTTAGGTGTATGGCAATAATGGATTCATAAGTATGGGAGATCAGAACATACATGATATATGGCTTAACCTCCTCGTAGTTGTTTAGGACATACCAAGTCATCTTGTGTAGCTCCCTTTGGAGGGTCAAATCAGTATCATTGCTTCCTCCTTAGCAGGTGACATGGATTCCTCCAATCAAATTCACACCATGGCCAAACATCACAAGCTGATTCATGTTGGTCACCTACATTTCTTGCTGGCCGATTAAATCTTGTCACAATATCATCAAGGTATCTAGAGAAAAAATCCACGCACTCGATAGCAATGTAGGCCTCTTCCACTGAACCTTCTGGACGTGACATTTTCCTGACATATCTCTTCAGAGTACACAACAACCTCTCTATTGGATACATCCACCCATAGTTCATAGGGCCTCAGAGCATTGCCTCATCAGGTAAATGCACAGCTAGGTGGACCATCACATCAAAAAATGTCGACGAAAAGGTGTGTTCAAGTTTGCAAAGAATTCCTAGGATATCATCTTTGGGCCTTTCCAACACTGATAGTTTCAAGTTTTTACTACACAATTGCCTGAAAAATCTTCCCAGCTCTCCAAGTGACATGTAGATATCAGGATGCAAATACCCTCGGATGCCAGCAACCAATATTCCCTGCAACAGGATGTGGCAGTAATGGGTTTTAAGTCCCGTGATCTTGCGTGTAGCAACGCTAACACATTTCCCCATGTTTGAACAAAACCCATTAGGAAAAGTGCAATCCCACAGATATTGATAGAAACCCGTCTTCTGCTCCTTATTCAGGTAATACGGTGCATATGGATAGAGAAGGTCCTTCTCTATGTCTTTGGGTTACACCTGTAGATCTCGCCTAATGCCTAGGGCTTCTCTATGTCTGATGGTGTCCTTATTATTCCTGTCAAGTTCAAGTAGTGTGCCAATCAAGTTGTCACATGTGTTTTTCTCGATGTGCATCACGTCGAGATTGTGCTGAAGTTTCAACGATGCCTAGTAAGGCAAGTCCCAGAAACCATGCTGCCAATTCTAGATGAATGAAGAATCTGTTTGCTTCCTCTTTTTGCTCCCAGGATCACATCTAGCTCCTGGTTTAAGATGCCTAACCTTCTCCAACTCAGCTTGTAGCTCAACTGCGGTAAATTTGTCTAGCTTCAAGTGGTCATAATGAATGCCGGCAAGCTCTGTCTCTCGCCGCAAGTGGTGGCGCTTCGGGAGGAAACGATGGTGCCCAATGTAGCATATTTTTCTTTTTATGGATTTGGACAGAGGATATTGTCACAATGCAGACATGGGTAATATCCTTTTGTTGTACGCCTAGACATAGTGCTGCAAGATGGGTAGCAATAGGTACACCAAAGAACCACTGCTCGAAGATCAAACATTTAATTTTGAAATGCATCATAAGAGCGCACGCCCTTCCAAAGTTGTTGCAAATCGTCCAACAGAGGCTCAATAAAGAGATCAAAGTCCTTTCCGAGACTTGATTTGCCAGGGATTAGAAGGCAAATCATATAGTTTGATGCATTCATACAATCCCATGGTGGAAGGTTGTATGTAGGGCAAATATAGGCAACATACTGTAGCTCGTGCTCATGGTTCCATAAGGATTAAAGCCATCGGTGGCAAGGCCGAGCCTTACGTTTCTAGGGTGAGCTGAAAAGTCCTCCCATGTTCTGTCAATATCCTTCCATGCTTCACCATCAGCCGGATGGCTAAGTATACCGTCTCCAGGAATTCTCTTTAACTTGTGCCACTGCATGTTTGATGGCTCAAAATATATTCGAGCTCGTTGGGGAACCCCAAGAGGAAGGTATGATGAGCACAACAACAAGTTTTCCCTCAGGTATGAAACCAAGGTTATCGAACCAGTAGGAGCAAGGAAACACCTCCAAGGTGTTGTTTCCAACTTGGAATCCTGCACAACACAACCACAGAACTTTGCCCCCAACTTATAGTGAGGTTGTAAATCTCACCGGTTTTGCTAAAAACAAAGGATTAAACATATTGTGTGGAAGATAGTAATAGCTTGCAGAATGTAAACAGAAAGCAGTAAATAGATTGTAGATTGATGGTAAAAGAATGGACCGGGGTCCATAGTTCACTAGTGGTGATTCCCCTTAAGATAGTTGACATGTTGGGTGAAAAAAATTTACAGCGTGGCAATTGACAAACATCGAGAAAGCATACATGCATATACTAATCATCTTGACTCCTATGAGATTTGATTGGGCATTACAACATTATACATAGACCGTAATCCAACTACATCTATGACTAATAATCCACCTTCAGGTTATCATCCGAAACCCCTCCAGTATTAAGTTGCAAGTAACATATAATTGCATTAAGCAAAGTGTGTAAAGTAAACAATACGATTGTTATATGAACAAAGGATTGTTGTTTTCTCCCTAGTAGCAACAGCACATCTAGTACCTTAGAGATTTCTGTCACTTCCCCAGATTCCTAGAGGCATGAACCCACTATCGAGCATAAATACTCCCTCTTGTAGTTGCTAGCATCTACTTGGCCAAGATAGCTACTAACAACGGAAAGCATGCAAGATCACAAATAACAAAGACATGATATAATCAATCTGAAATAACATCTCAATATCCATCGGATCCCCGCAAACACAACATGTAGGATTACAAATAGATGATCTTGATCATGAGTGGAGCTCACAAGATCTTAACATGGTAGCACAAAGGAGAAGAACCAACCATCTAGCTACTACATGGACCCGTAGTCCAGGGATGAACTACTCACACATCATACCGGAGGCAGGCATGGTGATGAAGAAGGCCTCCAGGGTGATCTCTCCCCTCCTGCAGGGTGCCGGGAAGAGCTTCAGACCCCTCGATATAGGGATGGAGATGACGGCAGCTACAGACTCTTTTGTGGAATTTTGATCGGGTACTTAGGGTTTCTAGATCGGAGGATTCTTATAGGCGAAAGGGGAGGCCGAGGAGGTGCTCGAGGCGGCTGCACCCCCCAGGCATGGGCCAGGCCTGGCCACGCGGCCAGGGTGGCCCCCTCGAGGCCCTTCTCCGTCTCGTCTTCTCGCTCCGTGTTCTCCTTGGTGAAATAGTGACTTTTGATTTTGTCCCGTACAATTTCCGAGAATATTCATTTTCTGGCTTTTCTGGAACCAAAACAGCAGAAACAGGCAACTCACACTATGGCATCTTGTTCATAGGTTAGTTCCAGAAAATGTGTAAAAATACTCCAAAGTGTGGACAAAACATAAGAAAGTAGATATAAGACAAGCATTCAAAAATTATAGATACGTTTGCAACATATCAATGTTCTTCACAGTTTTGCTTGAAGAGAACAATCTCTGTAGCCGTGGTGCCTGATACATTGCAAATGTATCTATAATTTTTGATGTTCCATGCTTGGTTTTATCCACTTTCTTGTGTTTTGCCCACACTTTGGAGTACTTTTCATATGATTTCATGGACTAACCTATTAACAGAAGCCACAGTGCCAGCTGCCTGTTTTCTGCTGTTTTTGGTTCCAGGAAAGTCAGAAAATGAATATTCTCGGAATTGGACAGGACAAAAGCCAAAGTGCCTATTTTTCTGGATGTAATCAGATGCCAGAGTACGAGACAGAGAGGGGCCAGGGGGCCACCACACCACCTGGCCGCGCGGCCTAGCCTTGCCCACACCAGGGGGTGGTCTGGCCGCCTCCGGCACCCCCTTGGCCTCTCCTTCCGCCTATATATTGCCTTCAGGACGAAAACCCTAGGTACCCAATCAAAAATCCACGAAAGAGTCTGTAGCCGCCATCATCTCCATCCCTAGATCGGGAGGGATCTAAAGCTCTTCCCAGCACCCTGCCGGAGAGGGGAATTCACCTTGGAGGCCTTCTTCATCACCATGCAAGCCTCCGGTGTGATGCGTGAGTAGTTCATCCTTGGACTACGGATCCATGTAGTAGCTAGATGGCTGGTTCTCCTCCTTTGTGCTTTCATGTTTAGATCTTGTGAGCTCTGTTCATGATCAAGATCATCTATTTGTAATTATGCATATTGTGTTTGCGGGGATCCGATGAATATTGAGATGCTATTTCAGATTGATTATTGATTCTATCATGTCTTTATTATTTGTGATCTTGCATGCTTTCCGTTGTTAGTAGCTATCTTGGCCAAGTAGATGCTAGCAACTCCAAGAGTTTTTATTTATGCTCGATAGTGGGTTCATGCCTCTAGTAATCTGCGGAAGTGACAGAAATCTCTAAGGTACTAGATGTGCTGTTGCTACTAGGGAGAAAACAACAATCCTTTATTCATAGAACAATCGTATTGTTTACTTTACACGCAGTTCGTAAAGCAATAATCTGTTGCTTGCAACTTAATACTAGAGGGGGTTCGGATGATAACCTGAAGGTGGATTATTAGTCATATATGTAGTTGGATGGCGGTCTATGTATAATGTTGTAAAGCCCAATCGAATCTCAAAGGAGTCAAGATGATTAGTATATGCATGTATTGCTTTCTCGATGTTTATCAATTGCCCTACTGTAATTTGTTCACCCAGCATGTTATCTATGTAAGGAGATCCACCTCTAGTGAACTATGGATCACAGTCCTTTTCTTTACATACAATCTACAATCTGTTACTGCTTTGTGTTTACTTTTTGCAAACTTTTACTTCCTTCCATTCGATACGTTTAATCCTTTGTTTTCCGCAAAACACGGTGAGATTGACAACCTCATCACAAGTTGGCGACAAAGTTCTGTGGTTGTGTTGTGCAGGTCTCCACGTTGCTACTAGCACCGGTAGTGCGCCCTGCCAAGGCTCAGCTAGCAACACCTTTGGGGTGTTTCCTTGCTCCTACTGGTTCGATTAAACCTTGGTTTCATAACTGAGGGAAACTTGCTGCTGTGCTCATCATACCTTCCTCTTGGGGTTCTCAACGAGCTCTACATCAACACCGCACCAGCATTTTTCTGGCGCCATACACTGAGCCATCAAGCATTTTTCTGGCACCGTTGCCGGGGAGTCAAGGACATCTTCACAAGGGGAGTCCCTCATAACCAATCTCTTTACTTTGTTATTTTTGTTTTGCTTAGTTTCTTTTGCTTAATTTGCTTGTTTCTTTATCAAAAACACAAAAAAATTAATTTTACTAGTTTGCTTTCTTATTTGAAAACACAAAAAAATGACTACTCTTGAAAACACTAAGTTGTGTGACTTCAATAGCACCAACGACAATGATTTTATGAGCACACCTATTGCTCCACCTGTGCCTGAATATACTTTCTTTGAGATAAAACCTGCTTTACTCAATCTTGTTATGAGAGAACAATTTTCTATTATTGGTAATGAAGATGCTGCTTCCCATCTAAATAACTTTGTTGAACTTTGTGAGATGCAAAAGCATAGGGATATAGATGGTGATATTATTAAGCTGAAATTGTTTCCTTTCTCTTTGAGAGGAAAAGCTAAAGAATGGTTGAACTCCTCAACAAGGAATAATATTGATTCTTGGACTAAGTGCAAAGATGCTTTCATTGGAAAATACTATCCTCTTGCTAAGATTATATCTATGAGAAGTGAAATAATGAAGTTTAAACAACTTTATAATGAACATGTTGCTCAAACTTGGGAAAGAATGAAATCTTTGGTGAAGAATTGTCCCACTCATGGACTGACTGCTTGGATGATCATCCAAACTTTTTATGCAGGATTAATCTATTCTTCAAGGAACCTATTGGATTCTGCTGCTGGAGGTACCTTTATGACCATCACTTTGGGTGCTGCAACAAAACTTCTGGACAATATGATGGTTAATTATTCTGAATGACATACTGAGAGAGCTCCACAAGGTAGGAAGGTAAATTCAGTTGAGGAAACTTCCTCCTTGAGTGATAAGATTGATATTATTATGTCCATGCTTGTGAATGGGAAAGCCCATATTGATCCAAATAATGTTCCTTTAGCCTCTTTTGTTACTCAAGAAGAGCAAGTTGATGTGAACTTCATAAGAAATAACAACTTTGGCAATAATGCTTATAGGAATAATTTTGGTAATAACAATTATAAGCCATATCCTCCCAACAATGGTAATGCTTATGGAAGTTCCTACAACAATAATAGGAGTGCACCCTATGAACTTGAATTTATGCTTAAAGACTTTATTAGTAAGCAAACTACTTTCAATAAAACTATTGAGGAAAAACTCTCTAATGCTGAAAGGAATATATCATATTTGTCTGAAGCTCAATCTTCATTGATTAATAAAATGGCTGCTAAACCTGAAACTAATGATAATCCCTTTGCAGCTACTAATGCTATACAAGTAAGAATTGATGAAAATGTTAGATTATTAGCTGAATTACATGCTAAGTGAGAAAGAGAAGATGAAATAGCTAGAAACATTAGTGTTTCTACTATTACCACCACTAGTGTTGAGGCTAGTAATAGTTCTACTACTTTAGATGATAATTTTGATTTTGATCTTGATGGTTGCAATATATTTGAAGTTATTAAGTTCCTACAAAAGCTTGCCAAAAGTCCTAATGCTAGTGCTATGAACATGGCCTTTACAAAACACATTACTGATGCTCTCATAAAGATTAAAGAAGAAAAGATGAAACATAAAGCTTCTATTCCTATAAAACAAGAAGATGGTTGGGAACCCATCATTAATATGAAAGTGAATGACTTTGATTTCAAAGCTTTATGTGATCTTGATAGTAGTGTTTCTATTATGCCTAGAAGGATTTATGATATGCTTGATTTGCCTCCACTTGAAGATTGTTATTTGAATGTCCCACTTGATGATAATGCTAAAAACAAACACATGGGGAGTCTTAATGATGTTCTTATTATGGTTAACAATGCCTATGTCCTCGTTGATTTTTATGTTTTGGATGTTGAATACAATGCTTCTTGTCCTATTACTTTGGGAAGACCTTTTCTTAGAACTGTTGGTGCCATTATTGATATGAAAGAAGGCACCATTAAATATCAACTCCCACTCAAGAAAGGTATAGAACACTTCCCTAAGAAGAGAGAGAATATTTCTTTTGCTTCTCCTATTAAAACAAAATTTGGTCTTAATGCTTCTTTATTTGAGAACACTCGATTCTTTTCTTGCTTCTTATGCCTAACTTAAAGGCGTTAAAGAAAAATACTTATTGGGAGATAACCCAAAAGTTTTAGATGAGTCTTTGAAGTTATTACCTCTGTAATAACCTCTCCTTATCCTTTTTATTTGCTTTTTTGTGCCAAGAGTAACCTCTAATGAGAGAGAAGTAATGATTGGGAAAGTTGCTGCGCTGAAACAGATTTCTGTGCTTCACCGTAAAAATTCGTGTAAAATCTCTGTACGTCATTTTGAGGCGTGAAGTTTTGTGCTTCTGCCCCAGGTTGTTATCTAACTTTAGTTAGTTCAAAACTTTTTTATTTGAGCAACATAAGGTCTTCGAAAAAATTCGTCTTTACCTGCTGGTCTGTTTTGACAGATTTCTGCCATTTTCTGCATTTGCTTCTTGTTGGTTCCTTTTTAAGTTCTTTTGGGGAATTGAGCTTTTTGAGGGAAGTACTATAGTATCTAGTGTTCTAATGGAAGTTTATTTGGTGTTGGAACTGAACCTTAAGACTTATTTATCTTGAGTGCACTAATGTTGCTAATAAAGTTTGTGTGAAGTTTTGTATGAAGGAAAAATTTCAGGTGTATGGAAGGAATGAGTAATGAGATGAAGGATGGACTAAAGCTCAAGCTTGGGGATGCCACGTGTGTCACCCCAAGAAATATCCAAGAAGTACAAACGTCAAAGCTTGGGGATGCCCAAGGCATCCCTTCTCCATCAATAAAAATCCCAGGTTTCTTCCAAACGCTTCATTTTTATTGTTTCATGCACAGTTCAGTTGTTCTTGGAGCGTCTTCTTTTTCGTTTTTAGTTTTGGTTTTTCGTTTTCTTTGTTTGCTTAGTTTGCTGAATAAATTGGTTGTACCCCCTCTTTCATACTTTGGTTTGCAAATAGTTTGGTTTGGTTTGGAAAAGAGTAGGAAAGTTCATGCTTAAGTGGTAAAGAGAGCTCGTTTTTGACTATGGCCTATGCTTTGTCTTGCCATGCTTGACATTGTTTTGGATTTATTCTTATTATTCTTTGCTGTAGCATGACTTGTTATAAACAATGGATATTGCTTAATGTGCCTTGGATGAATCATGCGTTGTTTTAGCATATTAAAGCATAGTATAGTGGTATTCTCCTTTGATGCTTTATTTGGGTTGAATTGGCGCATGCTCACACAATCTTATGCCTATCTCAAGTCACCATAGCCTTTATGATCCTTTAGTTTTCAACTTATAGTATCACTTTATGCTTTGATCAATGATGTTTTGTCGCTCTGCATGATTATGGCCATTATTGCTCTCTTAGTTTGTCGCTCCCAGTCTTTTGCTAGCCTCCACAACCAAGTATGAGTTCCACTCATGCATCCAACTCCCTAAACCAAGTTATTCCAAAGAGTCCACCATACCTACCTACTAGCTTATGCTATTCCAAGTATATTCGTGCTTTTGTTTACCTTCCAAATTAAACTTGTTATGAGAAAACTAGTGATTAAAGCTCTCACGAACTTGATGGCACACTTTACTTTTCTTGCCCTTAATAAACTTGAACCACCGTGTCATCTATGTTGTATATGCTTGCACTTATTTTTTGGGAATTAGCAGAACCATGCTTTCATGGGGAATCCTTTCAACATTGCACTTGGTACTTGTACCTAGTTGATATCATGCTCTTTTGTATATGGATGTCGTCGGTGTGAAATGAAAGGGGAGCTTGTCATGGTGGAAACCTGCAGCGTAACCATAATGAGCTGTCTATGAAGCATTCTTCTTATAAAAAAAGAGTCCTATATTGAGAAAAAAGAGAAAAAAAAGATACACCATATTCCCATGGTAAATAAGAAGAATGCTGAGATGCTCGTTGTCTGCTTGCCTTGTCATTTTGATATGGGGATTCTTCCGTATCATCGGGCAAGGGGTACCCCGTTGGCGGTTCTCTATGATACACATGTACTTACAATGACAAGAACTTATCGGTGACTAAACTTGAGTAGCATGAGGAGCGGCCCTCGTATACAAGGGACATGAGATTTCTGACTTATACTTCGTCAAGCATGTACACCATAGTATGTTCACTTTAACCTTAATCACTTCAAGATGCTTATGATAGGGGCAATGAGAGCTGAAAGCTATAAGTACCATAATTTTTGGAAGCTCTTTTTGAGACTTGAATCCCTACTTCCTTCTATGAAGGCCTTTCTTCTACCATTATATTGAGTCTCCACCTTCTACCTTTATGCACATACTTTGAGAGCATAGTGGCCATTCTTAGTTCTATGTGCATTGTCCCAAGACTAGTTGATTGATGCATACCTTGATATTGCTTGTTTTAAACTATTTGTATCTAGTCACTCTTATGAACCTTGAAGGTGTCCTATGTATTTATATTTGCTACTCTTTGAGGGACAAGCTGAATACTATTATGCTATGTTTTCTTTATGTGAAACAAACAAATGTCTTGCAAAGCATTGTTATTCATGAATCTTTTGTTTGTGCCTTTTCATGTTGCATCATAGTCTCTTTGTCTTATTGCTAGAACTTTGTCTTTCATGTTATGATTGAAGTACTATGATCCCATCTTTGAATGTTTTACAAATACTTTGAGCAAGTCTTTGATGGTGCATGTCACCTCAAAAATTATTCTTTCTTTTTATCACTTACCTACTCGAGGACGAGCAGGAGTTAAGCTTGGGGATGTTGATACATTGCAAATGTATCTATAATTTTTGATGTTCCATGCTTGGTTTTATCCACTTTCTTGTGTTTTGCCCACACTTTGGAGTACTTTTCATATGATTTCTTGGACTAACCTATTATCAAGAGCCATAGTGCCAGCTGCCTGTTTTCTGCTGTTTTTGGTTCCAGGAAAGTCAGAAAATGAATATTCTCGGAATTGGACGGGACAAAAGCCAAAGTGCCTATTTTTCCGGATGTCATCAGATGCCAGAGTACGAGACGGAGAGGGGCCAGGGGGCCACCACACCACCTGGCCGTGCGGCCCAGACTGGCCTGCGCCAGGGGGTGGTCTGGCCGCCTCCGGCACCCCCTCGGCCTCTCCTTCCGCCTATATATTGCCTTCGGGACAAAAAACCTAAGTACCCGATCAAAAATCCACGAAATAGTCCGTAGCCGCCGTCATCTCCATCTCTAGATCAGGAGGGATCTGAAGCTCTTCCCGGCACCCTGCCGGAGAGGGGAATTCACCCTGGAGGCCTTCTTCATCACCATGCAAGCATCTGATGTGATGCATGAGTAGTTCATTCTTGGACTACGGATCCATGTAGTAGCTAGATGGCTGGTTTTCCTCCTTTATGCTTTCATGTTTAGATCTTGTGAGCTCCATTCATGATCAAGATCAACTATTTGTAATTCTGCATGTTGTGTTTGCGGGGATCCGATGAATATTGAGATGCTATTTCAGATTAATTATTGATTCTATCATGTCTTTGTTATTTGTGATCTTGCATGCTTTCCGTTGTTAGTAGCTATCTTGGCCAAGTAGATGCTAGCAACTCCAAGAGTTAGTATTTATGCTCGATAGTGGGTTCATGCCTCTGGTAATCTAGGGAAGTGACAGAAATCTCTAAGATACTGGATGTGTTGTTGCTACTATGGAGAAAACAACAATCCTTTGTTCATAGAACAATCATATTGTTTACTTTACACGCAGTTCGTAAAGCAATAATCTGTTGCTTGCAACTTAATACTAGAGGGGGTTCGGATGATAACCTGAAGGTGGATTATTAGTCATAGATGTAGTTGGATGGCGGTCTATGTATAATGTTGTAATGCCCAATCGAATCTCAAAGGAGTCAAGATGATTAGTATATGCATGTATTGCTTTCTCGATGTTTGTCAATTGCCCCGCTGTAATTTGTTCACCCATCATGTTATCTATCTAAGGAGAGCCACCTCTAGTGAACTATGGATCACGGTCCTTTTCTTTACATACAATCTATAATCTGTTACTGCTTTGTGTTTACTTTCTATAGACTTTTACTTCCTTCCATTCGATACGTTTAATCCTTTGTTTTCCGCAAAACACGGTGAGATTGACAACCTCATCGCAAGTTGGGGACAAATTATGTGGTTGTGTTGTGCAGGTCTCCACGTTGCTACTAGCACCGGTAGTGCGCCCTGCCAAGGCTCAACTAGCAACACCTTTGAGGTGTTTCCTTGCTCCTACTGGTTCGATTAAACCTTGGTTTCATAACTGAGGGAAACTTGCTGCTGTGCTCATCATACCTTCCTCTTGGGGTTCCCAATGAGCTCTACGTCAACACCGCACCAGCATTTTTCTGGCGCCGTACACTGAGCCATCAGTGCCAAAGGAAAATAACGCAAGACTTTGACAGCCGACGACCTTATTTTCGGATATTTCCACCTTGAGGTGCCACACGTAACGCGGTTTTCCAACTTTTCATTTTCCTTCTAGAAGAGCATGCAGTTGTTTGTGCACACATGTATGTTGTTATAGGAAAGTCCAAGATCCTTCAGATAAGTTTTTTGCTTGACGCTATGATCTCGACAGGGTATTGGGATCCAGAAGTGCATCAGCAAATAGCTTCATCCAATCATCGAAAGCAGTGTTGGTGATCCTGTGAGATGACTTGTGATGAATGAGCTTCACAACAAATGCAATCCTAGAGTGTTTACTTCCGGGGTAAAGCTTGCGCTTTGCCTCTTCCAGCAACTTTGCAAACAATTTCTCATGTTTACCATCAGTTGGGACATTAGCAGCAATCTGCTCTACAGTTAATGCATCGCCTATGTGCTTAAGGTCTTGCAGCATAACTGAAACGTTGTGACCTCCATCATCATCACCTTCATCATCCGTATACATATTGTGAATGTCATCACTGACATGACCACCATTGTTTCCACCATTGGGTGCATCTTCAATAATAGCAAGATCAAGTGGTTCTCCATGCTATATCCACCGAGTATACGTGTGCGACATGCCACTAAGGAGTAAGTGGTTATAAAAAGCCCTACATGTACCGTTCTCTGGTTCAGGCACTTACGACAGGGCATGGAACCTTAGCATTCTTGCCATATCCCTCCTTGACAAATCTGACAAACTGTTTTAGGCTTTGTTGGGTTCAGTAAACTGTCTGCCATGAACAATCCAACGCCTATCCATCTGTTAAGAAGTAAATAAACAAATCACACTTTCAGAACAAGCTAGTGATTTTTAGAACAATTTTCTTTACAATGAACAATTCAACTCATATCCATGTGTTGAACAATTAAAACAACAAATCTCATTTTTAGAACAGGCTAGTCATTTTTCAGAATAATTTACTTTACCATGAACAAATCCAACTCATATCCATCTGTTGGACAATTAAACAAACTAATCACATTTTCTGAGAAGAATAATCCTTTTTAAGAAGATTTTTCTATAGATGAACAATCCAAGTGATATCCATGTGTTGAACAATTTAACAAACTATTTTTTATCTTGGCAGACACATAGACGAGCGAGTTGAGTGTGGAAGGGGAGCTACCGAGGTGTGCGGAGACATCGGCCGGAAGGGGAGTCCCAGGGGATAGCCTTGGAGTGCGGATGCTGAAATGGATGGGGAGACGCCAAAATGGACAAGAAGACAGTGCTATAGCGTGTGGTGGATCGGCAAAGGCAGCGGTGCCCTAGCCCTTGCCACCGCGTGTGGTGGACCGGATTTCAGATCTGATTTCGAAATCTCCCGGGGTGGAGTTCAGGTAAATGTGTGGGCGGCAAAGAGGTGGGTCCCACAAGTCAGCGAAAGATTCTTCACTTGTCCATATGACACGTGCGGTTCATCGTAGGTGGGTCGACCTCTTGGTTGCGTGTTCGAGACCTAGAGGTGTCCATTTTACTGAATTTCTTCGGACTTTATTTTGGCTCCATTTTGTCAGAACCAAAGAGGCACGTAGAGAGAGAGTGTGTGTACAAGACAGGTGCAACTCTTCTAGAGAGAGAGAGAGCATGCCCCATCGTTGCCTCGGACGAGCTCCTCTCCGATGAGCTTTCACCGGAAGCAGGTGCACGACTTATATATTCTCCAATCTCCGGCGAGCTTCCTTCGTGTGTAGTTTTCTCGACGAATGCAGGGGACCTACAGCATCCACGGGAGCGCACGATGACGGCAGAGTGAGGGACACAATCGGCCGTGGAATAACCGGTGGTGAGGCTCTACAACAGTGGTAAGAATCCCCTTCACCGGAGTATAACCGACGGCAAAGATCATCATCATCAGCAGCTCGATGAATCTGTAGGGTTTTCAGAGCTGCATAAATAGTAACTATTCTTCATCAAATCTGTAGTATTTTGTCTATGATTGCTTCATCGAATCCGTAGAGTTTTCTCTAAGATCGCTTCATCGAATCTCTTGAGTAAATCTAGGTTGTGCAAAAAATTATTGCAGATTTTGTTGGGTTGCATTTTTGCAGATTTTTTTGTTGGTACAATTTCTGTTGATATTTTGTTAATAACAATCTTCAGTATATGTATGCAGAACTATAGATTAGTACATTATGCACATCATTAGTTGTATTTTTACAGGATTATCTATGTAGAACTGCAGACTAGTTGTATTTCCGCACATATATAGTACTAGTTGTAGTTAGTACTATATATATACTAGATAAAGTACAATGTAATCAGTATCATTAATATTCCTAGCTTGGGTATAAATCCCATAATTTTCCTAGCTTGGATAATGTAGTTTTTCCTCAAAAGATCATTGCTGCAAATTTAGAATTTAGTTTTGATATTTTTAATTACACTAATAGTAGTGATATTAGTAACATCATACCATTTATATATTTTGACACTAGTAGTAGTGTTCAGATATGATATAGTAATATCATATCATTTATTTTCCTGATCTTTTGTATTTTTTGTGTTCAGAAAAAAAGGAATATGGCTCAAAATGAATGTGTGACATGTCAGCAGCAACCTGCCTGGTGTGGGAGTGGAAACATAGACCATGTGATGTATTTTAGAATAAGGGTGAGATCACCCTTTTTTGCAGAGGGATTTGTAAGTATTCTCAATTTTCATATACATATCTTATTTAAATTTCCATACATATTGCTTTATGGTCATGATCTTCTGGCTTTTTCTGTTTCACAAATTTATGCAAGGTATTCCTTGTTGTTTCGCTGACTGTATGCGGCAATTCTCTCTTGGTCCACATCTGAGCTAGATCCTTGCTCAGAGTGACTACCATGATCAAAACAGAACAATTGATGAATACTACTTCTATGTGCTGTATGGTAGGAATTTTGGGAGGTCGGTAGCATTATGTGGGCCATATTGGAGGGGGTTCTGTGCAACTTATAACATTGAACAGAATGATATTCTCACATTTGCATACGATAGAGTAGACATGTGCTTTATTGTTGAAGTGTCAAATGCTAATAATGTTGTCAAATCTTGGGTTGATCAAGACTAGTGTATGTATTGACTTCTTTGCATTAAATTGGTTTTTTCTTATACACATGACTAGTTTCTTAATTATATATGTTCCTTACACATAAACCTTCTTCAATTTCATATGCATGATCAGGGTGTTATAAGACCAAAGATTGTTGCAAGGTGACATTAGAGAAATCCAAATTTCAACACCCATGTAATGTCAGTTGCTCAGAAATGAATTCCATATCTTGGGCATTCTACAAGGAGTTTGTGAGAGACCTAGATGAATATGAGGTCTTTGAGATCCCTCAGTTCTTGGTGCACCGGGTGCAGGATGAAGATGATCTTCATCAGATGGTTAGTTAATCACTTTTTCATATGCTTTTCCTTCTTATTTTGTAAATATATTAGGGTGGCCAGTTAACTAAGATCTGTTATATATTTTTGTTACTCAGGAAATTTATTTGAGATGCTTAAGGGAACACCAAATCCCAAGGAAAGGGTTCTATTGTATATGCATGAAGAATAATTGTGACAAAGGCCTGGAAATATTAGGGCGATATCGCATATCAGAAGTATATGGCGATTGCATTGAGTTCACTGACCCCTAGACTGAATTCTATGCTGAAAATAGAATTTTCCTTGATGATCTACTCATCGTCTAGGTCAAGGTGATGAGGCACTATATGAAGCTTATTATTGAGGTGGTCACCGGTCCGATAGAGGAACATGAGGATGCGGAAGATGATAGAGACGAGCAGCAAGAGGAGGATGAAGACGAGAGCGTTGGCTCTATGATGTCGGTTGTAGCTCAGAACATCTGAATAAATCATCAGAATTTAAATTTCAAGAATGCATGCTTAGAAACTTTTGTGTTGTTGTATGTTAAACTAGCAAATATCTTTTGTTCAAATCTCTTGGGTTGTACCAACTTCATTATGTTTAATTATGAAAGAGAAAATATAAATGATTTCTCTCAATTTATCGCATAGAAACCGGCCCCACTTGTTAAACCGGCGGCACTACCATGATTTCCACGTTACCACGATGAGTTCCCGAACCGAAGCTGTAGTTATTCATTATTACCATGATCTCTGCAGTTATTCCTGGCGCGCTTCTTTTTCCTCTTCCTCCCTCATTCCTCTGTTCTGGAACCGTCATTTCTTCTTCTTCCTCCTCGTAGGCATTTCGTTGCAGGCATTTCCTTTCACCAATTTCCTTGCAGGCATGGACAATGGAAAATGCACAACAGAGACCCACTTCGTCCCTGCCCATGTCACCATGACTTTGATGGTGGTGTACACAAATGATGAAGCGACTGTGGAGACAACTCTCGCCAGGTATGAGAAATTTCTTGAGAAAGAGAAGTACAAGTTCATGGGGCTAGACTTGGAGTACACCCATGCACATAAGCGAAAAAACCCTCCATAAGAGATCACCATCGTGCAAATCACCATACATGAGGAGATCCTCGTTTAGCACTTCTACATGTATGTGAAATTTAAATTTGAGATCACCACTTCTGCATCCCTTGTTCCCTTACATCCCTAAAACCCTCTAACTGCAGAAGTAAACCAACTGAGAAGCATTGTATGGCTCTGGTCGAGTTCTCGTGTAGGAAAGGGATAACTTTCACTAGCATGGATATCACAAATGACACAACTATGCTTTCTCGTGCGTTGATAAAAATCCCACATGGGTACCACATCAACATCCAAAATCTGTACAAGATCAAACCATACCTAGCGAAGGATGGCATGGGTGATCTGACTGCGGAAATCATCGATAGATCCTATGCAAAACAAAAGAAATTGAAGTGAATCAAGCACGACTACTGGGAGTGGAAGCTAATGAGCCAGGTGGCAGCCAGAGACGCCTACATGGCATACGAGTTGTACAGTAAGCTCATTACCATGAAAGATGGGATTGTTAAGGGGTTTTTTGGCGATAGAGTTATGCCCTAGTTGCAAGCTAGCCGAGGAGAAGAAGCACGAGGAGGACATAAAGCGGTATCAGGAGGAGCAAGGATCTTGGAATGGTGGCGACAACAAGCGGTTGAAGGGGAAGCAAGTCAAGGCCGACAACACGTGGTGGTGATAAATTATGTGTTTGAACTAGATTAGTTTATAGTTTATTTGTGTAATATATTTTGGGATGTACAAATTAGTTTAGGATCTAAGCTTTGGAATAACTTGCATGCATGTATGTGTTTTCCTATATGATATATGTACAAAAGTGGGGCCCACGGTCTAGGGTTTCATTGAAAACCGAGCATCGGAGCGTCTGAATCCCTCCAGATCTTGCATGTGTTTCTAGAATATGTACAAAAGTTGAGATAGGTATCATCTAGGCAACTTTAGTGGATTCTATGATGCAACTTTGTGGCACACACTGGTGCATGCAATTGAATATGGAAGCTGCTTATTTATTTCCTATATGTTTTTGGTCTCTGTGACCATGGTTTGACACATGGATATCCCCTAGAGTCATTGCATGTGTGTTCTCTTCCTAAACCACATTGATATCCACTAGAGTCATTGATCCACATATGACCACATTGCATGTGTTCTTTTTCCAAAACCACATTGATATATACATGGCCACACATATTCCAGTGGATTCTGTGATGCAACTTCTATCACACACTGGTGCAACATGGCAATGTGGAAGTTGCTTTCCTATGTTTTTTTGGTCTCTGTGAGACCATGGTTTGACACATGGATCCCCTAGAATCATTAATTGCATGTGTGTTCTCTTTCTAAACCACATTGATATCCACTAGAGTCATTGATCCACATGACCACATTGCATGTGTTCTTTTCCAAAACCATAATGATATCTACATGCATGACCACACAGATACTCCAGTGGATTCTGTGATGCAACTTCTATCACACTGGTGCAACATGCAATGTGGAAGCTGCTTTCCCATGTGTTTTTGGTCTATGCGGCCATGGTTTAATTTGACACATGGATCCCCTAGAGTCATTGCATGATGTGTGTTCTTTTCCTAAACCACATTGATATATATCCACTAGAGTCATTGATCCACATACCACATTGCATGTGTTGTTTTCCAAAACCACAATGATATCTACATGCATGACCACACACATACTCCAGTGAATTCGGTGATGATACAACTTTTGTCATACTGGTGCAACATGCAATGTGGAAGCTGCTTTCCCATGTGTTATTGGTCTCTGTGACCATGGTTTGACACATGGATCCCCTGGAGTAGTCATTGCATATGTGTTCTTTTCCTAATAAACCACACACTGAGATATCCACTAGTCATTGTTCCACACATGACCACACATTGCATGTGTTTTTTCCAAAACCACAATGATATCTACATATGAATGATGACCACACACATACTCTAGTGGATTCTGTGATGCAACTTCTGTCACACTGGTGCAACCATGCAATGTGGAAGCTAGCTGCTTTAATTCCTACTAGATGGGCCCAGCGCGCTCTGCCGCGCCATACAATGTTAATAGCATTTAAATTCTGTGGCAGGTGTGTTTGTTCGTTGTGGTGTGGGCTTGTTTAGAGTATATGGGGCAGGCTGGCGTAGGGTATGTGGTGACATGTACCGAGAAGTTCAGTTGTACAGACTACATCTTGTGGTAAAACCTTGGTTTTTCCAAAGTGTACATACTTGCAAGGAAGACCACGACACAGAATATTCTGATGCCCTTCTATATTTAAAATGTAGTACCATTTTCTGTTGTTAGAATGTTCTGTAAAACTTAAAAGTATGAAAGGATATAGCACATATTATCCGATTCCAATCAAAAACCAACTTCACACTTGATATCTAAAAGGACAAAATACAGAATTATAAATTGTTTAAATATGACTTTAGCATAAGTTGGAACCAATGGAAAAAATGTCACACTTCCTTCCCATTTATGGAATATAATATGGTCATCGATAGCTACAAATTTGAATACTTGTTTAACTCCAAGTACACATGTAAAATCTGAACCATAAAGTACTACAATAGGCATATACAAAGGAGAGCTATACATCTTTAACACGAAGAGCCTGAAATCTCATGACTACCAACAACAGTTCCAAAGATAGAAGGTGAAAATAAGTCAAGATGTAGTTTATATCTTCGGTTTGTCCCTTACATAGTTACATATTGCACACAAACAAACCAATAACTGGCCGCATCTATAGCATCTAACCTTGACAACAATAGTGGAAGTAATGGTAGCAGCAGCAACGCGATTGCCTTTGTTCCTCATATTATCTGATTTAGTTTTCCTTCCTTTATCCTCTCCCATTAGCCACTGAAGCATTTATCTGCCATTTGGCTTGAGTACAAAACTTGAGACATCCAATTATTAGTTCTTTTTGTTACAATTTTTCAATTCTCTCTCTTTGGTTTAGGTTTGATTTCCCGAAAAATGGATGTAAATACATGCTTCGAGAATCCAGATTGATGAATACGCTTCACTATATTAAAAAATATGTTATGAAAGAAAAAACAGGCCACAATGAGATCTATCAAAGAAAAATGTATTTAAGCAATGACAATTATATGTGGCTTTTTTTGTTGTAGCCTGTTTAATTCTCACAAGTCCTTGCTTCCCGGAATGTTAAGAAAATTAAATACACTCATTCAGGGCACCACCTTATGACTAACCAGTTATCAAGTGTAGTTGAATTAGTAATCGTAGCAGATATTTAATTGATCAGATTGTGAATGAATAACATAGTTGAAAAACACAGGTTAGTTTATACAACGGTTGGCCAGAGTACTATTGAATCTAGACAAATGTGAGTTAGTTAATTCTGAATAGAGGGAGTATGATTTTATTTTTGATTGATCCATACTTTCTAACCATATTTGAGCAATTACTTTCATCTTGTATAGTGACTCAACACCATGGAAAAACTTCTTAGCATCTTCACTCCTAGTGTAACCAAGAACATGCAAAGTAATAGAATCAGAATGTTAAAAAGATGAAGGCAATGTGATAGGATCCATACCAAATTACTGCATATTTCTATGCAGTAAATCAAATGCGTCAGGCATTACCATGGTCTCTCATCCAAAATAGTTTTTCTTCTCCGGGAACCCCCATAATCTTCTTGATTTGTTCATGGTGTCGCGGCCCCATTGTCACCAGCAACATGTAAATCTTTAACAGAACACAACCCAAATGAGGTACTCATACTATATGTATGCAAATTCAAGTAAGCAACATACACTTTATTATTATGCAAACAATATTAAATTATTAATTCAAGATCTAAAATATTATCTCATGCATTAGATGATTAGAAGCAAGTAAAGAACAGGTATAAGTAAACTGATGCAATTCAAAAATCGAAATTGATAATTGTTCTGTATATCCTTTGAAGACGGGAAATGCTTACAAATATCCTCCCAATAGTGTGAATAGTTATCTCCCAGACTTGGACTGGACATGTGGCATGGCCTGATGAACAATGCAAATCTAAAGAGCGGCTAGAATAATTATGGCACTGTTGTGAAAGTTCTTACTACACCTGATCGAATCCCCAAAGAACCACCTTGCAATATTGAATCAATAAGATAATAGTAAACCATCAAGTGTAGTTGACATATAAATCCAGTATAGGACATAAATCTTTTTGTTCACAATATATTTGTCGAAAGCGCACAATATTGTTGGTGTGCAAACACCCATGATACATCAGGATAGAACATAATATTACAAGGAAGACAAACAATCATCTTATTGAATTTTGCAGCTAAGTACCAATGGAAGTTCAAACAGAAACATTGTATTGTGGATTTATCAAAATAATACTGTCAATAATAGAAGCCATGATGTAGGAAGAATAAAATGGAAGCTCAAATGAGCATAAATACTGAGCTAATGGATGCTCAAATGGGCAAGAACTAGACTGTGAATTTAGCAAAATAATGTTTATCATCAGAAAATATCATATACTGAAGTAACTGAAAATATCATATCATGAACTAATGGAAGCTCAAATGGGCACAATTTGTATTGTAGGATTTATCAAAATAGTACTGCCAATGATAGTTTTCAACAATATTAAGACAAAACTTTGGTGCTATTACTGAAACAACCATGATTTATGATCCAACTAAAAAAAGTATTGCACTGTTAGTAACTGAAGTATAATCCAAATACAAAAGCTCGGTGCTATTTCAGAAATTCGCACAATTAATTTCCAAAAAGTAATATGGTTCAAAGACAAAAGTTGGATGAACTAATTGAAATGCCTGGTTAGCGTGTTCTCCATACTTACCATCATATTTTCGAATGCCAGGAAATTGTACCTTTGGGGGGACAAATGAATGTACATCAGACACATGGAGGTCAAAATGGATCTAAAGTTGATCATTAAAAAATATAATGAGTTATTCCTTACATGAGTGCCACAGGGAAAGATAATGCTTGGACTGCTGAAAAGTATCAATATAATTCTCAATCACATAGCTTGTCCATATTTTCCAATTAGAACTTGCTAATAACTGCTCTATGGCAGAGTAACAAAATATTGATTCATCAGTTACTTTTTGTACACCATAAAAATATACGGATTTCTACAACCATGCTAAAACAACAAAAGTACATATCAATAGTTAGCATGATTTCTGAAGAGTCGGATGTATCTGCGGTGGGGAAAAACAATTTGGGTTCCCAAGAATATAAGTGGCACCATAAGTCGCTCCTATGCAATAAAAACATTCTTTCACCAAGAAATAGCTATTTGCGATCCAAAGAAATATACTTGCAGAGTATATGCTGCAGAGGTTCTTCCAGGAAAACAAGATCAAATTTATGACAGGGAAAGCATAGAACAAGCTATAACAATTAGTAACAACTCCATATGTCTAAATGCATAAAAAAGGAGAACATGCTTCCTCTCCTATACTAGTAGAATTGCTGAAATATATGATTTGGGTCTTCCAATTATAGTAAGAAACAATTAATAGCATATATTTGATGTACAACATGAAAATACATTTTCCCATTATCTTTAATAAGTTATGGTGGTAATAGAAAGTAAATGGATATATAGAATGAAACACTAGGAATGATGCTTCAAATGTTCTGCAACAACTCTATACTTCACATGTATTTTACATCAGCACTTACCAAATATCCAATGGCCTTGACATTCTGCATGGTGAATTGGAAAACAAGGTAGCCAAATGATGAATTACACTATGAACACCAATATCTAAAGTCATCTTTGTATCGGATGTAATTCCTCAAACTTACCCTTCACGCTATTAAGGCATTGTTTTGTCTTTCCCACGGTAGAACAAAAGCACACAGAGCCAAATAAAATTATTGATCAGTCAAACCAGATCTATTTTCTGAACTACCCAAAAAATTGCATAATGGGGATATACGGTAGTCCTACCATTGCAGACATGTCAACACTTTTATCTATAGCATGGATGCACTAAAACATTATAGAGATAAATTAAATCAAGAGATTTCTTTAATGTTAAAATTCAAACTGTGGCTGACTAAGATATGGATATTACTTTTTCTTTCAAGAAAACATATGGAAGGTATAATAGTTGATAAATAAAATTTAAAAAGAAGCTATTATTCAACAAAAAAAGAAGCTATTATTCAACAATAAAAAAGAAGTTCAATTTGTATGTTAAACTTCGGATGGCGAAGACATGAAGAGCTAAAGATAATCTCCTTCTAGAGATGTCATGAAATAAGGATGCTGAAATAATTATCTCAGATACATATGGCCAGGCGTACCTAAAGACTGAAGTCATGATAAGACACAAAAGAGAGATGATCGCACTAGGAACTTAGACAAATACTATGTCCTATCCTCACCGCGCATGGTCGACATGGAATACATTGCCTTCATTCCGTCTTTGTTTTGCCCTCATACTTCCTGCTATGCACCCTAGATTTTATTTTACTTTGCTGCGCTATGTAAGTGCAAATTCCAGGGGAAAAATCATATAAGGAGATTACTTTCTACAACATGCTTTGGATTGTAGATTCCATTAATTTGTCTCGAAATTACCTGCATTAACTTACCACATCTAAGTTGTGTTGTGCAGGGAGAAGAAGGCCTAAGCAATCGGGCACTAGGTCATGCACATGTTGGATAAAGAACACAAGCTGTAGACGCTCACCAACCATTAGAGTGCATGCCATGCCATGATTAAATGGGGAATAACATTAGCGGTGTTTTTCTGCTCTCTTTCAATCTCTCAAAGGATTCAGCGCTATCTCACAAGTATGCCGTGGATTAGATTAAGAAATAGTTCGATCTTAGAACATGTGATGCACGTGGTGCAAGTATCGTGCTGAACGAGAACCAAGCGCTGGCTTGGTGACATGGCTTGCGAGTGCGCAGTCAGCCCACCCGGGTTCAAGTCCCCATGGGGACCGAATTAAACGGGATGTTATCCAGGCACGTATAATCTGCTGCTGGAGAGGTCTCATCCATCTAAAAACGTACAGCCCGCGTGGGATCATTTCCCGGGGTCAACATTTTTAAGTATCATGCTGAACAACATACTTGGTTCAGACAATTGCAAGTGCTCTACAATACTTGGTTTCAACATAGTGGTTATTTAGAGTATTGTTATTGCTGCTAGTTGTACGATATGTTAACAATCATATATATTATTTTGTGATAATCGAGAAACTATGAATTTGTTGAATGAACATCGAGCGAGACAATTTCATCAGGGCAGAAACAGATCATGGAGCAGAGAAAATTCCCCTATTTCAATCCATTACCTGGACTGATCGACCAAAACAAGTTTGGATGAGCGCGAAGAGCAGAGTCTGCGTCCTCCTCTTTGTACTTGGGTGGCCAGAAGCGCACCGCTGCCATGCCATCAACGATGTTGTACCAATAGTAGATCCTCAAGGAGTATGACACAGGACGCGATGTAACGCAGTCGCCATGCTCCTATTCTTTCCATCTCCATTCCCTCTGTATGATCATCCAACTCTAGTATCTATACCCAACCCTTGCTCCAAACTCTTCCACCTTCGGAGAGAATCGGACCTCCAATCCAAATTCTTCCTCCACTGAAATTTATTGGCCAAAAAGAAGGGACCTAAGCCTTTGAAAGATAGAAACAAGATTAAACCAAATCAAAGAAGGGGAATCCACCTGAGGATTTGGAGCATCTTTGTACCCATCACACCGGCTGTCGTGGCCACTGTCGTCCGCCTCAATATTGACACACAGTTGTCCCTACTACCGCGTTAGGGTTTGCCTCCGCTACCACCTAATTTCGTTCACGGAGAGAGATGGTCATGGCGGGTGGCCTTGTCCGGTCGGTAGCGTTCCATGTTGAGGCGAGTCGAGGGCATTGGGAGGCCACATGTCGGCTATTAAGGTTGGCGATGCCTTTGCAGGAGGTGAAATAAAAACATGCCTGCGGAAGAACGGCCTCAAGGGTCAAAAGAGAAAGGAACCGACCTCTGCACACGAGCAACAAATGGCTGCACTGACATCCATGCACACAACACAAACGCGGTGATAAAAAATAGGTTGACAGGTAGGCTCCAACCCGACAAGGACTTCGTGAGCAAGCATAGGCTCTCAATTCTAGGGAGCTTAAAACTCTTGAAGATGTGTTTTTAGTCTCTATGACCATGGTTTAACACATGGATCTCCTAGAGTCATATTGCATGTGTTCTTTTCCTAACCCTCATTGATATCCACCAGAGTCATTGATAGATCCACATGACCACATTGCACGTGTTCTTTTCCAAAATACATACCACATTGATATCTACATGACCACACACCAGTGGATTCTGTGATGCAACTTCTGTCAGACTGGTGCAACATGCAATGTGGAAGCTGCTTTCCTATGTGTTTTTGTCTCTGTGACCTTGGTTTTACACATGGAACCCCTAGAGACATTGCAAATGTGTGTTCTTTTTCTAAACCACATTGATATATCTACATGCCCATACACACTCCAATAGTGAATTCTGTGATGCAACCACTACTAGGAAACTAGCTATAGATAGAAATGCTTCCTGTGGCGCATATAAAATGGCATGTGCCACTGAATTAATTTTTGTGGCACATATGGACATATGCGCCACAAAATTTTTGCGCAATTCCATGGCGCACGGAAACCATATGCGTCATAGAAATGTGTGTTTTTGTAGTGCATATTTTTCCGTGCGCCATAGAAAATGATAATTCTGTGGCGCATATTGACATATGCGCCACATAAATATGATGGGACCCAGAACCAAAAAAGTTGAAGAGAAAATTCTGTGGCGCATATGTCTTTATGCGCCACAGAAAGTGATATTCTTTCGCGCATATAGACCTACGCGCCACACAAAGTTGGCCACAGAAAGTGGTCACACACCTGCCTCCCCGTGGATTGCCTTTTAATTTTGTAAAAAATAAACAAAAATGATAAAAACTTCAAAAAATAATACCTTTGAGATGTAGTTATATTTTGGGGTATAGTTTGAGGGAAAATTGAAAAACATGAATTGCGACGTATTTTGCAAAAAAGGTCATGGCACATAAAACAGCCACAACTTTTGCATACGATATCAGAAAAAATGTTTAACCTATCAAAACGATCGGCTCTAAATTTCCTACTTGTATTTGATTGCCAAAGGCTGTTCTAAATTTTACAGAATCCCCAAATTTGAAAAGAGTAAAAAGTTATGGCCAAAAGCAAAAAATGCCTGCAAAAAAATAAAAAAGGGGAGACAATTCTATGGCGCATATCTCCAATATGCGCCAGCGAATTGTTTGGCGGGATTCAAAATTTGAATCCCGCCGGCACCCCTTCTCCCTCTCTTTTCTCCTCTTTGTGCCATCCACACTTCTCCTCTCCTCCACTTCTTCTCCCCTTCTCCTTATATTCATCCCCTTCTCCCTCTCTTTTCTCCTTCTCCCCTCCCCTTCTCCTCCCCTCCATACTTATCCCCTTCTCCCCCACTCTCTGGGGAGCTCCTCCTTTGCCACCTCCGGCCATGGCCTCCTCCTCCTCCTCCTCCTCCACCTCTGGCCATCACCTCCTCCTCCACCCCGGTGACCTCCTCCTCCACCTCGGTGACCTCCTCCTCCGGCAACCTCCAACACCACCGACAACCCCGTCCTCCACCTCCGACGACCTCCTCATCCTCCACAACCACCACCGGCGGCCTCCTCCGACCAGCTTGGGTGGCCCCTTCCTCCACCTCCAGCGGCCTCCTCCTCCTACTACTCTGAACACCTACGATGACCTTCTTCTCCTCTGGCCATCACCTCTGATGAACCGCTCCTCCGGCCATCACCTTTTATGAACCCCTCCTTCGGCGACCCTCCACCTCCGGCCAGATCTGGCCGCTTTTTTGAAATTCGAAAAAACTTCTGTCCACAGAAATTTGACATCTGGCCCGCCTTTTTTTGAAATTTGAAAAACAAATCTGTGGCGCATATTAGCCATATGCGCCATAGAAATTTGAGATTTCTATGGCGCATATCAATATGCGCCACTCAAAAAAATATTAGTGGTGAGGTAACAGTGGCGCATCTGATATGCACCACAGAATTGTAAAATACGCGTGGCACTGATAAGCCATTTCCTAGTAGTGAACTTCTATCACACACTGGTGCAACATGCAAATGTGGAAGCTAGTTATTTATTTCCTATATGTTTTTGGTCTGACACATGGATCCCCCTAGAGTCATGCATGTGTTCTCTTCCTAAGCCACATTGATATATCCACTACTAGTCATTGATCCACATGACCATATTGCATGTGTTCTTTTCCAAAACCACATTGATATCTACATGAGACCACACACACATATACTCCAGGGGATTCTATGATATACATGAAACTTCTGTCACACTGGTGGTACAACACATGCAATGTGGATGTCGAAGCTGCTTTCCTATGTGTATTTGGTCTCTGTGATGCATCTTCTTGGGATCAAACTTTGATATCTACCATATGTGTTGCTATGACCTAAAACTAACCAAAATAAGGATAAAAGTCCATTGTTCAACCCCAATCTGGAGAAATCCATTGTTCAAAATCGCATTTTGAATCTTATCTAAATTTGAATATATTATCCAAAATACTTTTACCTCTCTTGAGATCATTATACAAGTCAGAATATAATCTAGTAGTCCATATTATTACTTTTTTTAAGATTTATTTGTCAATAATTTATAGTTTTCTTCACGAGGCCCTTTTAGTGAAGACTTTCCGAAATATGGTTAATTTATTTGAACCCTCCATCATGCATACGACGGCCAGGACACCAACCCCAAATTTCCAGGTCAGGTCCTCCCACCCACACGAAATTTGGCGCCAGTGTGGGAGAGTTTCTAGGCAAACGAAAATTTCTCACGCTGCAATTACCTTTCAGCCCACCCGCACAACACCACCCAAGCATTCACCCAAAGGTCATTTACGTAATCTAATCGAAACCCTTTTTATCCCCTCGCCAAAATGAGACAGATCCAAATTTCCCCACCGCCCTCGGCGTCGTGCTCTCCCTTTTCCCCTCGCCCTCCCCGCCGTCCTCTCCCTTTTCCCCTCGTCGCTGTCAACCCCTCCGTCCTCTGCCTTTAATCCCCTCGTCTCCGTCCATCCCTGCAGTAGTAATCTCTCCGTCACCCTAGCACAAACCCTAGCCCTCCTCACCATACCGGTTTTCCACCATGTCTGTCGACCTCGCCGATCATCCACCTTGCCGACAGCCGACTGACCTTGTCTATCGCCTCATTGTACACTTCACCCACAAAGTCGGCCACCTCGCCATCCACCTCGCCATCCAGCTCATCGTACACCTCGCTGATAAGGACCATCACCACACTGACAAGGCCCGCCCACCTTGTCGCCCACCTCGTCGACGAGGTATAATACTTGCCGTCTAGATCGATGCCATGTGCCCCGGGTCACTACAAGAAATGAGGTATCAAAAAGGCCCTACAGCCTGTAGGCAAGGAAACACGCTCATCCTCGATGCTCATGTTTTTTTACTTTGCCCGAGAAATGCTATTCATTATCCTGTTCATGCCACCAATTTACCTATTTTGTTGTAGTTATTCTCTCTTATTTGTTTTGCCTATGAAATTGCTTATGATTTTACAAGTCTTGTGATCAGGGTTGCATTATCCTATCTTTTGCATTAGTTTGACTGCTTCATGATATGTCTGATGAGCCGAGTATAAATTGTTCATAGTAGACTGTTTTACATGATGATTACTATTGAATAATCAATATCATATGTCATGACTTGTTTAATTGCCTATTTAATTGCATGAAAGATGCTTATACTTCTAATGTTTAATTGTCCTGCCCTACTTATTAGTGCAACCAGCCAACCAATTGATAAGTGAGATTCAGAGTATTCGACTTATGATCAGTTTACATACAGATAAAGTTTGCATTATCTTGGTTGTTCCATTGGTTTGGCTGCTTCATCCTATGTATTTTGATCAGAGTATAAATTACTCATAGTAGACTATATTACATGATGATTACTATAGAATAATCAACACCATAAGTTATATTTTGTTTATTTGCATGATAGTTGCTTATCCTGCTTATGTTTTATTGTGCTTATCCTCTTTAACTACATGTATACTATTTCGTCTTATGATCTGTTTGCATGTGATAAAGGTTGCATTATCTTGCTTTATTGCATTAGTTTGGCTGCTTCATCATATGCCTTATGATCATAGTAGAAATTGCTCATAGTGAGCTGTCACATGATGAGTTCTATAGAACAATCAGTACCGTAGGCTATGTTTCCTGTTTAATTGCACTATTGATGTCTATCCTGCTTATTTTTTTTTGTCGTTCCGTGCATATTATCCAGCCATGATCCAACATTTCCCTGCTTTTATAAAATTGTCCCACTCTGCTTATTACTGCAACCAATTGGTGAATTGCCCAGCTTGTTCATCGTCTTGTATCTTGCATTGCTTTGGCTGCTTCATCGTTAGTCTTGTGATATGAGATTTAGAATAGAAGTTCCTCATAGTGGACTGTTCTATATTATGATTAGTATAGAACAATCAATACCATAGGTTATATTTTTGTAGCTTACTTGAAGTTGTTTCTTCATGATAGAACCATAATTGCATCCCATGGAAGAAAGATGGCTAGAAAACATCACAAGAAACAATGTGCAAATGCAACAAATGGGTGTTAGGCCCCTTGTTTATGCATCTCCCACTGAATTCTGCCCTAAAAAGAGCAAGGATGAAGGCTCTAGATCTGACTATTATCCTAAAGAGGAGGAGGATGAGATACAGGTTGTCCCCTTACTTGCCTACCCATCTTTTGTGTAATTATTTGCTTACTTAACTTTCCATATATATATTGTTGCCTTTTATAACCCCGAATTGACTACCTTTGAATTGTGTAGTCCGAGAAGAGAAAATATAAGAAGAAACCTGTAGTCATGACAAGGATGGCTGGTGGTGGTGGATCAGCTGCTTGGAAGCGCGTCTTAGCTAGCATGGCTGCCTCGATAGAAAGTATGAGACATACCAGGTCCAAGGGGAATCTGCCAGAAGTACTTCCACCTCCAAGTTCTCCATGACGCCCACCAAGACTTCCAAGTGCTACGACCTCTTCGCAAGAAACTCAGAGTCCTATATATCCTGATGCTCAAGGAGAGAAGGTAGCATCCCAAATCGAGATGGCAACACTCCATGGTAGGAAGACATCAGTCCAAGACGAGCAGACAGCTTCCCTAGGCAAGCAACCAACTCCCCAATGAAAGGAAATTATATTTTTTGAATGGAACTTATTATATGGTAGAACACTAACTCCACGTTATATGTTTGTAGATGATTTTGGCCATCATCCTTCTGAAGACACTATTACACATGATGATCCTCAATTTGTCTTGAGGGAAAAAACATAGGGAAGCAGCGTGAGAACATGTCCAAAGGAGGAAAGCTTCCATTTGTCATTCCTTCAGGAAGAATGCTTCCAAGTTCGCCACTGAGTGTGCAAAAATAGTCAAGACTGGTATGCCTATCTTCCCCTGCTGGAAAGAGTACAAGGAGAAGCCAGATGTCAGAGCAGAGTTCTATGATAGAGTTTCCGTATGTTCTGTGACTCAACTGCCCTTTTCTTCTCATTATTGTTCATGCAAAGGTTGATTCACGATGTTATATTTCAGCAAAAGTTTGTCATGGATGCATCACAACTAGAGGTGCAACCAGCAGTTAATGATGCACGCAAGAATTCAAAGGCATCTCCTGAAGAATCGGTTTTTTGACCCCGTCCCACTGAATGAAGTAACAAGGATATCTCCTGTTGAACACATGAACAATGCAAAGTGGTGCAAGCTTGTTGATTCTTGGACTGACCCCAGGAACCAGGTCAAGTATTGTCTAACTTCCCCCATGTTTGGGTTTAACCAGGACTGCCTCTTATACTTTATGCTCTCTCTTTGTGTAGGCCCGATGTCTAATAAACAGGCAAATAAGAAATAGACAACCTTATCGCAATGACTTTTTTTGTGACAGCCGGGGCTTCTCCCATCACAGTGTGAAAAAAGCAACAGTAAGCTCTCCAGAATACTTTTCATCTTTCTCATCTTCCAAAATTTCAATGCCATATTTGTCTCTTAAATGAGTATGATCAACTTGTAATTTGCTGGCTATTTTTCTAATGTTTGATTCTATTACAAAAACTCAATAGGAAACCATGGAAAGCAAGATGGTGCCTAATGCTACAGAAGATATAACCGAGGCTAAACAACCTCCTTCCACCGACACGGTGCACTATGCGCTGTTGCAGGACATCAACATCCATTCTTCAAGACCAACCAAGACTCTCCTTGAAGCGCAACTCAGGGCTTAGAGAGCAGGGAATGTGATACTGTGCAATGCCATTGTGGGGTTGCAAACGGAGAAACTAGATGGCGACGTAGAAGCCCTGAAGGAAGCACACAAAGTGTGGAAGAAGCTATACCAGGTCCATCTTTGTCATCTTCGTATAATTCAATACCCTGTTTGTCCATGAAGATGTGCTTGGAATTTGCTTGCTAGTTTTCTAATGTTTGTTTCTATAACTGCCAGGCACTCATTGGAAGCACGGTGGAGCCATCTTCTGCAGAAGATGGCATTGAGGTTCAACCCCTTGCTTCCACTGATGAAAGCATCCATACTTCAAGACCAACCAGCTCTCTCCTTGAAGCACAACTTGGGGCTAAGAGAGCAGTGAATGAGGCACTGGGCAGACACATTACAACATTGCTGAAGGAGAAAGAAGCAAAGAATTAAGCGCGGAAAGCACTTGTGAACTTTGCACACCTTACCAATGCATCACTTCAGCAATTCTTAGCTCTGTTGCGTAAGTGAACTGGTGGTGTGACTGAAAGCTTGTTAGGCTCTTTTCTTTATTTTAGTGAAAACGTATGTGCAAACCTATTTATGTTCCCTGAAACATGTGCCCTGCAATTTATGTTATTTTGATCTGAACCATGCAATCTAGCAAAGTTGCCAACACTCTTCTCCGACGTAAATGAAAATTTCATGCTTGTACAGTTGACGAAAATATTTCCGTCACCGATAGATGCCGACGTGGCGCACTTTCACTCGTCAACGTCCTTGACGAAACCAAAACATCATATCTTCTACCCGGACGAAATGAGTTTGTCATGCGTTGGAGATACGCGTCCAACTCTGGTTGGTATACGATTTGTGCTCCAGATGGACCACGTGTCGCCCTGACGGTCAACAACGCGTAAGCTGACCAGCTTATTGCTGTGATGAAAACAAAATTTATCTCCGCTAGTGTGACGAAATGGGAAGGATGACATAAGCAAATGAACGGATGATGTTAGCAAACGACGCTATCGGAATCTAGCCATGACAGAAAAAATATCAGGAAGTTGATGACATCATAGATGGCAACAATGACGTTAGCAAATGTCGTCGACGACAGCTCGTGGTGCCGTCCGCCACGTGGCATCATTCATGAAGAAATAAAAACATCATGAAAGACCGGGCCTGGGCTAGTCCGGTCCAGTTTGTCGTGACGAAATTGGAGGAATGTCACGGACGGCCTGTGACATTTTCAGATAGAAAAGACGTCATGGATTCAATTATGACGTGAGGTTCATGACCTATTTTTTGTCGTAGAATTCATCGCGGATAGCCATCTACGATGTTTTTACCCTCATCCACGGCGATATCAGATCATCATGAACCGCCCAGATTCTTGTAGTGGAGGATGGCGGGGAGCTGGTGGTGGGAGATCCTGGTTTTCGCGATGCTTCGGCAAAGGCGGCTCCTAGATCATGTTTTGGAGGCCTGACTTGGGGATATTGTGCAATCCGTATACTGGATGTGGTGTCGAGGGTTTTTTCAGGTGAAAGCCCAATGCTCTGGCACCATTGGCGGCGATGCCTGCGGATGTCATTACCGTCTTGGGGGCATAGGTGTGGACACCTTCTCCACATATGATATCTGGGTGAAAGCCTTTGATCGTTTGGTCTCGCCACCGGTGGCACGTTGTGTCGTTACCTTCTTGGGGGCGACGACATGGAGCTCTAGTTCCTCGATCTTGTTCGGTGTCTCTCCTGGCAAGTTAGAGTTCTGCTATTTGTTCGATCGAGTGCGTATTTATTTATAAAGCAGGGAAAATGTCTATTTTGAGCACCACTCACTCTATGCTCTGACGGAATGATGCTTTGGATTTGCTTGCACAATATTGTTTGTATAATTTCGGATACTTGGATTTGCTTGCACAAGATGCAATCAAGAATCAACAAGTCTAAATAAAAGCACGAGAATGCAGTCAAGAATCCACGGAAGAATATTGCATGAGGAAGAAGATGCTGGTGCTGGGGGCTGACCGTGGATGAGGGAGAAGATGTTGACTTTGCCCATCGGGGTAGTGAGGAGCTGCTCCTGCTTGGCCTCGAATTATCCCGGAACCCCGGAGCCCCGGACCACCTGCCGAGGCGGTGACCAATAAGATGCAGAGGGCGGCGCCTTGCCGGCGGAGGACTGCAGGGCAGTTGCACAACAACCCTAGGTTGAAGCAGGTTGTCGGGTATCGAGAGAGAAGGCCTGGGGATGCACACATGAATTCAGCCGGATGATTTAGGACAAACACAACAACACATCAATCGAGGGAAAAAATGAATACTAGGAAGCCTAAACAAAAATTTACAAGAATATATATATAGGATAGGACTATTCAAGAACCCCCTTAAGATATTCCAATACAAGCTTATATAGAAACCCCCCACGTAACCACCTTCTTCTCCGTCCCTCTACCACCCGCGGCCTTCCACCCCAAGCGCCCATGCACCCTACCTACTGCAGGTGCCATGGGGCCACCATGTTTGTGGTGACCCAGCATACCACTGCATGTGCAGTATACTATAGTCGTTGACATGACATCCACAGAACACCATTCTGTAAATATCACATCCCTCAGAGTGGTACAACAGAAACATTGCGGGTCCAAATTACAAATATACATACTTCATTATTATTACAATACCAGAAGTTCGAGACTTCAAGTAATTCAAACTTACAAACCCAAATAACTTATTTCATAAGTTCAGCGGAAGAACGAAAAACATAACGGTAATAAAGACGTGAGCTCAATAGCTTATTCTATAGGGTTCGTGCTGCTCGGCTCAACCTAGATAACTAGATTATAGCCTGACAACTACTCTGACTCATTGTCTTTAGCTCCATAGTGTATCACGTAGTCCACTCCTTCGATTCCACTGGACAAGTCCGGCTCTTCATAGTAGATGTCATTTTGGACCTCCGTAGAATACACCTGGTCATTCTTTGGCCCTCAAAGTCTAGAAAGGGGTTCAAAGGAAAGGGTGAGTAACAATGTTACCCAGCAAGTTCACTATATGCAAGGTGGGAAGTTTGATGCTCTAACTACCACCTCGAACTATAAGTACTTGGTACTATGCAGTTTTGGTAAACATTTCTTCAAAGATTGATTTTATTATCAAAAACTATGCCCATCATCCTTCACAGGTTGGCCAGAACTTCATGGAGTTCCTTTCCTGCTGCGTTCATAGCTCCTTCCCGGAACAGGGAGTAACATGTCACAATTCTTACACTCTGCAAAGGTGCGTTGCTTTACCCATAAGAGATCAACTCCTTGTTGCACAACCGGGCGTCCTTTCCCGCCCACAATTCCGTGATGTGGGGCCTAGTAGGTGATCCAAGCTAATCACTGCCCCTTCGCGACCCTGCATGTCCTGTTGGTTTATGCCATGCCCACATCTTGAATTACGGCAATGGTTGGTACAGACCGTCAGATGCCAGAACTATCGTGGGATGTTGAGGGTTCCCACCCATATGCTGCATATCCTCTACAAATTACCAATAAATGCACGCTATGAGGATAACAGCCAGGACCTGGCCATCCGGATGCATGCGAGAGGAAGAAGATATAGCTGACTTCTCCATCCCATTCCAAATCTTATGGTTAACGCGTAATATACGGCACTAGAATCACTGATGTCATGGGTTATTAAGTCCTAGTTGTTTTGCAATTGGAATATTAGATTCCCCTACAATTCTTAGTATTTATCATCACTTAGGATGATAATAACATTTCATTTGTTTGGTAAAATAATTATTTTCTATCTCTTTTAGAACATAGGTGACAACACACAATTTTCAAATACTTTCATAGAGACTCTTCAAAGCACACGAGCAAGTGATGAACTTGCCTTATGACTGCAAGGTAGTGAAGTCGAATACTTCCACTTGACCTTGAACTTCAGTTTCTATAGAAAACCATTATTGCTCGGTAAGGACGATATTTAAAGAAGCAATATGCAATGCATAGTAATGTCATGCAATGATTTATTACTTTCCTTCTTTGCGTGTTTTACCCACCTTGTAAAGGTTTTAAGTTTCTTTTAATTATTAAAAGAAAAGGAATACTCAAGAATTATTAAATTCATATTATTTTGATAGTTAGTATTTTTATAATATTTAGTACTATTCTGAGAGTTTAAAAATGAATTTATTTAATTTTTAACTCTTTTAAATATTTAATTAAAATTCCTTTAAGGAAATAAGAGTTTATTTCTATCATAGTTGATTTACCTTTCAAAAATACAAACTAGTATTTTTCTACTACCTTTTAGAATCTTAAAAATGAGTTTTATTCAATTTTAAGTGTTTGGTATATTCTTGTAAAATTCCAGAAGGAATAGATATAATTTTAATAATAGATCTCTATTCAATTGCTTAAAATTACTATCTTTTATTTTTATTGGATAGAGGATATTTTTGGGATTTCAAAAATATATTATTTGTATTTTTAGGTTTTTCATTTATTTTATAGAGCCTAATTTATCTCAAGGATATATTTGTAATTAGGTATTGTACATAAGTCCTTCTTTTAAAACACGGGCCTGGCCCACTGGGCTGGCCCGACCCGACCCGCTTGGGCTGGACAAATGCCCCTGGGTAGTACTAGGTGTTGGAAATATGCCCTAGAGACTAATAGTTATAAGGACCATTATCATATTTCATGTAGTTTATGATTAAGTTTTGTATCATGCTATAACTGTATTGAGTGGAAACATCAATACACGTGTGATATACAAACAACCAGGGGTTCCTAGTGAAACTATGGTCACTTGTTCATTAGTCAACAGATGATCATGTTTCCTGATCATGTGGCATTTATGCCAGTTGGAAATGGAGTCATCTCATTCCGAGAATGAGATGATGAACCTACACCCAACCTAAACATCGTGACCCGATCATGTCACGAAGTTCAAGTTACAATGATTAGAAATGGATCCTCGCAGACTATTCCTTAGACCGTGAGGCTATATCAATCACTATCTCCCGAGAGTGCTCTAATAGCATCAAGCGCCACTTGGTAATACATTAGTTATAAAGGTGTGTTCAGGTATTCAGAGGAAACCGTTGAGGCAATATATGTCAAGAGCGGGATGTCTCCGTCCATGTGACGGGAAGATACTCGAGGGCCCACTCGGAGAAGTTATATCCAATAGCTGCGCAGCGTGTGATTTGATCATAGGGATATCACTTGTTGGAACCGTCAAGTAGCGTTGTTTAGTAACGAGATTGAACACGACATGGTGATGCCATTGATTAGATCTCGGGAAATGCAAGTATCGAGATACAAAGGAAATAAGACATGACTGTCCCGGTTCAAACAACGAAAGATCTTCGTGGAACGCATAGGGGTCACATGGCCATCCAGGTCCCTCTGTCGATCATTGGTGCGGGAGTGTCCTGACCATGTCTGGAGTGTACCCAAACCATGGGGTATCACGCTTAAGGGATTGATGATGCTTAGAGAGTGTTTATAGGATCGGTAGAATCACCGAAGAATAGTAGGGAGAAAACCGGAAGGGTTTTGGTAAGTCCGGAGGATGTCCGGAGTGGAGGTGGAAGTGTTCCATAGCCACGGAGGTTGAATAATATGTGAATGAATGTTAAATATTGATTTAATCATTTATTCATAATTATTTAATAAAGAGAAAAATCAATTTAAATGGTCAAAGGCTTAATGGGCCAATTCCCGGAGGGGAGAGGGCCCATTAGGGAAAGGAGAGAGGGAGAAGGGGCCAAAGGGATGGCCGGCGCCCTAGTGGGCCACCCCTCCCCCCCCCGCGCGGGGCCCATGGGTGTGGCCGGCGGTGCCACCCTCCTCTCCTTTAGTCCCACCCTGGGACTTTGAGGGAGGTAGTACCTCCCCTCCCCCTATATAGTGGGGGTATTTGGCCAAATAAAATACACCAATAATCAATAAAGGTCTTCTCACGTTTGGGAGGACCTCTAATTGATATTTTCTCTCCCCCTCTCTCTCATGACCGTGGTCCCAAGTCTGGACTATGCAAATGGGAGACATCTTCACCATGGAGCGCTGTCGCGTTGCGGGATTCGGATCCGGGAGCTCTACTTCCTCAACTCCTGCTGGATCGGGGAAGCGGGAGTCATCGTCAGGCACCGGATGTGTGTAACTCCCCGCGAGGTGTCGCACCTGAGGCACTCAAGTCGTTGGAGCCAAGGGAGCGCAAGGACTTCATCACGACCTTGAGGTCGGCTTCGGCTCGTCTACATCAACCATGCTCTCCTAAGCATTGACAACGCTTTTCGGTCTTCAAGGGTAAGTTTGCGAAAAGCCCCTCCCGTTACTGTATTACTAATAGATAGGTCCTGGTAGCTTCAGGGGTTCAGGGGCATAGGATAAAATTTATTGTTTCCATACGTGGAACTCCTACAGTGGTATCATATCTAGATCTATACGTAGTAATGCTAGTACGGGTAGAACACACGATATGTAGCGTGTGGGCGTTGATCTTTTAGTTGTTACCCTCCCACGTGTACTTGTGTATACCGTAGTAATGCTTGATGAAGCGGCCCGCAAACGACTTTACGCGTTCATTCGCGAGACTAGTCCACACTTGACATACGGCTTGTACCGTATAAAGTGGCTTAGGGGGTGTCTGTCTCTCTCGCATTAGTTGGTATGCCATTTGCAACGGAGGGCCCCGAAAGGGGTGTAGTGGAGACAACTACTTGATCAGCGTTGTGCTGAAAGTTCGTAGGTAAGAACGGTTCTTGTGCGAAAGCCCATTCAGCCACGTAAAACATGCAAAGATAAAGTAGAGGCGTCTAACTTTGTTTTACAGGGGGGCGTTGTTTTGTGATATGGTTGTGGCAAAGGTAAAGTGATTACCTTATGTTACGTAGTAGTAGATAGTCACAAAGGTGACGAACTACCACGCCGGAATGACACCGGTACCCTGGTGTCTACGGCGCCGGAACCCTGGCGCCGGAATCCGGTGACGACAGATGGAGATCACGACGTGAAGGACCATATCACATCGCATTTACATTCAATGTTATTGTTTGTATATCTTATTGTGTGCTAGTATTAGATACTCGACGGTAGCCTAATAAGGTGATCCTTATTAAAATTACCAACGATTGTGTTCCCCCTTAGTGTGCACCACCAAGAAAGTTCTTTGGTATGAGGCGATCCATGGTACATGCATGGGTGTCAGACATATCTACATTCGCATACAGTGGGTGTAAGCCATGTTGCACAGAAAATACACTAAGGTTGAGTTGGCAAGCCTAGCATGTGCAGACATGGCCTTGGAACATGGATGGTCGAAAGATCGAGCACGAGTCGCATGAATGATGTGACCGACGTTTAGCGTCCACCCTTGAACCCACATCGATGGCCGTGACGATCGGGGGAGATGTGGCTGATATGGGTCGTGTTATCAGTAGGAACCCTTATGGGGATAGGTGTTTCTGAGTGGAGTTATTATTAACTCATTTAATTATAAACTTAGTCTAAATTCCTTTTGCAATTATAAATGTAGAGACGGCCCACCGTGAAGCTTACTTTGTCATTGAGGAATGGGTAAAGGGAGAGAAACTTAGACTTGATGGATCCAACTTCCCTAGTTGGCTTGTGCGCCTGAATGATCTCCTGACTAGGAATCATGTGGTAGACTACATACGCCGCACGATGGATTTGACTGGGCCAGACCACTATGAGACCCCACAAGAGCTGGCAGACTGCTACTATCGTCAAGAGATGTCCACCTACATTCAGATAATAATGTGTTACAGGATTGTGGATGAACTCCATCCGCTCATGGGTGATCTTGATCCATATTCAATGGTGGATCAGCTGAGAGCAGAGTTCATATGCCATGTGCGCATGTGGAAGCACGAGCTGCTTGGAGAGTTCCTTTCCATACAGATGGAGGAGCATACATGTCTGAAGGGTCACTTGGAGCGCATGCTTGATGTGCACATGAGACTGGTTCACTTCATGGATTACTGGATGGCTGATCCATTTGCGATAGGTGTACTGCTTCGATCATTGCCTCCTAGATATGAAGGACATGTCCGGAGTAGCATCATGAGTGGTGATACGGAAACATTGGATTTCCAAGAGTTCATATTACGTTTCAGGAATGTAAAGGTTGAACCAATCATCAGAGAGGTCATCGATGACAAAGGTATATATTTGATATACAATTTTAAAAATGTTATAATCTTACAAACACATTTGCAGTGTTAAGTATATTTGATACTTGTTCTGTTTTGCTGAAAACAGGTCCTTCTGCATGAGAGGTGCTTGCTGGAGAGGTGGTGACGTTGCGTGTTGATGGCGAGCATGATGATGATGGCCGACGACACTCTCCCTCAACATTTATCACTTAGTTTATGTTTAGGATGATTATTGTAATCAAGAGATTGTGAACTTCTTTAGTGTGTCTCACACTTTGTGAGACGGTTATTCATATGAGTTTGTAACAAACAATTGTTCTACTTTTATGAATGATTTTTATTCGTGTTCATATCTTGTTGGAATATATGTGAATTATCCTTGTTTGTATGAAACTAATTGATAATGCATGAACATTTGTAAAATATTGAAATGCCTTTAAAAATTACCCAACTTAATGATATTTCATTAATAAATGAAACCACAAAGTTATAATGATAATATGTGAAAGTCATTCGATTTCTTATCACATATAAATCATGCGTAAGTTCGGCAAAATAACTTGAACACCGTGTATTACTTGAATACAAAGTGTTTAATGAATTGTTAAAAGTAAATACATATTCGATGTATTGTGTTTTGACAAATGGTAATTATCATTAAATGATTGTTTAAATGTGTAAATAATTTTACCAAAGGAAACATGAATATGAAATTATTTGATTTTATCAAAGTGTTTCCTCAACAAAGGGTATAAATATAAAAGAGAATCTAATCACTATGATTTGATCAATAGTAATGAAATTCAACTTTGTAAAGAATGGCATAAAAGTAATTGTGTAATGCAAAGCGTTTTGAAACGTCAAAATGTGAAGCATCACAATGTGATATTAGATATCAAAGTGGGTAAATAGATGGCACCAAATAAATCGTTGTAGTGTAGATGTAGAGACCATTAGTTAAGAAATAGTTAGCACTCGGTTAGAATGTAGTGAACCATTTGAACTCGTGAAAGTTTTGGCATTATTCGATATAACCAAAACAATAGCGAGTGCGTCCTTGTAGAATATTCATTGGAAACTTTGAATATGAAATCCATAGCTGAAACCAAAAGAGAAGCAAAATTTGTATTGCTTGGATTTTGGTGCATTCTTGAGAAAGCTCACTTTTGGTGATATTTCTTGATTATGAAGCAAATGGAAGATAGTGAAAAACACGATGAGGATTCATATCCCTACATCAGAGTGTTGAGAAGCGCAACGGACAACGTTCCTGAACGATTCTCTTCACAGAAGGAAAGAATCAATGATATTGATCATTGTGTTTTCCCCACTAGTGTTTTCACTACATGAAGTAGGATTCAAAATGTAATCCATATCCTGTATGGAAACATTTGTCATGATTCTTGGAATATGACATACCTATGAACTACTAAGGAAATAATGGTAAACTAAAATTTTGAGAAATCCTAATAGCAAAATTCCCTTGAGATTAGAAAGTAATTCATTGCTCAATCTCACAAGTAAAAGGGGTTACTTGAATTTTCCCAAATGATTGCAAAGCCATAGTGGAAAAGGGGGTGAATGAAAAAAGCACAATTTGTTAAGTAATGGATAAATTCAAATGAATTTGATTCATGTGTGCTAAATGTCTAGAGGATTTAAAACTAGTAGAAGTACTAATATCTCATAGTAAATCTCCAAGTTTGATATTTGATCAAAAGTTTTTGAAGTTGTTCAAAATAGTGAGTGGATATGCAATTTGCATAAAATTCAGTGGCAACTATGAAAGTCTTCCTAAAACAATATGTGATTGACATATTTTGAGTGGGAGCTTATAGGAGTAATTCTTAAGTGTGTTAAGAATGAAAGCGCAAAACTTATAAATAATGATTTTTAAGATTTGGAAGTAGATAATAGGTGAATTATGATATTATGTAGTATTCCTTTAGGGATTCTGAAAAGGGTTTCAGAATAGAAGTTAATTAAGGAACTAGTCCTTGATAATGCAAATTAGGAATAGTATTAAGTTGAACATCAATGGTTGAAAGAAAGAAAAGGATGATCATCATCCACTATGTTGAGACATAGGTTCTATCTTAGTAAACCATGATAATAACTTAGCATAATATGTGATCCAAATAAGGAACGTTTAAAAGTGATTAAGTTCGAATCACAGAATGTTGAGCTAAGTTTGTCCGCAGTTTCTAATAGAGAACTGTAGACATGTTTCCCAAATCCATAAGGGATGACATATCTTAAAGCATAAAGGGTTATGTTATAAGGGAATATGTTGGAAACTCCTGTAAATACCGATTGAAGTCAAGTAGGAAGCGAGGTGAACAAAAACATCGAAAGTTGCACATAGTGCACTAGTGTTTCGATGAATACATTTATAATAATAGATAAGGGTACCATCTAAAGTGTTGTATAATGTTATGGCGGGGCTAGTTCGCTTTTAACATAGAATGATGTGTCCTAGGGCACAGTGCCCATGAGAAAGCCCTCGAGATTGATCTAAAGTCACTGTAGGCTCCTGGAATTAGGCCTAGTTCTGCTGCCATAGCAACGATGCATGCACACAGATGCTATCATGTGATGATAAAGTATTAATGCCAATCAAGGTGACATTAGTAAAGTTGCAAAGGATTTGGGACTGTAAAGTACAGACCCAAGACTCAACCTCTTCCATGAGCAAGCATGTTTAGGGTACCGGATATATGGTGCCTACAATTGAGAACAAATGCAGCTAGTGTATTTGTACTCTAGTGCAAGTGGGAGACTGTTGGAAATATTCCCTATAGACAAATAGTTATAAGGACTATTATCATATTTCATATAGTTTATGATTAAGTTTTGTATCATGGTATAACTGTATTGAGTGGAAACATCAATCCACGTGTGATATACAAACAACCAGAGGTTCCCAGTGAAACTATAGTCACTGGTTCATTGGTCAACATATGATCATGTTTCCTGATCATGTGGCATTTATGCCAGTTCGAAATGGAGTCATCTCATTCCGAGAATGAGATGATGAACCAATACCCAACCTAAACATCGTGACCTGATCATGTCACGAAGTTCAAGTTACAATGATTAGAAATGGATCCTTGTAGACTATTCCTTAGACCGTGAGGCTATATCAATCACTGTCTCCCAAGAGTGCTTTGATAGCATCAAGCGCCACTTGGTAATACAGTGGTTATAAAGGTGTGTTCGGGTATTCGGAGGAAACCGTTGTGGCAATATATGTCAAGAGCGGGATTTGTCTGTCCATGTGACGGGAAGATACTCGAGGGCCCTGTCAGGGGGATGATCCCCAGATACCCCAACCGGACAAGAAACCAAGCAGTCGGATCACCTCTGGTTGACCAGATGCAGTCGGACAAGGCAAGATAGGACGACTATTGCATGGTAGCCGGATCAGCAAGAAGTAGCCGGCTACGGCGACGTAGCCGGAACCAATCAGTGAGACAGGACGACGTGCGTATCAGTGCATAGTACGCCCTGTACGATGACAAGACCGGCAACTACCCGGTCATACCGAAGACTTTGCGGGGGTGACGCAGGAACAGTGGCCCGATGCTGACGACAAGCTCGCACGGCGTCCACTGTGTCTACGACAGCCATACCGCTCTTACCCCGATGTGACATACCATACCGGATACTGTAGATGACCAGCCGACTCCAGGACCCGCCTGTGGGGCCTTCCAGTTGGACTGGCTAGTGAGACCGTTGCCTCTCTACCTATATAAGGAGAGGCAAGGCCTCAATAGAAAGGGTTGGTCTCATTGCATTTAAGACAGTAGCTAGAGAATACAGCTCAAGGAGCACTTGTGGTTCGTATATCCCACATAGTCAGATCCGGGAGGAGGAGGAGCTTTACCTCATCACGAGGGCTCCGAACCTGGGTACTTCCTGCGTCTAGCTACGCTTGCTCGTATCCAATCCCGCCTGTGGACGCCGTCGATAGCTTCCCTGCTAGTCCCCACACCTTTATCTTACCTCTTCAGGTACTGCTGTTCCCAATACAACGACAGTTGGCGCCCACCGTGGGGCTAGATGGCTTCGAAGGGAGTCACGCTCCACACGGGACCCCGCACTTCAGCCGGTGAGCGCGTGGCCTCCGGCCTGGTGCTCACGCTCGGCAAATTCGACTGCATCATCAACAACGCTTCCTGCTTCGCCGGAACCTCCTCCCCGGCGAACGACACCGTCCTGCTGTTTGGTGACCTCCCTGTCTACGTCGCCACCATTCCAGAGCGTTTCCCTAGGGAAATTGTCTCTGTCGTGGAGCTGCCGCATCTGGGCGGTAGCTCCTCCGTCGCATCCTGCGGCGTGGAGGTCATGATGGCCGTCTCCAGCTCTCACCCCCGCCAGCCGCGGGAGCGAGGCGCGGACGAGGTGGGAACTTCTACCCCTCCGCAGCCTCGGAACCCGGTGGAGGAGGCCATTGATCGGCTCCTGACGCCGGTTAACCTTGGGGACAACCTGGAGGAGGCGGAGGCCAATTTCGCCATGGAGAGACAGATCCTCCTCCAGGAGGCCATGGAACTGGCGGCTACCCGCAAGCAACTCGAGATCACCCGGTGCGAGTACGACCGCGCGCACAGCTTCACTCCGGCTACCGCGGAGCCGAGCCGGCGCGGCCAGGTGCGGCGCCGGGGCAGCGAGCTAGGCCATAGGATGGAAAAGGACGGGGAGCCGGATCACGCACCTGCCCTCATCCGGCCCACCTACAGCACGCCCATCAAGAACCTGCGCGCGGCACGAGCCACGGCAGAGGAACTGCCCAACCTGGAGGGCGAGGAGCGAGCCCGCCAGCACGCTCGGGTGCAGGAGCTCCTCCGCATCACGGACGAGCAGGCTGATGCCAACCGGCAGATGCAGGAGGACCTCAGCTACTCTAGGGGGAGCAAGCTGCCTGCCAACAATAGGGGCGCGCCTCGCGACACCCAGCAGGCGTCCTCCCCTTAGCCGGCTAAAGCCCGCAGCATGCGTCGCAGCTCTGGCACCAGGGGCCGGCCGCGCCAGGAGCAGACGGTGAACAACAACCCGCCGCCTCCCCCTCCACCAACCGGAGCGCCTAGACCCGCCGGTTCCCGTCTCTCGGGCCGGGTGGGAGCGCCCAACCCGGATTGTCCGAATGCTCGTGACCGCATCGATCTCCTCGCTCAAGCGTGTGTCACGGAGGAGGAAGATTCTACCGGTCCGGTTCGTTTCGGAACCCCGCATCCGGAACGAGCCGTTTCCGGATAAGTTCTCCCTACCTAGGGACACCCCCAAGTACGACAGCAGCATGAAACCGGAAGATTGGCTGACCGACTATGCTACGGCAGTCGGCATCGCCCATGCGAACAAGCGCACAGCCGTGCGCTACGTCCCCCTCATGCTAACCGGGTCGGCAAGAACATGGCTCAACAGCCTTGCGCCCAATAGCATCAACGCCTGGCCAGACTTCGAGAAGGTATTCGTCCACAACTTCAACGGCACGTACAAGCATCCAGGGCGCCCGCGCGACCTGGCCTTGTGCGTCCAAGGTGACCGCGAGACTGACCGCGAATACCTCGCCAAGTGGAAGGAGCTGCGCAACACCTGTGAGGGCATCCTGGAGAGCCAGGACATCATCTTCTTCATCGAGGGTTGCCGAGAAGGCACCATGCTTCGCCATAGGCTACTGTGTGACGAGCCGAAAACCATGGCGGAGCTCATGACGGTTGTGGACCAGTACGCCACGGCGGATGCCGCCATGAAGAAGCCTCTCCGAGTAAATGCGGACGGGCGTCCGACTCCTACGGAGCCGGCTCGCGACCGCCCGAGCAATCCGGCTGGCGAAGCCGGATCCTCCAGACGCCACGGCAATGACAACCGGTTCCACGGGGACCGCCAGGCCACACAACAGAAGCCCCGCTACCACGCGCGGCAGGTCAATGCTGTGGAGGGCGCACCCGACGTGCCGGCTAACGATGCAAGGAGGCAGAAGCCACGGCTCACCTTCGACCAGATGTTTGACGGCCCATGCAAGTGGCATAGCGGTCCCTTCAAACCAGCTACGCATACCACCCAGAATTGCAGCTGGACCCGCCAGCTATAAGACCAGGGTAACCAGCCTTGTCTCCCCCTCCCCCTCCTGGCGGACCCCCACCACCGGCTAGGGGAGCCGGCAATGATGGTAACGGCGGCAGCAACAACAACGGCTACCCCCAGCCACACGCCGCCTACCACATCTTCGAGACGGAGCAGGACGACAAGCACAGCCGCAGACGACGCTCCAAGGAGGTCAATGCCATTGTCTCTCCGGTTCCCCAGTACCTGAACTGGTCGGAAACCCCCATCACCTGGAGCCGTGCAGACCAGCCGGAGCATCTGCCGACTCCCGGGGGCTACGTCATGATGCTCAACCCACTCATCGTCTCCAACGCGCGTACCTACCGATTCTCGCGCGTCCTCATCGACAGAGGCAACAGCCTCAACCTCCTCTACCAGTCCTTGCTGGAGAAGCTAGGCATTCGTGAAAGCGACCTGCACCTGACTACCAAGACGTTCCACGGCGTACTGCCGGGGCCAGCCTGCGCCCTGCTGGGGAAAATCCAGCTGGACGTCATCTTCGGGACCGAGGAGAACTTCCGCCGCGAACCAATCTAGTTCGAGGTGGTAAACCTGACGAGCTCCTACCTTGCTCTCCTCGGGCGCCCCGCCCTCGCCAAGTTCATGGCCGTCCCCACTACGCGTACCTCAAGACGAAGATGCCGGGACCCCACGGCGTGATCACCGTCGCCGACTGCTTCAGGCGGTCGATGGAGTGCGCCTTAGCCGGTTCCAAACTAGCAGAGGCCCTCATCATAGCCGAGGAGAAGCGCGTGATCATGTGCAATGTGGCCATGGCCCAAAAGGACATGCCGGCTAGCAGCAAACCGGCTGGAGAAGGAGCTTTCCAGCCGGCAAAGGAGACGAAGAGGATCCTGCTCGACCCCTCCGACCCGACTAAGTTCGTCACCATTGGTGCCGGCTTGAACAACAAATAGGAAGGCGCGCTCGTTGACTTCCTCAGTGAGAATTGGTACATCTTTGCATGGTCCCCCAAGGACATGCCGGGTGTGCCGAGGGAGTTCGCCGACCACTCATTTCATGTGCGGCCGGATGCCAAGCCGGTCAAGCAACCTCTGCGCCGGTTCGCGGAGGAGAAGAGGAAGATAATCGGTGACGAGATCACCTGGCTCCTTGCAGCCGGGTTCATCATGGAAGTGTACCACCCGGACTGGTTGGCGAACCCAGTCATAGTGCTGAAGAAGAACAAGACCTGGCGCATGTGTATCGACTATACCAGCCTGAACAAGGCGTGCCCGAAAGACCATTTCGCCTTGCCCCATATCGATCAAGTTATCGATTCCATGGCCGACTGTGACTTGTTGTCTTTTTTAGATTGCTATTCCAGGTACAATCAGATCCGGCTAAACCCGGCTGATCAGATTAAGACATCATTTATCACCCCCTATGGGGCTTTCTGCTACGTAACCATGCCTTTCGGTCTAAAGAATGCAGGCGCTACCTATCAGCGCTGCATGCATAAGTGCTTGCACTCGTAGATAGGCCGAAACGTGCATGCTTATGTGGACGATGTGGTCATCAAGACCAAGGAGAAGCGCACCCTCCTTGAGGATCTGGGAGAGACATTTGGCAACCTCCGCCAGTACCAGATGAAGCTGAACCCGGAGAAGTGCGTCTTCGGAGTGCCATCCGGTCAGCTCCTCGGCTTCCTCGTATCACAAAGAGGCATCGAGGAAATCTGGAGAAGATCGCGGCAATCGAAAGGATGCAGCCACCCAGGAGCCTGCTTGGAGTCCAAAAGTTCACCGGATGCCTGGCTTCCCTTAGCCGTTTCGTTAGCCGGCTGGGGGAGAAGGCACTCCCGATGTACCAGTTGATGAAGAAGACGGACAAATTCTCTTGGACCTCGCAAGCCGACACCGCATTTCATGACCTCAAGCGCATGCTATCCACAGCACCGGTTCTAGCCACGCCAGCTAGCAAGGAGCCGATGTTGCTCTATATACCAGCCATCAGCTGGGTCGTCAGCGTCGTCCTGGTGGTGGAGCGCCCCGAGGAAGGCAAGGCTCAGCCGTTTCAGAGACCCGTCTACTACCTCAGCGAAGTTCTCTCCCTCTCCAAGCAGAACTACCCCCACTACCAGAAGATGTGCTACAACGTGTACCTGACATGCAAGAAACTCAAGCACTACTCCTAGGAGCATCCGATTAAGGTCGTGTGCACCGCACCCCTTTCGGAAATCATCGGCAACAAGGACGCCACTGGCCGAGTCACCAAGTGGGCCATCGAGCTAGCCGCCTACTCCATCCAGTACGAGCCCCGACTCATGATCAAGTCACAGGCATTGGCGGACTTCCTCGTCGATTGGGCTAAGACCCAGTATCTCCCACCGGTTCTAGATTCGGACCACTAGAAGATGCACTTCGACGGGTCAAAGATGCTCGGGGGCTTGGGAGCCGGCATCGTGCTCACCTCGCCCAAGGGAGACCGGCTGGAGTACGTGCTGCAGATCCACTTCAAGGCCTCCAACAACGTAGCCGAATACGAGGCACTAGCGCACGGACTCCGGCTAGCCAAGGAGATCGTTGTCAACCGGATCCTGTGCTTCGGTGATTCGGATCTGGTGGTGCAGCAAGTGTCCGGAGAATGGGACGCCAGAGATGTAAACATGGCCCTCTACCGGTTCCACATCCAGAAGCTCAACGCCTCCTTTGACGGATGCGAATTCCATCACGTCCCCCGCGGCAACAACGAGGCGGCCGATTCGCTCGCCCGAATCGGATCCACCAGGCAGGCGATCCGACCAGGGGTTTCCTTGGAGCACCTACGCAAGCCCTCCATCAACCCGTCACCGAAATCAGACTCCATCATCTGGGCAGGGAGCGCCCCGGCGGACGGAGCAGCAGAAGCGGAGCCGGCAGAGCCGCCAAAGAAGAAGACCCGCACCAACTCTGGCAAGGCAATGCCCTCCGGCTCGCAAGACCCGAGGGCTTCCGGTTCGTCAAGAAGCTCGGGGTCTGCCGTCCCGGGTACGCCACCCGGACGACCCCCCTACATCCGTCAACCGGAGGGCGGGAGCATCCTCGTCATTCGGGAAGTGCCATCCTGGGCACATCCCTTCATGAACTACATCGCCAACGGAGAACTTCCAGATGACGAGGTGGAAGCCAGGCAAATCCGGCGCCGCACGCACAGTATACCATCATCAACGGCGAACTGTACAAGCGCAGTGTATCCGGCATTTTCCAAAGGTGTGTCGATGCAGACACGGGCTACCGGCTACTTAAGGACATCCACCAGGGCGAGTGCGGGCACCACGCTTCGTCAAGGGCGATAGTCGTTAAGGTGTTCCGCCATGGATTCTATTGGCCCACCGCCCTCGAGGATGCTGAGCAGCTAGTCCGCGCGTGCAATGGGTGCTAGCGCTTCGGGCAGCTCAGGCACATGCCAACTTCGGTACTCAAGACCATACCGATCACCTGGCCCTTCACGGTTTGGGGCCTCGACATGGTCGGTCCCTTCAAGCGAGCACGTGCGGGCATGACCCACCTGCTGGTGGCAGTGGACAAATTCACGAAGTGGATCGAGGCCAAGCCTATCCGGAAGCTGGACGGGGCGACAGTCGTTACCTTCTTCACCGACATCATCAACCGCTTTGGCTACCCCAACAACATCATCACCGACAATGGCACGAACTTTGCCAAGGGGGCCTTCACCCGGTTCTGCAGCAACAAGGGCATCCGGCTGGACCTTGCCTCCCTCGCGCACCCACAGTCCAACGGGCAAGTGGAAAGAGAAAACGGCTTGGTGCTGGCCGGTATCAAGCCATGTCTCATCGAGCCATTGGAGCAGTCACCCGGATGCTGGATCGAGGAACTTCCGGTTGTGCTGTGGAGCCTCCGCACCACACCGAATAGATCAACCGGCTACACACCGTTCTTCCTTGTCTACGGATCGGAAGCCATCCTCTCCACGGACATCGAGTTCGACTCACCGCGCAAGCTCCTATACGACGAAAAGGCCAACCAGGAGGCGCGGGAGGACGGAGTGGACCTCCTGGAGGAGGCCCATGAGCTGGCTCTATCCAGGTCAGCCATGTACCAGAAGCGACTACGTTGCTACCATTCAAGCCGGATCCGCCCAGTCGCATTCCGCGAGGGCGACCTGGTTCTCCGGCTGGTGCAAGACACGGAGAGCATGCACAAGTTATCGCCACCATGGGAGGGCCCCTTCATCATCAGCTGGGCACTGCCCAACGACTCCTACTACCTCATCGACGTGCAGTAGCCATGCAAGAACAAGATGGACAAATCAGACGAGGAAACCGAGCGTCCCTAGAATGCGGCCCTGCTGCGCCCGTTTACACCTAGTTGCCAGACAGTGTATGTATCCCGCAAACCCTATGAATGAAAATGTGGACCCCTACAAGAATCTCAGGGGCTCCTTGCTAGAAATGTGTTTTCGCATCTGCTTTTCCGCTTCTGATTTTCCGGCTCCAGCAACCCCTACCCGGGGGCTCGCCAGCTGGCCCGGCCTGCTAAGTCAACAAACCGGCTGACTAGTGCGCGACGATGTTAGAGGCCCACTCTTCGTCTCAGCTACAGACCGCAACCCGGCTGTCCGGCTAGCAAGAGCAAAAGCCCGAGGCATCCCACATGAAAAACGGGGAGGAGACGCGACAGACCGGGCATATTGGCCTTGCAACTAGCTTAACCCAATCTGGTTACTAAGCCGTTAGTACCGTGCGCGATGTACTGTCAGCTCCCTTCGATTCCGGCTAAAGACCGCAACCCGACTGCCCGGCAAGGACGCAACGAAAACAGCAGAGCACACGGGAAAGCGACCAAGTGTCTAGAGAGGCACAAGATAGTTTTCAAAAAAAACAAGTCGTTTTCCGGCTACAATTTGGCAGACTAACCTATTAACCTGTGAGGATATATGTGTATGTGTATGTATATTCTCGTCCAACTACCTTGAGTCAGAATTTAGGAAGGAAAGGAGAAGAAGATTCGAAGTCCTTGCCTTCATCAAGCGCTCCGAATCTCGAGGGCTACACCCACTGGCTAAAGGCGTTTAGCCGGCCGTTCAGAGCCCATGTGAGGGCAAGGGCAGGTGCAAGAGAAAGCAAGAAATATTCGAAGCACCTGGCTACGCCAGCTACTCCGAATCTCGGGGGCTACACCCAGTGGGTGCACTCCTGCGCCCCCACTAGAATGTTAGTTCCCCCGGCTGAAGGTGCTCAGCCAGCGAAAGCAACCAACTAAGATGAGTCTAGTCGGATAAAGATAGAAGATTTGGGAAAAGAGGGAAGATTCGAAGCACCTGGCTATGCCAGCTACTACGAATCTCGGGGGCTACACCCAGTGGGTACGCTAGCGCGCCCCCACTGGAGGTGTAGTTCCTCCGGCTAAAGGTGTGTAGCCGGACGAAGCAAGCCGGATAAAGTTAACCAGCGAAATATTGAAAGAAAAATTCAAAACACACAAGTTGAAGGAAACCCAAGCAAGTTCAATATTAACAAACAGAAAGGAGGCGAAGCTCCCATAAGTTACCTGGCATCGGAGACAACCGGTACAGACAGACAAGTTTCACACATAACTGAAGCAAGACAAATACACCCGGCATCTCGGGGCAGTGGCTAAGCGACAGGACCCTTGCCGTGAGGAGCACCTTGACCAGCAGAAGCTTCGGGCGGAGGAGGAGGCGCGGAGCTCGATCCGGTTCCGGCGCCCGCAGGCTGCGGCGTCGGGCCTTCCGCATCAGGAGTACCGACGGACTCCGAGTCGGTGAGCACCTCGTCGGGGTCCACATAGTCGGCGATCTTGATGGCGGATCCGTGGAGCTCCGGATGGGCTTGGCGGATGGTGGCAAGATCGGCGCCGGCACGGAAGCCTCCGTCGATCTTCTTGACGCGGGCGTCCTTGTACCAGGAGAGCATGGGTCAGAGCCATCTCTGCTCCGGCTCACACTGCCAAGTCCCGCAGCCGGTCCACCGCAGCCGGCACCTCTCCCACCTTCGCAGCTAGCTGCGGCATCGTCTCCGGAACCGGAGCCTCCGGCCACAAGAAGGAGAAGACGTCCTGTGCCACTTGACGAAGCTTGGCAATTTCTTCGCCAAGAAGGACGACGAGCTCCTAGGCCGTCGGCTGCGCTCCCGGCCAGTTCTCCTGCAGCCGGTTGTAGGCCAGCAGATCTATGCCAGGATAAAACGCTGTCAGAAAAGAGAGTCAGATCCGGCTACCGGATCCAGAAAGAAAAGAACGCGGAAAAGGGGAACTTATCCTTAGCCGTGTGGCCGACCTACATCAGCTCCTCCACCAGAGCCTTCTCCTTCGTCGCCAGCCGTTTGATCTCCTTCTCTTGGTCCTTGTTCTGGGCCTCGAGAAGGTTGAAGGCTTCGACCCGGCTGGCGAGCGAGGCGTCGCGCTCCTTGATGGTGGCCTCCAAGCCGTCTACCATCGCGTGCCAATCCTTATTCTGCAGCCGCAGATTAGAGTTGGACTTGCTCAGCCGGTCGTTCGCTTTCTTCAAGCGATCGATCTCGCGCTGAGCGCACACGAGGATGGCTGCAACAAACCGGCTATCAGCAAAAAAAAGAGCAAAACGGGTGAAGCGAACTTACTCTGGGAAGTCCCGTTGGCAGCAACAAGCTTCTGCTCCAGGGACCGGTTCCCGCCGGCTGCGGCCTCCAGCAGCCGGATCTCCTTCACCACCAGCTCGAGTGTGGCGGCGAGGTACATCAGCGAGGCGGCGGAGGAAGCGTCGTCATCCACGGCGTTGACAACCAAGGATTTCTTCGCGGCAACCACCGTCGTCCTCCACTCCTCCCCTGGCTCCTCGTCGGAGTTGTTATCGCCGACAACTACGGGCTCCTTGCCGGCAGCACCCCCCCGCGCGTCCGCGGAAGAGCCATCCGGCTGCGAAGACTTAGCTTCTGGCTGAGGACCCTCCGATCCGGTCGGGGCAGCCGGTTCAGCTCGAGGGGGAGGCAAAGGCGGCACCTCGGAAGAAGGACGGGCGCTGGCTGGTGCAGTCGGAGCACGGGGCGGCGACCCGGTTGGAGCTCGAGCCGGGCTTGCGGCTCCAAAGGAAACTAATGTGCTAAGAAGATAGAAGAAGAGAGAGAAGAAAGAAAAGCAAATAAGCAAAATGCAGAAAGGCAGGAAAAGAGACAGGCAGAAGACGATGAAGGAAGAGGAAGGACGTACCCCGGCACAACTGGAGGCGGCCCCTTCTTCCAGCCAAGGCGGCTCGGCGGCAGGGTGCTGGTCCGGCTCCTCTTGGGAGCCGGCTCCTCTGTGGCAGACCGGCGGGAGCCGGAATGGCTGGAGCCGCTCCCGCCAGCTTCGCCGTCCGTCGCAGGGCGCGGCGCGGAATCGATGGTCGGCGCGGCCTCCTCCTCGTCAACCTCCGGGTGGGGGTCGGCAGCCGGCTCATCGTTCCGGCTAGGGAAGGCATCCCCATCCCCGTCCGACTCCTCGCCGGACTGCCGAGCGCACGGCTCGAGCAAGTCGGGCGTGAACCCTTCCAGGGGAGCCTCACCCTCCTCGCGAATGATGCAAGGGAACATCTGCCGAATACAAGAGATTAGTCAGATGAAACAAGAAAGAAAGGAAAGAAATAAGAAGGACAAACTCCAAATAAAGTGACCTACCCGGGGCGCGCGGTTCTCCCGACTATAGGGCACCAGACTAAACTTCCAGCCCTCCGACAGCCGCTCCTTGGTGATCGTCCACACCCACTCCTTCAGGTTGTGGTAGCAGGGATCGCAGCGCGACAGCCGGGTCGGGTCCAGCCGGCCGGAGTAATAGCACATTTTATGCGCTCACTACTGCAACGGCATCATCAGCCGGGACATCCAGCTGAGGGTGACGTCTAGGCCGGTCAGCCGGCAGTGGACGAGGGAGCGCATGCGCTTCAGCATCTCATCCGACTCCGCCTTGTCGCCGTGGATCTTCAAGTCCCAGTTCAGTCGACTGGACTCGACATCCTAGAAGGCCGGAAGGTTGATCCGGTCGACGTTGGTGAGGTTCTTGACATAGAAGTACGACTGCTGCCACAGTCGTACCGTGTCGTGCAGAAGAAACTTGGGGTAGCCGGTCTGCGATCGGGAGTAGATGGAGGCGCTGCCGCAGACGACTAGCGGCCCTTGCGTCAACTGCACCTATGGCCGGATTCAGAAGAGCTGGCAGAATAGCCTGAGATCCGGCTGGATCCCGAGGTAGCTCTCGCAGAACGCCATGAAGTGCGCCAGCGTGCCGATCGCATTGGCGCCGAGGTGGTGGAGGCGGAGGTCGAATAACGCCAAGAAGGTGAGGAAGAAAGGGTGCACCGGCAGCGCGAACCCGCGCGATAGGTGCGAGAGGAAGATGACGCGCTCCCCCTCCGCCGGGTGCGGCGACACCTCTCCCGCCGGCGCCAACCGCACCGCCACCTCCTCCGACGACGGGAGAACGCGGGTGGCGCGGTACTTCGTGATCTGATCTTCGGTGACGGAGGAGCCGCACCAAGCCCCGTGGCCGGCGGCCATCTCCGGCTGACAGGGGGAGCGGCGAGAGAAGAGTGGCGGTGGCCCGTAACGTCGACGACGACGAGCAGGCGGTGTAGCGGGCTACATCAAAGGAAGGAGGGAGCGCAGAAGGCAGGGGCGCGGAAGGAAAGGGGCAACTGTAGTGGGGGAGCGAAGGAAGGGAACCGCCTCCCCCGCGACATCCCTTTAAAGGGCCGGAAGCGCAACCGCCCACGACGCCACATGGCGCCCATCCAGGCGACCGACACCCCAACCGTCGCCTAGATCCCGTGTGCCAAAGCGAGGCGCGCAGAAGATCTCAGAGCGAGAACCGAAGTGCCGGGCAGCGGCTTCCCGAGGTGACGTGCGACGGGACGTTATGCTGCCCACCGCAGTGCAATGATGGCGCGTGCGCGCGTGGCCGGCGTCAGCGCTGACGTCACGAGTAGCGCAACCGCCAGGCACGCACATTTCGCCTAAGGGCGGAATCCACACGTGCTCGGGGGCTAGTGTCAGGGGGATGATCCCCAGATACCCTAACCGGACAAGAAACCAAGCAGTCGGATCGCGTCCGGCTGACCAGATGCAGCTGGACAAGGCAAGACAGGACGGCTATCGCATGGTAGCCGGATCAGCAAGAAGTAGCCGGCTACGGCGACGTAGCCGGAACCAATCAGTGAGATAGGACGACGTGCGTATCAGTGCACGGTACGCCCTGTATGATGACAAGACCGACAACTACCCGGCCATACCGAAGATTTTGCGGGGGTGACGCAGGAACAGTGGCCCGATGCTGACGACAGGCTCGCACGGCATCCACTGTATCTAGGACAGCCATACCGCTCGTACCCCGATGTGACATACCATACCGGATACTGTAGATGACCAGCGGCTGGGACCCGCCTGTGGGGCCTGCCAGTCGGACTGGCTAGTGAGACCATTGCCTCTCTGCCTATATAAGGAGAGGCAAGGCCTCAGTAGAAAGGGTTGGTCTCATTGCATTTCAGACAGTAGCGAGAGAATACATCTCAAGGAGCACTTGTGGTTCGTATATCCCACATAGTCAGATCCGGCAGGAGTAGGAGCTTTACCTCATCACGAGGGCTCCAAACCTGGGTACTTCTTGCGTCCAGCTACGCTTGCTCGTATCCAATCCCGCCTGCGGACGCCGTCGATAGCTTCCCTGCTAGTCCCCACACCTTTATCTAACCTCTTCAGGTACTATCGTTCCCAATACAACGACAGGCCCACTCGGAGAAGTTATATCCAATAGCTGCGCAATGTGTGATTTGATCACAGGGATATCACTTGTCGAAACGAGTCAAGTAGCGTTGTTGAGTAACGAGATTGAACATGACATGGTGATGTCATTGATCAGATCTCGGGCAATGCAAGTATAGAGAGACAAAGGGAATAAGATACGACTGTCCCGGTTCAAACAACGAAAGATCTTCGTGGAACGCACAGGGGTCACATGGCCATCCAGGTCCCTCTATCGATCATTGGTGCGGGAGTGTCCCGACCATGTCTGGAGTGTACCCGAACCGTGGGGTATCACGCTTAAGGGCTTGATGATGCTTAGAGAGTGTTTACAGTATCGGTTGAATCACCAAAGAATAGTAGGGAGAAAACCGGAAGGGTTTCGGTATGTCCGGAGGATGTCCGGAGTGGAGGTGGAAGTGTTCCATAGCCACGGAGGTTGAATAATATGTGAATGAATGTTAAATATTGATTTAATCATTTATTCATAATTATTTAATAAAGAGAAAAATCAATTTAAATGGTCAAAGGCTTAATGGGCCAATTCCCGGAGGGGAGAGGCCCATTAGGGAAAGGAGAGGGAGAAGGGGCCAGAGGGGTGGCCAGCGGTGCCACCCCTCCCCCGTCATCTCCTTTAGTCCCACCCCGGGACTTTGAGGGAGGTAGTACCTCCCCTCCCCCTATATATAGTGGGGGTATTTGGCCAAATAAAATACACCAATAATCAATAAAGGTCTTCTCACTTTTGGGAGGACCTCTAATTGATATTTTCTCTCTCTCCCCCTTTCTCTCGTGACCGTGGTCCCAAGTCTGGACTACTCGAATGGGACACATCTTCACAGCAGAGCGCCGTCACGCTGCGGGATTCGGATCCGGGAACTCTACTTCCGCAACTGCTACTGGATCGGGGAAGCGGGAGTCATCGTCAGGCACCGGACGTGTGTAACTCCCTGCGAGGTGTCGCACTTGAGGCACTCAAGTCGTTGGAGCCAAGGGAGCTGATGATCCACAAGTATAGAGGGTGTATTGCAGTATTTTCGAGGGAAGTGAAACCCAATTTATTGATTCGACACAAGGGGAGCCAAAGATTATTTATCAGCCTTAACAACTGAGTTGTCAATTCAGTTGCACCTGGAAACAATCTTGCTCACAGCAGTTTATCAGTAGCAACAGTTTTGTAGTGGGAATAGTTAAGTAACAATAGTAGCAAAGCAAAGACAGTAGTAACGAAAGCAGTAAACAGTGGGATTCAAGTGCGGTAGGCATAGGGATGGATGGACGGGTGTTGCATGGGCAAGACAATTCACATAGCAATCAGAACATAGGGCAATTGCAGATAAATAAGATAAAGCACCCAAGTACTAGACAATCCTAGGCATGTCTTCCATATATAGTCATACGTGCTCGAAATGAGAACTTGCACAACATCTTTTGTCCTGCCAGCCTGTTTGCGGCGGGGCCTCTAGGGAACTACTGTCAATTAAGGTGCTCCTTTTAATAGAGCACCGGAGCAAAGCATTAACACTCCATGAATACATGTGATCCTCACATCAAAGCCTTTCCCTTCCGGTTATCCCGATTTCTGTCACTTCGGGGCCATAGGTTCCAGACAACGACGTGTGTATACAACTTGCAGATAAGACCAAGAACAATACTATCATAATGAATCAATAATAAGTTCAGATCTGAAATCATGGCACTCGGGCCCTAGTGATCGACAAGCATTAAGCACAACAAGTCACAACAAAGTCATAAAGCACTACTAAAAGATTCTGCGCACCATGCCCTAACAATCTGATGCCATTACATGAACGATCTCATCCAATCCCTACCACCCCCATAGCCTACAGCGGGGGATTACTCACTCATAGATGGGGGAAACATGGATGGTCGATGAAGATGATGGTGGAGGACGATGGAGATGGCTCCCCCAAGCTTAGCTTATTGCTTGTCCTCAAGCAATTCAGTTGAAAACTGAGTGCGATAAAAGAACTTTCACGAACACATTTGCTTCATATGATGTAAATATTCTTAGCAATGTGATCAACTACTCAGACAATTCGTAATAAAGAGTATGCAACTGAATCTACTTAATAGTCATTGCAAGCTATGAAGAGATCCCAATTCAAGAATAATAAGTAGCACGAAGCACAAACATAAGCAACATTACAATGCTCATAGAAAGGTATGATAGAGTGGTATCTCGCTTGCCTTTGATTATGAATGTCAAGGCACCTCTGAAGTTCAAGTGATGACTAGAAGTAAAGATATCAAAGATACAAGCATCAAAATCATAACACAAATAATCAAGTAATGAAACAAACACAAATGATAACAACTATGCTCTCAAGAAGGTGCTCAAAGAATAAGTGGAGACTCAACAGGTAGAGGAAAAGGTTTTGAATAATTTGAAAGGCTTCGAAATGCTGAAAGTATGGTACTCGTTAGCTTTGAGTTCTCATTGCCCCTATCATAAGCATCTTTAATGTGGTTAAGGTGAAAGTGACACAACTAAGAGGATATGCTTGACAAGTTATAAACTGAAGTCTCATGCCCCTTACTTACGAAGACCGATCCTCATGCTACTCAACTTCAGTCACAAGTAAGCTCTTGTCATTGTAAGTATATACGTATCATAGAGAACCGCCAACGGGGTACCCCTTGCACATGACACGGGAGTTATCCCATGATCAAAATGACAAGGCAAGCAAATAATGAGCATCTAAGTGAGCTTTTTATTTACTATGCGCATAGATTTTTATTGAGGATGCTTCATAGAATGCTCATTATGGTTATGCTGCAAGTTTCCACCATGATTAGGCATGGCTTAGGCTAGTGGCCTAGGCGTTTCTCTAACATACATACAAACTCCATGATCTTACAAGTTCCACTTTTATTTCACACCGCCGGGATCCATAAGCAAAAGAACATGATATCAACTAAGTACAAAGTACCTATGAAGCATTGAAAGCGGTCCCCATGATACATGGTTCTGCTAACTTCAACTCATAAAGAGCAACCATATGCGCAACAAAGAAGGACACAATGGTTCAGGTTTATTAAGAGCAATAAAATAAAGTGTGCCATCAAGTTCGTGAGAGCTTTACTAACTAACTTTCTCATAATAAGCAAACATTTTATTCGGAAGAAAACAAGGCATATTGAATATGCATGAAAGTAGCAAATGATGCTAATGGGTAGGTATGGTGGATACTTTGGCAATGTTTGGTTTAGGGAGTTGGAAACATGAGTAAAACACTCAGTGGAAATGAAGGCTAGCAATAGTAAGGGAGCGACAAACGAGAGAGCAATAGCTGTAATTATCATGCTTGCAACAAAACAAGACTACTCATGGCATGAAAATGATTCAAGATCCTCAAGGCAAAACAATTCATCAAGGCTTAACTGATTATCACAGTCATGTGCATGCATGAGCATGTGCCAAGTCAATCAAATGAAACATTCAGAGGAGGATACCACGGTGTCATACCAATTTATGAATAGAGTAATGCAAGCAAACATTCATGAAACATGCTACAAACTATTAGCGAGCTGGAGCTAATCACAAGAAAGCAAGAACTACTAAGCATCCAAAGAAAACATACACTCTACATGAACGGACTAAGCAAGCTCACAATGATGAGTATATGTACAAAAATGAAAACAAATAGAGTTCGTTACCAGCCTCTTACCACGCCTCAAGTTGTCAGTAATCCTCATTATTGCTCTTCACTTGTGTGGCTTGAATAATAATATGAAACCAATAACCCACTGAGAACTGCCGAACCCTGTAGCCAACTCGCAAAAACCAAAGAAGAACGACAAATATTTTTGGTGTTTTCGATTTTTAAACAAGAACAAAAAGAGAAAAACAAGCAAATCAAAATCTTTTTGGGTTTTTCGAATAGTTCAAACAAGGCAGAAAGGGAAAAGCAAACCAAGGCAAAAATAAGAAGCAAACCAAAGAGAAACAACAGAAATATTTTTGGTCTTTTTGTGCTTTTAGAAAGCAAAAGCAAGGAAGAACGAAAACTAAAAAGAGAACTAAAACATGAATATACAAAGTACCGATGTAACATGATATGGAGATGAGTGCGGTGTCGGCGTACCTCCCCCCAAGCTTAGGCTTTTGGCCTAAGTGGGCATCAATCCATGTATGAATAGGGGTTCCAAGCGGGCGGATCTTGGTAAGAATGGTCGTAGCTGGTCCCATGAGAAGAAGAAGAGGCTCCCCAATCATAAGCGGGCTGCTGATATGAAGACTCTCCCTCATTCGAGGGATGGCCAGAATCATCCGTAACCTCCCTTCTAGTGTCCTGCTCCTGTTGGGAGAGCTCTCCCAAGTACGTGTCAAGCTCCTCCTCAGTGAGGGACCGTCCTTCCTTGTTATTAAGGTTAAACAAAACAGGTGCACGCAAAAGAACAACACGCCCGGACTTGCTCTTTCTCCAGCCAGCTTTGAGAAAGGTTATTTCATAAGATAACTCACTCAAACTAGCCCACGAGGAAATAAATTTATGCTGTATCATGGAATTGAAATCAAGACTCTCTATGGGAAACTGTAGGTCTAGATGATGACGCACTAAATCATGCAATGCTAGTAAACGAGAAGTAATGAGGCCTCCACAAATTCCACCTTTCTCATGGTTAGTAGTAAGACGGAAAGCTATCAAAGCACCCAAGTTCCAAGACCTATCTCGTCTAAGAGCAGCAGAGATAAATGCTAGATCAAACGAACATAACTTATTGGCAGTTTTCCTAGCAAGAACACACTTGGCAATAAAGTGGGCAAAGTAGCGAATGGAGGGAAGATGAATGTTACAGATTTTTCCATTCTCCTTCGAGAAGCTACTCCCTTGACAAATTTCTGCGTATAAATCCATGAGTGGTTCCGGTCTCTCTTTAATCTTCTTACATGATCCCCATTGAGGTACCTTAATAGCTGCACAAAAGTCATCAAGAGAAAGATTGACATCAATATTGTAAATTTTGTCATGGACCATGGGGTTAGGCAAAGAGTGACTAAATTTGAAATCCTGCACCATAGACATGGTTAGCTTCACAAATTGACAAGGCTCATCTTCCAAAAAGTGCTCTAACCCTGCATTAGAAACCAAAGTGTGGAAATCTTGTAGAATTCCTGCAGCTCTCATGAACTCAGGGCATGGATAAATGGAGGGAAAAACTTCCTCCTCCCGGTGGACCTTCATGACATCAGGCACCCAAAGCTCATGCTGGTTTTGGTGGTGCTCACTCATCTTTTATTCTGAAATTTAAACACCTATTAAACAAGTGATTGCAAAGTAAATATAATAAAGGATTCTACTCATAGGGACTTGCAAGAGGCCTAAACACGCATTAAAACTATATCTCTAAGCATCAAACAAGCTTACAAGCTCTCATAACCAGTCACCTACAGCAGCAAAATACTCAACATATAATCCACTAAAGACAAATCTACTTGGATAAGGGGAGGAGTCACATACCAAGGAACAATTGCTCCAAATTTTAGCAAGAAAGATGGGCTGAGCAAAGAGATCGAAGAAATTGAGAGCAAGCACAGAGAGAACGCGATTTTGAGCTATGAACTGGAGCTTACTCAGGAGAGAGAAGAAAGTGGCAGGAGAGAGAGGTGGTGGGGGGCCAGGGGTGACCCACACCAGGGCATGGCGCCACCCAGGGCTGGCCGCGCCACCACATGGTGTGCCTGCCTGGTGGGCCCCCCTGGTACCTACCAGGTACTCCGATGCCCCTTTTTTCACGTAAAAATTTAATATGAATTTTCTAGAATTTTTCGAGACACTTTATTTTTGGGCACTTTTCAGAAATAGAAAAATGATTTTTCTGACAGACGGATTTTTTTGGAAACATGATGCAAAGACAAAAACAAGGCTAGAACTACAGAAGTTCTAGCATGCAAGCAAACTAACAACACAAAGGAAACTAAACAAAAGCAAAAACTAAAATGCAAAGGATAGAAATAAACGGGGATAATCATAATGAAAACATTGTTTCGTTCAATGGAATCCTTTTGTTAGCAAGGTTGATCAAGTATTGCTACCAAAACAATTGCATATGAGACAAAACTTTGTATTCCATTAATAATTATGTTACCTCAGCCTTGATAGCAATTGTCCCAATCATAATAGTTTCAAATTTTTCTTTTGGTATGGGACAATATATTTCTCCAACTTGAATGCCTTCAACATGTTCAATTGAATTTAAACCATAAGTCCTTTCAATCTTCTTGGGGAAATAGACAATATGTTCCTTGTCATTAACATTGAAGGTCATCTTTCCTTGATTACAATTAATAACAGCTCCTGCAGTATTAAGAAAAGGTCTCCCAAGAATAATAGACATATTATCATCTTCATGCATTTCAAGCACAACAAAATCAGTTAATATCAAGCAATTATGAGCCACCTGAACAGGTACATCCTCACATATACCTACAGGAATAGTGGTGGACTTATCAGCCATTTGCAAAGATATATCAGTTGGTATTAATTTTTCAAGCTGAAGCCTCCTATAGAGAGAGAAAGGCATAACACTAACTCCAGCTCCCAAATCACACAAAGCAGTTCTAACATAACTATTCTTAATAGAGCAAGGGATAGTTGGAATCCCTGGGTCTCCAAGTTTCTTAGGAACCTTACCATTGAAGGAATAATTAGCAAGCAAAGTAGAAATTTCTTCATTAGGGATATTCCTTTTATTCGAGACGATGTCCTTCATATACTTTGAGTAAGGAGGAAATTTAATAGCATCAGTCAAAGGAATTTGCAAGAATAAAGGCTTCAACCACTCACAAAACTTATTATAGTGTTCATCTTCCTTTGACTTGTGTTTCTTATCAGGGAAAGGCATAGGTTTTTGGACCCAAGGTTCTCTTTCACTACCATGTTTCTTAGCAATAAAATCTTCTTTGGTGTATTTAGTAGTCTTAGTGTGGTTTTCAGGTTCTTCTTCAACTTTTTCTTCATTAGGAACAACATTTTATTCATTACACTTTCAGTTTCAGCATCAGAGATGGATATACTATTAGGATCTAAAGCAAGTTCAGAGGGTTCTACTACAGTTTTATGTTTCTTTTTTCCTTTTCTTACGAGTAGAACCACAATTTTCAGCTTGTTGAGAATCCTGCTCAATCCTTTTGGGATGCCCCTCAGGATATAGAGGATCCTGGGTAGCAGCTCCACTTCTAGTTCTAATTTCATAAGCATGTTTTTCTTTAGCAGCATTAACTAGCAAGTCGTTTTGTACTTTAACTAGTTGATCTATTTGAGTTTGAACCATTTGAAAGTGTTTAACAATCATTTTAACATCTTTAGAGGTTCTTTCCACAATATCTTTCAACTCAACAATAGCTCTAGTGTTTTCCATTAGATGATTTTGCACCCTTTTATTAAAGTTATCTTGCTTAACAATAAAGATATCAAATTCTTCTAAGCACTGATCAGGAGGTTTCAAGTAAGGGATATCACCTTCATCAAAGTGTTGGAGGGAGTGTACCTCAATAGTGGGTTAGTAGGGAATAGGCTTACATAATTCTTCTATAGGAGGTAAATTCTTGACATCTGCAGCTTTAATTCCCTTCTCCTTAAGACATTTCTTCGCTTCCTTCATTACTTCATCATTTAATTCAATAACTCCTCTCTTCTTTGATGTTGGAATAGGCACAGGAATAGATGGTTCAGGTACAATTACTTCAGGCGTAACTTGTTTAGAAGGAGTCCAATCTTCATAATTCTTGCTTATTTTAGCCATTAATTCCTCAGCTTCCTTGGGAGTCCTATTCCTGAAAACACAATCAGCACAACTATCTAGGTATGTCCTAGATTCTTCGGTTAGTCCATTATAAAATATATCAAGTAGCTCATTCTTAGGTAATGGACTTCCAGCCTATGCATGAATCAAAGTACAAAACCTTGCCCAAGATTCAGGAAGTACCTCTTTTTCTCCTTGTTTAAAATCAAAAAGTTCCTGCAAAACATCATGTATAGCACTAGGAGGAAAATATTTCTGCAGGAAAGTACTAATCAAGCACTCAGGGCTATCAATAGATCCCGGAGGTAAATTACCAAACCAAGTTTTAGCTTCTCCTTTCAGTGAAAAAGGGAAAATCTTAGCAACAAAATAAGTACGCATCTTAATATCATCAGAAAACAAGCCACTCATGGTAGAAAGTTCATTCATATGTGCTACCGCACTTTCATTCTTAGTCCCATAAAAAGGTTCTTTCTCGACAATAGCTATGTAAGATAGATCGAGAGAGAAATCATAATCTTCATCTGTAATATTTATGGGAGAAGCAGCAAACTCAGCATCAAGAGATAATTTGGGTCTAATAGTACGCCTCTCAAGGAGACTCTTAGCAGCGCTCCTATCATGGGTGTTCCTACATTCTTCAATAAACTCATCAGTCATCTCAACATAATCTTCTTCAGCATCATAACTCTCACTAGACTCAGGTGAGCTAACGGGTATGGTAGTGTTTTCATTAGGAGTTTCGGTATTTACAGCTATAGTTCTAGCAATCATAGCATCTAGGAAAGGACCTAATGAACCACTCTTATCAAGCACAGTAGAAGCAGCATCGTAAGCATCAGAAGTTTCAGATTCAGCAGTAGTAGCAGTGTGTGTAACATGTGTATGTGGTGGTGTAAGGAACTTACTCAAAACAGACGGTGAATCAAGAGCAGTAGAGGTGTTCAGAACCGTGCCTCTTCTTGTAGTGGATGGTAAAATAGGAACCTTGCCATCACGAGACTTACCCATGATGGATGGAAAGCAGCGAACAATAGAGAATCCAAGTGAACTTGATAAATAAAGCTATGCTCCCCGGCAACGGCGCCAGAAAATAGTCTTGATGACCCACAAGTATAGGGGGTGTATTGCAGTATTTTTGAGGGAAGTGAAACCCAATTTATTGATTTGACACAAGGGGAGCCAAAGAATATTTATCAGCCTTAACAACTGAGTTGTCAATTCAGCTGCACCTAGAAACAATCTTGCTCACAGCAGTTTATCAGTAGCAACAGTTTTGTAGTAGGAATAGTAAAGTAACAGCAGTAGCAAAGCAAAGACAGTAGTAACAAAAGCAGTAAACAGTGGGATTCAAGTGTGGTAGGCATAGGGATGGATGGACGGGTGTTGTATGGACAAGAAAATTCACATAGCAATCAGAACATAGGGCAATTGCAGATAAATAAGATAAATCACCCAAGTACTAGACAATCCTAGGCATGTGTTCCATATATAGTCATACGTCCTTGCAATGAGAACTTGCACAACATCTTTTGTCCTGCTAGCCCGTTTGCAGCGGGGCCTCTAGGGAACTACTGGCAATTAAGGTGCTCCTTTTAATAGAGCACTGGAGCAAAGCATTAATACTCCGTGAACACATGTGATCCTCACATCAAAGCCTTTCCCTTCCGGTTATCCCGATTTCTGTCACTTCGGGGCCATAGGTTCCGGACAATGACGTGTGTATACAACTTGCAGATAAGACCAAGAACAATACTATCATAATGAATCAATAATAAGTTTTGATCTGAAATCATGGCACTCGGGCCCTAGTGACAAGCTTTAAGCACAACAAGTCGCAACAAAGTCATAAAGCACTAATAAAAGATACTGGGCACCATGCCCTAACAATCTGATGCCATTACATGAACGATCTCATCCAATCCCTACCATCCCCATAGCCTACAGCGGGGGATTACTCACTCATAGATGGGGGAAACATGGATGGTCGATGAAGATGATGGTGGAGGTCAATGGAGATGGCTCCGGGGGCACTTCCCCGTCCCGGCAGGGTGCTGGAACAGAGACTTTTTGTCCCCCGAAACTCCCCTTCGGTGGCGGTGGTGCAGCAGAACTTTTCATGGAAAAACGTCGAACCCCCCGAAGTTTTTAGGTCAGAAGGCTCCTTATAGGCGAAGAGAGAGGCCGGGGGGTGCCTGGGGGGCCCACACCACCCCCTAGCACGGCCTGGCCTGACCCGCACCACCAGGTGGTGTGGCCACCCTAGGGCTCTTCTCCGTCTCGTATTCTGGCTCCTGGAGTCTTCGAGTGAAATAGGATTTTTGGCATATTTTCCGGGATTTTTCCTGATAGTTGATTTTCTGCACAGAAAGTAGACACCAAGGCAATTCTGCTGAAAACAGCGTTAGTTCGCATTAGTTGCATCCAAATCACACAAGTATAGAGGAGAAACAATAGCAAAAGTGTTCGGGGAAGTAGATACATTTTGGACGTATCAGGAGCGCAAGGACTTCATCACGACCTTGAGGTCGGCTTCGGCTCGTCTACATCAACCACGCTCTCCTGAGCGTTGACAATGCTTTTCGGTATTCAAGGGTAAGTTCGCGAAAAGCCCCTCCCGTTACTGTATTACTAATAGATAGGTCCTGGCAGCTTTAGGGGTTCATGGGCGTAGGATAAAATTTATTGTTTTCATACGCGGAACCCCTACACTAGGCTGCCCACACTCGGCCCAATACCACTCACTCGGTCGCTCTCTTCTCTCTTCTTTCTCGCGTGAGACTCTCTCTGGCCGCTCGATGCCGCCGCCGCTGCGGGTGAGTCCGGCCACCCCAGGCTACCATGGCTATTGCCGTGGTGGAAGACGATGTGGATGTTGCCACTGCTCGACGTTGCCCCGCTCGATCTAACGTTGGCGCTCTCCGCTGGCCGTGCTGATCCCCATCTCGTGGCTAGGGTTTGGGTCTACCATGCTCTGGCGCTCCCTCTTTGATGCTGTGGTGCTCGTGGCGCCGCTCTGCCATGGCCGCCACTGCCGTGTGCAGGCGCGGGTTGCAGCGCCCCCCTCGGGTGCTCCCCGTGCCGCCACCTCTCTGCCACCGGCCTCCTCTCTGCTTCCTATTTGATAACTTTACGAGGACCTCGGGTAAGTGCTCTAATCTCCTCTCTGTGCTCTACCTTGCCCCTAATCCATGCCATGTGGTCACTTGCGATGGATTTACCCATTTAGGGTTCATCCCTATATTCCTAGGGTTTATACCCCCTAAAGTGGTGATTTAGCATAGCTCTATGGTTAATCTTGCCTATGTTAATCCTTTGATTTTGATCTACTATTAGTGTAGTGTCACTCTCTATTTAGCATGTTGCTTACTCTGTTCTCTATTAGAGAACACTCCGCTGAGCATGCTTTTGTTATCCTATTCTCTATCATAAAATTCTCTATGAAAGCATGATTAGATTAATGTGGATGCCTAAATTGTTGTGGCTGTGGATTTACTCCTATGGAGTTAAATTGGGATGCTCTCTGTTCTGATGCTTGGTTAATTGTTTACTTGTGAAACACTGATGTGTTCAGTCTCAGGATTTACTCCAGTTACTATGTAAATCTAAAGTTACTATTGCTAGTCCCTATTCTGTGATTAATAAGAAGATGATTTATAAAGAGATGATTCCTATATGCTTATAGGAAAGTGATTAAACTTAGTGGTTTCTATATAATGTGGCCTAGTGATAGACAATGTTGATCTTTACTGCCGTTTCTAAAAGAAATGTCTATTTATGATTCCTAAATCATTTAGGAAGATGATTATCTTTGTTGAAGAATATATGGTTGAGCTTGTACTCAAGAAGATATGAACCTGCTAGATACGAAGGTGCTACCCTTTTGGGAATGTGCCATGTACTAGCAGCTCGGATGTGCATCTATTTAGTTAAAACTATATCATAGGTCAATGATGCTGGTCTAAGACCCTGCCTGTGCAAGAACACATGCATAATCTGACTGGTTATTATCTAGTGCCTAATATGTTCACTTATCATGTTCTTGTAAGAAAAATGAATGTGTAAGATGGAAAATGATTGGATCTAAATGTTGGGATATACCCTGGTAACCTTGTTTTGATGTTGCCTTCTACTTCTAGCTTGTGGTAGCCCTGGATTTGTGTTGGCTTCCTCTTGGTCTTGTCTTGCTCCTCCTGGTGTTGTTGCTCCTGTGTGTCCTTGCTGTTCACCTAATACATTCCCCTCCTCAAGTCACCATCTTTGTTGGTGATTTCCTAGGTTTTATGTGGTGGAAAATGGTTTGATCTAATGATATGGTTGCAATATCTGGTGATGTTCTTGGATATGTTGGTGTGAAACTGGGGCTGGCTTGCTTGCGAAGTGGATAGCAAAGCTGGCTTTGATCTATGCTGCTGTGATTTGAACTGCTCCTTTGCTTTCTGGTGCCGACACCTTAATGCATGCATTTAGGTGTGTGAGCTGGTTCACTGTTTGCTTTGGCTATGGATGAGATCAAGTAACTATGGTTTAACCCCCCATCCTTTTCTGTTACTTGTCCTGGTGAATCTTACTACTATTCCACTTGGCTTATAATGTGGTACTGAAGCTATTTGTTTAAAAGAACAGATACTGCACTTTGGTGAAACTTGCCCCTATCAATTACTCTATGATGTAATATGAATAGCGCACTTCACTGTTCACCACTAAGAGTAAAACTAATCAACTAATCTTTTGTTTGTATTTGAGTGATTTATTTATTTTGCAGGAACAAGATCTGGATTGTCAAGACTTAGTATAGGAATATATAGGTAGTATAGATTCTTATTGTAATCTCCTTTTATTCTTTTTGTAAATAATCTTGTAACAATATTTCTATGATTTGATAAAGACTCATTTTATTGGACTATATTCTTTGTAATTTTCTGTCTTGTTGTAAATATCTTCATTTGTAATCTTATTATGAAATAAAGAAAATAAATAAGAATTCATTTCTTATTTGAATTTACTTGTCTTAAATTCATATTGTTGTTTAATATATCTATAATATAATCAAACAATGTTAATACCTATTTTGGAAAACCACTTAATGATTCTAACTTCTAATTTTCAAATATTATAAAAATGATTTGAATTTCAAATGTGAATTCAAAATATCCCTCCAAAAACACAATAATGCCTAAAGGTCATGTCAAAATTTGTAGCAATCACTTCAGAGAGCTATTCCTACCTCTAGATAGTGAAAGAAACTATGATCTCTTTAGGTTTTTGTTTGGTGAAAAATTTACCTCGATTTTACAGATGAATGCATGCATATGCATAAATTCCTATTTCTACCCTTCGTTAGTTCCTAAATGCTGGGGTGTTATAGACTTCCCCCCTTAAATTAAACTTTGTTCTGAAGTTTGCTGATGTGCACCTGAATAGTTCTGGATATGCTTCTTTTAAGTCATCCTCTTTTCCCATGGAGCTTCTCTCTCTAGATGATGTTCCTATTGTACTTTGGAGTATTTGATTGCCCTATTTCTCAACCTTTTCTAGTTCTCTTCCAGAATTTTACAGGGTTTCTCCACATAAGTCAAATCTGCTTGTAACTCAATTTCTTGATGTGTGATTGCATCATCAGGAACTTTAAGACATTTCCGTAACTGTGACACATGGAAAACATTATGAACTTGAGCCAATCTTTTTGGTAACTCAAGAGCATAAGCTATTGTTCTATTCTGACTCAGTATCTTAAATGGTCCAATATATCTTGGACTCAGTTTTCCTTTGACTCCGGATCTCTTAACTCCCTTCATTGGACTTACCTTGAGATATACCATATCCCCCACTTCTAGATGCCATGATCTCCGACTTTGATTAGCATAACTTTTCTGTCGACTTTGAGTTATCTTCAATCGATCTCTAATAATGTCGATGATATCTTGTTTCTCCTTGATATAGTCTGGTGCAAATTCCTTGGTAGTACTAGGTTCATACCAACAGATTGGTGATCTACATCTTCTCCCATAAAGTACTTGATATGGTGCTGCTTTCAGATTACTTTGATAGCTATTGTTGTAGGAAAATTCTGCCAATGGTAGATGATCTTCCCATGAACCTCCAAAATCTAATGCACAAGCTCTAAGCATGTCCTCTAATATTTGATTGGTCCTTTCCGTTTGGCCTCCAGTTTTTGGATGATAGGTTGTGCCGAAATCTAACTTTGAGCCAAGTGCTTCATGTATTTGTTTCCAAAATGCTGAAGTAAACACAGATCCTCTATCTGATACAATTTTCTTGGGTACTCCGTTCTTACTTACTATCTCTTTGACATCGATTTCCACTAACTTCTCGGCATTATATTTTTTATTTACCGGGATAAAATGTGCACATTTTGTGAATCTATCAACAATCACCCATATCATATCCTTCCGCTTCGGTGTCATGGGTAATCCTGTGATAAAATCCATACCAATTTCTTCCCATTTCCATTTCAGAATTTCTTAAGGTTGTAAGGGTCCTGCTGGACTTTGATGTTATGCTTTTACCCTTTGACAAGTATGGCATTCAGATACATACTTTGCAATATCCCTTTTCATGTTATTCCACCAGAACAATTCCTTAAGATCCATGTACATCTTCGTACTTCCTAGATGAATTGAATATGGTGTGTCATGTGCTTCTCGGAGTATCACCTCTCTGATCTCCAGTACATCTGGTACACAAAGACGGTTTTGGAACCATAAAGATCCATGGTCTCCTAGGTGAAAAACTGATTTTTGTCCTTCGGAAATTCTTCTGATTTCTTCAGCAATAAATGGATCATCAAGTTGATGTCGATAGGTCTCATGACGAAGATCACTGCTTTGCTCTTTTACAATCTTGATGGTAGCTAAGCCTACACGAACTTCTGTCCTTAAGAATTGTATTTCGAACCTGTCCAAATCCATTTGCAACTCCTTTGGTAATTCTCTATTGATGGGTTGGGTATTCGTACTCTTCCGGCTTAAAGCATCTGTTACTACATTGGCCTTCCCTGGAGTATAGTTAATTGTAAGGTCATAATCTTTGATCAACTCCAGCCATCTTTTCTGCCTCATATTCAGTTCCTTCTAAGTGAAAACATATTTAAGACTTTTATGATCCGTGTATAGTTCACATCTTGCTCCATAGAGAAAATGTCTCCACCCTTTTAAAGCAAAGACCACTGCTGCTAACTCCAAATCATGCGTTGGGTAGTTGACTTCATGTGGTTTGAGTTGTCTATACCTATACGCAATCACCTTGCAATCTTGCATTAGCACACATCCTAGTCCTTCTTTGGATGCGTCACAATATGCTGTGTAATATTTTCAAGTTTCCGATATAGCTAGGATTGGTGTGGTTGTTAATCAGGTTTTCAATTCCTGAAGACTTGCTTCGCACTTCTCATCCCACATGAATGGTGCATTCTTTCTTAGCAATTTGGTCATTGGTCCAGCTATCTTGGAAAAACCTTCAATGAATCTCCGATAATATCCTGCCATGCCTAAGAAACCTCGAATTTGTTTCACATTGGTTGGTGCATTCCATTCCAGCATTGGTTGAACTTTGGATGGATTTACTGCAATCCCATCCTTACTGATTACATGACCAATAAATTCTACCTCGTCGAACCAAAATTCACACTTGCTGAATTTAGCATATACCTTATGTTCTCTCAAGATTTGCAACGCTATCCTCAAATGATCAACATGCTCTTCTTCATCCTTGGAGTATATCAAAATATCATCAATAAACACTATGACAAACTTATCCAGATATGGCATGAAGATTTTGTTCATCAGATTCATGAATACTGCGGGTGCATTGGTCAATCCAAAAGGTATGAAGAGATACTCATGATGACCATATCTTGACACAAATGCTGTTTTTGGAACATCTCCAGGTTTGATTTTTATCTGATGGTATCTTGATCTTAGATCAATCTTGGAAAACACTCCAGCTCCTTTGACTTGATCAAATAGATCTTGAATTCTTGGTAATGGATATTTTTCTTGATGGTAACATTGTTGAGATTTCTGTAATCACCACACATTCTTCATCCTCCATCTCTTTTATCGACAAAAATCACTGGAGTTCCCCATGGGGATACACCTTGCTGAATAAATCCTTTTCTGGCTAACTCATCAATTTGATCCTTAAGCTCTTTTAATTCTTTTGGTCCCATATTGTACGGTGCTTGGGCTATTGGTGTTGTACCCGGTATCAGGTCAATAGTGAATTCTATTTCTCGATCAGGTGGCATTCCTGGTAACTCTGCTGGAAAAACATCTTGAAATTCCTTTACTACCGGTATATCTTCAAATTTGACCTTCATTGAGTTCAATTGCAGATCTACCATGATATGACTATGTTCATCTGCCTGATAGACTATCCTTCCTCCACTTGGAGACTTGATTGAAACAGTTTTATCCTCACAATTGATTTGGGCTCCATACTCCGTCATCCAATCCATTCCCAATACTACTGCTATTCCCCTTAATGGAATCACATAAAGATCCACATAATAGGTTTGACCACAGATGGAGATAACCTAATTTAATTTAATGTTTCTAAAGACCACTATCCCTCCAGTGGTAACTACGGTCATAGGTTTTTCTAGTGATGCCCTTCTAATCCCGAACTTATCACAAAATTGTTCAGATATGAATGAAGTAGTTGCACCGGTATCAAATAGAACTTTTCTAGGATTTGTGAGAATGTTGAGGGTACCTATCACCGCTTGATCCGAGTTATCCACCTTCTCCAAGGTTGCACAATTCAGTTTTCTAGTAGGTCTACCTCTCTTGCCATTTTCGTTCTTGCCATAACTTCCACCTCTGTTAGGTTGTCCACCTCTGCCTCTTGCTTGACCACCACCAGTTGTAGGCCAACTACTTGGTGGTTTGCTTGGGCAATCAGGCTTGATGTGCCCCTTCTGACCACAACCATAGCATATGATTACTAGCTTCTTACATTCCCTTTGGAAATGCCCTAGAATACCACAATTGTTGCATATAATATTCCTCCTAGGGTTGGATTGACCTCCACTGCTATTCTTGTTAATATTATTATTGTTAATGAAGGTTCGATTCCTGGGTTTGAACTCCAAACTAGGTTTAGGATTACTTGCTTGGATCCTCTTGGTTTCCTTCTTTGCTCTTTTCCTTCAGTCCTCTTGGACATTCTTGTAATCATCCTCAAATGTGATAGCTGCATCTAGTAACTGTTGAAAAGTTGCCTTATTGGCCAGCCTCAGCTGCATCTTCACAAATGGATTTAAACCACGTAGGAAACATTTCTTCCTGTTTTCCTCAGTGCTCACTTCATCCTCAGCATAACGAGATAGTTGACTGAACTCCCGGATGTACTTCATGACACTGGCATATCCCTGCTGAAACTCTTCGAACTCCCTACGCTTCAACTCCATCACACTTTCTGGAACATGATATTCATGGAATCTCTGCTTAAACGCCTCCCAGGTATACTCCCTACCTGGAGGTTGCATTGCTAGCTAATTCTCCCACCATGATGCTGCAGGTCCAGTTAAGAGATGTCTTGCATACCTCAACTTTTCCTCATCATTCCATCCTACAGTCTTCAACTTTCTCTCTGTATCTGCTAGCCAATCCTCTACATCCATTGGCTCAGGATCTGATGCAAAAGGTAATGACCTTGCATTTTGAAATTCAGAAAGACTCACACCACGCCCTTCAGGTTCCCTCTGATGTCCCACTCGATCCACTAATCCCTCCATAAACTTGTTCTGGGACTCTTGCATCATCTGCATGTACTGCATGAAGTTCTATTCCATCAATGGCCTCATTGGTGGTGGTGGTAAATTTTCCTGCATTCTGGTGTCCTCATCCGCCTTTTCCTTAGTTTCGCGCTCCATGCGGTGTTGTTCGGTCTCGTCCTCTACACCCTGTAACATAAAGTGAACACTCATAATTACATCATGCATATGTGTTCTGAGCTCAACTTCATGCACATAACTAGTCACACAATGGAAAATAAAATCCAAATAAGAACCAAATATGCATTTCACATATTATACATTACAAATAACATGGTTGGTACAACGTCATTACAAGCCCATACCATTTAGGTATTAAAAACTCATGTGGATGCTATCCCACTTATTTAGTTACATCAAGTGCTCAGACTCTAACTCCCGTATCATCATTGGGATACTCCTTCTCAATGTCACGCTCCCTAGAAGATGCGACGTTCATCGTACATACACGAAATACAACCGTGCTAACGTGAAGTACGACACACCGTCTGCGGAATGACTTGCCTCTTCGATGGCCGAACTTAGTATCAGAAGTATCTGGACTTGACACATCATCTAGCTGAAGTGTGTCCATACCTTCCAACTCATCTGAGGTGTCTTCAGAATCATCCACATCACTGTCTTCTTCAATTGCCTCATGTATCCCGACTCCAGAATAATAAATAGAATATTCCGCTTCCGATGCTCCCCAAGTACTCTGCTGGGTACGATAGTCCTCAGCTATAATTGGATAGTGCATGTTATGTGGAGTAGGATAATGTTCTCGTGACTCAAACACCCTTTCTTCAGGATCTTCCTCATCGGACTTTACATCCTCTACATGGACATCCCTTCCATCAACGGAATAAGATGTCACTCCCATGGGACTAGTTTGCCCGGTATCCCCAACTGAGTCTTCCACAGGAATAGGATTCCCGGTAGATCCATCCATCGATCCGTACCTCCATCCTCCGGAATTTCCAATAGGTAGTTCCGAGTCCTTGGTTCCCCAAAAATTCTATGGTACTGGATGACTAGTGCCCTCATCAGGATATCTAGTGGGTTCTGGCATAGGTGAATAAGGATATGGTGTAAAAGATGCTGGATCTATAGGTATATCCTTAAAATTGGGCTAACTCTACCCACTGCTTCATTCTCCAATTTAGATGCTAACTTCTCCCTTCGTTCAGGATTAGTTAAATCCTCTAGCATATCAATATAATCCTCTATAATAACCTGATGTGTCTTATACAAAGACCCAACCATCAGTCGATACAGAACCATAAACTTGGAAGCTAATTTTGGAGGCTTCTTTACTAAAGTAAGATGATCCAGTACTGGCTCCGTGTCTATAGAGTCATGAGGAATCACAGAATATGTGCTTCCCACTAACTCTTCTACCTTGTGCTCCCGAACATTGGATATCGCCTCCAGAATAGCAACACGGTATGCTGCTAGGTGACTTCTACCTTCACCCATAGGTAAATCGTGATATAAACCAAGCTTATTAGGTAGTTGGATGCTAACACGATATTTTCCTAACATTCTCTCATCATGGTATGTCAAGGTATTAACTGGAATGTTAGTTGTGCAACCAAAAATCCTGACAAGTTCTCGAAGATGTTCAGTTAAAATCCCCTGATAATCATCGAGAGTCTCTTCTTTCCTTGCTTAAGTCTGTTTTGGAAACTTTGGTGCCATTTCCACTGTATACAAAATATTCATAATTAGTAACCATTAATTATAATGATGCATCATAATAAAGAATTATCACACTAAAAAATATAACGAAATATTCCCAATTGAATATTTATCATATAATCTAGAGAACTCTTTACCGTTGCCCTAAGACTCCTACAGGTAGTTCCCTTTACTAGGTTTCCAACCTAAGGTCAAAGCAATTGCTCTGATACCAGCTATGGTGACCTAGCATACCACTGCATGTGTAGTATACTATAGTCGTTGACATGACATCCACAGAACACCATTCTGTAAATATCACATCCCCCAGAGGGGTACAACAGAAACATTGCGAGTCCAAATTACAAACATACATACTTCATTATTATTACAATACCAGAAGTTCGAGACTCCAAGTAATTCAAACTTACAAACCCAAATAACTTATTTCATAAGTTCAGCGAAAGAACGAAAAACACAACGGTAATAAAGACGTGAGCTCAACAACTTATTCTATAGGGTTCGTGCTGCTCGGCTCAACCTAGATAACTAGATTATGACCTGACAACTACTCTGACTCGTTGTCTTCAGCTCCATAGTGTATCCCGTAGTCCACTCCTTCAATTTCACCAGACAGGTGCGGCTCTTCATAGTAGACGTCATTCTGGACCTCCGTAGCATACACCTGGTCATTCTTTTAGCCCTCAAAGTCTAGCAAGGGGTTCAAAGGAAAGGGTGAGTAACAGTGTTACCCAGCAAGTTCACTATATGCAAGGTGGGAAGTTTGATGCTCTAACTACCACCTCCAACTATAAGTCCTTGGTACCATGCAGTTTTGGTAAACATTTCTTCAAAGATTGATTTTATTATCAAAAACTATGCCCATCAACCTTCACAGGTTGACCAGAACTTCATGGAGTTCCTTTCCTGCTGCGTTCATAGCTCCTTCCCGGAATAGGGAGTAACATGTCACAATTCTTACACTCTGCAGAGGTGCGTTGCTTTACCCATAAGAGATCAACTCCTTGTTGCACAACCGGGTGTACTTTCCCATCCACAATTCTATGATGTGGGGCCTAGTAGGTGATCCAAGCCAATCACTACCCCCTTGGTGACCCTGCATGTCCCCATGGTGTACGCCATGCCCACATCTTGAATTATGGCAATGGTTGGTACAGACCTTCAAATGCCAGAACTATCGTGGGACATTGAGGGTTCCCACCCATATGCTGCATATCCTCTACGAATTACCAATAAATGCACGCTACGAGGATAACAACCACGACCTGGCCATCCGTATGCATGCCAGAAGAAGAAGATACAACTGACTTCTCTATCCCATTCCAAATCTTATGGTTAACGCATAATATACTACGCTAGAATCACTGATATCATGGGTTATTAAGTCCTCATTGTTTTGCAATTGGAATCTTAGATTCCCCTGCAATTCTTAGTATTTATCATCACTTAGGATGATAATAGCATTTCATTTGTTTGGGAAAATGCTTATTTTCTATCTCTTTTAGAATATAGGTGACAACACACAATTTTCAAATACTTTCATAAAGACTCTTCAAAGGACATGTGCAAGTGATGAACTTGCCATGTGACTGCAAGGTAGTGAAGTCGGATACTTCCACTTGACCTTGAACTATGGTTTCTACAGAAAACCATTATTTCTCGATAAGGACAATATTTAAAGAAGCAATATGAAATGCATAGTAATGTCATTCAATGATTTATTACTTTCTTTATTTGCATGTTTTACCCACCTTGTAAAGGTTTTAAGTTTCTTTTAATTATTAAAAGAAAAGCATTACTCAAGAATTATTAAATTCATATTATTTTGATAGTTAGTATATTTATAATATTTAGTACTATTTTAAGAGTTAAAAAATGAGTTTATTTAATATTTAACTCTTTTAAATATTTAATTTAAATTCCTTGAAGGAAATAAGACTTTATTTCTACCATACTCGATTTACCTTTTGAAAATACAAACTAGTATTTTTCTATAATAGTACTACCTTTTAGAATCTTAAAAATGAATTTTTTTCAATTTTAAGTATTTGGTATATTCTTGTAAAATTCCAGAAGGAATAGAAATAATTTTAATAATAGATCTCTATTCAATTGCTTAAAATTACTATCTATTATTTTTATTGGATAGAGGATATTTTTGGGATTTCAAAAATATATTATTTGTATTTTTAGGATTTTTATTTATTTTTCTAGAGACTAATTTATCTCAAGGACATATTTGTAGTTAGGTATTTTACATAAGTCCTTCTTTTAAAACATAGGCCTGGCCCACTGGGCTAGCCCGGCCCGACCCGACCCACTTGGGCTAGACAAATGCCCCTAGGTAGTACTGGGCTGCCCACACCCGACCCAGTACCACTTACTCGCTCGCTCTCTTCTCTCTTCTCTCTCGCGTGAGACCAGCTCTGGCTTCTCGATGCTGCCGCTGTTGCGTGTGATTTCATCCGCCCCAGGCTACTGTGGCTATTGCCACGATGCAAGACGACGTGGATGTTGCCGCTTCTCGATGCTATCCCGCTTGATCTGACAGTGGCGCTCTCCGCTGGCCGCGCTGATCCCTTTCTCGTGGCTAGGGTTTGGGTCCGCCGTGCTCTGGCGTTCCCTCGCTGACGCTGTGGTGCTCGTGGCACCACTCTTCCATGTCCGCCACTACCGTGTGTAGGCGCGGGTTGCTTGATCTTTAATGTCTTTTCTAAGAGAAATGTCTATTTATGATTCCTAAATCATTTAGGAATATTATTATCTTTGTTGAAGAATATATGCTTGAGCTTGTACTCAAGAAGATATGAACCTTCTAGATACAGAGGTGTTATCCTTCTAGGAGTGTGTCCTGTACTAGCAGTTGTGATGTGCATCTATCTAGTTAAAACTAGATTATAGGTCAATAATGCTGGTCTGAGACCCTGCCTGTGCAAGAACACATGCATAATCTAACTTTCTATTATCTGCTGCCTAATATGTTCACTTATCATGTGCTTGCAAGAAAAATGAATGTGTAAGATGGAAAATGATTAGATCTAAATGTTGGGATATACCCTGGTAACCTTGTTTTGATGTTGCCTTCTACTTCTGGCTTGTGGTAGCCCTGGATTTTTGTTGCCTTCCTCTTGGCCTTGTCTTGCTCCACCTGGTGTTGTTGCTCCTGTGTGGCCTTGCTGTTCACCTAATACATTCCCCTCCTCAAGTCACCATTTTTGCTGGTGATTTCTTGTGTTTTCTGTGGTGGAAAATGGTTTGATCTAATGATATGGTTGCAAGATCTGGTGCTGTTCTTGGATGTGTTGGTGAGAAACTGGGGCTGGCTTGCTTGCGAAGTGGATAGCAAAGCTGGCTTTGCTCTATCATGCTGTGATTTGAACTACTCCTTTGCTCTCTGCTGTCGACACCTCAATGCATGCATTTAGGTGTGTGAGCTGCTTCACTGTTTGCTTTGTCTATGGATGAGATCAAGTAACTATGGTTTAACTCCCCCATCCTTTTTTGTTACTTGTCCTGGTGAAACTTACTACTATTCCACTTGGCTTATAATGTGGTACTGAAGCTATTTGTCTAAAAGAACAGATACTGCACTTTGGTGAAACGTGCCCCTATCAATTACTCTATGATGTAATATGAATAACGCACTTCACTGTTCACCACTAAGAGTAAAACTAATCAACTAATCTTTTGTTTGTATTTGAGTGATTTATTTATTTTGCAGGAACAAGATCTGGATTGTCAAAACTTAGTATAGAAATAGATAGGTAGTATAGATTCTTATTGTAATCTCCTTTTATTCTTTTTGTAAAGAATCTTGTAACAATATTTCTATGATTGAATAAAGACTCATTTTATTGGACTATATTCTTTGTAATTTTTTGTCTGGTTGTAAATATCTTCATTTGTAATCTTATTATGGAATAAAGAAAAGAAATAAGAATTCATTACTTATTTGAATTTACTTATCTTAAATTCATATTGTTGTTTAATATATCTATAATATAATCAAACAATGTTAATACCTATTTTGGAAAACCACTTAATGATTCTAACTTCTAATTTTCAAATATTATTCAAATGATTTGAATTTCAAATGTGAATTCAAAATATTCCCTCCAAAACACAATAATTCCTAAAGGTCATGTCAAAATTTGTGGCAATCACTACAGAGAGCTATTCCTACCTCTAGATAGTGAAAGAAACTCTGATCTCTTTAGGTTTTTGTTTGGCAAAAAATTTACCCCGATTTTACAGATGAATGCAGGCATATGCACAAATTTCTATTTATACTCTTCGTTGATTCCTAAATGCTGGGGTGTTACAACGTCGCCCTCCCCCACCTTCTTCGCGCACCGGCGAGACACCGCGCGAAAGTTAACATAGAAAGAAACGAAAGTTAACTCGTGTCCGTGGAGTCGTAAGGAATTTGGAATAACTTTCTAAATGAAAAGGTTGCACAATGTTCACAGTTTTCCAACGGTATATCACACGCATCAATTGGATAAACGGTTTGGAAATAAGACACAAAATACTGTATGAAATACGAAAAGTCCGCGAAAATAAAGTTTGATATATTCAAAATTAACTAAAAACCATAAGAAATTTGGAAAAAACATTATAAACAAACAAGTTGTGCAATTTTCATACCATTTCAACAGTATATGATATGCATCATTCCGATGAGCGGTTTAAAAATTACGTCCAAAATTCAGTATAGTAACAGAGAAGTTCGTGAAAACACTGTATACTATATTTGAAATTATTTAGAAAATATACTGATTTTGGAAAAACTTTATTTACAAAAAAGATGCGAAATTTTCATACCTTTTCAACGGTATATCGCACACATCATTCCGATAAGTGGTTTAAAAACTGCGAGCAATATACAGTCCAAACAAAATATGAATATCGGTGCTCCGTCAAGAGGTTAACTAACATAGAAAGTATGAGGTAACTTGTACACACGAGGAGAGTTAAAAAGTTCGCGGAAGTTAATATGGAAAGAAACGAAAGTTAACTCGTGTTCATGGAAAACTACGACCAAAAGACCGCGCGTAGCCCAGATGATTGATATCGCGACAGGAAGTTAACTAACACGTATCTAAAAATTAGCATTCATGTTGAAAACAATTTAGTTACTCTGTTGTTTTGAACGGAAATCCTACATAATAAATTCATTTCTACATACTTTTGTTGTCCAAACTGACCATCTCCTCGAGTAATTGAAGTAAATATCAACCTAATTTCACTCTAACTTGCTGCCCTGTCCAATCTGAACATTAAGAACATGTTAATTTTAAACATTTGAGTGTAGACGAGCATCTCTAGTTTTAATATATTTAAAATTAATTAAAAACTGTAAAAAAATTAGAAAAACTTTCTAGTTTTAATATATATATAGAGCCAGGTTTCAATCCAGGGACCTGTGGGTTATGGGCCCACCACGCTTCCGCTGCGCCACTCCGATTGTTGGTGCATTAGTTTTACCAAAAGTCTTACCATAGCCTTTTCTTCCTCCCCTGATGGTAATGCCATTCGTGCACTAATCATTCTGAAGACTGTATTGCCTTCTGCGTGTAGGCAACGACTCGATGCTGGTTCTGCAGGAACGACCGTGCATCTAGTATTTTATAAGAGGGGGTATCTACTATTTCTGTGAGCTAAGTTCATAGTACAACTGAAGATACAGGTTCAGACAAATGCTCTTGAGGAACAGCCCCCAGGTGAAATGAAGTCTATGCTTCCTACTACTTCAGAGTTGAGATGATTGAACAGAAAAGATCAGCTGAACATAATTTCAGTGCAAGTGGGTCTACAAACCCCATCCGAATGCGCTCGCAGAAAACATCACACGTCGCCTTGTTGACGGTGACGACGGAGCATTCTTTTGGAAACAAATTGGCTTGGCACGATGGAGCAGCAGGCCAATCGATAGTTAGATGCGCAATGCTGGGATCTTTACAAGTCATGCTCCTAGAGGCTACAGGCTACAACAGAAGCAGAACTGCAGAAGGCACATTACCGTCAGTCTCTGTTGCTACAACTCAAACAAAGACTGTATATTTTGTTTTTCAACTTGATAGAGAGAGATTGACGGAATATGATGGATGTATTATTGAGCCTCATGGGCGAGTATATATAGACGTACATGAGATCATCTTGAAGTACAAGACAAGTTAGGCTAGAGTCCTAACTATCCTACACTACCTCAATTACCGCGTACACGTATACTCTAACATCCCCCGCAGTCGTAGCGGGAGCATCGTGAACAACTGGAACGTCGCGGACGGTCAGACTGGAGAGAAACCGAAGTAGCATCCAATTTTTTTTGGAAATGGGCGCATATATTACTTTAAAGCAATGTTTACACCCGGCCTCTGCATAACTAGGATGCACACAGCCGTTCAACCACACACGATAGATCCAAAGGTAAAACAAGATTACAAATCATAGTAATAAGAAAAGGCGCATCCATCTAATGTTGATCTATACGAAGATCACGCTGTCATCCATGTCGGGACAAAATATCCCTCGCCGTGTCCTCCAATCGCGTACACTCCTCCACAAATAAGTGGCGGAGATCCATACGCTGGAGAGTAGTCCATGATCAGAGAATAGCCGTAGCTCGATAGATGACCTGCAAAGAAGAAGACACATTGTTATTAAAAATCTTGTCGTTCCTACATAGCCAAAGCGACCAAATAATGGCAAGCGCTCCCACACTAAACACAGTCACATATTTATCATGTATCCCATATAACCAGTTGCCAAAGACATTGGCAACCGATCGAGGGGGCGATAAACCCGAGGCTATTTGGATGATTGACCATATAGAGCGAGCGAATTTGCATTGGAAGAATAGATGCTTAATTGTCTCGTCCTGATGACAAAAAACACATTGAGTACTTCCGTGTCAGTTCCTCTTAGCAAGATTGTCTCTTGTAAGAATTACCCCTTTACGAAGATACCATGCAAATATTTTCGTTTTAAGGGGTAATTTTATCTTCCAAATTTTACTATTATTATCGGCTGGGATATCAGGTTGAATCAAAGCTCTATACATCGAATCCACAGGAAATTTACCACTCTCTAGTAAATTCCATTTGAACTCATCCACCCCCTCCGACAACTGTACCGTGGTTAATCGAACTAAAAGATTATTCCACGATATTAGTCTAGGGCCTATTAGACTTCTTCTGAAAGTCACAGTGGGAGTATTATTTTCCATTACCATGGAAATTTTATCTCCTTTGTGTCTAACGATCGAGGAAAGAGCAAGATATTGTTGTCGGAGAGTAGTTTGGCCAAGCCATTTATCCTCCCAGAAACGAATCTGTGAACCATCCCTAATATTAAAAGTACCAAAACGAAAGAATTGTTTTTTGGAGGCCATGAGCCCCGCCCAAAAATGTGAATCTCCCGGTTTCCAAACCATCTGAGACACCGCTTTGGACCCAACATACTTCCTCCACAACATGGTTTGCCAAACACCCTCTTCAGTAAGTAGTTTAAATAACCATTTACTTAATAGTGCGGTGTTTCTGACTTGCATATCATGTATGCCTAGTCCACCATACTCTTTAGGTCGGCAAACCACATTCCATTTGGCCAGTCGATATTTCTTTTTTTCACTATCCCCTTGCCCAAAGAATCTTGATCAGAAATAATCCACTTTGTTCAAGACCCCTTTCGCCAATAGGAAGAACGAAATCATATACAGTACCATATTGGTGAGTACTGAATTTATGAGAACTAGTCTTCCACCAAGGGATAGTAACTTGCCTTTCCAGCTATTTAAACGTTTTTGGAGTCTTTCCTCAACGAGTTTCCATTCAGCAATAGTGAGAGGCCGATAATGTATCGGTATACCCAAATAGTTTATTGGAAATTGCCCCTGTTCATAGCCAAAAATTTCAGCATACAAGTGTGCCTCGCTCTGGGCCTCGCCAAAACAATACAATTCACTCTTATAGAAATTAATTTTCAATCTAGAGAGTTGCTCGAAGGCTGAAAGTATTAACTTCAGGTTCTTAGCTTTCTCTATATCATGATCCATAAATAGAATTGTGTCATCAGCATATTGAAGGATAGACAGTCCACCATCCACCAGATGTGGGACTAATCCTACAATTTGGCCCTCAGCTTTTGCCCTCTCAATAAGAATAGCCAACATATCCACCACTATATTAAATAGTATCGGCGACAGTGGATCCCCTTGCCTCAACCCCTTTTTAGTCTGAAAGTAATTGCCCGTATCGTCATTGACTTTTATGGCAACGCTACCACCAGACACAAAGGATTGTATGAGAGCACACCACTCATTTGAAAAACCTTTCATTCTGAGTGTTTGCTGAGGGAAAGACCAATTAACTTTGTCATAGGCCTTCTCAAAATCAATCTTGAACAACACCCCATTAAGTTTTTTGGAATGTAGCTCATGGATTGTTTCGTGAAGGATTACCACACCATCCAAGATGTTTCGTCCTTGCATGAAAGCAGTTTGAGAAGGCCTGACAACATGATCGGCAACTGCATTTAGTCTAAAAGTGGCAGCTTTTGTGAAAATCTTAAAGCTAACGTTAAGAAGGCAGATAGGACGACACTGTTGTATACGCTCTGCATTCGTAACTTTAGACAGTAGAATTATATTGCCAAAGTTTAGTCTAAAAATATCAAGTTGCCCATCATGCAAAAAGCTAAATAATTCCATCAAGTCCAGTTTAACTATTTCCCAAAAATGTTGGTAAAATTCAGCTGGGAAACCATCAGGACCTGGTGCCTTGTTATGTTCCATCTGGAAAACTGCTTTCTTAACCTCTTCCTCCGAATAAGGGGCGGTAAGAAAGCTATTTTCCTCGGCAGATACCTACGGAATGTCCGCAGTATTAGCCTCATCCAGAGTGAAGGAAGTCTCTGGTGGTGGCCCAAACAAGGATTTGTAATAACTAGTAATGTAGGACTTGAGATGATCCTGGCCCTCAATGATACCTTCATCCTGGTTGAGAGAGTGAATACATTTTTTCTTGTGCTTGCCATTGGCAATAGCATGGAAATATGTATTCGCATCTCCCTCCAAAATAAATTTCGCTTTGGAGCGTTGATACCACTTGAGTTCCTCCTCATGCAATAGTCTGGCCATCTCCGCATTTGATTGGCTTTTAAGCTAAATCTCATGTGCAGATAATGGTCTAACTTCCGCATAGGCTTCAAGATCATCAATAACAGAGGAAAGGCGATTTTTCTCCTTTTTCAGGATGCCAGCAGTATTTCTAGCCCATCCACGAGGCTGACATCCCCCCACAGTCCGAGCGGGAGTGTCGTGGATGGTGTCGCGGCGCGAAGCTTGGACTGTAGAGGATGCTGGTGAAGCTCAAGTGAGGTGGAAGCCCTTGTGCCGATGTCGAGGGAGCCGAGAGCGTTGGGCGGTGCCGTGGTCGGGGTAGCTGTGCGAGGGGTCGCCGTGGTCGATGTCGTGGCCGGTGTCGAGAAAGCCGCATATGAAGCCGCATGCGCATAATGCGCGAGGAGGATGACGGAGACGCGTCGAGGCAGTCGTTGAGGGTGTCGATGCCGAAGTCGATGCAGTCCGAGCCGTCGAGGACGAGGTGCGGCCATAGTTTTGCCAGAACTAGGCGCACATTGGGGACGAATGCATACTCGGTTTTGCTAGAACCGAGTACACAAGAAAAACTCGTCGGTGACGCGGTCGAAGAAGACGTTGTCGAAGCCGATGAAGACGAGGCATCCGGCGCGAGTTTGCCAGACTCGGGAACGCGTCGGGGACGAAAGCACTTCCGGTGTTGCCTGTACCGGGCATGCGAGGGGTGGGAACCATCATGAACTTGTCGCCATATCAGAGGGACTAGCAGAGGAGGCCTCTGGAATCGTCGCGATCGCAAATCGACGAAGATGTCGACCCTGCCTGCGGTTCTCAGAGTAGAGTAGAAGGTGGTGTAGACGGGGACGAGACGATGACGCGGGCGACGAAGTCGAGACAGTCGAAGGTGTAGAAGGCGGCGGACCAGCAGCGGCCTGAGTGCTCATGCTGGACGCCTAGAGGGCGCGGGGTAGTCGGCGGGGCCTGCGATGGCGAGAAGTCAGCCTGTAGGTTACCTAGTGGAGTGTGGCGGCGGTGCTCGAAGTAGAGCCAGGCGCGGACAGTGTTGACACGGACGAGGTCAACGCGGACGATGTCGCAGGCCCTGGCGTCATGGGACCGGGTGAGGCGACGAAGACGCGCGTAGACGGCGGCGATCCGCGCCGTAGGAGAGGGCGCGGTAGAGGCCGAGGGCGTCGATGCGCGGGCACGACGAAGTAGACTGCGCGCAGCAATGCCATGGCCCGAAGGCGCGGCGTGGCTGCAGAGCGCGAGTCGGGGCAGCAGCTGGAGGCCACTGGCGCGTACGCGCTTGTGAGGCGTGTTGGCAGCCGGTAGGCGGAGACCAAGGCGGCGGCGCTGCGACCCGAAGGGGCGACGCAGCGGCAACCCATAGCTCGATCGGTGGTAGGCGCGTGCTCGGGGACGGGCTTGGTGTAGACGGCGCGAGACCGGTTGATCAGACCGACAGTGCGCCGTATGCACCATGGCGTGGACGACGCGTGGATCGGAGTCGATGGCGGCGTTGTCCGTGCAGTCCTGGGCGATGACGACGAAGACGATCCGAGGAGAGTCGGCCGCGGCAGCCTCCCGAGGAAGCCGTAGCAGCCGGCCGCGGGGCGCGGCAGCCTACCGTGAGGCCGCGACAGCCTGCCGAAGCAGGCGCGGCGGCGGAGATGGCAGACGCACGGGCGCGGTAGATCGTCGATGCCGATGGTCGGAATAGAGGCGCCGCGATGATGACGGCGGTGGGCGACTCAATTCGATCTAAGATCGATAAACCAAAAAATAAAACCGATCAAGAGATCAGACAAAAAGACTTACAGGGCAGTCGATCACGGATCGGCGGACGAACCCTGCGTACGTGTTGCGCGGCCCCCGGCGGAGATCATGGAGATCGACCTCCCCGGGGGCAGCGCTACGCGGAAGCGTGTGCGGCGGCTAGCGCGACGCCATGGCGGGCGGCGGCACTAGGGTTTGGTGGCGGGGGAGCCGGCGGCGCCTGGGGAGAGGGTGGGCGGCGGCTAGGATTTTTTGATCGGTTAGGCTGATACCATGTAGAAGGATAGAGAGAGAGATTGGCGGAATATGATGGATGTATTATTGAGCCTTATGGGCGAGTATATATAGACGTACAGGGGATCATCTTGGAGTACAAGACAAGTTATGCTAGAGTCCTAACTATACTACACTACCTCAATTACTGCGTACACGTATACTCTAACACAATGCACACAGTTTCCCTCATTGTTCATGATACTTCCTGACCGAACATGAAGCATGACTTGTTCTTGAGGCGTCATGTAGGGGACATATACAATACAAAGCATGTAAGCAAAGAGTAAAAAATAAAATTTCCCAATTGGACAGTAGTACAATGTTAAGGGCATATGAATAGAGTAGATAGTGTATTAAATTCTCCCAATTAAACTGTACAATCAAACATAATCTGAAAAGAAGACAACTGCTCTGAATTCAATTCTGCATTTACATGGATCGAGCATTTAAATGGATTCTCCCAATTACATGAAAAGAAGACAACTGCTCTGAATTCAATTCAATTCTGCATTTACATGGATTCTCCCAATTAAACAGTACTACAAGCAAACAAGTCATATCGTTTCTTTACAACTCGACCGAGCATTTACATGGATCGATCATCCAAGCACAATTACATTTGGGACAGTTTTACACCCGTTGTGCTTTCAAGACCTCGAGTGCGACCATAAAGCGCGGCATCTTCTTCCTCCGCACCGGCAAAACTTCGACCTTTGCAGCAGCGGTGGCGACAGAGGGACGAGGTGCAGCGAACCACGGGTGCTTGAGCGCCTTGGCCGCCGTGAGTCGCTTGTCGGGATTGCACGTGAGAAGCCCTTGCAACACCTCGAATCCTTCCTCGGACAGCTTCTCTTCAGGGAACATATCCCGCAGCCTGCTCTGCTTGTGCCCCGGTGGTAGCAGTTGCAGCGCCTCGGCGGTGAGCGGCAGGGTCGTGAACTCCGGCCACGTCTGGTCATCGGGCATGCCGAGCACCCGGAAGATGCTCCAGAGCTGGACTATGTGGCTTGTATCATTGAACTCGTGGCAACCGCCGTCGTCATCATCATGGAACAGAGTCTTACCGGTGATCAGCTCGGCCATGACGCACCCGAGCGACCAGGTGTCGACGAGCGCATCGTAATCCGGCTTGTGCAGGAGCATTTCGGGGGCCAGGTAGGGCAAGGTGCCGGCCTGGGAGTACGGCGGCGAGTCGGACATGGTGATTGCCAGCCCGAGGTCGCAGATCTTGATGAGTTCGCCGTCTTGGCCGACGAGGATGTTGGCCGGCTTGATGTCGCGGTGGACGATGTGGCGGTCGTGCATAATCTTGGCCCCGGTCAGGAGCTTCCACATGAAGGCGCGCACCTTTGATTCTGGCAACGGCGGGTCGCGACGCCTCTCCCACAGGAAGGTATGGAGGCTCGGCGCGGGCACGTACTCCATGGTGAGGCAGAGTTGGCCGTTGGTCGGGTTGGGCACGAGGCCCTCGTAGCCGACGACATAAGGGTTCCTGCTGCAGGCCTCCAGGAAGCGGGCCTCCCGTATCAGCTCGGCGATGTTGGCGTCGTCCGGCGAGGAGAGCACCTTGACAGCGATGATCTTGCCGGTGGCGCGGTGGCGTGCCTTGATGACGAAGCCGAAGCCGCCCTTGCCGAGGCAGCCCACGTTCTCGTAATCATCCGTGCTCCTCTTGCTGGTGCGACTCCTCTTGCAGGCCGTGGCTGATGCTTGGGTGGCCATGCCGTGGCCGGCGTCGAGGACGGCATCAGGACACTTGCAAGCGGCCATGCGCTCGATCGACGGACGGCTTGGTTGCTGGAGACGGGGATGGAATGGTATGGGCAAGGTGGAGATGGTGGAAGCAGGGAGGAGGGGAGGGCTGAGCTGATCTAGGCATTTGGGCGAGATCGACGGCAATATATGATTTGCAGGGAGCTGGACTTGGGTTGGAAATCGGATCGGCACTGGAACGCGCTAGCTATGGATGTGTGTTGTTGTTCGGCAGGTCGAACTGCTATCGGATTCAGTAAAAAAAGGTACGGTTTTTTTGCTTGGCGCTTGCGTTTTCTTTTGCTTGTCTCTGATTCCAATCGATCAGCGGACATGCGCGTACCTACGCTACGCGTCTTCCTTGCGCGGGGAGACGGAGCTGCTATCGGATGCAAACCTCTCTACTGCATCCTTGGTTACGGCCCTGAGCTTGTGTTTTCGTGTTTCAGCTTGATGCTGATGTTACGAACTGTAAACTGAAACTATATTGAAACTATATGTGCCATTTTGCATAGGGTAGTGCTAGGCGTCCCGGTATATTTCCCCAGATCCCCGCCTCCCCTTGTTGATACGGTGTCCAAAAAACCTCCAAATCCCGCTTTTGCTAAAAAGGTCCCGTCGATTTGATTGAGAAAAATAATAGTAAAGGACAAGACCTCATCGGAGATTTTGTAGCCAAAAAAGTAGTAATGTATCAAAATGGATTTCGCCGGAAAATATCGCTGGAGACTCACCGGAAAAAACCTCGTTAGAGACCTCGTAGCACAAAAATTACAGTATTGTAGCAAAACCACAAATCGGTTGTAGCAAAATATTTTTTCTAACATAGCAAAGGGACATCTCCGGAGATACTCGCCGGAGATGTCGTAGCAAAACCATAGAGATTGGTTGTAGAAAAAAATATATGCGAAAGTAGCAAAAATTATATGAATACATAGCAAACATAATAGGGATTTCTATTTTCGTGCCCCTGGTTCGTTAGTTGTACTCAGTTTTCCTCAGCTGCTTAGTTTTTCCTCACTTTTCCCCTCCCTCCATTCTAAAATTCTCACATGCGCTCGCACGGGGATGCCGTCAGGTCAAAGGATTGACCATTACATGCTGACCGGTAGGACCGCGTTGGGGTGGGTCGTGTGTTGAGCGTTACTTTACGTCGCCTTGACCGTTACATGCTGACGGGTGGGGCCAGGATACACGGCGGACCAGCCATCCATCTCTCGCTGACTTGTGGGCCCCGTTTTTCCTGATTGTGTGGCCGGTGCAGCCAATAACAAATGAGGCCGTTCTGTGGGGTCGTCGTAGCCAATGACCTGTGGGGACGTCATGTGGGGCTGGAAGAGGGATTTACATATTTGCCACGTTTTACTTTGCAACTTGCATATTTTCCATTTTGTGTGTCACTTACATGTGGTGGTCATGTGGCAAATATGCAAATTTCAAAGAAAAAGTTTGGCAACTATGCAAAATTGTCAAATATGCAAAAAATCATAGGTGGGGTCATGTATGACACGTCGGCTCTCTCTCTCATCCCTACCCGGCCCCTAGCCCTGAGCAGCTCCTATCCCACTGGCGGACAGAGCATCCATTGTCGGCGCGTCGGCTCATCGCCGGATCTGTCCTATGGCGGTATCAAACGGACTGTCGCGCTGCACCTTAACCACGGCTCTGGCACCTGTTTCATCCGCACACATTGTACATTGAGTACCACCGCAGATAGGTCCTCCGCCCACGACAGCCGGGATTTGGTTCCGCCGCAATAGCTCGACGAACAGTCGCAACAATTGCTAGTAGTGCTTGCTAAGACCTCCGGTCCTGCTCCGCCCACCCTAATCTATTCGGTTCCTGTAATTTTCTCGATATTGTAGGTGCAAATTAGTTCTCAATATCTAGTCGTAGCGGGTACACCGACAAGGGTGGGAAATCAATCATGTCGTGGCCACATTCTCCTTCTCCTACCACATCGGCAGTGCATGTAGCTCCTTCTCTTTGTACTACCATTGAATTTGAAGTGCTGACATGGCCTGTCGGACTGATTTCAATTTGGTTTGTTTTGAGATTGTTACAGTGTGCTATGCAGGCTGATGATCCATGGTGCATTGCATACCAAGATGAATCAACCCAGTGGTCTAGCCATAGGATGGATTTGGAGGAGATGGTTGCCAAGTTAGGTGATGAATTGGCCCGTAAAAACCTGTTCATATTCGAACTGAAGCGTACTGTCGAGGAAGAATTCAGAGCTTATTCGCAAAGAGAAGTTGACACCTGAGACTTATCTTGCCATATCTAATCAAGTGGTAGAAAATCTAAAACATGAACTTCAAGTGAGGAGGGAGAATAGTAGATTCATGTGGGAAGTTTTAGTAGTTGTCATCCGCGTCCTAGCAGTTACAATATACGGTTGTGGTGAAGGGTGGCACATGTAATGATTAGTTGAATAGATAGCTAATTTAGAGAGTAGAATTATTATTCAATAGATGTTTATGAGTTCCTGCTAATTTAGTCACTTTACGGTTCCAAAGTTGTCGATAGAATGCATTGTGATGCCCGAGTTGCTTGCCATTGGATCTAGCGGTCCCAAAGTGCTCGAGAGAATGCATTACGGTGCCCGAGGTGCTTGCCATTGGATCTAGCGGTGCCAAAGTTGTCGAGCGAATGCATTGCGGGGCCCGAGTTTCTTGCCATTGGATCTAGCTTCCCATAGTTGGTGTACCAAATGCCTAGAGGGTCAAGTTGGGGCCTATCAGTTTTGACTGTTCTATCGCTACCGTCATGGCTACCATGTAGAGTTGCAGCGTTGGCGGCAACATCCATTCCCCATTCCAAATTAGTGGCTGAGATTGTCAATCCAAGTTAGTTGACTCAAATTCGTCAAGATACAATCAAATCTAGACAAATATAAATCAACTAATTTGGGTCGGAGGGAGTACTACTTATGAATCAGCTTTAGAGCATATCCATCGTCCTCACTGCTCAAATACATATCAATTTTGATTCAAATCATACATATTTCGATCAAATTTATACAAGCCCACCGGAGATTGTCAAAGCAAGTACTACTACTTATGAATCAGCTTTAGAGCATATCCACCGGTCTCATGGCTCAAATACATATCAAATTTATTCAAATCATACATATATTTTAAGTCACAAAATTTTGGTTCAAATTGGGCTTAAATTTTTCCCAATTTTTAAGTGGACGGTGAGCTAGCCACCCTCCCCGCGGTATGTGTACTCCAAGAAGTACAGGAAAAGTGCTCCCATCCGGCCATGAGGTACATCCAGCCTTCACCGTCGAAGTGCACCTCGACGTGCCAGCGGTGGCCGCGATCTGCCTCCCACAGCTTCAGTTCACGAGGGCTTGATCTGCGTCGTCACAGTGATGTTGCGGATGATGGCTTCAATCAACTTCGCATTGATGACCACTGTCGGCACCACCGCCATCACACTGATGTTGCAGATGATGACTTCTATCGGTGTCTTTCATCAGCAATGGATCTAAGGATGTGAACGAAAGTGAGACAGCCAGAGATGGAAATTTTAGACGGTTAGACCCTCACCACCGCACACCGTTCTAGCAGCCGCGCTTAGATCCGTGCCGTTGCAAGCCGTTCCGACCCCCACGCGTAGGTCCGCGCCGCCGCAAGCCATTCCGACCACCACGCTTAGGTTCGTGCCTCCGCACGCTATTTGGACTGCCACGCTTAGATTCATGCCTCCGCACGCTGTTGGACCGCCACGCTTAGATCCGTGTCGCTGCACGCTGTTCGGACCGCCACGCTTAGATCCGTGCCGCTGCACGCTGTTCGGACCGCCACGCTTAGATCCGTGCCGCCGCACACCATTCGAACTGCTGCGTCGCCGTACGTTGATAGAAGGGGAGGAATATGCGGCTGGTATACGTGTGATAGGGAAAGGAAGGGAGAGACATCCAGCCCATCGGGCTCTCCTCTCCGTAGCCCAACGGTAGAGAGATACCTCCAACCTGTTGGATCATGATGTATCTAATGGTGGTTGGCCAAGATCCATATGCCATACATCTCGACCAATCAGAGCGCAGCCAAACTGAGCGCTAGTTGATGCGGCTGGTATACCTGTGTTAGGGAAAGGGAGGGAGAGACATCCATCCTGTCGGGCTCTCCTCGGCGTACAAATTTAGGTGCGCGGTGCGCCCATCGGGAGAGAGAGACCTCCAGCCCGTCGGATCATGATGTATCCAATGGTGGTTGGCCAAGATCCGTGTGACATACATCTCGACCAATCAGAGCGCAGCCAAACTGAGACATGAGAGAGGGAAAAAGTGAGGAAAACTTTAGCGGAAGGGGAAAACTGAGGAAAACTTTAGTGAGAGGGGAAAACTAAGAAAAATTTTAGCGGGAGGGGAAAACTAAGTAGGGCTAAGGAAAACAAGGGCGCTCAGTTAAAAAATGACTAATGGAAATTCAAGCTTTTGGCATAACAAATGGAAAATGTGTTATTTGAACAAAATAATCAATCTTGGCCGACATTATATTGTTTGCAACTGAAAGATACACAAGTGTGCCAAATTTGGCCTCATTTAGACAAAGTATGTTTTCGGATGGGTTATTTTGGAGGTTGATTGAGTAGAAAGCCATGCATCTTCATAGCTAGTAGCTCATTCCAAGAAGGATTTAAGAAGTGGTTTCGGGGAGAAGTCCATTTCTCTTTATTTCCTTTTCATTTATTCTTCATGCTAGGTTGTAGGTAACATAAAAAGACTCCATGCGAAGGTTGCACTATGTTTTCACTTCTTTTTTGAATTAAACTAACCCTAAAACCATTTATTTAAATTTAATCACTTAGAAAAAGAAAATGTGTCTGATTACAAGTAAATCCAAAATTTCCAATTTTATATGGTAAATCAATCCAGGATACACAAGTGTGCCAAATTTTGGATTAATTTGTGAATGTTTGGTATGGTTTAAGCCATGAACTAGCTAAACCCCATGTGTTGACCACATGTCGAGGGAAAAACTGAGCAGTGCTAAGCAACTAGGTGGATGACAATAGAAACTTGCAATAACACATACATCATGCGGTTATCCAACATACAAAGTTGGGAGCAACACTAGTTTGATTTCAATAGAAACATTGATAGTAGTTCAAATTCATTATACAAATTCAAATTAATTTTTTCTTGCTCCTAGTGTTTTTCGCTGGAATATTCTCGGAGTTCACCACCTTGCTTCGGGTGATCCTGGCTGGAATATTCTCGGAGTCCACGCCATCATATTCTTTCGTTTGTTACCTTTATTATTTTTCTCTGCATCCAATGAATCAAGTGCTCCATTATGTCGTACAATTGGTTCAACCACGTTTCGATTCATTGGTTCATACGGTTCAAAACGCATTGGCATCGTTTCTTCAATATCCCTCTTGTGTAATTCCTTTACTTTTGAACTCTGCTTCCAATGAATAAATTGTTTCAATCTCCCATGAATTTGGTGAAATCTCCCCTTCATTTGGTTCAATATCCTCTCGATCGATTGGTTCAATATCCCTTGCATTTGTTTCAATCTCCCATGCATTTGGTTCAATCTCCTCTCGATCCATTGGTTCAATATCCCCTGCATTTGTTTCAATCTCGCCTGCATTTGGTTCAATCTCCCATGCATTTGGCTCAATCTCCTCTCGATATGTTGGTTCAATCTGCAACGTATCCATTGCTTCATTCTCCTCTCGTTCAAATACTTCATTCTCACCTGCATTTGCTAATCTCGCCTGGTCATCCATTCCATAAGCTGGGTCCACTGCAATTTTACAAAGCCTAGCAATGTGCCCTAGGATCCCACAACATTTGCACTTATGTCATCGAGGTGGTGCACCACCCTCTGCACTAGCTCTCATCCTATTCTTCCTTGGCGTACCTGCTGGTCTAGTAAAAACTAGAGGGTATAGCTTGAAGCATGGATCCACTTCCATCCATTGGTCTTTTCCCAACAAGGCTGGAACATTCTGAGCATATGCTACCCTAAATTTGGCAATGGAGAAATACTCCGACACAGACTGATCAACTTCACCCTCTTCACCTCCTAGAACACCCATGAAAAACAATGCATGTATGCAGGATTTCCTACGGAGCTGTCATTGCCTGCAATGGCATGTCCTATCAACCAAACTCACCGGATACCTCCATTGCCTATCTTTACTGTCAGTGTATGTTACCTCAACCTCCATTCCTCTTCTAATGCATTTCATCTTCAATTGTTTTGCCCTGGCATGTAAAGCCTTAATCAAAGATGGGAGGATGAGATGACCAACATATACTGTTGATGCAATTCTTTGACGCAAATTGATATTTATCATGATCATCTGCCTAATCTTATGAAATAATTGCCACATCATAAGCCCTTTCAATTACTTGACCTTTGCATTAAAACTCTCTACAAGGTTACTTGTTACATATTCTACCTTGAAAATTTCATTGAGTCGGCTTCTTGACCACACCATTCCATGATGTGCATCCAAATACTCCTTCACCACAGGTTTTTGTTTATACAACACTTCTAAATGATACAGATGCTTCCTCAAACTGCATGTGTATGAAGCTAGCCATAGATTGTCAGTATAAAATTTACCTTTGAATTTCTTTGTAAAATTTTGCACTAAGTGTTGCATACATTCCCTATGCTCCACTCCGGGGAATATTGCTTCTACAGCTTTCTCCAAACCTTTGCAAGCGTCCGTGTGGATAGTAAGTCCTGGTGGATGACCTATAAGGTCGCGCAAATTCTCCAGAAACCAAGTCCAACTTTCCTCTGACTCAATCTCCAAAACTCCAAAAGCAACAGGGAACATCCAATTGTGGCCATCAACTGCAGTAGCAGCTACTAGCTGTCCTTTAAATCTGCCATGAAGAGTTGTTGCATCCATGGCCAAATAAGGCCTGCAACCATCTAGAAACCCTTGCCAGCAAGCTTTGAAACAAACAAAAGCCCTTCTAAAGCACTCCTTCTCCTTTATCTTTCCTCTTATTTTGTACTGAACTTTATGCCTGTCTATCTATACAACACTACCTGGACTAGCCATCTCCACTTCCGCTTTGAAGCTATAAAGCAACTGAAAACTTTCATTCCATGGACCATTGATCCTATCAAGAGCCATTTCCTTTGCATAGAACATCCTCATGTAAGGTACTATAATATTAAACTTTTCAAAAACTTCTTTTATGAGCGCCGTTGCACCAAGTGATGGGTTTGCTCTCATCCAATCCATGATTGCATCTGCCAACCACCTAGTCTTTATTAGTTTTTTTGTCCTTTGGTTGTCCCCCTTGAGGTGGACAAGAATGTTCGAACCGGTTAATTTTTATCTGAAACATAATAAAAATGTCAAGTATAGTTAACAAACTCTACACAATGATCTAAAATACACAACTGGTTATAAAACCAGAACCAAAATGCTCCTGAGCATAGTGCATGCATGCATCCTCCACATACACCTCTTGTATGGGCACTTTACTGTGAACCTTGCTAGCTCACTCTTAATAACATCATAATCATTATTGGTCTGGATGCAATATCTAGTAAGGGCATTACGACAATCCCGCATCGTTTCAAATACGATGACTTCTGAAATCTTAGGATCGTTCCTATCCCACTCAATTACTGGCAAGTCCTCACCATCATACTCGGCTAAAACGAGACTGTCATTGTTCTCCTCGTTCTCTTTGTCATCAGTGTCCTCAAATCTGGCACCGTGGGCCATTTCCTCCATGTATTGATCCTCTAGTGCCTGTTTACTAAATCTATTTAATTCAGGAAACATCAAATCATCCTCATCATCTAGTGGAGGCACTCCCTCGTCAGGCTCTACTTCGTCCTCCACATCGGCCACACGAGCGATTTGGCATACACTCGCAGTGCGAACAGATGGTACTGCTGTGGACCTACAAGGAGCGCGGGGGTGCACACTATTAACAGAGACAACAGAGACACATGATGCCCGACCACCTGATGATGCCTGACCACCAGATGTTGCTTTAACCCTCTATCCTATATGTTCAACTTTAGGTTGCACATGGAGACGAATTCGACCAAAATGTTCAGCAGCATTCAAAGAGAAAAGCATTACCAGACCAGCTTTGCTAGTTAGTGGGAGCAATCTTTGCTCCCTAATGTTGAAATATTGCAAATCAACTGAATCGCTATTCCTCCAAAGGAGAATAGATTTTATATTTCAAATCTCTAAGAGTTATGGAGGTTGCAACCACCGTTGGGAAGTAAAATCCAGAGAGATATTGTTCACAACCACGAATTACGCTAGTATCCAGTCTAATTGCTAGCCGAAATGCGAGCGCTGGATCAATCCTATTCGAAAAGCAAGGCAGTTAGCTGAGAACCAGCAATTCGTGCTCAATTACTGCTCATAATCAATCCACAAAGGGAAACAATGCTTACCCAGATGGAATCCATGCATTAGATCCCTCCAATTCCACCCAATCTTCTCCGCGCTCGACGGGGATGACCGGTACACCAGCCGGTGTTGCATACTGTTCTGCGAAAGGGGTAGATCTAGCGGGGGCGGGGACGGAGACAGAGGTGGAGTGGGCTCCGCGGGTAGGGGAGGGGGTGGCTCGGCGGCCGAGGATGACATAAGGTAGGAGGGAACGACGGCAGGGGAGCGAAGGGGCGATATGGGAGTTGTTCTAGGCTAGGGGGAAGCGAATGCTTTGGGTGAGCAAGAATGGCCAGTCCGACGTGTCTCCATGCAGCCCCACCCTTCACCACGTCTGCAAGACCCGTCCCAACACGGCCCCACCCTTATCCACGTATGCAAGACCCATCCCATTGCGGCCCGACTTATCAGGATGTAACGGCCAAGGCGACGTAATGTAACGCTCAACGCACGACCCGCCCCAACGCGGTCTTACCAGTCTGCATGTAACAATCAAGCCTTTGACCTGATGACATCCCCTCGTCCGAGCACCTGTGAGTGTTTTAGAATAGAGGGAGGGGAAAAGTGAGGAAAAACTAAGCGGATGGGGAAAACTGAGTACAACCAACAAACCGAGGGCATGGAAATAGAAATCCCTTTAAACAAGTGGGTGTTAAATGCAAAGTGAGTGGAGTTGAAATTGATGTGAGTGGGCTTAGTGGAAGCTCCACCAACATGAATGAGGGAGAGGTGGGGGAACCCACCATGGCCAGCCAGCCATGGCCATGGGTCTGCTCCCCAACCCCTATAAAAGGAGCCCCATGGATCCTCTCCTCTTGCACCACCTCCTCATGAAGGTTCTCTTCCCCCTCTAGCAATTCCCCATGGCTTTGGATTAGCGAAGTACATGTTCTCGGTGTTTCTATGGAAAGTATATGCTTCTTCCGCTGCTTTTCTAGAGAGAGGGATGGAGGTTGTCGGGGTACTGGACATGTGTGCGATCACGGATGCACCGCTTCTTTGTGGTGCTAGACTTGCTGGTGTTGGACATGCTAGACTCGCTGGACTTCATCACGATCTTAAGATCGGCAAGTGTATGACTACATCATCCACGAGTACTACCTCGTAACGCTTTGTCGCTCTTCAAGGGTATGTTCTCTATGGATGTATATCCACCCATTGATTGTATCTAGGTAGATAGATCTTGGTGCTTAGTTGTTCACATCGTAGGAATTTTTTTTTCTATACTACGAACCCAACAACCGTACCTAGCGTACTTGATCAATCAAGAACTCCTGGATAACCCAATTAAGCATGATGGATCTATCACCACACTAAGGCTTTCAGAGTAATAAAGGGAGAACTCTACAAGAGAAACATCTCAGTTCTGCTCTAGCGATGCGTAAAACCTGAAGAAGGAAAAGTCATCCTCAAGTACATCCAAGAAGGCATTTGCGGCCACCATGCAAGAAGCCAAGCGATAGAAGCCAAAGCTTTCTAGACAGTTTTTTTGGCTCATTATGATCCAAAACTCCAAAGACATCATGCGCACATCCGAAGCATGCCAAAGTTTCACCACAAAGCCTCACGAACCCACAGCAGGATTGCCCCCATCCCTTTGTCTTGGCCGTTTGCCCAATGGGGACTCGACATGGTGGGCAAACTTCACAGATCATCTCTGGGTGGCCATGTCTATCTGCTTGTCGTAGTCGACAAATTCACAAAGTGGATTGAAGCAATGCCCATCACCAGTCAATATGCCACATTAGTGATGAACTTCATCAAGTCGATAATTTTTCGCTTCGGGGTACCCCACAACATCATCACCGACAATGGATCCAACTTTACCTCAGGGGAGTTCCAAGAGTACTTCAAAGAGATGGGCACACAACTGAATTGCACATCGGTTTCCCACCCACAGACCAATGATTATGTGGAGAAAGCCAACGGGCTCCTCTTCCACATCATCAATAAGAGGCCCTTGGCACCCCTCTAAAGGGAAAAAGGCACTTGGGTAGTCGAGTTACCCTCCATCCTGTGGATCCTATGAACAACTCCAAACACTACTACGCAGGAAACACCCTTCTTCCTAGTCCATGGCGCCGAAGCCGTGCTTCCTGCAGAGATAACTCATAAAGCTCCACTAGTCATTGCCTACGATGAAGTCACTTCTACGGAGGCACTCGAAGATGATGTATACATAGTCGATGAGGCGAGAGAATCACACTTGCCAGATCAGCGGCATACAAGCAGAACCTACACAACTACCATATCCTTCGGCTACGTCCTAGGTCCTTCAACGTCGGGGGTCTAGTCCTTCGCCTCAAACAAGTTGGACATCGCAAGCTAGAGTCGCCATGGGAAGGACCCTATATCGTGACATAAGTGATACCTGGAGGAGCATATCACCTCTAGGACAAGAAGACAGGAGCCAAGTACTCCAACCCGTGGAACATCGCGTAGTGGTGGTGTTTCTACGCTTAGGATTTTTTATTTAAGTATTTACTTTCAACAAGGCCTATATCCAAGCTAATTAGCCGAACCATTTATATATGTACCTGTTGTCAATAAGGCCTACAACCAGGCTATTAAGCCAAACCATGTACCTCCGTACCCGATATTTAATAAAGCTAAGTTCCATTAACCGAGTCTCGATTTCAATTTTATTTACTTTCATCATACCGGATACTCGAGGGTTGTGCTAACCAGCATAATATAATACACACGATACTCGGGGGGCTGCAGTGGCTAGCATAAACTTAACACATTATCGACTCTGTGCGTCAAAACACTCAACATGCCATGACTCGAGTAGCTGATTCAGCCTAATAGGCATCAGGATAACGAAAAGGGCTCGCGTAAAGTGTCAAACACAAGAAGTCATTGGCAAACCAACATAATATGTACTTTGTAAGGAAATCTTAGGTTACAAATATTTTACAAAGTATATGTTCTTTACAGGGACCAACCCAACAATTACACATAAAGCTTAGTGAAGAAATCCTCATCTTCTTCAAGGAGTCGACGAATTATCCTAATAGCTATCCACCGGGCAGCTTCATAGTGTAGAGCAATATATACAAGACCACCCCTAGGGGGGAGGAAGGCCCCGCACAATTTCTTCAAGGTCAATCGTCGGGTGGTGCAAATGTACCAAGGAAACAACAACCTTGGGCACCCGCAAAAAGTTGCATCTTAACGAACCAGTGGATTTCTTTGCCTTGCTCAAATTTATGCATTAGAGCCACAAGTCCTTGAGGTTGAGGGTCCCTATGAAACATTGCATTATAAATTAACGCTAAGGATGGCCCCACTTTTAGAACCCCATCTTGGAGGAGCGCCAAACTGGCCCACTTTTAGAACCCCATCTTGGAGGAGCGCCAATACATGGACCCACTTATGGTCTATCCAGATGTTGGAGCCCTGACATCCGGGGTGCCACGTCTCCACGCTAGATAGGCCCTGCAACTTAAGGGTCTCCGCCTTCATGAGGAAGGATTCCTTCAAGAGGAAGGGAGCCCCTCCGGGGAGCGGACCCGAAGGAGCTTCACGAGGTTACGTCCTAGAGGAGACTGCCACGACGTCGTGTAGTGCCCCCGACCTCGGATACCCCTAGGCGTGTCCGGGGTAGAAAGGTAACTGTGTCGTGAGGCGAGGGGGCTACGGCCCCAACAACAAGTACAACTAGTATCTACCGCCGCGGGAAAGAGGACCCGGTCCACCCTCCTTTCGCAAAACCAGGGCAGGTGATAGGGTGGTAGGAGGCCCTCCCAGTTGCCGTTTCTGTGAAAGGAGGGAAAAAGTAGAGAGCGCCAGAGAAAGAAAAAGGGCGTCGATGAAGGATGCTTTACATGCGGACTGACCGAAGCGCGATTGGCTGGACCGAGTCCACCAGAAAGTAGTATCCTAGACCGAGATCACAAGGGACAGTACTGTGGTGACCCTCCCTGTCTATGGACTAGGGGGAGTGGGCCGATGCCGCCCTATATAAGGAGCCCATCTCCTAACTCGAACGGGATAGATAACAGAGATCTCAAACCCCAGACTTTTATCCACCATTGTAACCTCACGAGGCAAGTGAGCAATACAACCAAGCAAGAGTAGGGGCTTTACCTCCTCACGAGGGTCCCGAAACTGGGTAAAAAACCTGGTGTCAACTTTCTGTCGTGCATCCCCTCCGCTGCCGTCATCACCACCGGACTTCTTTGGACTCGCGTGTTCAACCCCCTTTTCGAACCAAGGGATCGTTGGACCCTAGTTCTACCAAGGGACAAATCTCCGACATTTGGCGCGCTAGGTAGGGGGTTGAGGCGCGCTTTCAAGATCTTTGGAAACCTCGGCAGCATGTCGGCCGACAACGAGACGTGTGCCGAGAGGGCCCTCCGTAATGTGGCGAGCAAGGCCCAGACGGAGCCGGCCCGGCAGCATGCCACCTCAGAGCAAGTTCTATGGACGGAGGACGAGGACGACTCTTCCTACCACTCGTCACAGGAGCCGGCCACCTCCTCCCATGGCGTCATGTCGCTCTCCCGCACCATGTATTCTCGCGACCACCTCGAGCCGCTCACCCCGGAGGCTGCCAAGCGCATGGTGTGCGAGCTCCTAGACCACCCGCCGGCTGAGCAAGGACAGGAGAAGTGGCGCGATTGCATCACCGAACTCCTCAATGCCACCACCCTCTCCCCGGAGGGCTCGGGGGCTCGATCCTTGGCTAAAGGCCAGGGGATTGGCTCCGCCCCGTCAGCGGGGGAGCAGCCAACCCAGGTGACACCTCAACACCACCCGCAAACAGCTGCTAGATCATCTCCCCTACTATCGCTGTAGCGCCATAGCGCGAGCGTGGGGACCGCCTTGCCGAGGAAATTGCCGCCACGGGGCAACATAACTGTGCGAACCTTGTTGATGGCAGGGCGGTCCAGGCCAACAAATTCCTCGGCTTCACCAAGAACATCCACCGTGTGGTCTGTCCCACAAGTTCCACCTGGAAACACCGGCACGCTACAATGGAACCATGAACCCGTGTGAGTTCCTCCAACTCTACACCACGGGCGTCGAAGCGGCAGGTGGAGATGACCGTGTCATGGCGAACTGGTTCCCTCTATACCTGAAGGAAGCGGCCAACACCTGGCTGATGAACCTCCCTAAGGAGTCGATCGACTCGTGGGCGGAGCTCAGGTCCCTCTTCATCCCCAACTTCAAGGGGACCTACGAGCACCCGCTCACCTACTATGACCTCCGCCAGATACGCCAGCATCCCAGAGTCTTCAAGTTCCTACAGAGGTTTAATCGGGTCCGCAATAAAATTCCTAAGATCTCAGACTCCCATGTCATCATGGCTTTCTCCGAGGGCGTGAAGGACGTCAATATGCGGGAAAAGATAGGGATCTGAGGAGAGGGTCTCACCACCGCTACCAAACTTTTCGTCATGGCCGAGAAGTGCGCCAAGGTCAAGGAAGGGCGAATGTTTGGCCTTGAGGAGGCACAAAACACCCCTAAGGCATCTGGCACGACCAAGGGCAAGGACAAGGAGCCCAAGCGCAAGACCGTTACGGTTCTGGCGGCGGAGCCAGATTGTAAGAGCCCTTAGAGGGGGCTGGCAAGCGAGAACGGGATGACAACTCGTACTGCCACTTCCACAAGAAACTAGGTCACCCTGATATGTTACTAACGTATCCATTATTTTTGATGTTCCATGCTTGGTTTTATCTACTTTCTTATATTTTGTCCACACTTTGGACTACTTTTTATATGATTTCTTGGGCTAACCTATTAACAAGAGCCACAATGCCAGCTGCCTGTTTTCTGCTGTTTTTGGTTACAAGAAAGTCAGAAAATCAATATTCTCAGAATTGGACAGGACAAAAGCCAAAGTCAGTTTTTCACCGAGGGACACAAGGAGCCAGAATACGAGACAGAGAGGGGTTGGGGCCCGGCCACACCACCTGGCCGCACAGGCCAGGCCTGGCCGTGCCAGGGGGTGGTCTGGCCGCGCCAGGCACCCCCTCGGCCTCCCCTTTCGCCTATAAGATGCCTCCGATATAGAAACCCTAAGTACCCGATCAAAATTCCACGAAAGACTTTTTAGCCACCGTCATCTCCATCCCTAGATCGGGAGGGATCTGAAGCTCTTCCTGGCACCCTGCCGGAGAGGTGCATTCACCCTGGAGGCCTTTCATCATCATGCAAACCCCCGGTGTGATGCGTGAGTAGTTCATCCTTGGACTACGGGTCCATGTAGTAGCTAGATGGCTGGTTCTTCTCCTTTGTGCTATCATGTTTAGATCTTGTGAGCTCCGTTCATGATCAACATCATCTATTTGTAATTCATACATGTTGTGTTTGCGGGGATCCGATGGATATTGAGATGCTATTTCATATTGATTATTGATTCTATCATGTCTTTGTTATTTGTGATCTTGCATGCTTTCCGTTGTTAGTAGCTATCTTGGCCAAGTAGATGCTAGCAACTCCAAGAGTTAGTAGTTATGCTCGATAGTGGGTTCATGCCTCTAGTAATCCGGGGAAGTGACAGAAATCTTTAAGGTACTAGATGTACTGTTGCTACTAGGGAGAAACATCAATCCTTTGTTCATAGAACAATCGTATTGTTTACTTTACACGCAATGCGTAATGCAATTATCTGTTGCTTGTAACTTAATACTTGAGGGGGTTCGGATGATAACCTGAAGGTGGATTATTAGTCATAGATGTAGTTGGACTACAGTCTATGTATAATGTTGTAATTCCCAATCAAATCTCAAGGGAGTCAAGATGATTAGTATATGCATGTATTGCTTTCTCAATGTTTGTCAATTGCCCCGCTGTAATTTGTTCACCCAACATGTTATCTATCTTAAGGAGAGCCACCGCTAGTGAACTATGGACCCCGGTCCTTTTTTTACCATCAATCTACAACTGTTTACTGTTTTCTGTTTATTTTCTGGAAGCTATTACTTTCTTCCACACAATACGCTGAATCCTCTGTTTTCAGCAAAACCTGTGAGATTGACAACATCACTGTAAGTTGGGGACTGAGTTCTGTGGTTGTGTTGTGCAGGATTCCACGTTGCTGCTGGCGCCGGTAGTGCGCCCTGCGAAAGTCTAGCTATCAACACCTTTGGGGTGTTTCCTTGCTCCTACTGGATTGATAACCTTGCTCCTACTGGATTAAATATCAAATCCTACTCAAGAAAGGTATAGAACACTTCCTTAAGAAGAGAGAGGACTTCTTTTGCCTCTTCTATGAAAACAAAATTTGCTCTTAATGCTTCTTCATTTGAGAACACTTGATTGTTTTTCTTGTTTCTTATGCCTAACTTAAAGGCGTTAAAGAAAAGTACTTATTGGGAGATAACCCAAAAGTTTTATATGAGTCTTGGAAGTTATTACTTCAGTAATAACCGCTCCTTATCCTTTTTACTAGCTTTATGTGCCAAGAGTAACCTCTAATGAGAGAGAAGTAATGATTGGGAAAGTTGCTGTCTTGAAACAGATTTTTGGGCTTCACCGTAAAAAATCGTGTAAAATCTCTATATGTCGTTTTGAGGCGTGAATTTTTGTGCTTCTGCCCCAGGTTGTTATCTAACTTTCGTTAGTTCAACACTTTTTTTATTTTAGCAACAGAAGGTCTTCGAACAAATTAGTTTCTGTCTGCTGGTCTATTTTGACAGATTTCTGCCATTATTTGCATTTGCTTCTTGTTGGTTCCTTTTTGAGTTCTCTTGGGGAATTGAGCTTTTTGAGGGAAGTGCTTCAGTAGCTAGTGTTTTAATGGGGTTTTTTTTGATGTTGAAACTGAACCTAAAGACTTATTATCTTGAGTGCACTAATGTTGCTAATAAAGATTGTGTGAAGTTTTGTATGAAGGAAAAATTTCAGGTGTATGGATAGAATGATGTAATGAGATTAAGAATGGACTAAAGCTCAAGCTTGGGGATGCCACCCCGTGTCACCACAAGAAATATCCAAGAAGTACAAGCGTCAAAGCTTAGGGATGCCCAAGGCATCCCCTTCTTCATCAATAAAAATCCCAGGTTTCTTCCAAACACTTCATATTTATTGTTTCATGCACAGTTGTGTTGTTCTTGGAGCATCTTCATTTTTTGTTTTTGGTTTTCGTTTGCTTGGTTTTATTAGTTTGCTGAATAAATTGGTTGGACCCCCCTTTTTCATACATTGGTTTTCAAATAGTTTGGTTTGGATTGGAAAAGTGTAGGAAAAGTTCATGCTTAAGTGGTAAAAGGAGTTTGTTTTTGACTGTGGCCTATGCTTTGTCATGCCATGCTTGATATTGTTTTGTCTTTATGCTTAGTTATGTTTGCTGTAGCATGACATGTTATAAACAATTGATATTTCTTAATGTTCCTTGAAAGAATCATGCGTTGTTTTAGCATATTAAAGCATAGTATTGTGGTATTCTCCTTTGATGCTTTATTTGGGTTGACTTGGCGCATGCTCACACCATGTTATGACTATCCCAAGTCACCATAGCCTTTATGATCCTTAAGTTTTTGACTTGTAGTATCACTTTATGCTTTAATCAATGATGTTTTGTCGCTCTGCATGATTATGGCCATTATTGCTCTCTTAGTTTGTCGCTCCCAGTCTTTTGCTAGCCTCCATAACCAAGTATGAGTTCCACTCATGCATCCAACTCCTAAAACCAAGTTATTCCAAAGAGTCCACCATACCTACCTATTAGAATTTTCTATTCCAAGTATATTCATGTTTTTATCTACCTTCGGAATTAAACTTGTTATGAGAAAACTAGTGATTAAAGCTCTCACGAACTTGATGGCACACTTTAGTTTTCTTTCCCTTAATAAACTTGAACCATTATGTCGTCTATGTTGTATATGCTTGCACTTATATGTTGGGGATTAGCAGAACATGCTGTCATGGGGAACGCTTTCAACATTGCACTTGTACTTTGTACCTAGTTGATATCATGCTTTTTTGTCTATGGATGTCGTCGGTGTGAAATGAAAGGTGAGATTGTATGTCCATGGAGTTATGTATATGTGTTAGAGAAACTCCTAGGCCGCTGGTCTAATCCATGTTGTCATGGTGGAAACCTGTAGCGTAACCATAATGAGCTGTCTATGAAGCATTCTTCTTATAAAAAGAGAGTCAGATATTGAGAAAAAAGAGAAAAAAAAGATATGAGAAAAGAGGAAAGAGAGAAAAAAGCACCATTTTCCCATGGTAAATAAGAAGATTGTTGAGATGCTCGTTGTCTTCTTGCCTTGTCATTTTGATTTGGGGATTCTTCCGTATCATCGGGCAAGGGGTACCCCATTGGCGGTTCTCTATGATACACATGTACTTACAATGACAAGAACTTACCGGTAACTAAACTTGACTAGCATAATGAGCGGCCCTCGTATTCAAGGGACATGAGATTTCCAACTTATACTTCGTCAAGCATATACTCCATAGTTTGTTCACTTTAACCTTAATCATTTCAAGATGCTTATGATAGGGGCAATGAGAGCCGAAAGCTAATAAGTACCATAATTTTTGGAAGCTCTTTATGAAACTTGAATCTCTGCTTCCTCCTATGAAGGCCTTTCTTTTACTTTTATGTTGAGTCTCCACCTTCTATCTTTATGCACCTACTTTGAGAGCATAGTGGCCATTCATAGTTCTATGTGCATTGTCCCAAGACTTGTTGATTGATGCATAACTTTGATATTGCTTGTTCTTAAACTATTTGTATCTAGTCACTCTTATGAACTTTGAAGGTGTCCTATGCATTTATATTTGCTACTCTATGAGGGACAAGCTGAATGCCACTATGCTATGTTTTATTTATGTAAAACAAACAAACGTCTTGCAAAGCATTGTTATTCATGAATCTTTTGTTTGTGCCTTTTCATGTTGCAACATAGTTGCTTTGTCTTATTGTTAGAACTTTATCTTTCATGCTATGTTGAAGTATTATGATCCCAACTATGAATGTTTTACAAATACTTTGATCAAGTTTATGATGGTGCATGTCACCTAAAAAATACTCTTTCTTTTTATCACTTACCTACTCGAGGACGAGCATGAGTTAAGCTTGGGGATGTTGATACGTTGCTAACATATCCATAATTTTTGATGTTCCATGCTTGGTTTTATCTACTTTCTTATGTTTTGTCCACACGTTGGAGTACTTTTTATATGATTTCTTGGACTAACCTATTAATAAGAGCCACAGTGTCAGCTGCCTGGTTTCTGCTGTTTTTGGTTCCAGGAAAGTCAGAAAATCATTATTCTCAGAATTGGACGGGACAAAAGCCAAAGTCAGTTTTTCACCAAGGACACAAGGAGCCAGAATACGAGATGGAGAGGGGTTGGGGCCCGGCCACACCACCTGGCCATGCAGGCCAGGCCTGTTCGCCCCAGGGGGTGGTCTGGCCGCCCTAAGCACCCCCTCGGCCTCCCCTTTTGCCTATAAGATGCCTCTGATACAGAAACCCTAAGTACCCGATCAAAATTCCACAAAAGAGTCTGTAGCCGCCGTCATCTCCATCCCTAGATCGAGAGGGATCTGAAGCTCTTCCCGGCACCCTGCCGTAGAGGGGAATTCACCCTGGAGGCCTTCTTCATCATCATGCAAGCCTCAAGTGTGATGCGTGAGTAGTTCATCCTTGGACAACGGGTCCATGTAGTAGCTAGATGGCTGGTTCTTCTCCTTTGTGCTATCATGTTTAGATCTTGTGAGCTCCGTTCATGATCAAGATCTTCTATTTGTAATTCATACATGTTGTGTTTGCGGGGATCCGATGGATATTGAGATGCTATTTCAGATTGATTATTGATTCTATCATGTCTTTGTTATTTGTGATCTTGCATGCTTTCCGTTGTTAGTAGCTATCTTGGCCAAGTAGATGCTAGCAACTCCAAGAGTTAGTATTTATGCTCGATAGTGGGTTCATGCCTCTAGTAATCTGGGGAAGTGACAGAAATCTCTAAGGTACTAGATGTGATGTTGCTACTAGGGAGAAAACAACAATCCTTTGTTCATAGAACAATCGTATTGTTTACTTTACACGCAATGCGTAATGAAATTATCTGTTGCTTGCAACTTAATACTGGAGGGGGTTCGGATGATAACCTGAAGGTGGATTATTAGTCATAGATGAAGTTGGATTACAGTCTATGTATAATGTTGTAATGCCCAATCAAATCTCAAGGGAGTCAAGATGAATAGTATATGCATGTATTACTTTCTCGATGTTTGTCAATTGCCCCTCTGTAATTTGTTCACCCAACATGTTATCTATCTTAAGGAGAGCCACCACTAGTGAACTATGGACCCCGGTCCTTTCTTTTACCATCAATCTACAACTGTTTACTGTTTTCTATTTACTTTCTGCAAGCTATTACTTTATTCCACACAATACAATTAATCTTTTGTTTTCAGCAAAACCGGTGAGATTGACAACCTCACTGTAAGTTGGGGACAGAGTTCTGTGGTTGTGTTGTGCAGGATTCCACGTTGCTGCTGGCGCTGGTAGTGCGCCCTGCCAAAGTCCAGCTAGCAACACCTTTGGGGTGTTTCCTTGCTCCTACTGGATTGATAACCTTGGTTTCATAACTGAGGGAAAACTTACTGATGTGCTCATCATACCTTCCTCTTGGGGTTCCCCAACGAGCTCGTTAATACACCAGCCAGCACACCCCACCGAAAAACTGCTACGAGCTCTAGAAGCTCTGTGACCTGCGCAACAGCCAAAGGAAGGCAAGACCAGGAGGCGGCCAAGGCAGGGGAAACTAGGGAGTTAACCTCTAGAACAACAACGCCGACGGGCGCGACGCCCCCTGGCGGGTCACCAGGCCAATGCCGCGCAACAACAACCACACCCACAGAAGCAGGCGCATGCTGAGGACCCCGAGGGCTACCAGGTGCCACAATGTGCCATAGCCTGCATCCTCGGCGGCTCCAAAGCCCCAACATCCAACCGACACTTCAAGTTGCTCACTCGCGAGGTCACGACGACCAAACTAGGGACCATCTCATCAAAGATCAAGTGGTCCAGTGCCCCATCACCTTCGACGCCAGCAACCACCCCGTCTCCACTAGGCCAGTGGGCACACTCCCCCTGATCTACACCCCCACCATCAACAACATCTCCATTGCAAAGACTCTCATCGACGGGGGACCTCATATGAATGTGATCTCCATCGAGACCTTCGCCCAGCTGTAGGTGCCTTATGACATGCTAATGCCAACCATGCCTTTCTCCGGAGTGACCAGTGGATCTACCGTGCCCATTGGGCAGGTACGCCTCTTAGTCATGTTCAGAATGTGCGACAACTACCGCACCGAGCTCGTCGAGTTCGACGTGGCGCACACCAACCTTCTATACAACGTCATCCTCGGCTAACCTGCATTGGCCAAGTTCATGGCCGCCACTCACCATGCCTACAACATGCTCAAGATGCCTGGCGGCAGCTGTGGAGTCATCACGGTCTGTTGTGACAAAGTGGAAGCCCTGCGCTCCCTGGAGCACGCCTACAAGACCGTCGCCGCCACCTATCCCGAGGACATGGATGCCCTGGACTATGCCGGAGGCTCCACCAGGAGGAAGCAAATGATGGCCCAGGAGAATACCATGGCAAAAAGGGCGGCAGCCGTGCTGTTCCCATCTCGTGAGGAGCCAAGCATGGATAGTACCCACGAACTCATGAGGGGAATGAATGTGCCGCCGCCCGCCCTCTCAAGGGTGGGAGCGCCTCTAGAGGACGGTGACGGCATGGGGGATCCAGACTTTCCCATGGACTACACCCAACACGCATAGAAAACCCCCATCCCTTACGTTTTTTATCCTCGTCAGACCCCGTGGAGACCATGGCGGCATTTGTAATAATCCTACACTACGGGCGCTTCTTTCGATCTTGTGCTGAGCGCACGGTTGGCTATTTAGTTTTTCCTTCAAAAAAACATTTCTCGAAAAACCGTACCGCCCAATTTCCCTCACACACTCTAGACGAGTGGGGGATGGAGACGGTACCCTTCACTGGGCCAACTCGGCTCCCTAACAGGCAGTAGAGCCTAAAGTGTAGATCTCTAAAGTCATGGGACAGACCCGCCTCGGAGATACCTCGCCGCACGGCTCCTGGTGCCTAAAAGCCTCGTGGGGCGCGTGTATGGTCTTCTGATGGTGGGTGCTTTTTTCCTACGACCCTCTTCCGGTAAGGTCTATGGGGCATCTCGTTAAGGCCTAAAGTGTTGATCTTTGAACTCTAGGGTCCATTCGTCGATGAAGAGTTACCTCACCCACGGTCCCTGACCTCGTTTTTATCCTCGCGATGGATCATGAGGCCCTGTCCTCTGTAGCCCCCTGAGCTCGTCAGGGCCTAAAGTGTCGAGCTCTAAACTCTATGGTTTGTTACTCGGCCAAGAGTTACCTCACTCACGGTCCCTAACCTCATTTTTTTTATCCTCACGATAGCTCATGAGGCCATGTCCTCCGCAGCCCAAGCTTGCCAGGGCCGAAAGTGTTGAGCTCTAAACTCTACGGTCTGTTCCTCGGCTGAGAGTTACCTCACCCACGGTCCTTGACCTTGTTTTTATCCTCGCGACGGCTCATGAGAACCTGTACTCTACAACCCGAGCTCGTTAGAGCCTAAAGTGTCGAGTTCTGAACTCGATGGTCCGTTCCTCGGCCGAGAGTTACCTCACCCATGGTCCCTGACCTTGTTTTTATCCCCGCGACGGCTCATGAGGCACTCTCCTCCGCAGCCCTAGCTCGTTAGGGCCTAAAGTGTCGAGCCCTGAACTCCCCGGCCCATCGTAGGGTGGTAAGTGATGCACTCGACGATCGACATAGAGCTCGTTGGGAACCCCAAGAGGAAGGTATGATGAGTACATCAGAAAGATTTCCCTCAATTATGAAACCAAGGTTTAATCGAACAAGTAGGAGCAAGGAAACACCCCAAAGGTGTTACTAGCTGAGCTTTGGCAGGGTGCACTACCGGTGCTAGTAGCAACATGGAGACCTGCACAACACAACCATAGAACTTTGTCCCCAACTTGCGATGAGGTTGTCAATCTCACCGTGTTTTGCAGAAAACAAAGGATTAAACGTATCGAATGGAAAGAAGTAAAAGTTTGCAGAAAGTAAACACAAAGAATTAAACAGTCGTAGATTGTATGTAAAGTAAAAGGACCGGGATCCATCATTCACTAGAGGTGGCTCTCCTTAGATAGATAACATGCTGGGTGAACAAATTACAGCGGGGCAATTGACAAACACCGAGAAAGCAATATATGCATATACTAATCATCTTGACTCCTTTGAGACTTGATTGGGCATTACAACATAATACATAGACCGCCATCCAACTGCATCTATGACTAATAATCCACCTTCAGGTTATCATCCGAACCCCCTCCAGTATTAAGTTGCAAGCAACAGATTATTGCTTTACGAACTGCGTGTAAAGTAAACAATACAATTGTTCTATGAACAAAGGATCGTTGTTTTCTCCCTAGTAGCAACATCACATCTAGTACCTTAGAGATTTCTTTCACTTCCCCAGATTACCAGAGGCATGAACCCACTATCGAGCATAAATACTAACTCTTGGAGTTGCTAGCATCTACTTGGCCAAGATAGCTACTAACAACGGAAAGCATGCAAGATCTCAAATAACAAAGACATGATAGAATCAATAATCAACCTGAAATAGCATCTCAATATCCATCGGATCCCCGCAAACACAACATGTATGAATTACAAATAGATGATCTTGATCATGAATGGAGCTCACAAGATCTAAACATGAAAGCACAAAGGAGGAGAAACCAGCCATCTAGCTACTACATGGATCCGTAGTCCAAGGATGAACTACTCATGCATCACACCGGAGGCTTGCATGGTGATGAAGAAAGCCTCCAGGGTGAATTCCCCTCTCCGGCAAAGTGCCGGGAAGAGCTTCAGATCCCCCGATCTAGGGACAGAGACAACGGCGGCTACAGACTCTTTCGTGGATTTTTGATTGGGTACTTAGGTTTTTCGTCTGGAGGGAAACTTATAGGTGGAAGGAGAGGCCGAGGGGGTGCTGGGGTCGGCCAGACCACCCCCTGGCACGGGCCAAGCCTGGTCCCTCTCCGTCTCGTATTCTGGCACTTGATCCCTTTTGGAAAAATAGGCACTTTTTCTTTTGTCCCGTCCAATTCCGAGAATATTCGTTTTCTAACTTTCCTGGAACCAAAAATAGCAGAAAACAGGCAGCTGGCACTATGGCTCTTGTTAATAGGTTAGTCCAAGAAATCATATGAAAAGTACTCCAAAGTTGGAACAAAAGACAAGAAAGTGGATAAAACTAAGCATGGAACATCAAAAATTATAGATACATTTGCAATGTATCAGTAAGTCACGTCACCAATGGCTCCTGGCCCTGTCTCTACTCTCGCGATGACTAATGAGGCCCTGCCCCATGGCAGCCCGAACTCGCAAGACCTAAACTCCATGGCCCGCTCGTCAGCTATGGGTCACCTCACCTCCTAAAAACACTAAGAACGGGGGCTGAGCGGCGAAACACCTAACCTTGTCATGATGCCCCTAGAGACGCCCTCTTCGGTGGTTAAGCTTGGAGGGGCCAAAAGGCGGGAGTCCTAAAATCCTACGACCTAAGGCGGAGTCGATGTCTCGCTCACGGTTCGCACCCACTAGAGGCACACAGAAAGGTCACACGGATCTCAATAGGACGCATCCCCTAAAGAGAGTGACCTGCAGAAGTTAACAGGGACCCCTCCTCGAGGGCACGCGCATAAGTAACTCCTCGTGAGGGCCTCCTAGACTCTCTACGGTCCATGAGCCACAAGGAGCCATCCGCCCAAGGCGCAGCCCGCTCCACGATGGTTCGGTCCTATAGCTAAGGGGAGCCCCCGCTGGTAGCACGCTCGAAGCGCCACTGTAGAGATCGCCTCCCCAGGCGTCCTACCTTCAGCCACGCCTCATGAGGGCTCCACCCTTGGATGTCCGACCCTGCAGCGAGCGAGCTCGACGCTCCCATAAAGTCCTCCCTGCAAGAAAGGAAACATGAGCTACCATTGCGGATCTCAGCAAGAGATCACCAGGCAGTAAACACGCCAAGGAAAAAACTGGCATAAAGATCCGCTTACAGACACAGAAAACAAGTCTTTCTTACAAATCCCACGAGGGGGCAGAGTACTAGGGGGCGAGGTACCTGCACCCGCAAAATGCTTGTAGCTCCGGAGGCCAGGACAACTGATCCTCAGTGGGCATAGCCCAGGTCACTCAAGGGAGGAGAGCGGGGTATTCCACCCGGCACAGTAGGGTGTCGAACACTGAGACAGAGAACTCCCCCTCCCCGATGAAGCGAAACAGCATCACGGAACCGTGATGAATGTAGTGGTCGGTGAGGAACTGACCCCAGCCGTCGCAGAGATACATCTAGTCGGGCGAGAGGGTCTTCACGCGCGCTGACCACCTCTGGACCCCTCGAGAGTGTTGCAGCTTCACCTCCTCTAGGAGGTCCGCCGTGACCCCTAAGGAAAAGCGAGACGGAAGCCTCACCTTGAGGAACCAATCGGGGTTCCCAAGGATGACAACAAAATCGATGACCCTTTCAGGCTTAGGGTAATCCTCGATCTTGACAACTGTGGGAGCGAGGGCTTCTGCGGCAGCAGGAGTGTCCAGACCAGATTTGACTCTAGCTCCACCACCACGCCTTCTGCGTGGGCTCCCCTGGCCGCGCGTAGGAGGATCTTCCCCCGAAGCCGCGCTCGCCTTCGTAGGCGCGAGCATGGTAAGAGCTATACCAAGGACACCGCGCCTGCCCTACCACTCCTACGAGAATGTAACCTATAGCGCTTTGCTGGCGGCGCCTCCTATGCCTCGACCATCACCGCCTTGCCTTTCTCCTCAGACGAGAAGCATAGAGGTGTCATGGAGAGGAGGAGGGTTTTTTTCCCAGGACCGCAAGGAAGGAAGAAAGGAGGAAGAAGAGTAGGAGTTAAAAGATTATCCCCTCACCTTTAACCACGCCGGTCGAAAAGACGTATCACTGCACCTCCCGCGCGGCATTAACACAGGGCCCCATGTGCCGTCGCATCGTGGGACGGACCCCCGAAATGGGGACCGTGCATTTCGATCTAAGTGCGAGCGACAACAGCCATTTGAACTTCATGGCTAGGATTCGAGCAAGCCGGGTCCTCATTGACTGGGTGACCGCAGGGGCCCGCCCATTGTATGGGGTCGCTTGCCCCTTCGGTCCCCCGAGGGGACACATGCAGGCCAAGCGCCTGGGGGATACTGTTAGAGCCCTAGCATCCGGGGTACCACGTATCCACACTGGACAGGCCCTACAACTTAAGGGTCTCCGCCTTCGTGATGCGGGATACCTTCAAGAGGAAGGGAGCCCCTCCAGGGAGCAGACCCAAAGGAGCTTTGCGAGGTTACCTCCTAGAGGAGGCTGCCGTGACCTCGTGTAGTGCCCCCGACCTTGGATACCCCTGGGCGTATCTCGGGTAGAACGGTAACTGCGTCGCGTGGAGCGGGGGCTACGACCCCGACAACAAGTACAACCAGTATCAGCCGCCGCGGGAAAGAGGACCCGGTCCACCCTCCTTTCACAGAGCCAAGACATGTGATCGTGTGGCAGGAGGCCCTCCTAGTTGCCGTTTTGGTGAAAGGAGGGAAAAAGCAAAGAGCGCCAGAGAAAGACAAAGGGTGTCGACGAAGGATGCTTTATAGGAGGACCGAGCGAAGCGCGACGGGCTAGACCGAGTTCACTAGAAAGTAGTCTCCTAGACCGAGATCACAAGGGACGGTACTATGGTGATCCTCCCCATCTATGGACCAGGGGGAGAGGGCCGACTCCGCCCTATATGAGGATCCCCTCTCTAACCTCGAACGGGACGGATCTCAGAGATCTCAAACCCTAGACTTCCATCCACCATTGTAACCTCGCGAGGGAAGCGAGCAGTACAACCAAATAGGAGTAGGGGCTTTACCTCCTCACGAGGGTCCCGAACCTAGGTAAAAAAACCTGGTGTCAACTTTCTACCGTGCATCCCCTCCGCCACTATCGCCGCTGCCAGACTTCTTCGGACTCGTGTGTTCGACCCCCTTTTCAAACCAAGGGATCATTGGACCTTAGTTCCACCATGGGACAAATCTCGGACACCAGAAGTCATTGGTGGGGCCCTAAGAAGCTTCACAAAGGGTGTTTAGTTGAATCCTAAGCCGTTTCTGTTTAGCCACATCATCTAATTGGATACCTGCACAATATGAAAGAAGATGGTCAATTTCAAATATGAAACAAGAACTTGAAGTCAATTTCAAATATGAAACAAGAATTCTACAGCACGCTGAGCCTTCGAATTGGAGACATCTATGTTACCTTTAAAAACCCGAAGTTCATCTTCTAGTTGTTTAATTCGTCAGATTTTCTCCACATATAACGGAGGATCAACAACTCGAGTGATGATAGAGGACAAGACATCACCCCCTTGATCATCAACAGCTGCATCTCCATCGCCTACATCATTCCCCCATCTTTCTTATCTCTATTAGTTGTACTTGCAATTGATATTGTGGATTTGTACTCGAATTCATCCATACACTTTCATTTCATCCGCATGATTATGATGATGTTGTTGATCGTCTCCATGTGTGAGTAGTTTACCTTGATCTTAGGGATATGGAGAAACCCTGGCAATATTATAATATGAAATGAAGATGATCTATTACTTTGTGCTATGAATATGTGTTAATTATCTCTCTAGATATTATATGAAGTCGACCATGTAATATTTGTCTTCGGGACTAGAGAGGGAATTACCCTTGGAAGCATGGAATTGCATATAGCGTGAGTTGACATACCGTGTTCAGTGCTTTACCATACGGACAAGGTGATACGTAGGGATTCACTAAGCTCATATCGATATCCACGGGATAACTCTTAATTACAATGGATCCATAGGTGGTTGCCAAAGATCATTGCAGTGGTTATTTAGAGATGTGATGACTGATGTTTTTCTGGGCACATCTTATTATGGAGCTCTCCCCACACATATCATAACAAACTGTATATATTGATCCTACTCGTAGTTAATACCATTGCTAGTGGTGGATCCTAAAACCCTGAGAACATTTCGCCTTACAAAGTTCCATTACAGTTCTCACCACACTCATTTATTTTACTACATTCCTTGCTCTTTTGCAACCAAGCCAAAATATCTTAAAACACTCTTACTTGAGATCAAGGATAGCTCTAAGTTTCCTTTGATAGATTGTGATGAGGGGCATAAAGACCTTAACCAAACAACCCTCTGTGGTTTGATACTCTTACTTTTTAATATAGCTACAATTGATATATGCACTTGTAGTCATCAAGCTATTTCCTAGCGCCGTTGGCGGGCAGTTATGCGCCTTTGGCCTTTGTTCTTAGTTGTTAGTTTATTAATTCTTATACTAAAGTTTTTTATTTTTTTATGTAAAAATACCATGACTCCGCTCGGCCTTATGAATAGGCTCAACGCAACTGAATACTTTGGGAGATTTAATAGAGGATTTGCCAAGGAATTCCCGAGGGAGAGCAATGAAGAATATGCGATTCACGCTTGCTTAATTGCTATTATAAATAAAAATCTTTGTAGGAGATGATCACAATGAAGATCGATGTCCTCATTTATATATTTTACTGAGTTATGTTGGACCATTAAGTTAAGAGGCTACTCTGATGATGAACTAAAACATAAATTATTTAGTCAGTTTGTATCTAACACAACTTTGGCTTGGTATAGAATTTGTCCTATAGAGCAAATCGATACTTGAGAGAAACTACAAAAGGAGTTTGTATTTCATTTCTATCCCAAGGTTATGGCCGCTGAAGCAAGAAGGATAATTACCAATTTCAAGAATCACCTACGCGAAGGATTGGTAAGAGCCTGTATTAGGTATAAACGTATGGTTGATAAATGTCCCCACCATGATTTACCACCATAGTATGTATTACATGTTTTGTATGGAGGACTCAACCAAGATAATAAACATGAAATGAATTTATCCTCCGGAGGGTCTTTTATGGACCTCACAACTAAGCAAGCTTGGAAACTCTTAGTTTTTTTTGCCATAATTGAGAAACTTGGGGATTTGACTTCGGAGGTGAAGGTGGTATAGAAATAGAGCATGATTTCCTAAATTCTTATAAAGAAGATGGAAAGGAAAAATAATTTACTGATGAAATTCAACTTGACGATGATATTGTATTGCAAGTTCTTTAGTCTTCTACATAATTTTTTTAAGCACAAAAAATGGCTTCAATATGCTCCACCACCGGAACTAGTCAAAGAAGTGCAAATGATGATTGAAGTCCCCAAGAAGCCATCAAAGGAAATACCGCCATATGTGGAACCACTTTCCTTCCCAAGGACGACCGAAAAGCACATGAGAACTCAACTTCTTGTAGAAGAATTGGAGAAACAAAAATAAATTATGAGGAAATAAGAAGAAGAGGAAAATATAGAAGAGGTGATTTGTGAGAACACAAAAGAAGAAGGGGAAGTAACTAAAGAAGGTATACTAGATATTTTTGCACACTGCAATGTAGTTGAACTTGACTTAGAAGCTTCTCAACTCATTGAAGAAAAGGTAAAAGTTAAAAATATAGGTAAACCTATACTTCCTTGTACTTTTGGAGAAATCTCTTAGTAGGGCCTTTACGATATTGGAACTGTTGTTAATTTTATTCCTTTTAGATTTTATAAAAAAATTCAGGATGAGCTTGAACTAGCTAAATTAGAAAATTAATGACAATCATGCCTACCAATAAAACACTTAGAGTCCCTATGGGTATAACTAAAAAAATACTATTTACATTAGGCCTTATGAGTATCCTATTGACTCTGTAGTAGTCGATATGTCAACTGACACCTATTGTCCAATTATCTTTGGGAGAACTTTTTTAAATACCGCAGGGGAAAATATTGTCTACAAAAAGGAAACAATTTCCCTCAAGTTTGGGGAAGACATGATTCAATTACACTTCTCAAAATTTCAACATAAACCCATCAAAGAATACTTTGAAGAGAAAGAAGATGAAGGTAATATCACTAGTATTACCACTTTGATTTGTGGAACTCCTAATGATGATCATGAAAGAAGCCTAGTAGAAAATGATAGTGTCCCTGAGGATATTGGTAAAAGGGAAATTGATGAATATCTTGAATCCACTCCTATAACTGATTCACAAATGAATGATGTGTATGAAGTTCTAGAAAGAAAAGGATATGAGGAACTTCCACCCCTAGAGGTCAAACTTCTTCCAAAAGAATTAAAATATAGGTTCTTAGATGATACAAATAAATGTCGTGTTATTGTGAGTGCTAATCTTGCAGCGAAGGACGAAGAAAGTTTAATGACTTTATTAAAAATGCACCGTAAGGCCTTCCGATATTCTATGGATGACTTGAAAGGGATTAGTCCCTTAATAGCCACTCGTAGAATATTCATGGAAGATGGAGCTCAGTTGATTGCAGACTTTCAAAGAAGACTTAAACCACAAATGAAAGAAGTGGTAATAAAAGAAATAATTCTCCTCTTAGATGCATGTATCATTTATCATGTGGAGGAAAGAGAATGGGCAAGTCATGTTCACTGTGTTCCAAATAAAGGTGGATTTACTGCCGTTCTAAATGGAAATAATGTATCAGTCCCTACTCGCACTATAGTTGGGCATAGAATGTGTATTGACTATAGAAAGCTGGATAAGGAAACTAGAAAGGATCATTATCCCTTACCGTTTATAGATCAAACACTAAAGACACTTGCTAAGCATTCACATTTTTGTTATCTAGATGGATACTTTGGTTCTTCTCAAATAGTTGTTCATCCAAAAGATCAACTAAAAACAACTTTTACTTGCCCCTTTAGTCTTTATGCTTATCATTGCATGCCGTTTGGTTTATGTAATGCACCTGCTACCTTTCAAAGATCCATGACTACTATTTGTAGGGTTCCGCAGTAGAAAAAAATATCCTACGTTGGAACTCTAATACGCCCAAGATCTATCTATGTAGTAATACGGTAAAGGTCGAGCGTATAGAATATATACCCTTGTAGACCATACGCGGTTAACGTTCTGAGGGAACATGGTTGAAGTAGTCGAACTCGTAGCCGACCTCAAGGTTGTGATGCTCCTCGCAGGTCACCCCTTGCTCCTTCTTCATCATGCAACAGCTCCGGCTCACGACATCCAAGGTTCCACAAATGTGGCCCCTCATGGTTTCGTACACATAAAATGTATGATGACGACCTCCGACACCTTGATCCCTGACGGGTGTGCAGAAGTAGATCTCTGACTTGGAATCCCTGCAGCGCAATGGCGTGCTGCAGGTGCATCGTCTCTTGCGCGAACAGTCCTTTCTTGGGACCGTGCCAACGCGTGGAGACGACAGTGTAGAGAGAGAGAAGGAGGAATTCTATAAGGAAAATGCCTTAGAGAACATCTCAAATTGTATGTCTATTCCCACCCATGGGCACCCCTTTATATAGGGGGAGGGGTGTGCCCTCCCCTTTGGGTTTCCCATGTCGGAGTAAACAAGGGAGAGAAGGGGGGGAGGTGCCATGGGCCTCATGGCCAGCCGGCCAGGGTGGGCCCCACCCCGCGCATAGCCCTAGGCTGGCCGGGTGGGCCCCCTTGAGGCGGGTAGGCCTTGGCCCTTTGGCCCTTGGCCCTTCCCTCCTTCGGTTTTCCCTCATGGGCCCTTTTTCCCAAGGCAGTTTGGCCCATTAGTGGAATACCCCTTCAAATTAGATTTTTAATATTATATTTAATATTAATTACATTAATTAATATGTAAATACATATTACAAAATTCGATTTGACCCAAAACACCTTTCGGTTCCCTTTTGATTTCCTCGGAATGACTTCGGATCTTTCCCGGAATGATTCCGGTTCTCTCACGGAAATTTTCTGGTTTCCTTTTCTCTTTCATATGGTGATTCCAACTTACAGAGAATCTCTAGCTCATCGTACCCTTAAGTGTATTTCCCCACGGCTCGGGAATGGCATAGACATGATCTCCATCAATGATCAATAGCGGGACAAGGATGCCCATAATGAATCATGTACATTCCACGATGATAATGTCATTTGAACCGTAAACAGTCGTTTGCCAATACCTTTGCCACTTGATACCTAGTTCACTCGAGATTTGATCTACGGTATCTCCATACCTTCGTTCGATCTCGTTATCAATGAACTTGTTTTCTCGTTTCCGTGTCGTTGCATTCTGTAACCCAGTCACACGCTTGCAAGCTTCGTTAATGCAACGTCACCGAGATGGCCACATATGTATCTATCTGTTACATGGATTGGCAAATCCTGGTCTTGGTATGTACTCCTCTACACGCCCCTTTGGGAAACCTGAGTAGCACCTTGTTGATCACCCAGTCACGGTGTGATACTTTACTACCATCTAAGCTCCCTCTAGAACGGCGATTTGCATTATCTCACAGTCTAAGGATGAGGTGCGAGGTTTCCTTAGTTTATCATTAATGGTGAAATTTGTAACTAGATCTCATTGAGATACAACTGGTTGGGTTGTTTGTCTATCACATCATTTAACTAATGATGTGACCTCATTGTCAATTTGCATAAATGCCCATGATCTCGAAACCCTAGATCATCCTCATGACGAATGAACTAGTTCGCTAGAGGTAACTAGAGACTTGGTTTGTTTACATACCACACGTGTATTAACATTTCTTACCAATCCAGTTATAGCATAGTATGAAACTATTATGAACTAACTAATATATGACAATAAAAACCTATTTATTATTTTGCTCTAGGGCATATCTCCTTCACTATTTTTGTTGATTATGTTGAAAATATAATGGAAGTATTCATGGACAACTTTTTTGTCTATGGAATTTCACTTAACCATTGTCTCCATAATCTTCATAAAGTCTTGCAGTGATGTGAAGACAGTAATCTAGTATTGAGTTGGGAGAAGTGTCACTTCATGGTTCAAGAAGGTATAGTGCTTGGTCACAAAATCTCAGGTAAATGTATAGAGGCTGATAAAGCGAAAATTGAAGCAATAGATAAGTTACCAGCCCCGCGGGATGTTAAACGTATAATAAGTTTTCTTAGTCACGTAGGATTTTATAGAAGATTCATTAAGAATTTCTCAAAATTTACTCAAACATTAACCAATCTCTTAAAAAAGAATATCAATTTTAAATTCGATGAAAGTTGTTTTACTATTTTCACCATTCTAAAACAACCACTCTTAAATGCCCCTATTTTTAAACAACCAAATTAGAGAAAACCCTTTGATTTATTATGTGAAGCTAGTACTGAGGCAGTTGGGGCTGTTCTTTGCTAGTGTGCTGGTGATGAATTTAATATGATTGATCATGCTAGTCGCACTCTCAATGAAGCATAAAAGAATTACCCCATGGCTGAAAAAGAACCTTTTTCTATTGTATTTTCCTATGATAAATTTATATGCTATATTATAGACTCAAAAGATAAAGTGCATACTGATCACGATAGCTTAAAATAAATCCTTGAAAGGACTGATGATAAGCCTAGAATGATTCATTCTACTTTACTTTTACAAGTATTTGAGTTATAGATTCTGCAATAGAGGGAAGAACCACCTGAATCACAAGATCCATTTGAAGAGGTGAAACACAAGAGAGGGTGGTATCCATCTATATGCCCCCAGGTACACTTCGCTCCGAAAAGAAATTTTCTCCAACTCTGTATAATGGTCTTAGCAATCTTTTGCAAGCAATCATATATGGAGGGAAAAGAAAATTAATAAAAGAATATGAAATAAGTAAGACTTCTAAAACAGTTCTTAGAACTCCATGTAAGTGAGCTAGCTTAAGTTTTGTTTATTTCCAATCTTTAGTTGTGTTTTCGTTGTTTTCGTTTTCTTTTTTGAGATCCTAGGATTGTTTTAAGTGTAGTGCAAGTTTTTTCACTTCAGTACGGGTGGATGGTACGACCGCACGCGCCCATACAGGTGGTCATTATGCATATAGTACCTTTTGCGTTCGGTTCTTTTCATTATCTCGAAATGGTATGACCAAGCCATACGCGGACGAGCCCCCGTACGGATGGTCTTTACCATCACATGAACTTGGATGTCGTTTTCCTTTGTGGATCTCCTATAAAAATCTTCACCGCCTCCGATAGTTGGTAACTCTCAGTACGGGTGGACCATATGGGTTAAACCCGCATGTACCATGAGTTTGAATTTTTTTTACCGATGTTCGTGGGCATGGATTTGTGTAAGTGTATTGGGTACGGGTGACCGGTATGAGCTGCGCTCGTACCGATGGTCGTTATGGCTATCAAGTTTTCCTTTAGTTCTCTTTTATTTCCTATTTTGTTGGAATTCTTTTCTTGAGCGACATTAAGTCCTTTATTGGGTATTTTCCCTATGCTAACTTATCATAAACTCTCAAAAGGCGTCTTCTTCCTCTTATGCCTTCTGATCTAATTTACACGATGCTCTACCTAATTTTAGGCAAAGGCAAACCTCTTGGTCTCATGGCTCGTTCGTGGGACAGCTTCGAGGCCTCGGCCCTTGAAGCCAACAACTGCGAAGCTGAAGTTCTCAGTCCAAAGAACCGGGAGCCCCCCTATGACTCATATCGCTCAGATGATGATGAAGCTTTCGAGATCTTCATGCATCAAGGTGATGATGGGTGGAAGCAGCCAGAGCACCTCGCCATGGTGAGGCCTGAAGATGAAGAAGAATCAAAGAAGCCGCACAGGAAGGGACGTGTGGAGTCACTCAATCTCATCTCCACTAACTACTCTACATCGAAGCGTAAGAGATCTCCACTAGCTGACGCATGTACTTATCAAGAGACTACTACGCACACCTCGACAACCAAGAAGGTCATCATGAACACCCATATCAAGGTGAAGCTAGGAGAGGATTGTGGATCCAACCTTCAGAATGATCCTACCACCCCAAGAAGTCCGCTATCGAGAACAAATCGGCACATCAGTACCCTGGAAGCCTACCAGAAGAATGATCTTGTCCACCAAGAAATTGGGTGCATGCGTCTTTTGAATTTGAAAAGAAAGAAAAATCTCAACTCTATGACGAAAAGCATTACAGATGCAATAAACACTATGTGTGCTGACTTGCATAAATCTCTCCGTGGCATCTTCGCTTTGGAAGAGACCAATAGGTGTTGGAAATATGCCCTAGAGACAAATAATAATAGGGATTATTATCATATTTCACAAAGTTTATAATTAGGTTCTATATCATGCTAAAATTGTATTGAAGGGAAATGACAATACACGTGTGATATGTAACCAACCAGGAGTTCCCGGTGAATCTCTAATAACTGGTTCATTGGTGAACAGATTATCAAGGTTTCCTGATCATGTGGCATTCATGCCAGTTGATAATGGAGTCACCTCATTGGGAGAATGATATGGTGAACATACTCAATCTAAGCATCGTAACACGATCATGTCACAAAGTTCAAGTTGTGATAATTAGGAAACATGGTGACTTGTTCCTCAGACCATGAGACCATATTCACGCACTGTCACCCAAGAGTGCCTTGTTCGCATTAAACATCACTCGGTGAAACGGTGATCATAAAGGTGTGTTCAGGTACATCAAAGGGGCAGGTAGAGGTGTATGTGTCAAGAGCGGGATTTGTCAATCCGCATGACGGAAGATACTCTAGGCCTACTCAGAGAAGTTATATCTGTAAGCTGTGCAGCCTGTGACTAGGTCACGGGGATGTCACTTGTCAAAACAAGTTAAGTAGCATTTGCCGGTAACAAGATTGAATCCGACATGGTGATGTCGTTGATCAGATCTCAGACAATGCAAGTATCACAGAGGCAAAAGGAATAGGACGCAACGTTAATGGTTCAATGACAAAAATTTCGTGGAATGCATAGGGGTCATTATGGGCATCCAGGTCCCACTGATGATCATTGGTCTGAGAGGGGTCTCGACGATGTCTAGAATGGTCTCGAACCATAGGGTAGCACCCTTAAGGGCTTGGCAAAGCTCGGAGATTGTTCTAGTATCATCAGAACTATCGAAGAAAAGAAAGGGAGAAACTGAAAGGGTTCCAGGAAGGTCCGGAGTGGAATGGAAGGAGTTCCATAGTCACAGGAATTAAATAATATGTAAATAGGTATTAAATATTGATTTAATTATTTATTTCTTTATATTTAATACAAGAAAAGGAATTAAAATGGTTATATTCCTTATTGGGCCAATTCCCTATGGGGAAGGGCCGATGAGGGGAAAAACCAAAAGGGAGGGGAGGGAGGAGGTGGCTGGCTGGGCCCTAGGTCACCCGCGCGGGGCCCATAGGGGGATTTGTCCGGCCGCCAAGCCTCCCCCTCTCCTCTCCTTTGCTTAGTCCCACATGGCTAGGCCAAAGGGTTTTGGGGTCCCCTTCCCCGATATATATGAGGCATATGGAGACAATTAAATCAACAGAAAATAATAAAAGGCTTCCTAGATTTGAGGAAAGCTACCAGCTACATCCCTCTCTCCCTCTCTCTCCTGTGACCGTGGTCCCAAGTATGGACTACACGAACGGTTACTTCTTCACCGCAGAGCGACATCGCGCTATGGGGTTCGGGATCCAGAAGATCTACTTCCGCAATCTCTACTGGATCGGAGGAGCAGGAGTCATCGTCAAGCACTAGACGTGTGTGACTCCCTTGGAGGTGCTGCACTTGTGGCGCCAGGAGTTGTCGCAGCCACCAGAGCCGTCGGATTTCAGAATTATCCTAAGGTCGGCATCGGTACGACTACATCGCCAACACTCTCCCGAGTGATAAATATTTTTGTAATGGTAAGTTTTCAAAAATCCCGTCCCATTACTGCATTACTAATATATAGATCCTGGCATTAGGGTTCTTGGCATTGGAAAATTATTGTTTTCGGGCGCACAACCCCAACAGTGGTATCAGAGCTAGATCTATGCGTAATATTGCTAGCACGGGTAGAACACAAGAGTTGTAGCGTCTGGGCATTGATTTTATAATTGTTACCCTCCCAAGTTTACTTGTGCATACCGCATCAATGCTTGATGAAGTAGCCCCCAACCGACATTACGCATTAATTCGCAAGACTGGTCCACAAGTCTAAGTGGATTTGGGGGTTTCTATCTCTCTCTCACATTAATTGGTGTGCCATTTACAACGGAGGTCCCCAACAGGGGTGTAGTAGAGAAAATTGTTAAATCAATCTTATGGTTGAAGTTCGTAGGTAAGAATGGTTCTTCCACGAAAGCCCTAACAGCCACGTAAAACATGCAAATATATAGCAGAAGCATCTAACTTTATTTTGCAGTGACGTTGTGATGTGATATGGTCATAGTAAAGGTAAACTAGTTTATTTTATGTTGCTAAGTATTAGTAACGATCATCATGATGGTGGACTAAAAGCCAGGGGCACCGGTATCCTGATTCCCATGGCGCCGGAACCCTGTCGCCGGACCCGGAGTCGCAGGATGGAGATCGTGGCGTGAAGGGCCATATCGCATTGCATTTACATTTTATTTTTATTGTTTATGCATCTTGTTGTGTGATAGTATTTCATACTCAATGATAGCATAAATAAGATGGTCGCTAAAACATAATACCAACAAAAGTGTTCTCCCTTAGTGTGCACCACCAAGAAATTTCTCCGTTATGAGGCACACCGTGACGATCGGGTGTCAGACATATCTGCATTCGCATACGATGGGGGGTAAGACATGTTTCACAACTATACACGTAAGGTTGAGTTAGCGAGCCTAGCATGTATATACATGGCCTCGAAACACGAGATGATTGAAAGATCAAGCACGAGTTGCATGAATGATGTGATCGATGTTTCAACATCCACCATTGCAATTGTATCGCTGGCCGTGACGATCAGGGACAGTGTAGTGAATGGGATCGTGTAATCATTAAAACCTTTTAGGGATAATAGTTTTAGTGGAGTTCTTTTATAAACACCTTTTAAACTGAACTCACATAATTATAAACTTAGTCTAAATCATTTGCAATTGTAAATGTAGAATATGGTTCGACGTGAAGCTTCTTTTGATATTGCTGAATGGGTAGTTGCTGAGAAGCCCAAACTAGATGGATCCACCGTCCTTGAGTGGCTTGTGTGTCTGAATGTCCTCCTTAGTAAGAAAAACATGGTCGACTACATACGCTACATGATGGATTTGGATCAACCAGATTACTGTGAGACCCCACAGCAGCAAGAATACCGCTATTATCATCATGAGATGTCCTACTTCATTCAAGTGATAATGCGCTATAGGATGGGGGACGAATTGCATCCGCTCATGGGTGATCTTGACCCATATGCGATGGTGGATCAGCAGATATCGGAGTTCGTGGACCAGGTGCGTATGTGGAAGCACGAGCTGCTTGGAGATTTCCTTTCCATGAAGGTGGAGGAACACACTTGCCTGGGGAGTCACCTGGAGTGCATGCATGATGCACACATGAGACTGGTTCATGTCAACACCCGGATTTTTAAGTCCAGATGCTTGTTATGTCGTACATCGCAATCCTAGGATTACCATTTTTGTGAGACATAACAGAATTGGTACCACAGTACATCATCCATTACAAAACATATTAAAGGTCTTACAAATAAAGGATCCCAGGATCCAGTCTTAATACAATCAAGGTAGCGGGAAGTAAACCTAGTAGGCTCTATCTTCATGGTAACAGGCAATGCTGACGATGGGAGATGATTCTAGTTGTCATAGACCTCCTGCTGTCCATCTTCCGGGTAGTCCTCCTCATAGTCTGGCCATGGGAATAGCCAGGGACAAAGCCATGAGTACTCTTTAAGTACTTGCAAACTATCACTAACATAGGTAAGGTAAAACTAGTAGGAATCATAGCTCTAGGTTTGGTTGCAAAAAGCCAGGTTTATTTCATAAAGCCTTAAGAGTAAAGACCTAATTTTAGTTCTCTACCTTACTTAAGTGGGACCTTAGACTTCATGTCCACAACTCTGTTGTGGTCAATTCAAAGTCATCTTTAAAGTCACAATTCATTTTGAAAACATCTGACAACGGAAAAGTATGGCCACTCCAACTGTCCATAACTGCAGACATGGCTATTCGAATAGTTTGACACTCTGCAGAGATTGTACACTTTCACCACAAAATTCGATAATCCTTCAGGGGTAACCCTGAATCATCATACTTGGTATGCGGATAATGAATCCTAACCTTTCAATTACACACCCTAGTATATGCACCTCCCCTATGATCTTGGCCTCCTAGCCATGACCAACTATCATACCGGGAACTGCATAGGTGGACATTGATTCCCGAGGTAGCCTCAACTCAACCTCTTTGGCAAGGGAACCCATACTAAGACATATAAACTTCCAGTTAAGCCCTACCCAACTCAGGTATTGTGGTTGTACGGTAAAATTGGAATGGTATCACATCCGAACCCAACCATCTGTTTTTATCAAAGTCAAAGCTCATGTTTCATTCAGTATCATCTCCAACACATTGTGGTTCACAACACATGTCAAAATATTTCAATAGAATGAAATCATCATTCCAAGCTTTTCATAATCATTTTTTACCAAGTATTCCCATCTAAAGTAATCAAGTTTAGTTTAGCACTAGCCACTAGTATTGAGGGTATCACCATTGGAGTGCTACGCAAGTATAAGTATCCAAGGTTAGTTCTACGATCTTGACGGTATCCATCCTATTTTCCACTAATCACAATTCATTATCTAGATAAGAAACTATAGTAAAGGGAAAAGCAAAGCTTGGAGTAAAACTAGGAATTGGTAAAGTTGCATCTCAAAGGTTTGCAAATGGTATCTATACAAGTTAGCTTGCATATCTAAACTTGCATGGATAGCTTGCATAGTGGGTCTGCCTTGCTGGTTGCAGTCGTTGAAGTTTTCTTCCTCTTCCTCGAAGTACTCCTCCTTCTTGTAGCCCGTGTCGGTACTAGCATCTATAAATACACACGAGGTACACAATCACCAAACAACACTTCACTACTTCTATTTAGCACACAAAGGGTCACACTAGATGATCTAGTATCATCTCAATCATCATATGGAATATTGACATTTTCTTATTCCTCTTATCTTAGAAAAGTATTTTCTACTCATTGAAAAAGGCTTAATATTTAATATTCTCCAATTAAAATAGGGGATCATATGGACACATGTCATCACCACCTATTCTAATACTTGGGAATGTGATTTAAAGTGGTGATCATATATTACAAGATTTAATATTACTATTTAATAATACTAGGGTGACTAGAAATGCCTATATAGCATTCTTTTAATACTAAACCATGTTTCATATCTGTAAAACCAAATATTTTTACATATTCATGTACAACATGACAAATGTGATTTTTGAGAGTTGGAAACGACTCAAAAGCATTTATGGTTGATTTTATAAAAATGTTTGAAGTGGTAAAAGTCTCTAGCTTGTTATTTTTAGTATAAGTGGTCTATAATTTCAAATGGTTTGAATCCCACAGGAGTGTGTAGATATTTTCAATACCTTTCTAACAAAATTGGAGTCATGCATTTTGGATCAGTACATCTCTTTGAAAATTGAATTCTGAAGCTACTAATAGAATAGGGTTTTAAACTAAATAGCCAAAATTCTATTTGAACTGCTGGGCTCTATGCGGGAAATAACTTGGGCCGACCTAGCTGCACAGCGCACTCACAGTGGGCTACTGACAGGCGGGTCCTACTCGTCAGTGACTCATCTAACCCGAAGCGGTATCTATCAATCTCAGCCTTACGATTAGAATGAAATCCACGACTGAGGTTCATCGTCTAGGGTGAACTGCTCTGGCGAGATCCTAAACCTAATGCGATGGTGGGGGTTGCTAGGGACTCACCAGGGCTCCAGCTAGGGTTGGTGATGGGGGCGAACGAGCTGGTCGACGACGGCGGTTCGAGGGGTGGTCGCGGTAGCTCCTGGGGTGGCTCCAATCGATGACTTCCTTCCTTCACTACAGCGGTGGGCTCCGGCCAAATTCCAGCATGGTGGTGCTCGCCTTGCTCCGAGGAAGGGTCAGTGAGGTTCCTAGGTGAGTGGAGAGGGGATGGTGTGTCGAATGAGGTCTGGGGTGGCCTCTATTTATACACCAGCGGTGGAGGCAGGGCGGCATGGTCGGGCTTCACTGGTGACGTTGCTAACGGTCGTGCTAAGCACGACGGACGGCATGGGTCGATGTGGAGGACCGCAGCGATCGTCACATGCGTGACGGCAGGACAAGGGGCGGTCAAAGTCCGTCGGGCAACCACGGCGCTCTGTTCAGGTACGGAAGTGTTCGTCACTAAGTACGGTGGTCACAGGGTGCGCGGCGGTGAACCATCATGTCTGGGAGGTCACTGGTGCCACGGCGACTGCGGGTACAAGCGGAGAGAGCGAGGCGTGACGTGTGTGCGTGAGGCGGCTGTGGCGCTCCGTCGTGCTCTCGGCATGGCAGGGACTTAAATGGGCGAGGCGATTCCATCCTCTCCACTCCTCGCCGTTGCTCAAGGGGTGGACAAAGGGTGGCGGTGAGGTCACGACTAGCAGCTAGGTGTCGTGGGAGAGGGCGGTGCGGCGTGCAGCATCTGGTCCATGCTTGACCGGCATGGCATGCTCGGTACGGGCATGACACTGGTCAATGTGGCGAGTGATGTTGCTCTTTTGCACGACCAAGTACTGGGAATGATCACGGAGGAGTAATGGAGTGGAATTGGGTACATTTTATGAGCAATTGATAGATCAAAATAGTAGATAGTGGTTGAGGTTGTACTTTGTCTGCTAAGTGTTCGACTAAATGGCCGCATGAACTTTACTTTGGAATTTTTCAATGATTTTTGGTGAGTGATCTAGTTACTTGCTTAGTAGTCTATGGTTGCTGGGAATTGTCAAGTGGAGGTTGTTTGAGTGGTTTTTGAAAAGTGATGATCTAGGTACATACACCTGGTTCAATTTTGAATTGCCTCTTAAATAGATTTGAAAATAGTTTATGTGACTTTGTAAAGTTTGCTTGGGTTCTCTTTTACTTGGTCTAGCAAGGGGTGAAAAGATGTAGAATTGTTTCTGTTGGAAATCTTTTACTAGAGACACCCAAAGTGGGCTAGGGGTTAATTTTGGCCAAAATGACCATATGCTCATATGATTCATATATGACTTTCTTTTCATTTGATTTTGCTTGGAAAAGATCTAGATGATGTGGTAATCCTTTTTAAACTAATCCTTATCATTCATAGCAATCAAACATGGCAAATTCATGCATCCATACATTATTATAAATCACACATGCACTCATATAGATTTTTGGACTAAAAGTTTTTGATAACCCTAAACTTGGGTGATTAGAAATTGATAAGCTTGTTTAATATTTTTGAGATGTTACAAACCTTCCCACCTTAAATAGAATCTCGTCTCGAGATTCAAGAAAAACTAGGAACTAAAGAGATTGGCAAACTCAATCCTAATATAATCTTCTCTTTCCCAAGTAGCTTATTCTTTGGTATGGTTACTCCACTAGATTTTGAGAAACTTGATACTCCTGGTCCTAGTGGTTCTGAATGCTTCTTCCAAAATATGGATGGGCATTTCACCATAAGTTAAATCCTTGTTGATATCTACGGTTCTGTGGTCGATGTTCTTGAAAACCTCGGTCTTCTCCGGAACTTCTAGGCACTTGCGAAGTAACGAGATATGGAACACATCATGCACGGCTGAGATCTCTTCAGGTAGTTGCAGTTGATAGGACACTTATCCTCGATGATTTAAGATCTTGAAGGGTCCAATATATCTTGGGGAAAGCTTCCCTTCAGTTGAAATGTTGTATTCCCTTCAAAGGTGATACTTTGAGATACATGAAATCTCTGATATTGAAGGTCAGGTCTCGACGTGTTTTGTCAGCATAACTCTTCTATCTGGATTGAGCGGTCATGAGGTGTTCACGGACTTTGTGAACCTTCTCGGCTTATTGTAGGATGTCGCCAAAAATCTGACTCTCTCCTACTTGCGACCAATTCAAGGGGGCATGACACTTCCTTCCATACAGAAACTCAAAGGGGGCCATTTGCAAACTAGCTTGATAACTATTGTTGTATGAGAATTCCATGAAAGGCAGACAATCTTCCCATTTAGATCCATATTCCAACACACATGCTCTCAACATATCTTCCAAGATCTGGTTGACTCTTTTAGTTTGTCCGTCGGTTTGCGGGGGATAAGCTGTGCTGAAATTCAGTTTGGTTCCTAATCCTTCTTGGACTTTCTTCTAGAACCTTGAGGTAAACTGGGTTCCTCGATCCGACACAATGGTCTTGGGGGTTCCATGCAAACTGACTATTATCGCAATGTACAACTCTGCTAGCTTTGAACTCTGATAAGTGGTCTTGTCAGGTATGAAATGGGCTACTTTTGACAGTCTATCCACTATGACTCAAATAGAGTCATTTCCCCTACTAGATGTAGGCAAACTAGTGATGAGATCCATTCCGACAGAATCCCATTTCCATTCCAAAATCTGCAATGGTTTCAAAAGTCTTGCGGGTCACTGATGTTCTACTTTGACTCTTTGACAGATATCACACTTGGCTATGTAGCTTCCGACTTCTCTCTTCATTTTGTGCCACCAAAATTGCTCCTTGAAATCCTGATACATCTTGGTTCCTCCCAGGTGGATAGAATAAAGGGTATCATGGTCTTCCTGCATAATGAATTGTTTCAACTCTGAATCTCCTAGAACACAGATATGTCCCTTATACCACAGAACTCCTTCTTCATCTTTGGTGAATTCGGGTACCTTCCCTGTACCGATACGACGCTTAATTCCATCAATACTAGCATTTCCTTTCCAGGCCTCCTTTACTTGACTGATCAGGGTGGGTTGAAGTTCAATACTGGCTAGAAATCCTTCGTTAACTAGCTCCACTCTAAAATTCTCCATCTCCTCATGCAGACTTGGCTGGGCTTCCTTAATCATGGTGTTTAATCGACATGACAGTCTACTAAGAGCATCCTCTACCACATTGGCCTTCCCGGGGTGATAGTGAATGTCAAGGTCATAATCCTTGATTAACTCTATCCATCTCCTTTGCCTCATATTCAGCTCCTTCTAGGTGAAAATATACTTCAAACTCTTGTGATCCGAGTAAATCTCATTGCGGTTACCCATAAGATGATGAGGCCATGTCTTCAAGGCTAAAACTATGGCTGCCAGTTCTAAGTCATCGGTAGGATAGTTCTATTCATGTTGCTTCAGTTGTCTAGAAAGATAGGACATGACTTTGCCTTCTTGCATCAACACACATCCGATACCAATCTTGGATGCATCACAATACACATCAAAAGGCTTCTTGATATCGGGCATGATCAAAATTGGGGCTGAAACCAACCTCCTCTTAAGATCTTGAAAACTTGCTTCACATTTGTCCGTCCATTCAAACTTCTTATGTTTCTTTAACAGCTGAGTCATCGGCCTGGCGATGCTTGAAAATCCTTCAACAAACTTGCGGTAATATCCGGCTAATCCAAGAAATGTGCGGGCTTCTGTTTGAGTGGTTGGGGCTCTCCATTCTTCAACATCCTTAATCTTGGCGGGATCGACGGCAACTCCTCCTGCCGACAAGATATGGCCTAGGAATCCTACTTCTTTTAACCAGAACTCACATTTGCTAAACTTAGCATACAACTGATGCTCCCTAAGGGTTTCAAGGATGGTTCTTAGGTGCAGTTCATGATCGTCTTCTGACTTGGAGTAGATCAGAATCTCATCAGTAAACACAACGACAAACTTATCCAAAAAGTTCATAAAATCTTATTAATGAGGTTCATGAAATAAGCAGGGGAATTGGTTAATCCAAAAGACATGATGTTGTACTCATACAATCCATATCTAGTGGTGAGGGCAGTCTTTGGAATATCCGTTGCACAAATCTTCAATTGATGATAACCAGTTCTAAGATCGATCTTAGAAAACACTCTAGCACCTGTCAGTTGATCAAACAAATCTTCTATCTTCGGCAGCGGGTACTTATTCTTGATGGTGAAATTATTCAACTTCCGATAATCCGTACACAAACGGTTGGCACCATCCTTCTTATCATCAAACAAAATAGGTGACCTCCATGGCGATGCACTTGGTTGTATCAAACCTTTTCCCAGCATATCATCCAGTTGCTTCTTCAGCTCCACTAATTCAGATTGGTTCATACTATAGGGTCTCTGAGCTATGGGTCATGTTCCAGGAACTAGTTCAATGATAAACTCGATATCCCGATTTGGGGGCATACTAGGAAATTCATCTGGGAACACACCGAGGTATTCATAGACTACTCTGACTTGGTCAATGGTTGATTTGGCTAAACTCTTGTTGCACTTGAGTTGACGGGGCAACGTCTCAGATACATGCTCTACTGATACTCTAGTGCTACTAATAATGGTTATGGCTTTCTTGGCACAGTCAATTAATCCTTGATGTTTCAACATCCAATCCATCCCTAGAACTACTTCCAAACCTTTGGTTCCAAGTACTATTAGATTGGCATAAAATCTATCCCATGAATTCTGATAGGTACAACCTTGCAAATTTTTCTAGCTTTGGTTGTTGAACCGGGTATTTGAACTATCATAACATGCTTCAAATTTGTTGGTTGAATCTTACTAGTGCATGCAAATTCTTCTGTAACAAACGAGTGAGATGCTCCAGAATCAAACAACACTCTTGCAAGTACTGAGTTAACAGAAAACATACCCAGCACGACATCTAGCGCTTCCTGGGCTTCTTCAACATTCATGTGGAACAAACGGCCGGTACGATTGTGCGGGTTTCCTGGGTAAAATCTCTTTCCAGGCTGGACACGGCGCTGCTGTTGGGCTGGTGCAGTAACATTGGTGGCTACAGCAAGCTTCTTGGGGCACTCGTTGGAGTAGTGACCCATGACTCCACACTCAAAACAAGTTATCATTGACTTGTCTTTCCCTGCGATAGGTACAACGTTGCTTCCAGTCCTCGAGGAAATATTGTTGTTGTTGGTGTTGCTGTTGGACTTTGGCGGTGCACGGTTGAAGTTATTGGGGTTGCCGGGGTTGTTGTTGTGGTTTCCTCTGAGCCTTGGGTTTCCTCCTCCATGGTTGGGGTAGTTCAGACGGTTCATTGGTGGCCTGTTGTTTCTAGGTGCATATCATGCAAATGGGTTGGGGAGATACTTCGGGGTATGGTGGGGTCCTAGTTGGTGCATCATACAACGTGTGCGGTTCTCACTGGCTTGGTCTATCTTGCATTCCATCTTGATAGCAGAATCCACTAAAGCTTCTAGGTCATCAAAGGGAATGTTGACGAGCACTGTCTGCATCTCATCATGCAAATCATTCAGGAATATCTCCTTCTTCTTCGCTTCTGTGTCAATCTCATCAGGAGCATATCTAGCTAAGGACAAGAATCTATCACGATACTCCACCACAGTCATCCTTCCTTGCTTCAAAGCTCTGAACTCATCCCTCATCCTCTTGATCAGACCTGGGGGCACATGGGTCCTGCTAAACTTGAGCTTGAATTCTTCCCAAGTCATCATATGGCCTCCGTTCATTGTACGGGTGATATTCCACCAAGATCTGGCATATCCAGACAGATAGTGGGTGGCGAACAGTACCTTCTCATTTGCATCAAATCCTGCAACTTCTAGATTGTTTTCCATGGTTTGCAGCCAATCATTGGCATCCAAGGGTTCTTCTGACTTGCTAAACATAGGAGGATTGGTATTCTGGAAGTTTTTGAGTTTGGACCCATGGTGATCTTGGTTTCCATGGCCTTGATTATTGTGAGCCATTTGGGTTATCTGTTGAAGAGTGGCTAAGTTGGCTTGGCATTCAGCTCTACCAGCTTCACGGTCAGAAACTAACATTTGGAGAATCTGCCGCATTGGGTCCTGAGATGAGATGCTTCCTCTAAGGTTTCCATGAGTCATCTCAAGATTGAGATAGATAATGAGACAAGAGGGAAATTTCTAGGGTTCATGAGTTTGTTTTCAAAGACTTAAAACTTTGAGTATGACTCAGGTTTTGAAAACTAACAACTTCTTCTCATTCATTCATTTTAAACACACAATACAAACACACACCACAACTAGAAAACAGATGGTTTTAAGAACCATTATGTGAAGCTATGATACAGTGGGACCAGGTACAACTCACACCTTCAATAGTGCTTAGGTGCGACTACTCATCATCAAGGGTGTCAGGCTCCTCATCATCAATGAAGTCAGCATCATCCTCATTAGTGTGGTCCTCCATGGCTGCGTCCTCCAGGTAGCCATCATCATCACTGAGGTAAGAGTAGTGATCCCCACGGATGTCTTCACCTTCCTATTCCTCCCTATCTTCAAGTTGGATCTCCTGATCGTGGATGGTCTCCTCTAGGGTGACTATCTTCTAACAAAGACGGGCAATGATGTGATCCTTCTTATCGCGCTGGCGACAAAGTGACTTGTGCTCCCGAGCAAGCATGGCGAGGGAGCTTTAGCATGGTTCTGATTGGCATAAGCACGGGCGTTGTCCAACTCCATCTGGGTCTCATGTAGCATGAAGTGCAAGTGGTCCACGTGATGCCTTAGCTCCGGATGTGACGGCATGGCCAAAGGCTGTCCACTAGAGTCACGTCTTGCATAGTGGGCATAGCGGGTGCCACTAATATGGTTGATGTTCTGAGCACACAAGCGAGCAAGTGCCTCCTGCATTGCCCTGGCTAGACCGTCTAACCAGTTGTTCTCCCTGACGCTAAACTGAATCTTCTCAGAAAGCGGTGGCTCCATTTTGCCTCTCAGGTCGGCAACACTCAGCCACTATAGCTCCCCTCCAGCTTGGTCATTGAGTTGTGCTCTGAAGAACGCTAGGTGCGGGCATCCAAGATACTCCGAAAGCTGGTCCAAATCCCTCTCAAAAATCAGCTCCCCTCCATTGCCCAACAGGTAAAACTTGCTATATTTGACCTCCATCTATAAGGAATTAAGATGAGTAAGTTAGTGGGGTGATCAAGTGTGTCAAATTTTATGTAGAATTGCAAGAGTTTTGAGGAACAAGTGATCTCTTTTGAAAGAAATTAAGGGGTAAGAGTGAGAATATTTTTTGTAAATACTTACTTCTTTTGTTTTGAAACTAAGTTTCGTAGGCGTCCATTCTAACTAGGGTCTCCTATGGTCAGGATGGCTCTGATACCAACTTGTCAACACCCGGATTTTTAAGTCCAGATGTCTGTTATGCCATACATCGCAATCCTAAGATTACCATTTTTGCGAGACATAACAGAATTTGTACCACAGTACATCATCAGTTACAAACCATATTAAAGGTCTTACAAATAAAGGATCTTAGGATCCAGTCTTAATACAATCAAAGCAGCGGAAAGTAAATGTAGTAGGCTCCATCTTCATGGTCACAGGCAATGCTGATGATGGGAGATGATTCTAGTTGTCATAGACCTCCTGCTGTCCATCTTCCGGGTAGTCCTCCTCATAGTCTAGCCATGGGAATAGCCAGGGACAAAGCCATGAGTACTCTTTAAGTACTCTCAAACTATCACTAACATCGGTAAGGTAAAACTAGTAGGAATCATAGCTCTAGGTTTGTTTGCAAAAAGCCAGGTTTATTTCATAAAGCCTTAAGAGTAAAGACCTAATTTTAGTTCTCTACCTTACTTAAGTGGGAACTTAGACTCCATGTCCACAACTCTGTTGTGGTCAAGTCAAAGTCATCTTTCAAGTCACAATTCATTTTGAAAACATCTGACAACGGAACAGTATGGCCACTCTAACTGTCCATAACCGTGGACCAGCTATTCGAATAGTTTGACACTCTACAGAGAATGTACACTTTCACCACAAAGTTCAATACATCCATCAGGGGTAACCTTGAATCATCATACTTGGTATGCGGATAATCAATCCTAACCTTTCAATTACACATCCTAGTATAGGCACCTCTCCTATGAGCTTAGCCTCCCAACCATGACCAAATGTCATCCTGGGAACTGCATAGGTGGACATTCACTCCCGAGGTAGCCTTAGTTCAACCTCTTCTGCAAGGGAATCCATACTAAGACATATAAACTTCCAGTTAAGCCCTACCCAACTCAGGTATAGTGGTTGTACGGTAAAATTGGAATGGTATCGCATCCGAACCCAACCATCCATTTTTATCAAAGTCAAAGCTCATGTTTCATTCAGTATCATCTCCAACACATTGTGTTTCACAACACATGTCAAAATATTTCAATAGAATGAAATCGTCATTCCAAGGTTTTCATAATCATTTTTACCAAGTATTCCCATCTAAAGTAATCAAGTTTAGTTTAGCACTAGCCACTAGTATTGAGGGTATCACCATTGGGGTGCTAGTCAAGTATAAGTATCCAAGGTTAGTTCTGTGATCTTGATGGTATCCATCCTATTTTCCACTAATCACAATTCATTAACTAGATAAGAAAATGTAGTAAAGGGAAAAGCAAAGCTTGGAGTAAAACTGGGAATTGGTAAAGTTGCATCTCAAAGGTTTGCAAATGGTATCTGTACAAGTTATCTTGCAGACCTAAACTTGCATGGATAGCTTGCATAGTGGGCTTGCCTTGCTGGTTGCAATCGTTGAAGTTTTCTTCCTCTTCCTCGAAGTACTCCTCCTCGTTGTAGCCCATGTCGGTACTAGCGTCTGTAAATACACACGAGGTATACAATCACTAAACAACGCTTCACTACTTCTATTTAGCACACAAAAGCTCACACTAGATGATCTAGTATCATCTCAATCATCACATGGAATATTGATATTCCTCTTATACTAGAAAAGTAATTTCTACTCATTGAAAAAGGCTTAAGATTTAAGAGTCTCCAATTAAAATAGGGGATCATATGTACACATGTCATCACCACCTATTCTAATACTTGGGAATGTGATTTAAAGTGGTGATCATATATTACAAGATTTAATATTACTATTTAATAATATTAGGGTGACTATTAATGCCTATATAGCATTCTTTTAATACTAAACCATGTTTCATATCCGTAAAACCAAATCTTTTTCCATATTCATGTAGAGCATGAAAAATGTGATTTTTGAGACTTGGAAACGACTCAAAAGCATTTATGGTTGATTTTATGAAAATGTTTGAAGTGGTAAAAGTCTTTGTCTTGTAATTTTTAGTATAAGTGATCTATAATATCAAATGGTTTGAATCCAACGGGAGTGTGTAGATATTTACAATACCTTTCTAACAAAATTAGAATCATCCATTTTGGATAAGTACATCTATTTGAATTGAATTTTGAATCTACTGAAATAATAGGGTTTTAAACTAAATAGCCAAAATTCTGTTTGACAGAATAGGGCTCTGCTTAGCCCGCATGCAGCACGCTACTGACAGGTGGGTCCAACTCGCCAATGACTCATCTAACCCGAAGCGGTATCTATCAATCTCAGCCTTATGATTAGAATGAAACCCACGTCTGAGGTTCATCGTCTACGACGAACTGCTCCGGCGAGATTCTAAACCTAACACGACGGTGGGGGTCGCTGGGGACTCACTAGGGCTCCATCTAGGGTTGGAGATGGGGGCGAATGAGCTGGTAGACGACGGCGGTTTGAGGGGTGGTCGCGGCAGCTCCTGGGGTGGCTCCAATCGATGGCTTCCTTCCTTCACTGCAGCGGCAGACTCCAGCCAAATTCCGGCATCGTGGTGCTCGCCTTGCTCCGGGGAAGGGCCAGTGAGGTTCCTGGGTGAGTGGGGAGTGGAATGGTGTGTCGAATGAGGTTTGGGGTGGCCTCTATTTATACACCAACGGTGGAGGCAGTGCGTCATGGTCGGGCTTCACCGGCAATGTTGCTACAGGTCGCGCTAAGCATGGCAGATGGCATGGGTCGATGCAGGTGACTGCAACGATCGTCACACGCATGATGACACAACAAGGGGCAGTCTCAGTCGGTCGGGCGATGTCGGCACTCTGTTCAGGTACGGAAGTGTTCGTCACTAAGTACGGTGGTCACGGGGTGCGCGGCAGTGCCATGGTGACTGCGGGTACAAGCGGAGAGAGTGAGGCGCGACGTGTGTGCGCGAGGCGGCTGTGGCGCTCCGGCGTGCTCTCGGCATGGTAGGGACTTAAATGGGCGAGGCGATTCCATCCTCTCCACTCCTCGCCGTTGGTCAAGGGGTGGACAAAGGGTGGCGGTGAGGTCACGACTAGCAGCTAGGTGTCGTGGGAGAGGGCGGTGCGGCGTGCAGCAACTGGTCCATGCTTGACCGGCATGGCATGCTCGGTACGGGCATGACACTGGTCAATGTGGTGAGTGATGTTGCTCTTTTGCACGACCAAGTACTGGGAATGATCATGGAGGAGTAATGGAGTGGAATTGGGTACATTTGATGAGCAATTGGTAGATCAAAACACTAGATAGTGGTTGAGGTTGTACTCTGTCTGCTAAGTGTTCGACTAAATGGCCGCATGAACTTTACTTTGGAATTTTTCAATGATTTTTGGTGAGTGATCTGGTTACTTCCTTAGTAGTATATGGTTGCTGGGAATTGTCAAGTGGAGGTTGTTTGAGTGGTTTTTGAAAAGTGATAATCTAGGTACATACACTTGATTCAATTTTGAATTGCCTCTTAAATAGATTTGAAAGTAGTTTCTGTGACTTTGTAAAGTTTGCTTGGGTTCACTTTTACTTGGTCTAGCAAGGGGTGAAAATATGTAGAATTGTTTCTTTTGGAAATCTTTTACTAGAGACACCTAAATTGGGCTAGGCGTTAATTTTGGCCAAAATGACCATATGCTCATATGATTCATATATGACTTTCTTTTCATTTGATTTTTCTTGGAAAAGATCTAGATGATGTGGTAATCCTTTTTAAACTAATCCTTATCATTAATAGAAATCAAACATGGAAAATGCAAGCATTCATACATTATTATAAATCACACATGCACTCATATAGATTTTTGGACTAAAAGTTTTATAACCCTAAACTTGGGTGATTAGAAATTGATAAGCTTGTTTAATATTTTTGAGATGTTACAGTTCATTTCATGGACTACTGGATGACTGATGCCTTTGCAATAGGCGTATTGGTATGGTCACTGCCTCCCAAGTACCAAGGGTACGTCCGGACCTGTGTCACGAGAGGTGATGGGGAAAAATAGGATTTCCATGAGTTCATATCACATTTCAGACATGTGAAGGTTGAACCCATTGCTAGAGAGGTCATCAATGATGAAGGTATATATGATATACAGTTTTATAACTGTTATAATCTTGTAAACACTTATTGTAGTATTGAAATATATGATAGTTGTTCTATCTTATGAAAACAGGTCCTTCTGCATGAGAGCTGCTTGCTAGAGAGGAGGTAACATTGCATGCTGATATCGAGCATGATGATGATGGATGACGACACTCTCCCTCGACATTAATCATTTATTTTATTATTTTTTGATAATTATTGTAATCGATGGATTATGAACTTTATTAGTGTGTGTTGCACTTCACGAGACGGTTGTTCATATGAGTTTGTAACAAAACAGTTGTTCTACGTTTATGAATGATTTCTATTTCTATTCATATGTTTTCGATTATGTGTGAATTATTCTTGTTGTAAAACTAATTGATAATGCATGAACATTTGTAAAATATTGAAATGCCTTGGAAATACCTATCTTAATGGTATATTCTTTTTGAATGAAACCATTGTTTGAAATTCAAAAGTTATGTTGATGATATGTAAAAGTAGTAGATATTTGATCTCTTGTAACATACAAATCATGCCCATGTTGGGCAAGATAACTAAAACACCGCGTATTATAAAATACAAAGTATTTGATAAATATTTGAAAGAAAATACGTATTCGATGTACCGTATTTTAACAAAGTGGTGATTATCATTTTGTAATTGTTGATTTTAGTAAAATAGTTTACCAAATGAAAACATGAGCGTGAAACTATTTGATGTGATCAAAGAATTTCAGCATCAATGGGTATTGAAAATAAAAGAGAATTAAATTACCACGATTTGATAAATAGTAATGAAATTCAATGTTATAAGATTGGCATAAGAACTTGTGAAATGTGTTTCACACAATTGTGATGCATTTGATTTTCAAATATGTGGAATTACAAAACGTCACAATATAATATTTGATATTAAGTGGGCAATAGATGGCACCAGATAAATCGATTTAGTGTTAATGTAAATACCATTAGTTGGAAATAGTGAACACTCATTTAGAATAAAGTAAACCATCTAGAATTTGTGAAAAACGACACCATATCTTGTATGGATCGTCGTGGAAGTTTTTGGAGTTATATGATAAAACCAAAAACAATAGCAAACAAGTATGTGTAGTGTATTCATGGAATACAAAATCCATAACTAAAATGGAAAGAAGGAAAAATTAGTATTGCTAAAAAGTTTGGTACATTCTTGAGAAATTGTTTTCTCGACAATGTTATTAATGGAACAAAGTAAGAGTACGATGAAGGTCCATGACCCTACATCAGAGTGTTCAGAAGCGCAATGAAATCTGTTCTGGGACATGACTCTTCATTAAAAATAAATCAATGATAATGATCACTATGTTTCAATAGTGCTTTTACTAATGAAGTACGATTCTCAAATATGCTCTACACCTTCTGTGGAGACACTTGTGAATCACTTGTCATGTTATCAGAATAAGACATAGCTACGAACTACAAAGGAATTGATGGTAAACTAAAATTACGAGAAATCCTAGAAATAAATTTCACTTGAGATTAGAAAGTAAATTGTTACTTAATCTTTTCAAGTAAAAGAGTTAATTGTTATTTCTGAAGGACAACAAGGTCATACATAAAAGGTAGAAGAAAAGCATGATTGTCCGCAAATAATGTCTTGGGTGAATTCAAATGAATTTGATTCAGAAGTGTTGAAGTCTAGTGTATTTAAAACTGGTAAGGTACTAAAGTCTCATAAAAGAAAATCTCAACATGATAATTGATCAAAGGATTTCGAAGTCATTCAAAGTATTGAGAAGATATGCAATTTACGTAAAATTGAGTGGGAGCTAGAGAGTCTTCCTAAATTAATATGTGAATGCCATATTTTTGAGTGGGAACAATGTAAGTTTCGAACTCAAATATGTATGTGACATATATTGAGTGGGGGCTTGACGTAATTCATATGTGTATATGACACATTAAGAATAAGGACAAAAGTACTAATAAATGTTGATTTATAAGGGTAAAGTTGAAAGAGAATGTCATATAACATTATGTTGGAATGTATACCTGAAAGATATTCTGAAGAAGTTTCGGAATAGGAATTGCTGAAGGAATGGTCCTTGATCATTCGAATTAGGAATAACACTAAGTAAAGCATTGATGGTTGAAAGAAGAAAAGGATGTTTGTCATCCACTATGTTTTAACATAGGTTCTGTCTTATAAACCATGATAAGAACTCAACGTAATATGATCCAAGTTCTTGTTAAGAAGTACAAGTCAAAAGTGATTAGTTGTAAATTACTAAACAATGAGTTAAGATTGCCCATAGTGTCTAATGAGAACTGTAGACATGTTTCCAGATCCAGGACGACATGCCTAAATCATAAAGTGTTATGTTGTAAGGACATATGTTAACCTTAAAATATTGGAAATCTCTGCATTGAAATATGGCCTTGAGTTGAACAAGAAGCATGGTGATAAACATCAAAGATTGCAGATAGGTGCACTATTGATTTGATGTCTACATTTAAAATATAAGTATATGGATACTACTTGGTGTTATGTATAATATTGCGGCTAGGGAAGTTCGTCTTCTCATGGAGTGTTTTCCAGTGCAAAGTGCCCATGAGAAAATTCGCACTGACTGATCTAATGTCACTGTTGGCTCCTGGAATCGAAGACCTCACTCTATTGCCATACTTCTGTCCATAGACAAGATGTTATCATGGGATGATGAAGTATTAATATCAATTAAGGTGACATCAGTAAGTTTCAAAGTATATGAGGGACTTTAAAATCTAGACCCTAGACTCAACCTCTTACATGAGAAACCATGATCAGAAGTGCCAAGTTGTACAGTGCCGATGACTGCTAAACAAATGCAGCTAGTTTATTTGTACTCTAGTGCAAGTGGGAGACTGTTGGAAATATGCCCTAGAGACAAATAATAATGTGAATTATTATCATATTTCACAAATTTTATAATTAGGTTTTATATCATGCTATAACTGTATTAAAAGGAAACATCAATACCCGTATGATATGTAACCAACCAGGAGTTCCCGGTGAATCTCTAGTCACTAGTTCATTGGTCAACATATTATCAAGGTTTCCTGATCATGTGGCATTCATGCCAGTTGATAATGGAGTCACCTCATTGGGAGAATGATATGGTGAACATACCCAGTCTAAGCATCGTAACACGATCATGTCACAAAGTTCAAGTTGCGATAATTAGGAAACGTGGTGACTTGTTCCTTAGACCGTGTGACCATATTTACGCACTGTCACCCGAGAGTGCCTTGTTCGCATTAAACGTCACTCGGTGAAACGGTAATCATAAAGGTGTGTTCAGGTACATCAAAGGGGCAGGTAGAGGCATATGTGTCAAGAGTGGGATTTGTCAATCCACGTGACGGAAGATACTCTAGGCCCACTCAGAGAAGTTATATCCGTAAGCTGCACAGCGTGTGACTAGGTCACATGGATGTCACTTGTTAGAACGACTTAAGTAGCATTTGTCGGTAACGAGATTCAACCTGACATGGTGAAGTCATTGATCAGATCTCGGACAATGCAAGTATCATAGAGGAAAAAGGAATATGACGCAGTGTTAATGGTTCCGTGACAAAAATTTCGTGGAATGCACATAGGTCATTATGGGCATCCAGGTCCCACTGATGATCATTGGTCCGAGAGGGTTCTCGACCATGTATGGAGTGGTCCCGAATCGTAGGGTAGAACCCTTAAGGGTTTGGCAAAGCTCGGAGATCGTTCTAGTATCATCGAAACCACCAAAGAAAAGAAAGGGAGAAACTGGAAGGGTTTTAGGAAGGTCCAGAGTGGAATGGAAGGAGTTCCATAGCCACAAGAATAAAAAAATGTAAATAGGTATTAAATATTGATTTAATTATTTATTTAATAAAAAAGTAATTAACATGGTTAAATTCCCTATTGGGCCAATTCTCTAAGGGGAAGGGCCCATGAGGGGCAAAACCAAAAGGGAGGAGAGGGAGGAGGTGGCCGGCTAGGTCCTAGGGCACCCGCGTAGGGCCCACAGGGGGCCTTGGCCGGCGGCCAAACCTCCCCCTCACCTCTCCTTTGTTTAGTCCCACGTGGCTAGGCCAAAGTGTTTTAGGGTCCCCTTCCCCTATATATATGAGGTATATGGAGGCAATTAAATCATCATAAAATAATAAAAGGATTCCTAGCTTTGAGGAAAGCTCCGAGTCGCCTCCCTCTCTCCCCTCTCTCTCCTGTGACCATGGTCCCAAGTCTGGACTACGCGAACGGGGACCTTTTCACGCGGAGCGCCGTCGCGCTGCGGGGTTCAGGATCTAGAAAATCTACTTCCGCAATGTCTGTTGGATCAGAGGAAAGGGAGTCATTGTCAAGCACCAGACATGTGTGACTCCCTCGGAGGTGCTTCACTTGTAGTTCTAGGAGTTGTCAGAGCCGTCGGAGTTCAGAATGATCCTAAGGTTGGCATCGGTATGACTAAATTGCCAACACTCCCCCGAGTGACAAAGCTTTTCGTAATGATAAGTTTTCGAAAACCCCTCCTATTACTGCATTACTAATAGATAGATCCTGGCATTAGGGTTCTTGGCATAGGAAAAAATATTTTTTTAGGAGCGCAAACCCAACAACATGAAGATCCGTGCCATCGTCGTCCACTCCATCTCACTAGCATAAAAGAGCACCACGGTATCAAATAATCCCTTTGTGATTATTTCGAGGACAAATCAACGCTTCTTTGCTTTGCGATTATTTGATCCCACCTAGCTTGATTCCAAGCTTGGGAGATCTATAACACCTTGTAATCTATATTACAATTTTCAACATGTTTACTTTTACCGCATGCATATTAGTTAAATTGAAAGGCTTTGCATTAGTTGCATGATCAACTCCTTTGGAAAAGGAAGGATTTATTATCCGATGAATTTTCGATCTTTTATGATATTTGGAGTATTCTCGGTTTTATGATTGTTATATTAGATGTATGAATTAGGATGGGTACTAGTATACTTGTACTTTGCGATAATTTTAGGGTCTTCCACACCAATAGTACTAATAGAATATGAGAATAATTCTTCATAGAATGTTAAGTCATTTGTTTGATTACAAAAGAAGTATTCAAAGCTTAAGAACTATGATATAAATGTGTATGAATGAATGATTCTATCAAGAAAACTATTAGAGTGAGTACAAGTCGAGGTTGACACTCAAACACAACCATGAATCACTTCATACTTGTCTTGGGAGATGGTATCCCATATTGTTCTGTTTTGAGTCTTCATGAGAATAAGAATATATCTAGCTCCTTTGCACAAGAATTATAAGAAAAAGAAAGATAAAATAAATATGTAGCTATCTTAGTGAAATGAGTAATATACATGTGGATGATCATAAACAGAATTGAAATATACCATTCATCAAAGGACTAAACATTTTTGAGGTCACCTCACAAACTCTTTCAGTCGAACTTCATGATTGTATGATATGTTAACAATTAATCTTCATATGAGATATTAGCACAAAAGTTGTGGAATCCTCTAAGTGATTTTATTTGTGAGAGTGTAATAGAGCCCATGATGTGATTCTATATCAGATATGATGATTGTTGCTTCAAATCCCTCACGTATTTTAATGACTCGTACTTCATGAACATAATGACTTTGTCTATTAAGCTACTGTCTTGCTCGGTGACAAGCAAGATTCTAAACTTGGGGAAATTGATGAGTGCATATGTGAACAATTTTTTACTTAATGGTTCTGCATATGTAGTAGTAGTATTTTGACATTTTACCATGATCACGCACATCTTTTATGCTTGTTTCCGCAAGATCCCGAAATATTAAGTCAATGATAAACATATCAATAAGAACTGCCATATTATTTGTTAATATGATATTTTCACATGATAAAAGTCATCTAAATAATTTTCACACAACTGGGTAAAAGGAGGATACGAGGAGAAGCATTCCAGGCCATAATGAGCATCGGTACGGGCAAAGCATGGTTGTACGGACCTTTATCGGCCTCGTATCGTCAAATACTTTCACCTGGTGCAGAAGGATCCGAGATACGATATTCACAAACACTAGAAACACCAAAACTTCACATCTGGAAGGGATATAGAGGAGGAACTCGCAGAAAGGCATCATCCTCGCTGCTACACGGATCATTGGAGGACAATACATCATCCCCTTCATCACCAACCGCTGCATGTCCATCACCTACATCATTCCCCATCTTGCTTATCTCTATTAGTTGTACTTGCAATTGATATTGTGGATTTATACTCTAATTCATCAATACACTTTTATTTCATCTGCATGATTATGATGATGTTGTCGATTGTCTTCATGTGTGAGTAGTTTATCTTATTCTTGGGGATATGAAGAAACCCTAGCAATATTATAATATGAAATGAAGATGATCTATAACTTTGTGCTATGCATATGTGTTGGTTCTCTCTCTAATCATATGAAGTCGGCCATGTAATATTTTTCTTCGAGACTAGAGATGGAATTACCTTTAGAAATATGGAATTGCGTGTGACGTGAAGTGATATACCGTGTGCGGCGCTTTACCATATGGACAAGGGGGGAGGGGGTAAGGAGAGATTCAATAAACTCATATCGATCCATGGGGTAACCCTTAATTGCAATGGATCCATAGGTGGCTGCCAAATATCGTTGAAGTGGTTATTTAGAGATGTCATGACCGATAGTTTTCTGGGCACATATTATTATGGAGTTCTTCCCATACATATCATAAAAAATTATATATATTTATCCTACTTGTAGTTAATACCAATGCTAGTGGTGGATCCTAAAACCCCAAGAACATAGCGTCTTATTGAAGTTCCCTTACAGTTCTCACTGCACTCGTTTTCTTAAATGCATTCTTTACTCTTTTGCAACCAAACCAAACTCTCTTAAAATACTCTTACTTGATATCAAGGACAACTCTAAGTATCCTTTGATAGATAATGATGAGGGGCATAAAGACCTTAACCAAATAGTTCTATGTGGTTCGATACTCTTACTTTGAATCTAGCTACAATTGGTCTATGCACTTGCAGTCATCAGCGCCTCCTTGTTGAGGTTGGTAGCAGAGGTAGCGTAGGGGACCCTAGAACAGCCCGTTCCGAAAAACCTTTAGTATTGAGGAGGCCGTGGACTTTGACAAACTACGGATTTCCCTGCTTGCCTTCCTCTCAGAGGAAAGGGGCTCGCTAGCCTAGAGACCTTCACCTCTGGAGGATTCTCTATTAGTTTTGCTTACCGGACCCTGTTTTAGGGTCCGGAACTGGAGTGGACAACCCAACTCTAGAAAGCCCCCTACCCCATTAGTCAGAAGATTTTCTTCTAGCAGCTGCTCCGTGACCGTCTACCCTCAGGAGTGGAGGTGTCAAAAAGAAATGGACCGGACAATGGTTTCTGTCCATTATGCGGGACGTTGGAAACGTGCACCCACATTTGTTTACTTGCCTCGACGCTTAATTTCTGTGGAGCTTTATCCGGGAGCCCTGGGGCCTACTTGGCACACCCAGGACCTCGGCGAGTTCCTAGAGACGGAAGCAAACCTACCGAAAGGCGATGACGCCTCTTATGGTTAGTGTTTGCGGCCCTGACCTAAACCTTGCGGAACGTACGCAATAAGATGGTGATTGGGCGAGTTTACTCGAGATACGCATATAACTCCATTTTCTCTTTTCTTGGTTTCTTACAATAGTTATCCCTGCTATCTAGGTGGAAGGAGCGGGAGCATTTGGACAATATTCTTCAGACACTGCAAGGTAGGCGCTTCGCTTCACGACCCTTGCTCCACCCTGATTGCGAGAGTTCTGCTTTGGCTTCGGTGGAATTTTTTATTTTTTTGGTTGCCTTGGGATGTGTTGTGTTTTGGCCCCAGTGATATCCCTTTCGTTTTCTTTTTGACGCAGTTAGCGTCGGACTTATTGTATAACTGGATTGTATCTGGATATTGATTTATTTATAAAGCGGGACAAAAGTCTCTTTCGAGAAAAATAGAAGGGCGATGGAACCACCGTACCATAGGATATTTGCACTCAAAAGTTGGTTCAGAAATGAAGCAGTGCTGGGACGGACACTCGTTGTTGACTCCGAGAGTCATGTCTTGTCAAAAAGAAAACAAAAAGACAGGCGATCATGTAGTACTTCAACTTTTCATTTCATGTTTTCTTGCATAGGAAACATACAAGGAAATTGCATTACATAAAGTAGTAATAGTAAACAATCTCCTTTCTCGAGTGCATGGAATGGATGTAAGACTAGTCCCAATGGGAGTATCATAGGTAGTATTATGCATGCCATGTTGACAATATTCTGATGTGGCATGCTAATTAATGATGAAAGAAGTTATGTTGGTATCATAGGTAGATACGGTATCATAGCACGTAGAACTAGAAAAACTAATTCTAAATGAATCTTATATACAATTTTACATTGAGATTCTACCAAACAATTAATATGTTAAGACTATGATACTACTATATAATACTATGCATTGTAGAGATGGTATTATATACTAGTATCATATACATGATACTATTATATGATACTCTCCATTGTGACTAGTCTAAGAGCAATTACTGGCGATAGTATTTTGGGTCAATTTACAGCATGTACAAATCTGTGGACAACTTTTAAGCTTCTATTAGCATTTAGTCGGACATGTCATGTCACATGGATGGAGACAATTTAAAATTAAGAGTAATACAGTAGGCACCTCGAGCAATTCCTGGAGTGAAAGATAACTACTCTGTAGTTCTGCTGCAGCAGAGTGGCATCATTTACATCTCGAAGGACATCCTGTAGCTACATGCTTCACTAAAGCACATTTACACCAGTTGCGCGTTCCTCTACATCGACAGCGGAACTCTCAATATGTTCTTCTTCCAACATATTCTTCTTCTGAGGCGTCGCCATCGGAGTGATCTTGGTCGGCAGCACATTTCTTCTTAGGACGATGACGTATCGATCTCACGCGTGAACCACGGGAGCTGGAGCGCGGAGGCCGCCGTCAGCCGCTTGTCAGGGTTGCACTCGAGAAGCCCTTTTAAGACTTGGAACCCGTCGCTGGATAACATCTCTTGGTGGAACATCTCCCTTAGCATGTTGTGCTGCCGCGCCTGGGTCCATCGAGGCACCATGCGGGCGAGCGGCACGGACGCGAACTCCGGCCACATCCTCTCATCCGGAAAGCCAACCCGACGGAATATAACCCATAGCTGCTTGATCTCGTCGTCGTCTCCGAGGCCCGGGAAAATCCTCTGGCCGGTGAGCATTTCGGCCATGACGCACCCGAGCGACCATGTGTCCACCCGCGCGTCGTAGTTCGGCATCCCCAGGATCATCTCGGGCGCCTTGTAGGGCATCGTGCCGGCATCGCCGTATGGCGTCTCTTTCGTCGCCAGGGACATGGCCAGGCCGAGGTCGCAGAACTTGAGGATCGTCCCGCCTTCCCCGACGAGGATGTTCTCTGGCTTGATGTCGCGGTGGACGATGCCGCGCTGGTGCATCTTCTTGGCGCCCGTGAGGAGCTGCCACATGTAGCCGCGCACGATGGCCTCCAGGAGCGGCGGCCTCTCGGACAGGAAAGCGTGGAGGCTCGGCCCGACGTACTCCATGGCGAGGCCGAGGTCGGCGGTAGCCGGATCGCGGACGAGGCCATGGTACGCGACGACGTAAGGGTTTCCGCCGCAGGCATTGAGGAAGCTTGCCTCTTCCAGGAGCTGGTTGGGGTCGGCGGGCCTGTAAACGGTGGACCGGACGAGCTTGATGGCGACGGTGTTGCCGGTGACGCGTCGGCGCGCCTGTAGGACGACGCCGAAGCTGCCCTTGCCGAGGATGCCCGTCTCCTCGTACTCCTCCGTCCTGGCGATCTGGATGCTGCAGCTCGCTGATCCCCGTGCCGTCGCGTTGCAGGCGTCGAGGACGGCAGGAGATCGTTCGCAGACGGCCATGTTCGCTCGGTTGCTGGAGAGAGGGGGTGCGCGATGGAGATGTGGAAGAGAGGGCCGTGGATCGGCGGCAGTATATAGACGGAAGCAAACGAACGAGCCATGCATGCCCTCGATCGACTCGGAATAAAATTGGAGCCCCGCCCCGCCCTGATTCGAATTCAACTTGAAAGGACATAGCTTGTTAGTTGTTACAGGGCCTGACGATGTGAATCCGACTACAGGCGACCCCATCGTTTGCTTTTGCTTGGCGCCTGCTGCGTCTTCGTTTGCAGGGTACAAACCGTCTCCGACTCTGAACGACTAGACCTGCGCGCGAAAAAGCATACATGAACTGGAGCACATCTGAACCTAACTCATGGGGCACATATTTCATTGCTTTCTTAATTAAGTTACCTTGAAACTTACTTTGGCAGGAGAAGTATTTGTTTCAAGCTTCGCACCATATACCTGCATTTGTTACTTATGCAGAGACTTTTTTGGAATTATTTAAATTTTACAAATACGGTTTCTGTTGGATCGCAAAAAACTTGACTTTTCCTTACTTTTCCCATGGCTTTCTTCCTAATATTTGGTTGACACTTCTGCTTCGGTACCCCACACACACACACGTTGGCATCGATGCATCGAACGGTTCGGATCGTTCCTTATCTGTCCATTTATCAATGGCCCACCTTCTTTCCCGCTCGGCCTGGATCCAACCCGTATACCCGTTTGTCCATCTACGTACGCGTCCGAGTCGCCGAGTAAATGGGTTCAGGCTGTCGATCTGTTCCGGCGTCATCCGAGTCGCCAAGTCGTCCCGTACGTGCAACATGCGGTATCACATATGTACGTTGATTGCAGGTCCCGGTCGTCCGCACTCAGGTCCCTTACGACACGAGGAATCGATCGATCGGACTGGTCCCTTTTTTTCACGAGAGTCCTGGTACAATACGACAAGCATATCGATCGATCAGACTGGTCCTTTTTTTTTTTCACGAGAGTCCTTGTACAATACGGTGGGAAATACGGAAGTCTTCGGCCCACCCACAACCCATCCACAACACAAGTGACGGTGGGCATGGCTCTTTGGTTGATTCCTGATATCTGTGAGCTCATTGAACCATCTACTACACTCGTTTGATCTACATGCTCAAGTTTGTGGTGAATTCTTCTGTTTAGAACTAGCTATACACCTTTCTTAGCTATGATTTCAGAAATTCCTGGTAATACTATACTTTTTTCGAAATGGAGGATGTACCGGGCTCTGCATAAAAAAAAAATACGTACTTCTTTATTAATTTATTCAACAAAGAATAGACAAAGAGCATACAAAAAAAACTCGAAATCACCACACAACACCTACAATGGGTGAAAAACATGTCAACAAGGCCTTATGCCCGAAAAACAATGAAATCCCTCCTAGGAACTAGGAAAAATATCGTATACTCCGAGACACCCTCTTGGTGAAACAAGAGCACTCATCCAGTTCAGAAGGCTACCTCATGTGCACACTGAAGAAACCTTCACCACCTCGGACTACTCAGAAATATTCATGGTTAAGATCTGCATAAACTTCACCAATCCTGCTGACGATGCCACCACGAAGCCAGACCGCGCCATCGTCCTGCGCGTGTAACATCCCAAGATTATAGAAAATTGGGACTTCAATTTTTTTGGAAATTGCATCGTATCATGGCATATCATGCAAATCTTTATTCAAAAACCCTGTGTCAAAAACATCTGGGTCAAAACCCAAATTGAAAAAAATGATGTCGGTATTAAATTTTGACTGGAAAAAGTATCCCTAAAATTCCCTAAAAGTATTTTTGGAAATAATTCCATTTATACATAAAGCCCTAAACCCTAATTAGAATTTTCCAAAATGCCATATAAGCATCTTATGCAAATGGAATTATTGAAAATTTCAACCTTGGAAAAAATATTCTCTATACAGTCTAAAAGGTGTATATTTTGAATTTAGAAATTTTTAGAAATTTATTTAGAGTCATTTGGAGCTATAAACTAAATCTATAAAAGAATTACTAAAACAGGAAAAGAAAAATAGAAAATAAAAAAACTAACCTAGACCGAGCCCTACCCAGCCCGCGCGGCCTAGCTCACCTTCCCACTCCTCACTATCTACCGCATGCCGCCGCCCACGAGCAGCGCGCAACGCAGTAGCAGCAGGCCAACCCATAGCAAGCCACCCGCCAGTGCCAGCTCGTCCCCTCTCCTTATCCCGCTGATAGCATGGCCCCACCTATCATATTCCATCTCCGGCCAGAGACTAAGATCCCCACGAGTTCGTCCCATTTCGACTTAGACACCGCCGATTTCGCAAAGAATATTGCCCCTCCTTCACGTATTTCCCCCATATAAACCCCCTCCACCTCCTCGTCTAAAGATTCCGAAAATTCCGAAACCCTAGCCGAAAATCGAGATTGAATGCGATCTGCAACCGCCACCGCCATTATTGAGGCTTCGAGCTTGAGTTGAGAAAGCATCTATCAGCCCCGCTCCCTCTTCCCCCCTGACTATGCTCCCTATCCTTGAAAGAGTCTTCTGACCTCCTTCCTCGCCTGCAGAAGCACCATCACGCCCACCCAACGCCGCAGGAGTTCCACCGATGCTGCGGATCTCTAGCTATCCTCTTCCATCACCTACGCAAGCAAGACGCCCTGACGAGTCCACCAGGGTGCTCTCCGTCATCTCCCGCTTCTTGTCCACCAACTCGACATGCTCGAGTACTACCGCCGCCGCCAGCATCGCCATCCGACCCGTCGGCGTCGTCTCTGTTGTCAACATCAACCGCCAGCCACCCTCTCTCACCATCATCAACCTGTACCGTTTGATTGGAACCGGACGTCCTAGATCTTCTCACGTCGAGCCGATCAGAGCCAGAGCCGAAACAATGGTCCAACTGTGAGCCGAAGCCAAGCCTTCACGAGCCATCGATCCTCGTCCGTTTCATCATCTAGTGGCCCTCGTCGAACATCTAAATAGTCCAATCAGCAGAGCCAGCTCATCAGCAAGTCAGCGCCACATCAGCAACTTTGCTGAGTTAGCAGCCCAGTCCGCATATCATAGTCAACATTTGTTTTAAGAATCGATTAAAAATTGAAAATAGACAGAAATTCCTTAAAGCTTGAAAAATTAATATAAAATATTTACATATCCAAATTTATCAAATAATATATCTATGGATTTAGAAAAATATGAAGAATATTAATATGTTGTTAGATCCAACTTTTATAGTATAGGTCTACTATAGTAATTTAATTAGTTTAATGTCCTTTGGAGTAAATATTCATAGTGAATTATGTACATAACAGAAAAATACAAATAAGGTATCTATAGATTCATAATTCCATGTAGGACATTAATCTGGCCATATATCTAATTCTTGACGTAGTAAAGATTTTGAATGATTTAAACCCTTTTAACTAGTATATAAATTAAAGAAAATAATCTAGGACTCCGAATTAAGTGAAACCAATTGCCATTGTTTTCTTTTGATCATATCCATCCATAGATATTGCATGTAAAATTATCTGGTATAGATAAAATACAAATTCGTGCATAAAACTTTAAATGCATTACAATAGTATTTAGATCATATAAAAACATCTATAAGTCCTTTTTAGTTGATTCCAATTGCTGCTGGTTTGAATTGCATTACCTATCTATTACTGTTTAATCCATAATTTAATTTGACAGAAACATTAGAACTCTAATTAAAGTGATTAAACTCCTATTTAAATTGATATAGTTTTAATAATAAATGCTCTATTGCATTAAATGATTTTCCACATGCATCATATGATCTAATAATGTTCAGAGAACTAAATGCAACCATTGTGACTTATTAAATCATCATGCATGCATTTGTTCATCCTTATTTTATTGTATTGTGCATAAATGCAATGTTGGAATGGTGTATTTATTGTGCTCTTCTTTAAACATTAGATTGCGAGGAGTGCAACTTTTGTGATTGTGATGAGTACAACATTTTCTGCTGTGAGGATTATCTGAATGACTATAACTACCAAAGACAAGTAGATCTATCATAAATGTTCTACTATTTTTCTTATGCATGCAGTATGATTTTTCGGCAGAGATTGCATGTGTAGGATGTTTTGCTAAATGCTATGCCATGACACCTAGGCGTGATTGCCATATTTACATGATTTTATATCCTTTGAGCCATCGTATTATAGTTGCTTAGTTCTTATTAGATACGCAAAAGAGAAATCACGATTGATTCTATTATGAAAATATATGTTTTGTTATATTGAAAACAACTAGAATTTAACAAATCTCCTGTGTGTGATGGATTGATACTTTATTGGATTGTTTTATTACGGAAAGCACACGTAGAATTCAGAGATTGGATAGGTTTTTGTGTAGTAGCTTCTAGTACAACCACATGTCATTACATGTCTTGACTAAGTAAGTCGTGGAAACCTGACCCAACATGACTAGCATATGTAGGGGATATAGGTTGGTATGGGTCAGTCCTAAGGGCCCAGAGTTCTGCTTCTGAAAGGTTCCTCGTCTTGATTTTCTCCCAACCATGGCATAAAATGAGTGTATTGTTAAAAGGGCTTGATTGGATTGTGCAAGTAAAGTGTACAAAACTCTCGAGAGTGTAAATCTAAGTACTTAGTCGTGTCTCCAGTTATGGACATCTATGAGAAACTAGCCTGGAACTAATTGGAATATCTCACTCATCCCATTTTTCAATAATTAAAACTTGATGGGTGAACATGAGTTTAGGAGCATACGAAGCTAACCTGTTATATTTCAACATGGGGTTATGTGGTATGTCCTTAGAAAAACTGTTTTGAAGAAAGAAAAGTATTTTGAAAGTAGGGAAAGTTATATCACTTTTATGTCTCAACTCGACCTAGCCAAATATGCATGTAATTGGTAGGTTCCATTTTATGTACACATACTAGTCCTGCTTACCAATACATTCAAAGTATTGACCATTCATGGCTACAACCTTTCATGTTGTAGGTTATTCCATTTCTGAGTGATCGTTCATAGGTCGCGAGACTCTACTCAACAATTGTTCGCCTTTGGCACATTTGAAGGAATTTCCCTAGAACATCTATGCGGGAGGCATTAGAATCACAGTGATGACACCTTCATCAAGGTAACGACGCCCGCAGTAACCACCATCATTGTCCCTGAATGCATCGGAGCCCGGATCTTACCGACCATCATCAATGCCTCTAGTTCCCCTGCTTGCAACAGCAGGACCACCCATGATCTGGCATTATCCACCCTGCACACTGACACACAAATGTGCCCAATATGCTGACCACCAATCGGCGTGGCGCTGCAGCTCCAGGATACACCAGAGAATCCTCGCGGCTATGTGCCCCTCACGCACTATGTCCTCCATGGTAAAGCATCCCATACAGCCATGCCGCACATGAGGATACGAGATCTCCTCCCCCACCACCGGCAACGAGTAGGCTTTGCCGGCTGTAGCCCTAGGGTGGCAGGGGAACGAGGGGAAAGAGGGGTGGGAGGCTGTAGGAGGAGACGCCTAGGGTTTCCCTCCCGGAGCCATGAGGGGACGAGAGGAGGTAATACTATACTTGGTGTGTGAGAATCGTGTGTAATATTGTTTGTAATTTTAGGCATGATTATTGTGGATCATATATACATTTAGTTGGTCCTTTTTAGATTTTGTATCTTATCTAAAAGCTTCTGGTGATCAAAATATTGTTTTCTGATAGGATAGAGATAAACAATGATGGTGTGCTACAAGGATTAACCTCTTAGTTATTTGTGACCTCTATATGTTTATTGTTTTCTGATAGGATAGAGATAAACAATGATGGTGTGCTACAAGTACTAACCTCCTGGTTATTTGTGACCTCTAGATGATCATGTGCTAAGATTTTTTTTGACTATTTGCTTTGAGGCAGAAATCCCACAACTCCACTTTTATTACCCACCAAAAGTATATATATATATATACATAAGAAAAATAAGCTAAAAGAAACTAAAAAGTACAACAAAAACTACTACTATATATAAAGAAGAAAACTGTATATGCTGAAGCAGAGGTCCTTGTCTTCAACTTGTCCTTGTGTGAAAGGTAAACGAATCTGGAGAGATATATCATGAACATGATTAATACCCCATGGGCCAAATCTTGGCCTAACATGTTCATAGATCTGTGCATTCATGATCTTCGAAATATTCCAGCGTGCAAGAAAGACCATCTTAGCAAAATGGTTTGTTAAAATGGAACCTAGCTTCCAAGAAAATTGGAAGCATATCATACCCTGCTCCCCAGACAATCTAAAGGCAGTTCCAAATCCTTGAACTCAAATTAGAAGTAAACAAGAGATGATATCTATCATCATGATATCTCCCAGGGCATAATACACAATCAAAAACATCTATGACTTCCTAATTTATTCTCTGCAACATATCGCTTGTGTTGAGCCTGTCACTAAGAAGCAAACAAGCAAACATCTTAATATTCACCGTACACTTCATGTACTAAACTTGGTTGTTATAGTGGTTTTTCCTAGTTCCAGATATAGTCATGACGTTTAATTTTTGTGTATGTATGGAGATGAAGTGTTATCTATGTGATTTCCTTATATTCTCACCACGATCTACTTGTCCAAACCAACATTTGTGTTGTGTTGAGTGTGATCAAGCATGAGCTCCTGGATGATCCATTGATCATGATCATCATCTCAAGTATTGGTAATCATGATCATCTTGCTCCGTCATGCCCGTATCATCCTCCCCCTTCAAAAAGCATTGTCCCCAACACGTGAGGGTCTGCTCGGAAGGGTGTTGTCGGAGATTTGTCCCGTGAAGGAACTAGGGTCCCATGATCCCTTTGTTCATGAGGGGGCTGAACACGCGACTCCGAAGGAGCTCGACGATGACTACGGCGGCGGAGTGGATGCACGACAGAGAGTTGACACCAGGGTTTTCTACCCAGGTTCTGGACCCTCATGAGGAGGTAAAGACCCTACTCCTACCTTGTTGTATTGCTCGCTTGCCTCGCGAGGTTACAATGGAGGATGAAAGTCTAGGGTTTAGATCTTTGGGATCCGTCCCTTGCAAGGTGGGAGGAGGGTGTCTTATATAGGGCGACATCGGGCCTCTTCCCCCGGTTCATGGGCGGGAAGAGTCACCATAGAGCTACCCCCCGAGGCACTGGTCTACAAAACTACTTTTTGGTAGACTAGGTCTTGGACACTGGGTGCTTCTCCATCCGTTGGTAAAGTGCTCTTCCATTAGCATTTCTTGTCTTCATCCGGCACTGTTTACTCCCCTTCTTGCACCAGAGTACCAAAGGCAGACCTACCCATGCTGAGTCAGTCTGTCAGCCGGTCAGGGCCTTGTTGGCTTCACCTTTGACTGAGACCCAGTCTCCGGGGCTATTGAGACCGGGGCATCCAATGCGATGGTCAAGCTTATCGTTTCCCTCGGGAGGGGCTGCATCCCGCTCACGACTTCCCCCTCCGGAGTCCTCTAGAGGAGAGAGCCTGGCGCACCTCCTAAGGGGAGGGACCCCTCCCTCGTGAGGTCTGCCTGAGTCTGTAGGGGCAGCCAGACATAGACGAAACATGGTACCCCTGCACCAGCTATCCGATAGTAGCCCCTGGCCATTCGGGCCAAGCGTCACTCCTAGGACGCAGAGGGCCCGGACGGCCACCCCACTGTATGGTGCCACACAAGACACGTGCCATTCCAGACTTCCCAGGTGCCTTCTCGAAAGGCGTACCCTCGATTGGAAACACACCTAGCCCATAAAAGGGGGAGTACCCTGATTGAGCTGAGATCTATTCTTTTCCGCCCTCTCTCCTTTGCTTGCCTCCCTCGGTAAACTATCCCCGCACGCTGCACGCGATGTCTCGCTGTGAAGCTCTAGCAACCGTGAAGGGGAAGCGTCCTCCGCCCAGCCCTCCTCGAGAGGAAGAGTATGGGGAGGAGACGGGAGAGGTGCTGCTGCCATCCACCATTCGAACGGATGCTGGCCTCTACCGGTGCCGCCTGCAGCTAGCCACTGATCGGAACGAGTAGGGAGTTACCCGAGTATGGCCTGGATCAGTAGATCAAGCGGGCCTCCCTGGCTTGATGCACCCGTTCTTCTACCACACCGCCATCATGGGGTTGGTCCCGACGTCTCCCCTTTCTTCATGGCAGCTCTAGAGCAGTACTAGATCTGCGCTCTCCACCTCCATCCCAACTCCGTCACCACCCTAGCTATCTTTGCCTATTGGTGCGAGATGTTCATGGGAATGAAGCCCTCTGTGGCGCTGCTGTGCCATATGTATGCTCTTTGTATCACCGCCACCAAGCGCGTCGCCGGCTGCACCTACTTCATGAAGGAGGGGTTGTTTGTTCCCCACATGGGCTGGACGAAGTGCGTGGATGACTTCTAGAAGGGGTGGGTCCTAATGGACGTGGTAGAGGACAGCCCTCACCTTTCGCCTCCCACCGTGCTGGTCGAGAAGGTCAACAACCGATGGTCTACAGCGACCCTAGAGGGGGACAAGATGGATGCCCTCGTCGCTCGTGTTGAGCAGCTCAATTCCTCCAGTCTGATGGGACCTCTCGTCGCTATGGAGTTCATGCGCCTCAGGATCTCTCCCCTGCAAAAGCACAACAAGTAACTATGGGACTTCGCCGTGGGAGACCGCCTGTCCCTAGGGGACGGCGACACCGATGACCCCGTCATAGCGGGCTTCATCCATGAGCTTCTAGACACCCCCACCTCCTCCGAGCTTCCCCGGGAGGTCCTGCCCCTTTTCCTCGACCTTCATAGAGTAGAGGTTCGGGCCTCCCTACCCCGTTTCGACGAGTGAGGGATTGTCTCTCCTAGTCTCGTGGGTGAGCGCCCAAATCCCGTAGACGTGGTTTCTCCCGCCGTGGCCTCGCCCGAGGGCTCTTCTGAGACCGCGACAAGAAGGGTCATAGAGGATGGAGTTCCTTCTACCGGGGTTGTGCCTCAGGAGGCGGCTCGACAGAAAAGGGACCATGAGGAGGATCCTCCTCCAGAGGAGGCCGCGTCGAGACGCAGTGAGCCCCGTCCTGCCAGGGTCTTCATTCCCCTTGGTGCGAAGCGGGGACGATGGGGCATGCAGTCCTCAGCTGGGGGAGACAGCACGTACCCGCCGGTAGCCCCCATCTCTTTCTCTTGCTTTACGGTTTTAGCTCACTCAGAGAATCCTTAGCAGCGAAGTTCGCCCAAGGAAGCAACCGTGGGTAAAGAGGACCACCTCCCGGAAAGTCCGGCCGGTGGTACGCCCCCTGGACTTGTCGAGCACGGTCCAGATCGTGCAGGTGGCTCATGAAGAGGAGACGGCCACCTCCCCTCCGTAGGAGGCTCCTGCCATTGTCATCCCAGGGCCCTCAGCCGCGACGGCGGTCGAGGCGGGCGAGGAGTGTCCCCCGGGATCCCCTCTTGACGTTGCTGCGCCAGCCGTAGACAAGGCGACGGATGTCATGGTGTCGGTCGATGCGGCTGCTGAGCAAGGGTCGCTGGGGGCAAGACTTCCAAAGGACGCACGTCCCCCAGGCCAGCCCCTCGACTCCTACACGCCCGCCGGGTGCTCCGGAGGGGGATCCTTCTTGTGCCTAGCCCAACGAGTCCTGAGAGCTGGTCGTGGTCGAGCCGAGATACTCCCCCGCACCGGGCTCCTCGGAAAGATTGTTTCCGGCCTCCGCATTGAGCTGCACCAATTCCTAGTAGACGCGGTCCATGAGGACTGCCAGCTGACCCAGGAACGGGAGCATCTTGCCAAGGCTCGGAAGGCGGTGGATTCTGAGAGGGAGTGTGCCCGTGTCAATGCGGAGGGCACACTCTGGGACGCTTCGGACCGGGAGCGAAGGTCCTCGCTGACGCCAAGGCCCAGGCCTCTCGAATCGGGGACGCCTTGTTGGCCCGGGAGAAAGATGTTTCCTCTTAGGAGGTGGTGGCGGCCCACCGCCAGAAGGAGCTCAGTCGCTAGAGACAGACACCACGCTATTAGAAACCTAGGGGGGCCGTGCTCGAGAGCAAGAGGAGAGCTCCAAGCTCTGGGACGCCCTTGCAGAGGGGGAGAAGCTCCGGGGGGGTTCACTTCAGGAGGCCGAGGAGCTCCGGGGCAAAATCAGGGCCCTGAAAGAGTTCCTTGCTGCTGCCGCATGGGCCGAGGAGGGGCGCGAGCGATCTGCTAGCGAGGCGTCGGAGGCCCTTCGCCCATCCTTCCACACCCTTGCTGAGTAGGGCGCTGTGGTACTCCCGCTCGTGGGGGTCAAAGGCTTCATCGCGCTAGAGCTTCAAGCTGGCCGCAAGGTCGAGGCACTCCTGGAGCTTGCGCACAGGGTCCTGAGGTCCCTGAGCCTGGTGGTGCAGGCACTAGAGAACTTTATCTCCTCGGAGTGCGAGGCGATTCTGATCGCCGTGGGGAAGTCCCTCTTCACTAACATCATGCTGCTGTGACCCGACCTTGACTACTCGCTGGTCGTCCGACAGTCGCCCGCTATGCCAGCTCTTTAGGCGAGGGTTTCCTCACTTGTCGACCTGATGGTCAAGGCGTTTCCATGCGTGGTGGATGACGAGGAGGCCAGAGCCGATGACTCGGGTGACCCCGCCAAGCCAAAAGAGGAAGAAGATCTCCACCAGGCGAGCACCGAGGGCATCACTAGGGAGGTGTAATTCTTATTTATGTAACACTCGTGGAGCGAGTCTAGACTTTGTTGTTTCTTTGCTAGGACTTGTAAGGGCACCCTTCCTGTGATCAGGGGCCTTAACTATCTGTTATGACTTTTTTAGCCTCCAGGGCTTGGCATGTGGTTCTCGTGGGGGGCCTCGAGAGGACTATCCCGCTCATCCCTTGTAGAGATGACCGTAGGTTCACGCACTGCTTGAGGGGTAGTGTCAAGGGTCACCCCTCTAGACCCCCTTCCGAGGAGGTCGCGGGGCTTGTACCTATCCCGTAGGTCCCTCGAGGAGGAGGCCGTAGGCTCTGTACGTCCGGTTCCGCCCCATAAGTCCCTCGAGGAGGCAACTGTAGGGCGCGTAGTTTCCCTATATAGTTTCTCGGAGAGGAAACTGTAGGTTCCACACATCGCTTGAGGGGTAGTCTCAAGGGTCGCCCTGCTAGCCCCCCTTCCGAGGAAGTCATGGGGCTTGTACTTGTCCTGTAGGTATCTTGAGGAGGAGGTCGTAGGCTCTGTACGTTCGGTTCCACCCCATAGGTCCCTCGAGGAGGAGACCGTAGGGCGCGTACTTTCCCTATATAGTTCCTCGGAGAGGTAACCGTAGGTTCCCCATGGTGTATGCTCTCCTTTTGCGCATCATATGAGGATCATCAAGCACCGAGAACCGTGGTTGAGGTGACTTATTGCCGGAGCTAGTCCGTAAGTTTAGAGCTCGGCACCTTAGGCCCAGTGCTAACTGAGGGTGGCTATGGCGGTAGGTACCATGACCAGCCCCCGCTCACGCGGTGTAAAAAAGGTAGAAGCACCACAAAAAAGACAAAGATGCAACCAAGAAAATCATTAGGTAAAATAGAAACGAGAACGAGTCGTCGTTCAAGAATCTTAACACTACCTGGGGGTAGGTTGCTTGTTATCGCTGTCTCCGTGAGACCAGCTCACGGGTAGAACTTGCGAAGGTGCTGGATGTTCCAGGGGTTGGGGATCAGGACACCCTCCTCCGTTTCCAGTTGTGTCGTGCCTAGCCTTGTGACATGTGTGACCCTGAAAGGCCCTCCCACATTGGAGAGAGCTTGTGGAGGCCCTCTGGAGAGAGGACACGACGAAGGACCAAATCCCCTACTTCCAAGGTGCGCGCTTGTATGTTGCAGCAGTGGTATCGGCGCAGCGCCTGCTCGTATCTGGCTGCACGTACACTGGCCTTGTGGCGAGCCTCCTCGATGAGGTTGAGGTCGTCGCGATGCAGCTCCTCATGTGCCATTTTGTTGAAGGCGAGCACTCGGGGGGAGCCGTGCTTGAGCTCTGCAGGGATGACAGCTTCAGAACCACATACGAGAAAGAAGGGGGTCTCACCCATCAGTTTGGTTGTGGTGGTTCGGATGGACCATAGCACTCCTGGGAGAACGTCCATAAATCCTCGCTCTTACTCTTTGAGCTTGCGATGGAAGATCTTGGTCCTGAGCCCTTTCAAGACCCCTATGTTTGCTCACTCTACTTGCCCGTTGCTACGAGGGTGGGCGACTGACACGTAGTAGATCTTGGTGTTGATGTCCTTGTAGTAGGATTGGAACAGCCCGCTGGTGAAATGGTTGCCGTTGTCAGTGATGATGCGACCGGGCACACCGAAGCGGCACACCAGGCCTTGTATGAACTTTACTGTAGACCACGTCGGGATGGTTCTGACTGGTTCCACCTCGGCCCATTTGGTGAATTTGTCGATTTGCAACATAGAGGTATCGGTAGCCCCAGGGCGCCCGCGGAAAAGGTCGTAAGATATCTAGCCCCCAAACCGCAAACGGTCATGAAAGCAGGAAAGTCTTCAGCTGCTGAGCTGGCTGATGTATTTGTTTGGCGTGGAACTGGCATGCTTTGCATGACTTTACTAGCACTACATCGTCGGTGAGCATGGTGAGACAGTAGAAGCCGCTGCGGAAGGCCTTCCCTGCTAGGGTGCACGCCGAAGCGTGGTGGTCGCATTCCCCTGCGTGGATGCCCATCAACAGTTCGCACCCTTTGTTGTGGGAGATGTATCGGAGGGCAACCCCATTGGGGCGGGGGTAGTAGAGGTCCTCGTCCACCATGCAGTACTTCTTTGCTTGGCATACTAGGCTTTCCACTGCGTCCTCATTATCCAGGAGGATGTCGTTCTGGAGGTAGCTTTCGAGTTCAGTGATCCAGCTCTGCTCCTAGGATGCGGCCGCCAGGATGAGCCTACCTCCCAAAGGTAGGCCGCAATCGGTGAGCCTGTGGAGGGTGTGGGTGGGAGCTCCTCTAATTAGGAAGTTTCCTTTCCGGGGGGTGACTGAGGGTTTGAACAGTCTTTCCTCGAAGACCCCCGGCTACTGGGGCTCCCGCCTGGACGCACGCTTAGCGATTTCATATGCCTCGTAGTTGTCTCCACGAGGGATGTGAAGCAGGTCCATGACCACGAAGTACTTCTCCAGCCTATGCACTTCCTCCAGGTACGCTGCCATGTGCTCATCCTTGGGACGGTAGCTTTTGTTGGAGAAGTTAACCAGGAGCAAGGAGTCCCCCTGGATTGTGACGCGCTTGATGTCGAGGGTGATGGCTCCCTTGAGGCTGACAATCAGGCCCTCATACTCGGCGATATTGTTGGAGCGCTTGTCTCCATCCTTGAAGCGCAACTGCATGGCATAGGAGAGTTTATCACCCGTGGGGGTGATGGCTCTGAAATATTACCATCCATGTCCACATTTAAACTAGATATTGTTCATATTTTTGATGAAATATCTCTCTAAACCCTGCCACTAATGCCTAATAATCAAAGGGGTATGCAATCCTTTCTTTCTATTTTTTTCCTGCGTAGATAATGGCGTTTGATGATGGGAATCACTACATTAAAGTCAAAGATACGAGATTTCCAACAACCAGAAAAAACCAGGAGTCGTGGGTCGGAGGCAGACGCTTTAACGACCAACTATACGACCGGAAGAAAATTCTGGCCATATAGTTCTGGTCGTATAGTTGCCATCGATGCCGCTAGGTCAAACAGAACAACTTTCGTGAAGGTACCCCTATATAAAGAAGCCTCGGGCGACGAGAAAAGGGTGCTCCAGAAAAACCATCAGCCACCCCCAGATCTCCATCCACAACACCGACGAGCCGCCGGAGGAATAGACTATGATCTAATCTCTCCACCACCATAGCCATATTCCACCACTTGTAATAGTAGATCTCTTCTTCGATTGGCGACATTGTAAGACTATTTGCTATTAATCCCATGATTTCCACTACAATGTTTATGATATTTGATCTCATATCTATGTGTGAGTAATTCTCCTTGGGCTAAGGGCTTCGCCCTAGCCATGTAGCATTTTGTGCATGTTATTTATCATAGATGGGATCATGTATTAGTTTGTATGACATGATGATTATTGTATCCTCTCTTGACTCAATCTAAGGACTTGTCAAGTACCCAAGAACCTGAGGATTAAGCCAGGTATAGGGAGTGAGTAATGACTAATCTACAGGTTGGGAGCCCTAGTGACAGAAGGGGTAGTACGGCTGTATGTGAAGGATTTACTTGGGATTAACGGTGACATCACTATGCATATCATTAGTTCTCTTTCTTCTATGGGTGAGACTAGTAGGTTATTGCTATAAGCGGTTGCAGAGGCAATAGCAATTATGTATGCACTGCTCACATAAAATTTATCTTATTCTAACAATTACATGCATACTTTATTTCTATCTTTTATTCCCATCAGATGTTTTGCACAACTACAGGTGAAACCGAACGCCCTAGGCCCTCTCTCTCCATCATCGATAACAACAAAAAGAGGTCCGGTAAAAACACGAAAGGAATTATAAAACTCCCGAAGGACCGTTAAAGTAACTTCACTATGCATCTGCTTCCCGAGGATTCGATAAACCTAATTCTACCAGGGAAGAAGAAGCTATACTACATCCATAATCCAGATCAAAGGTATCAACCCTTTTTCTGGCGCCATTGCCGGGGAAGCAATAGCTACCCTGGTGAGGTTAGTAGGAACCTTGCTAGTTTTAATTCTTGTTTTTAATTTTTAGTTTGCTTTCAATCTTTATTTGAAAAACCAAAAAATTAGTTAGTCTTTAAATTCTTGTTTTTACTATTATAAGTCTTTATTTAAGAAAACCACATAGGAACTATGGCTGGAAAGAAGCTTGAGGAGTTTGCTACTCCCAACAATGATTATTTGCGTACTCCTATTACCTAGCCAGCAATTGCTGCTGATGACTATGAAATTAAGCCCCACTAATTAAGTTTGGTTCAACATAATCATTTTGGAGGCTCTGCCGTCGAGGATGCAGGTATGATGCGCATAAAATATGTTGACCCCTATGCGGTCAAATTGCGTTGATTCACTTTCTCTCTTAGAGGAAGAGCAAAAGAATGGTTGCTAGCTTTGCCTAAAAATATTATTACATCATGGGTGGGATGTACTTCGTTATTTATGACTAAATTTTTCCCACCTACAAAGACTATGCAACTAAGATCTAATATTACTGGTTGTAGACAGGAAGAGCGCGAGCCAATAGGGCTTGCATGGGAGAGGATGAAAGAATACTTAAGAAACTATCCCAGCCATGGGATGGAAGATTGGTTAATCCTCCATTTATTTTATAATGCTTTTAATCCAGTGTCTAAGTTTATGCTTGATACTACAGCTGGAGGAACATTCATGGGTAAACATATCACCGAAGCAAAGAAGCTGCTAGACAATATGCAAGATAACCATGCCCAATGGCATGTTGAAAGATCAAACACGAATAAGGTGAACTTCGTCTCACCACAAGAAAACGAAGAACTCAATGCTAAGTTGGATGAGATCATATTAGCCGTAAAAGGTAAGGAAACCCAGGTAAGAGCTACCCCCGAAACTAATATTGAAGAAGTAGACTTCATAGCTCGTAATGATTATAACCCTGCTTGGAAGAAAAATTATAATCCTAATTTTCAGAAACACTATTCTAATCCTGCAGTTAACTCTAATAATAATATGGGAACTAGTAATGGTAGTCTCCAAGAAACACTTAAGTCTTTTATAGACTCACAAAATGAACAAAACAATATTCTTGTTAAAATAACGGAGAACCACGATGCTATGCTTGGTAAATTATCTAACCAAGCTGTAAGTTTGAGGAATGATTTGCAGGCCCTCCAAGAAAGAACGAGGATTGTTGAGGCACAACTGGGTAAGATAACCAAGAGTTAAACTCTCATTCTAGCTAAATTTGCAGGTAAAGTTGTGCCTAATCCTGTTGAAGACCTCAAGATGATGAGGATCCAAAGAGAGGATCCTAAAGAGCTTGATTATAGTAATGCTCCTTCACCAAGTTACACCGTTGAAGATCTTGTAAAAAGGATCAACGTTAAGATTTTGGTAAGTGAAGGAAATGAGGAAGCTATGTACCAACACTTTGTTAATCAGGTAGCAATAAAGGTATGTGAGCTTGAGGAAGAATATAAGAAAATTGCTGAAAAATTACTTGTAAACCTTGATGATATATTTGAGCCTACTGTTAAGATTAAGATTGGGACCAATGAGATAACTGCACTTTATGATCTAGGTGCAAGTGTCTCAACGATTCCAAAGAGTCTTTTTAATAAGTTAAGTCTTGGATCTTTTGAGATCACCGAGTTAAAATTGCATCTAGCAGATTCTACCTACAAACAAGTTGTAGGAATTAAGGAGAATACTTTAGTATACATTAAAGGCTATCCTGCTCTTATTGATTTTGTTATTGTTGACATGCTTGGAGATGCTACTGCTCCTATCATACTAGGCCGTCCTTTCTTAAGATCTATTAAGGCTTTGATTAATCTACATGATGGGAACGTGAAGCTTCAATTGCCATCGAGGGATCTTTTTGTTATTCATTTCCCTAGGAAGAAGAAAGCCAAGCATGATGAAAAGGAGGCCATCACTTTGAAGGCCAACTACTTTGGAGTGGGTGTTCCACTCATCTGGCCTAAGTGATCAACATTGAGGTCAAGCTATTGACCATAAAAGAGAGCTCCATGGGAGGCAACCCATGTGAAATAAAGGTTTGTGACATGGGTATGATTACTCGGATGACTATGATTCGATAACCTATATTGGGTAAAAGGCTCACGGCCCACAAAGGTTTCAGATGACAGCCCAAGGAAGCAACCGGCAAAGACTTGATTGTATTAGGAAAGAGACTATGAACCGACGTTATGTTGGTATTGTAATTATGCGTGTATGAAACCTATTCGCATACAGCTTTGAGACCCGGTCTATTATATATAGGACGGGATAAGCCCAAGCAAGGGTACCGAAATCTACAGGACAACTTGTAATAGTGCAATTATTCAATATTCAGGCGACTTTGGTTCCATTGTTTCCCTGACATGTGACGAAATCCCCAGCGTTCTCTTTTCCGTGAAACCCCAAGTCCATCACCATGGGCATTGCCGAGGTTACCCCTCGCCAATTGGCGCCGTCTGTGGGAAACCTGAACGCTGGAACCATGGATTCGGCGGACCGCTCTCCACCAAGCATTAACTCGATGAAAGCAGGTCCATGCCCGCCCACCCCTATATTGGTACCCGCTGATTTTAACGGCGGATCCAATATGATCATCGAAGGTTTTCAATTCCAAGTAGACGACCCGCAAGAATCACACCCTTCAGCCCTGATCACATCAAAACCGTCAGTGGAAAAAGGTACGCCTACGGAGGTACCAGCATCTTCCGTCAGATCCTCCATGGAAGCAACAACACAGATTGAAGCAGGCGATGAAAGCGAGAAAATTGAGATGGATCTGGGGGACCTTGATGGTCTTTACGATAATCTCTCCTTCGGATCCACCCCACCACGCGAAACAAGCCCAGAAAACTCGGAACCCGAAGAAAGCAGCGAAACCATTGACTTCAGAATTCAGATGGCAGAAATATATCCAGAGCAAAAATTGATGGAACTCACCGGCTCATCCGACAATGTCTCCATCGGCGCAAATGATGACGTTACCAGCCCATGTGTCACTCAGCACCAAGTATGTGTGATCATCGGAGACGCCACGACCCAGAAAGACTCCAACGGTAACCCAATTTTTAATCCTGATGATAATTTTTCAAGACATAATGCAGGAAGTCATGACAACGAAGGAAGCCGAGGAAACATGGGAGACCCAACAGTCAACCGTGTAAATCGGGAAGAAGAAGAACCGCACAGAGGCGAGAGGCAAACTCTCAGCTTACTAGCCAGTGCATGGGAGAAAGCAAGAGCATCAATTTTGGGCGCAGTTCCAATGACAATAGATGCTACTCACGAAGATCTATTGGCATACCAGTATCTGCTTCACCGCAAAAAGAGAGACCTAATCAGGATGCAGATGCAACTCGATGAAAGGAAAAAGGTAGCCGACGAATCTAGCCTACGACGAGCAGTTAAGTTCCACCCGAGGATCAAGGAGCATAACAGGAGGATCATCACCAAGGAGAGGAATGTCTAGGTTGTGGGACATCCCCGAGGAAGAGAGGAGCGGACTAATTCGAAACCCTGATTTGTCATTCATGTCCATAGAACAAGCTGGAAATATTAAGGCAAAAACAGCTTAGGCAGCCATTGTGGTCGCACAAACATATCTAATTACAACACAGCCCACACCCGATGATCCTCGCGCGGCTCTTCACCGCTTTTCCCTGATGAATCTCGGTATGGTAGGAGAATCTCTCGTGCAAGCAGATAAAGGAACCTGACAGATCCCCACGCTGTCGCAGCAGCCCTCGGCATAGAGCTCATACCCGACGATCACGATCGCCACATCGGGTCCACTTTTTAGAATCAGAACCGCGAAACGACGCAAGAAACGACATCACCCAGTGACAGATCGACCAATCCAGAGAAGAATGTAGCACCCAAAGATACCATGACGGCGAAAGCAAGGAAGAGCAAGAACTATGCGGAGCCAGTTGCTTTACCCGACGGGTTCGCAAGACTCTGGTACCAAAAGATTTTAAGTTACCTCAAGATCGCCAAAAGTATGATGGCCTCCAAGAACCTGAAGCGTGGCTGATAGATTACCTGGCAACCGTCAGACTACAAGGCGGATCCAAAGCTATAGCAATGCAAAGCTTACAGCTGCACCTAACTGGTGCGGCACACTCCTGGCTAAAACAACTACCCAAAGATTCTATCGGCAGCTAGAGCGATCTTGAGGACAAGTTTATCAAGAATTTCTAGTCCACATTCAAGCGACCCACGTCTTTGGAACAATTGCGGGCCTGCAAGCAAAAACCGGGAGAATCAATACGGGCTTTCGCCCAACGGTGGAACATCATAAAAAATCAGCTGAAGCCATATCGGACGAGAGAGCAATAGATGCCTTGAACGATGGACTTCGTCGGCAGGAGTTCTCTGAAGAACTAGGACGGACAAAACCAAAGACAATTTCGTAGCTAATGGACATAGCCAATCGATGGGCTGATGGAGAGGACGCAGTACACAACAAAAGAGCCCGCTCACCCAAAGATGATAGATACAGGTGTAATAATGATCGAAGACGATGAACCAATGATGGATACCATACACAAAGTTACGTTGCATCAAGTTTCTCGGGAGGGGACAACCGACAAAGTGACAATTACAACAGCGGATACCGCGGCAATAGGGACAACGTTGGTGGAAGCCAGTTGCAGCAACGATACCAGCCAATGAATCGAGACCCACCCGTGTCAGCACGACAAATGTTGGAAGGACCCTGCAATATGCACTACTACGTCGACTCAATAGGGAAAAGGCGATCAAATCATCTCCTAAAGGACTGCCAAACATTCTTAAAAATCCAAGAACTATGCAACGCAAGGGCAGCCGAAGCAGCAAACCGAGGCTACGCTACCACACTTGGCGCTTTGGCCCTCGGCGCACCACCTCCACCACAGGGGCAGCAGCCAGTAGGGCAGCCACAAAGTACAACGCACCAAGACGACCAATATCACAGGTCGAAAGGAGCAATGTCAATGATCCAGAAGGGACCACCCTCTAACAGAACACAGAAGCTAATCACCAGGCAAGTAAACATGGCAGTAACAAAGCCACCTCCTACATCGAAGTACCTCCATTGGTCAGAACATGAAATTACCTTCAGTAGAGCTGATCATCCATTGTGGGTCCCCAACCAGGCCAGTCAACACTAATAGTTGAAGCGCAAATCGGCAGATTCGATATGAGCAATGTTTTATTGGATGCAGGAAGCAGCATAAACCTGATTTACGCCAAAACCCTACGGGCCATGAATTGGTCGATGAAGAATCTAGTATCTACAGACACAACTTTCCACGGGATAGTTCCAGGAAAAGCTGAAATTCCATTTGGTAAAGTCCATCCCGATGTAGTCTTCGGGTCAAAGAATAACTTTAGATGAGAAAAGCTAGAATTTGAAGTCATGGACTGGCCATCTCAATACCACGTGATCCTGGGATGACCAACTTTTGCTAGGTTCATGGCAGTACCTCACTACGCATATCTAGTGCTGAAAATGCCAGCCCCAAATGGGTTCATGACAGCTGCGACCAGGAATTCAACAAAATCTCGAAATCTTTCAGGATGGAGACAGGACTTGGACAACTGAAAATAGTGGATGAAGTGTCGATACACGAAGGGCACACCCGTAAAAAGAAAACATCGGATGAGCAAGCACGCAACAGTCTCAAAGAAGCAACCTATGCGGCCTCCAAAATAGGTCCCGCGTAGGAAGACCCACTGATCGACAAGACAAGAGCACCACGACACGGAGCATGATGAAGAACCCCAAGAACAGAAGCAAAAGTTCCTAAAAAAACCGTTACTTAGACATACTTTATATTCAATAAAAGGCCAAAGGTCAGGCGATCATGCCCTTGCAATGTACTTCCATCCATGCTTATCAATAAATGAAGAAAGTATTCCATGACATACAAACTTCTATGAAAAACGAACATTAGTTCGTCGGGTCCTCAAAACAAAAGAATACAACATACAATCAAAATCTCGTATAAAACATACGACCATTTTGATAAAATATCTATACAATATTTCGTCCATGAAGTACAAGGCTGCACAAGCAAGCAGTCAGATCTCAAAATTAACAAAAAATTCTTCGTCTACCTCTAAGCATCTCCGCACAATCCTAATGGCGGGTCTACGAGTGGCGGCGTAGTGAGGCGCCATATAAACAAGGTCGCCATCGGAAGGGGAAGGCAGACCCAAAGATATAACATCCAGATGTAACGTCGGATGATACGCATGCACCCACGAGAGCGCGAGCTTGGCACTCGCCACAAGCTGAAGCTTCACATAATGATGAATCCTTTCATCGTGTCGAAACTTCACAACCAACTCCGCCAAGGTCTGAGGCTAAGGATCCCAAGGAAACATGGCATTGTAAACAATGGCCAAAGATCTGTGATAGAACTCGACAAATTGCTCCAACTCCGATAGGCGATCCTGAAGCAATGCCACATTATGGGCACGACGATGATTAGTCCAAAAAATCGTTTCAGAATTTCAGGAGGAAGCCACAAGAACATGCATTCGGTTGCACAGGCGTTGGGTCTCCTCCCTCTCAAACAATCAAATGCCTACAAGACAGGAAGACAAAATCAATTTCCATCAAATCAGAAAAAGCAACCGAGAAAAGAGGAAAGAGTAAAATACTTACATAATAGCTTTTCGCTCGCCCTAGAGATCTCTTCCAAGAAAAAAGCCTCAAGGTTGAGGGCCTAGCGTGTTTTCGATTGGGAAACATCTACCATCGATTGAACAACCCGAAGTTTTCCTTCAAGTTTTTTCACCTGTTCTATCTTTTCAGCATACAGCGGTGGGTCCACCGTACGCACGATGGCGGAACTGGTCGCACCTACTATAGAGGAGGACGGAACAACATCTGCGGAAGACTCATTTAAAATCTGACAAGACAAAAAGATATGCAAACATTCAGCATACAAAAGCAAGCTCATACACATATATTCAAAAGTTGCCTTCTTGTAAAAGGAAGCAATGGGGAGCTGTATAAATTCAAGGTTTATTACAATAATTGCAAGGGGGACACGAAAAAGATTACAAAACAAATCCTATGAAGCCGTCTCTTTCAACGACAAAGTCGCACTAGCGGAAGGGACACTAGCTACGGGAGCGGCAGGTGTAGCCGAAGAAGGATTGGCCATCGAAGAAGGGGCAATTGGCTTCTCCGAGCCAGAGATGAGGCCCAGGAGCAACCGAGAGTATTTCCTGTCCCTCTTAATATGAGGCTTCAAGTCAATATCGTGGCCATTGGAGGTGACTGGGATAGAGAAGCTAACCTTCTCCCAGTCGACATTCTCGCCATGCGCCATAGCCAGTGCCATCGAAGTCTCGCCACCACTCTTCGACTACGTCAAACTATAACCAACAAGGGGGCTGGGATCATCACCAAATATGGTGACAAGATCATTCAGGTTGTTCGGCACATCCTTGGTTGGAAATATCTTGGCATGAAGATTCTTGAAGGCACATCGGGAGCAGGCAAGAAGGTTGTGCCCACGAACACTGTTGGCCTCCAAGGTGCTAACAACATCTGACAAAGGATCAACTTTCTTATCTTCGTGCAGCATCAGGTCCTGGCTAGTCAATTCTAAAAATAAAAGAAGAAGGAAAGGCTTGATGACCGAAGGGAAAAACTGAAATAAAGCAATGCCAGAGGTAAAAAAAACTTATGGGTCAGAGAAGAATTAAGGGCCTCCAAGCGCTTTTGAAGATTTTCATCTTGAATAACAGTTTGTTTTGCCAATTCTTCGGCATCAGCTTTCTCTTTCCACCTGGCCGCCTCCAAAGCCTCCTCTGCAACCCGCAGCTTGGCCTCCATATCTTCGGCACGCTTCATCGCTTGATCCCGAATAACTTCGAATTCTTTGGCGGTTGCTGCATAAACGGATCATGAAAACTCGGAAGGAAACATTCACAAAGAAATCCTGAAGATGAACAAGATATACCCTTCATTTCTTCAGCTTCGTTACGAATTTTTATAAATCAAGAGGCCATGTCAACCATCTCGCACATTAAAGGCTGAAAGAAGAACATCACAACAAAGGATATTAGGACAAAGTAAAAGGAGGCTATTCGCAAAAAATTCTGAAGTGACTTACATCTTTCATATCCACATCAATAGGCTTTTCTGATATCACCACCCCTTTACTCGTTGTTTTCTTATTTTTTTGCGGTGGCGGCTTGGATGAAGTGGCAGCATCTTTTTGGATGATCTTCTCCACAAAAGACGGGAGCTTTTCCTTCGGCTCCACCGACGGAGCAGGAGATTTCTTTGTAGAGCAGCCCACAGATGTGCGAAGAGGAGATGTAGAGGATCTTCATCACCACTGCAAAAGGAAAGAACAATACTTTTTGATCAGCAGTAGAACTACCCGGGAAAATAGCAAAAGTAGCAGTCGAATACTTACGAAGACACATCCTGCGCAAGGCGGAACAAATTCATCTGGGCAGGAGCAGCCAAGATTGGAGCAGCATCGAAAGGCTTGGAAGCAGTCGAGTCATCCGAGTCTTCGACCCTTTCCACAGCGTAAGGGTGCTTCCTCTTTTCACCATCATGCTCCACGCGAAAATCTCCAGAACCAGCCGACGGAAGAGATTGCGTCTTCGAAGAAGAGTCAGATGCAGAGGACTCCACCTCCTCATCCATGGCAGTCCCAGTCATAGGGAGATCATCGGATGCGGAGGGATGGACAGGGGGCTCATAACTTCCAGGAAGAGGAGGAAGTGAACTCAGATGATCAAAATCCTACACAAGCAGAAGACACAGAAAAAATGCTGGCTCTTAAAGTGTAAAAGTGCATCTGCAAATAGAAGCAAGGACAAGATGAAGGCAAAGGAAATTTACCTCGGGGAGCTGGTTTTTCTTGCCAAAAGGCTCCACATGAAAAGTTGAAGGAACCAGGATTTTCTTGGTCATAGTGGTGAAGCTCCAGACCCTTTTCTCATACACCTTGAGGGTGAGGTCTTTCGAGGAAATCCTCATCGTGTCCTTCCTCCCGGTGTACGCCCACATGCCAGAAAGCTGGGCTTGAAGCAGCTGGACGTGAATCCACAAAACGTATGCCAAGACCTGGAGACCCGACAATTCCTTGCCAACCTCATGTCGCAGCTTTGAAATACGATCGACATAAGGCTGGATTTCCGCCATTTATTTGGCAGAAGGATGCTGGTCCTAGGAGTCAAGTTTGTGGCAGGTTCTCTTAGGATCAAAGGGGGCTAACATGAAATATTGGCCTTCAAGTGGTTGATCCTTGACATAAAACCACTTGGACTTCCAACCTTGGACAAAATAAGTGATTTTGAAGTCTAAGTAATCAACATCGGATCAGATAGAGAAAATAGTGCCACCAACATCGTGGACAATAGTGTCAGTGGCGTTACGACAAAATAGAAGAAATGCTTCCAAAGGCCCCAATGGGGATGAATCCCAAGGAAACACTCACAGAGAGTGACGAAACAAGCGATGTGGATAATGGAGTTGGGCATGAGCTGATACAACTGCAAGCCGTAAACAAACAAAAGACCAGAAAGAAATTCATTGACAGGAAGGGAAAGATCGCGGAAGAGGAAAGAGATGAACATTACCCTCCAGCCGGGCTCGGGGATAGGAGCAGCCTTGTCTCCAGGAAGCTTGAAGGAACCCTCCGTCAGATGGCCAGAGTTTCGTGCCTCACGGAGTTCCCGTGTCGTGCACTTGGTGGGAGTCCATCCGACGGCCCTTTTCCTGGTGGCCTTCGTGGCGGCAACAGAGGTTCCAGCCTTGCTTTTTCCCATGGCAGCAAAAGAGGAACACGAGCGTAGAACAGGAGATCGCAAGGGGGCAAGGGCGCAAGGAAGAAGATGGAGCAGAAGGAGGGGAGGTAAAATAGTAAAACAAATCTCCTCTCCCTTATAAAGAGCAAAGATGTGAGGCCCGAACCATTCGATGCAAAATCAAACTGACAGAAGATCACACGATGGTGACACGTGTTACGAGGATTCCGTAAAGGAAAAATTTAAAGAAGTTATGGTTGCGGTAAAAAAGGAGGACAGCGCGTGACGCCTCGATTTTCGCGCGGAGAGGGGACGTGAAGTCAAAAAACTCCGCTGAATACGCTATCACGTGTCATCATTACTGCTACATGGACCCATGTTCGATACGTCCCATTAGGGCGCGATCTTCTAAAAATCAATAGCATAAGAAACGTCATCACTAACGTCACAGCGGAGGCATTGCAAAAATTGCGGACCACCATTAGAAATATGACCCAAAAAATCGGAGTCGAAGTAAATTCCTCTAAGACAAAGATCTGAGACTACAATTGAATATACAATATTACGACTGTAGCCTCGGAGACTACTCTTATCGGGAGCACTAGTCATGCACCTGACAAGAAATACAGAAGTACTGGCGCCATAAACTTAAGTTTTCGAGCCTATGTTATGATACATATATCCAAACATAGTCACGGGGGATACTCCTATCAGCAGTGCTGACGCTCACCTGATAAAGATAGACAAAGGAAACATTCATCGACAAATACCCTGATCGGGAGTAGTTGCAAAAACCAAAAAGATCTTCGGCCGCTACAAATCAAAAAATTCTTGGATCGCACCTGACGCGATAAAAATCCGAATGCCATGTTCAGAAACATGAAGGTAAGACCCCAATATTCGTCTATGTGGCCTGGTAATCGCACAAGAATGCGCTCTACCAGTTAAATATCCGTATCAACGATACGATGAAAAATCTCGACGGACGCATTGGGTACCCGATAAAAATAGAAAACTAGAATTCAGTATTCGTTAAGACCTCAGCGGCTCGAACTGAATTACACCAGTAGCAAATTCTGGATTCAAGCCTGGGGACTTGAGTTTGATGTAGGACAACCGTGTTTTTGCCCAGGAGCGATTAATTGTTCCTAATCCGTCGGAAGCATCCTTCTCGTTGTACCAAAATCCCTACAAAAAATAAAATCAAGGAGCAAAAATGAAAACAACGAAGGAAAAATAAAACCTTGAGACTCAACCTGAAACTACGGTTCGAGCAGAGTCTCGGGGGCTACTGACATGGGTATGATTACTCGGATGACTATGATTTTGATGCCCTATATCGGTTAAAAGGCTCACGACCTACAAAGGTTTCAGATGACAGCCCAAGGAAGCAACCAATGAAGACTTGATTGTATTAGGAAAGAGACTATGAACCGACATTATGTTGGTATTATAATTACGCGTATATGAAACCTATCCGCATACAGCTTTGATACACAACCTATTATATATAGGATGAGAGAAGCCCAAGCGAGGGTACCGAAATCTAGAGGACAACTTGTAATATTGCGATAATTCGGTATCCAGGCGACTTTGATTCCATTGTTTCCCTGAGATTCAACGAAATCCCTAGCATTCTCTTTTCTGTGAAACCCCAAGTCCATCACCATGGGCATTGGTGAGGTTACCCCTTGTCATTTTGAGTTAAGTTTTAAGTTGTAGTTTAAGTTTATGTTTAATAAAGAGTGCTAGAAAACTCCATTTGACGCGAAGAAGTTCGGTAGTACTAAAAATCCTGCTTTATACATGTTGTTGTTGGTCGACAATATTTATTGTCATTTTTCTCTCAAAAACGAGGTATTTCACTAAGTTACGGGATAAGAAGTAATTTGCAAACAAACAATTTTTTTGATGCATACACACAGTTTAACGACCAACTATACGGCGGGAATAAAAATTCCGGCCGTATAGCTCCGGTCGTATAGATATTTCTGCCATTGAAATGTTTTCTTTCATATGTACTGACTGTTTAACGACCAACTATACGGCGGAAATAAAAAATCCGGCCGTATAGCTCCGTTCGTATAGATATCGATGCTTTCGTACAAATTCTTTTCCAGTTACAGACAATTTGACGACCAACTATAAGGCGGGAACATATTGTTCCGGCCGTATAGCTGCGTCGCCAGGTGGAAACACTAAATTTTTGATAGAAGGCCAACTATACGATAGGAACACAATGTTCCGGCCGTATAGTTGCGTCCGACCACAAAATCGCACGGGAAGGTACCTCCAACCCCAAAACTTCAATCATTTTTCTCTCTTCTACCTCCAAAGTCTCTGAAAACATCAAGAGATCTTCACCTCTACTCAATTTCGTTCGATTTCCTTGCACACAAGTGATCTACAGTATGTTTCTCCCCCGATCCTCCAATTACTTTTTCCAAATTCATTTTCGATCTATTGTCATTATCAATCTAGGGTGAGACCTACTATGAACTAATTGCCATGATTCTCTTGCCAAGATTATTATTTTGAGAGGATTCTTTAGTGTGCCATGATGAAGAATATGTTATACTTATTATTGTTGGATCAAAAAGTTTTATTTTGTCTTCCTTTATTGTTTTAGATGATGAACACAAGGAGCCAAACTCGTGCTCGTGCCGCAACTAGCGCTTCTCGGGCTATCACTCAAGAACGCATGGGGATACGGTTCAGGAATGAGCTCAGACATGATCGCTTCAACAAGATAAAGAATCGCAAAGTGAAGGCCACCAAGTGGTCTTGCCCCATTATATTGAACCAACTCAGCATTTCTGATGACTTCAATTTACTCTGCAATAGAGTTGGCCTGCAAAACTTTGTGTACACTAAAGTGCCTGCTTATCGCCGGTTAACCATTGAATTCCTAAGTTCGTTGCAAAGAACTGTTAAACTATGACAAGGAAAAGGCCGTATTTCTTTCCGGCTCATGAACAACAATTACACTTTAACACTAGATGAATGGTGCGCATGTTTTAATTTGCCAAACAATAATGATAATGATTTGTGCGTATCCTTTACTCGCTTAGACCCTTCCCCTACACAATATTATAATGGAATGAGTTTCACTACTAGAGTAAGCAAGGGAAGAATATTTAGCATCCTGCAATTCACAATTTGTTCTATGCTATTACTAACACCTTGCAGGTAAGAAACGAGTTCACAAGACTCAATGAGGAGGACATCTTTGTCCATGCAAAGGCTACTTACATAAACTGCAACTTGTCACTCAACTTGGGCACAATCCTTGTGCGCTACCTGTAGCACCAATCCTCCCAAAGCCAAGGACCGATCACAGGTGGAGGCGTCATCACCGTGCTTGCCACTTCCCTAGGCATCGACCTAGGTGAGTTGCAACCTGTGCTCTTGATCGACGTGTTGGTTTCTCTACTTTAAAGGCTTGTGGAATGCTCACTAGGAGAGGTGGTGTTTATTATCTGCATATTGCTGGAGCTGGGCGTATCTACCCCGCTCCTATACCTAATGGTATTTTCTCTATCGAGGAAGGATGTTTGCTATATGACTTGCAGGTTTTGAGAAACACCAACCCGAGGAGGAGATTCTAGATGAGGATGAGGACTAAGAAGAGGAGCAAGAAGTCCCTTATCCAGAGGAGCAGCCATCAAACCGGTTTGCGACATACCAACTTGGAGGGACTATGGAGAGGATGCATAGCCTCTCTTTGAACCTCAGAGGAACAACTGGTAATTTATCAACTCAATTTGCGAACTAGAGTAACGACTTTTTCCCTCCACCACAATGATTTGAAGGGCTTGCAAAAGCCTAAGCTTGGAGAAGTTTCCTCATGTATCTTTATTTGATGTTCATTTGCTTTTTTTATTTCGAGGTTGTGTTTTTAATTCAAGTTTCTAAGCACTCGTGTTGGTTTCCCCAACACTTTATTTTTAGTTCTTTCGATTTGCTTTCGAGATTTTGTAGCTGAGCTCTGCCACCAATTTTCTATTCTTTAAATTCCCTCTCTTAAAAACAACAAAAAGATTTCTCCATTTTTCTTTATTTTCCCTCTTTCTTTTCTTTCCGCCTCGAGGTTCTCATATGTTTGCAGGAGAGTGATCAACTTCGAGTTTCCAAGAAACAAATAAAAAAGGAGGAGAGAAGTGGAACGAAATATGAGATGTATGCCTTATGACTCCCCACTTTTGAAGTTTGAGAAACCCATGCTAGTTAGTAGTAAATGTTGAGATGTTATATTGGTGGAGTGAGTCTTTTTATTATAGTAAGATTTTCAATTGCATGGGTATTTAGTTGGGTATGTTTTGTTCCAGCTCTCATAATTAACCAAGTCTTGCCTAAAAATTTGCTAAAAATTGTAATAAGAAAAAGTCTAACAATTGAAGGCTTGGGTGTTGTAGTGTTTGGTCTTGAAGGCTTATTTCTAGAGACACTCAACACCACTTAAAATGTTGATTGACATGATAGCTCTCTTTAAAAGGATTTGTTCGATTGAATTAATGTTTAGCGGTTTTTGTGAGCATGCCAAAGTTTGACTTGTTAATCATAAGAAGTATATAGATTTATTCATGTCAAACTTCATGGGATGCCAACAACTCCGTTGGCCTATGAACGATCTTCATGAAGGAAACTTCTAGATTTCGGCTATGAGTTGATTAAACACATGTAGCAGCAATGCTATAGTGGGTAAAATTCTTGGCACTCCCAAGTAGATGTGTTCATGATGGAATCACTCCTCTAGCTATTATGAGCAATCATTATGCAAAAGGAACAAAAACCTTAGTGATGCCACAAGTGTCCATCACAGTCCGATAAACTAATATTTTTTTGGCTTACTCTCAATTACTCAAGAACTGAAATTCTTGAAGGACAATGAATAGAATAGTAGTGCTTGAAAAGTCTTGATTTATTGATGTGGGAGAATTGAGATACTCTAGTGTATATGCTTTTCATGAAAAATCTCACACTCTCAATTTTCATGATTATACTTTATTTTTCAAAGGCAAGCCTATGAGTTGATTACATGACATGGAATAAAGTTTACTCATTTGAATCATCCATGCTAACAATAAATTTCCTACGATATAAGGATGCATAAAACCCGTATGATATGCTTGACTTTGCACTATATATGCTGAAGTTTTTTAGATTTATGAAGTGGAGGAAATATGAGACTACCAATCATGAGTAAGATCATCATCTCATTTTTTCAGTTTAAATGCTAAGTTCCTTTTTGATGTTGGTTTTCTTGCTCAAGGACGATCAAGTTTAAGCTTGGGGAGGTTGATGGCTCTAAAATATAGCCATCCACGTCCACATTTAAACTGGATATTATTCATATTTTTATGAAATATCTCTCTAAATCCTGCCACCAATGCCTAATAATCAAAGGGGTATGCAATCTTTTCTTTCTATTTTTTCCTGCACAGATAATGATGTTTGATGATGGGAATCATTACATTAAAGTCCAAGATACGAGATTTCCAACAACTAGAAAAAAACCAGGAGTCGTGGGTCAGAGGAAGACGCTTTAATGACCAACTATATGACCGGAACAAAATTTTGGTCGTATAGTTCCATTCATATAGTTGCCATCGATGCCGGTAGGTCAAACAGAACAACTTTCGTGTAGGGACCCCTATATAAATAAGCCTCGGGCAACGAGAAAAGGGCGCTCCAAAAAAACATCAGCCACCCCTAGATCTCCATCCACAACACCGACGAGCCGCCGGAGGAATAGACTTAGATCTATCTCTCCACCACCATAGCCATATTCCACCACTTGTAATAGTAGACCTCTTCTTCGATTGGTGACATTGTAAGAATATTGGCTATCAATCTCATGATTTCCATTACAATGTTTATGATCTTTGATCTCATATCTATGTGTGAGTAATTCTCCTTAGGCTAAGGGCTTCGGCCTAGCCATGTAGCTTTTTGTGCATGTTATTTATCATAGATGGGATCATGTATTAGTTTGTATGACATGATGATTATTGTATCCTCGCTTGCCTCAATCTAAGGACTTGTCAGGTACCCAAGACACCAAGGATTGAGCCAGGTATAGGGAGTATGAGTAATTACTAATCTGCAGGTTGGGAACCCCAGTGACAGAAGGGGTAGTATAGATGTATGTGAGGGATTTACTTGGGATTAACTGTGACATCACTATGCATATCATTAGTTCTCTTTATTCTATGGATGAGACTAGTAGGTTATTGCTATAAGCGGTTGTAGAGGCAATAGTAATTATGGATGCACTGCTCACATATAATTTATCTTGCTCTAACAATTACATGCATACTTTATTTCTAACTTTTATTCCCATCAGATGTTTTGCATAGCTACAGGTGAAACCGAATGCCCTAGGCCCTCTATCTCCATCATCGATAACAACAAAAAGACGCAAACCATAGGTTCGATAAAACACAAAAGGAATTCTAAAACTCCCGAAGGTCCGTTAAAGTAACTTCACTATGCATCTGCTTCCCGAGGATTCGATAAACCTAGGTCTACTAGGGAAAAAGAAGCTATACTACATCCGTAATCTAGATCGAAGGTATCAGGGGGAGTAGAAGAATGCCTTCATCACCTTGGCGCCGTCCGCATTGAATGCTCCGTCGAAGTTCACGGTCCAATGCCCTAGGGCTAGCTTCCCGAGAAGCTGGCTTATTTCCTCCCGAAGGTCGCTTTCCCAAAATCAGTCCATTCCGCCACGAACTCCGCCATGGCCCTTGCACGGACGGTGGGCATGGTGTCAAATTTCGGCTCGAAGGGCTATAATTCGATGGCCCACTCAGCCGCACGGCCCATGGCGTTGGGGTTGCACAGGATTGCCTCCAGAGGGAACTTGGTGACCACCCAGATGGGTGACCCTATAAGTAGTGGCGTAGCTTGTTCGATGCTACGAGGAGTGCGTAGAGGAACTTTCTGCTGCATGGGGTACCATTCCCGTGTGTCCCTGACCACCGTGCTGACGAAGTAGACCGGGCATTGCACGAGCTCTGTAGTCTTGGCTACGGATTGGTCAACGGTCTCGTCATCATCTCCCTTCAAGGCGCCGCTGACCTCGGGCATAGCCCCCGAGCCCTCGGGAGGGTTCGCAGCCTAGGACCTCCACTTCTTTTCTATCTCCTCCTCATTCTTGGTGACCAGGACGGTGCTCACTGTTTGAAGTGTGGTAGAAAAATACAATAGTAGCGGCTCACGCTCCCTAGGGACCACCATGATCGGTGGGCTCGTGAGATACCTCTTGAGGGCCTCGAATGCCTCATTGGCCTCCGAATCCACTGGAACTTGCCTGTACGCTTCATGATCTTGAAGAAAGGCAATTCCTTCTTACCGATCTTGGAGTGAATCTTCCGAAAGCCGCCCTGCACCCGGCCAAACGCTGCATCTCCTTGACCCGCGTTGGTGGACACATTTCCTCGATGGCCCGAACCTTGTGGGGGTTGGCCTCGATCCCCCAATGCGACACCACTAATCCGAGGAGATTGCCCAACGGAACCGAATATGCACTTTGTAGGGTTGAGCTTGATGTTCACCCGTCGCAAGTTAGCGAAGGTTTCTGTCAAGTCCTCCACCAAGGTGTCTCCCTCACGAGTTTTGACCATGACGTCATCGACGTAGGCCTCCATGTTCCTCCCCATCTGCCTGCCTAGCATAATGCGCATGAGTCGTTGGAAAGTAGCACCGGCATTCTTGAGGCCAAACGGCATGCAGGTGTAGCAATACACACCGAACGAGGTGATGAAGGTAGTCTTGTCCTCGTCCTCCTTAGCCATCTTGATTTGATGGTACCCTAAGAAGGTGTTCAGGAAACATAGTAGGTCACAACCCACCGTGGATTCGACAATTTGGTCTATTAGCGGGAAGGTGTCCTTGGTGCATGCCTTGTTGAGGTTGGTGAAGTCGATGCAGAGCCTCCCGCCCTCGTGGCCTTGGGGACCACCACAGGGTTTGCGTGCTAGCCAGCCTTGGGGACCATCTCGGCGATAATGAATTGTTGTTTCTCCGCCGATTTCTTCCATGGCTACTGCTTCACCGGACATGCCGCGGGGCACATCGCCAAGTGGTGCTCGATTACCTCGCGAGGAACCCCTGTCATGTTCGACGGGGATCAGGCGAACATGTCCGCATTGGCCTGGACGAAAGCGACGAGGGATTCCTCTCTCTCAGGAGGAAGGTCGGCGCCGATGGTGATTGTAGCCCCCGGCACTTCCGGGTCTAGGGGGACCTTCTTGGTCTTGGCCCTTTCTTGAGAGAATGCCGACTTCTTCTTGCCAGCAACTTCGGCAGTGCACATGATGTCTTCGGTAGGAGGCGCCTCCGACTCGGCGTCTTCTTTTCCCTAGGGTGGGGAGAGCTGCGGGAGACCGACCACGGGCTCCTGCCGCACTAGCGTGTCCCCTTTGTAGGCTTGCCTGAGGGAGCGCATGGCTTTGACCACGTCGCAGTACACCGTGATGGTGGTGCCGGCGCCGCCCGGCATCTTGACCAAGTTGTAGGCATTGTCCGTGACCGTCATGAACGGGTAGCCCAGGATGGCGTTGTAGGCAGGGATATCCAAGCGACATCGAAGTCGATGAGCTCCATGTGGTAGTTGTCGCTCTTCACGAAGGTGACGGGGAGCTGAACCCGTCTGAGGGGCACGGTGGTGCCTACCATGGCCCCCATGAATAGTGGGGCGGGAAGGAGGCGCGTTGTAGGCACGCGCAGCAGCCCAAATGCTTCTTCGGAGAGTACGCTCAGTCCCGCCCCACCATCGATGAGGGTCTTGGACACTACGACCCCATTGATGGTGGGGGTGCAGACCATGGGCACGACGCTCACCAGGCGAGTGGAGCTTGGGTGGTCCAAGGCGCCGAAGGAGACCGGTTGTTGCGACCACCGGAGGGGGTGGTGGTAGCGCTAGGCCTTGCTGCCGCCAACCCTCGGGTGGACTGTCCGAGGTGTGGTCCGTGGGCAGAGGCCTTTAGGCCGCCCAATATGCAGGAGACCATCCTGGCTGGCCTTCTAGGCGAGGAACCCCCGGGGTGGCCTTCGCACGAGAACCTCTCGCCATAGCGTCGTCCGCCTGAAGGTCCTGGGAGACGCGTCGTAGCCCCCTACCTAGCGCGCCAAATGTGAGAGATTTGTCCAACAAAGGAACTAGGGTCCAACAAAGGAACACGGGACTCCGAAGGAGCTCGACAACGACCATGACATCGGAGCAGATGCATGATAGAGAGTTGACACCTGGGTTTTTTACCGAGGTTCGGGACCCTCGTGAGGAGGTAAAGCCCCTACTCCTGCTTTGTTGTATTGCCCACTTGCCTCGCGAGGTTACAATGGAGGATGAAAGTCTAGGGTTTATATATATGGGATCTGTCCCTTGCAAGGTGGGAGGAGGGTGTCTTATATAGGGCGGAGTCAGGCCTCTTCTCCTTGTTCATGGGAGGGAAGGGTCTCCATAGAGCCGCCCCCGAGGCAATGGTCTACAAGACTACTTGTTGGTAGACTAGGTCTTGGACACTGGGCGCTCCTCCGTCCATTGGTAAAGTGCTTCCTTTAGCATTTCTTGTCTTCATCTGGTGCTACTCGCTCCCCTTCTTGCACCAGAGTATCCAAAGTCAGATCTGCTCATGCTAAGGTTGTCCGTCATCCGGTCTGGGCCTTGATGGCTTCACATTTGACCGAGACCCATTCTCCGGGGCCGTTGAGACTGGGGCATCCAATGCGATGGTCGTTCTTGTTGTTTCCCTCGGGAGGGGGCTGTGACCCGCTCTCGGCTTCCTGCTCCTACGGAGGCCTCCAGAGGAGGGATCCTGGCGCACCTCCTGAGGGGAGGGACCCCTCCCTCGCGAGGTTTGCCTAAGTTCGGAGGGGCAGCCAGACATAGAAGGATTGTAGTACCCCCTGCGCTAGCTATCTGATAGGTGTCGTGATATCAACAAAACCATCATGCTTGTTCGCCGTCTTCAACTCTTGTCTGCGTACCACACCACATCCTTCCTCTCGGCTAGCTTGACTTACTTCCGCGCTTGGCGCCTCCTTTCTTCTCCACATGAGTTTGGACTTTTGCACCACCACCTTCTTCTTCTCAACTCTTGCTAGAGCCCTGTGTTGCAGAATGTGAACCTTCTCCGTACAACCCTGCAAAATATGAGTAATGCAGGCCACACAACTGACAAACATGTCCATCTTTGCCCCTGTTCATACACACTACTGCTCCAACAAAATGTCTCACAGGTGTTCTCACAAAACAACGGTCATCGACCCGCGGCACCATGTGCACCGGGAAACGATCAGCACAACTATAATCTGTCTGAACACCTATGTCAACACAAACTTCAGGTCTAACACATGCTGCAATATATTTCCTTTCATCAATAAGAGGCTTGAATTCAACTTTCTTGTCACTAACAAGAACATCTGGCTTATCATCTACATGCATAGTTGAAACAATATCACTACTGACGCTCCTCGCATTATTCTCCTCATGCTTTAGTTTAGCTAACCTTGACTATGGTTTAGCCTTGTGCAACTTCTCCTTACGCAACACAAGCAACTAATCGTTCTAGCGGACCCGCGCATTGTAGTTTTGTCCACTGAGTGATAAAGTCAGGAAAAAGCTGATATTTAATTGTTTTACGCTTCTCATACGTGATATCTCGAGGAGATAACTCGATGCCCCATAGAGTGACGCGTCTCGTGGCTTCTAGATTGTTGAGTATGTTGGAAATAGGTGCTTCATTGACTACTATGATCGGGTGCTCTAAAACTGGTGTAGCTTGCATGCTATCATGAAGACCTATATGCTAACTTCTGGTAATGTAGATACCTTTGCTCGGATGGAGATAGAACCTCGCTTAGAAAATATACTGGCCTCTAGACTCCATGGGTTTTTTCTTCTTCTGGTCGTTTAACGACCAGAACTGTGCTTACCATTTGATTAGTAGCCATGATGTAGAGGAGTAGTCGTTCTGTTTTGCTTAGTGACACGGCGATAGGGGATGTCAAGAGTGTTTTCTTGAGGCTTTCGAAGGCTTGCTGAGCTTCATCCGTCCACTTGAATTTCACTGATTTTTTCATGAGTGCGTAGAATGTTAATGCCTTCTCACCCAAGCGAGCTATGAATCGACTAAGCGCCACGACTCGTCTGGCCAGTTGTTGCACACCACGAAGATTTGAGGACTTCTTCATCGCAAGGATTGCTTGTATTTTCTCTAGAGTTGCCTCTTATCCTCTTGCCGATACAAGATAGGTGAGGAGTTGCTCCACAGGGACTCCAAATGAGCATTTTGTCAGGTTTAGTTTAATGCAATATTTGTTGAGGTTATCAAATGTTTTGCGGAGATCATTGATAAGGCTCGACTCTTGTTTTGTTGTGACGATGACATCATCGATATATACCTGTACGTTCATTCCAATTTGACTTCTAAGAAAACTCTGCATCATCCGCTGATATGTGGCACCTGTGTTTTTGAGTCCAAAGGGCATTGTGCTATAGCAAAATATGCCATAAGGCGTTATAAATGTTGTTTTATCCTCATATTCCTTCTTCATCCGAACATCGTGATACCCTGAGTATGCGTCTAAAAAGGAAAGACGTTCACACTCCACGGTTGCATCGATTATTTGATTGATTATCGGTATGGGAAGTGACCCTTTGGACAATGTTTGTTCAGCACGGTGAAGTCAATGCACATGCGTAATTCTTTTATATTTTCTTCGGGACGCATACTGGATTTGCGACCCACTTTTCTTTTGTTGATATCCTTGACGAACTTGGCGTCCATTAGGTAATGGAGTTCTTTTCCGATTGCCTTACACTTAGGCTCCACGAAACAACGAAGTGACTATTTTACCGACTTGGCTCAGGATTTAGGTTTAGTGCGTGCTCAGCGAGTTCCCTGGGGATTCCTGGCATGTCAGTTGGTAACCTTGCAAAAATATCCTAGCACTCACGGAGGAACTTGATGAGTGTGCTTTTGTATGCGGGACCAAGATTCGAAGCCACAAAGGTTGTCTTCTTTGGGTCTGTAGGGTGGACTTGGACTTCCCTTTTATCCTTTGTGGTGTAGAAAGCTTGATCGGGGTTGACCTGTGCTATTGAAAGAGGCTCTATGTCTATTGAGATTTTTAATTGCTCAAATTATGCTTCCATCCTGAAATATTCGGAGATTTTGTTGAATTCTCGGTCATAGTTGTCAGATCGGGTGAAACTGCCACTTACGGTTATGACTGCTTTTGGTGCTGGCATTTTCATTGCTAGATATGCATAGTGTGGTACTGCCATGAACCGTGTGAAAGCTAGGCGGCCCAGGATCATGTGGTATTGCGTTGGTCAGTCCAAGACTTCAAACTCGATCTTCTCACGTGCGAAATTTTCTTTTGATCCGAAGACAATGTCAAGATAGATTTTACCTAAAGGAATTTTAGCTTTACTTGGGACTATGCCGTTGAAAGATGTGTTCATTGGGGCCAAATTTGTTAGGGAGTGGTTCATTGCTCATAGTGTTTTGGCATAGATTAAGTTGATACTTCTTCCTACATCCTTGAAAACCTTGCTCATGTCGAAGCCGCCAATTTGGGCTTCCACTATCAGGGCCGAATGATCTGGTCGTGGGACTCGTAGTGGGTGATCTGCCCAGCTGAATGTAATTTCTTGTTCTGACTAGTGGAGATATTCAGGTGTAGGTGGGGGTGCCGTTACTGCCATGTTGACTTGTTGAGTGATTAACTTCTAAATTATGTTGGATGGTTGCCCTTTTGGATCATTAACATAGTGACGTTGGACCTTGGGTACTCATCCTCCTCATTTATGTTTGTTGCGGGTTGCGGCTGCCCTGCTAGTGGTGGTGGTGGCGCACCAATAGCTAGGGTTCTAGGTGCGGTGGCGTATCCTCGGTTTTCTTCTTTGGCTTCCTTTGCATTGCATACCTCTTGCACTTTAAGGAAAGTGTGGAAGTCCTTCATGCAATGGTTCGATTGCTTCCTTCATGTAGAGTCGACGTAAAAATGCATATTGTAGGGTCCTTCCAACATCTGTAGTGGAGACATAGGGGGCTCCCGAGTCCTTTCCTGGTACCGCTATGCCGATTGGCTTCGACCACCGTCATCTCTATTGCTACAGTATCCACCGCTACGACAGTCGTTTCGTTGGTTCTCCTCTCCTAAAAAACCAGTCGCAACATAGATTGGCCCACCATATCTGTCGTTGCCTCGTCTTCTCCTGTCATTATTGCACATGTCCCAATCTTCTTCAGGTGAGCGCCCTCGCTTGTCGTTTACTGCGCCTTCACCATCTTCCTAGTGGTTTGCCATGTCCATTAAGTGAGAGATTTTTTTGGGCTTGACTCGCCCTAGATCCTCAATGAATTCTCTTCAGTGTAGGCCATTGTTGAATACATCGATTGCCCTTTCATCATATATAGCTATCGCTGAGTTCTTGAGGATGTTGCACCGCTAGATAAACCTTGTATTGGTTCTCCAGATTTCTGTTTGCATGCCCATAACTATTCTAGGGATGTGGGTCTCTTGAATGTGGACATAAAGTTTTAGATGAACTTATCTTCAAGGTTGTTCCAGCTGCTGATGGATTCTTCGGGTAGCTGCCACATCCATGAGAGGGCAGCGCCACTTAGGTGTAACTGCAAGCTTTGCATTGTGGTAGTCTAAGAGCCACCTTGAAGTTTAATGTTTGTTAGGTAATCTACCAGCCAACACTCGGGTTCTTGGAGACCGTCGTACTTTTGGCAATCGTGAGTAAGTTTGAAGTCCTTGGGTACTGGGGTCTTGCGAACCCGCTGGGTAAAGCAACTAGTCCTGCATAATTTGTACTCATCCTCGCTTTCGCCATTGTAGTATGTTCGGCCGTGACGCTCTTCCCTAGATCTATCTACCCTGCGCTATGTGATATCACTAGTTGCATCATCTCGTGGTTCGGAGTTCACAATTGTACCCGATGTGGCGACCGTGATCGTTGGGTGTGTCCCACATGCCGAGGGATGTTGCGACGGTGTGGCATTTTATTGAGTTTCCTTGAAGTTCCTTATTCTCCTTGTGCGAGGGATGCTCCCACCATGCCGAGGTTCATGAGAGCAGAGCAATGTAGAGACGCACGGGGATCGTTCGGTGCGGGTTGTGTTAGGTTCACAACATAGAAAACGATAAAATTCCTACGATGGGAACTACTAAGCACCAAGATCTATCTACCTAGGTACAATCAACGGGTGGATATACATCCATAGAGAACATACCCTTGAAGAGCAACAAAGCGTTACAAGGTTGTACTCGTGGATGATGTGTCCTACACTTGCCGATCTCGAGATCGTGATGAAGTTCAGTGAGTCCAGTAGGTCCAACACTAGCAAGTCCAGCACCGCAAAGCAGCGGTGCATCCATCATCACACACATGTCCTATACCCCGACAACCTTCGAGTGCTTGCTCCAGCAAAGCAGCGGAAGCAGCAAATCCTTCTAGAAAAAGCCCCCGAGAACATGTAACTCACTAATCTGAGACCATGGGGAATTGCTAGAGGGGGAAGAGAACCTTCACGAGGAGGTGGTGAAAGAGGAGAGGATCCCTGTGACTCCTTTTATAGGGGATGGGGCGCAGCCCCATCGCCATGGCTTGTCGGCCATTGTGGGTTCCCCCACCTCTCCCTCATTCATGTGGGTGGAGCTTCCACTAAGCCCACTCATATCAATTTCAACTCCACTCACTTGCATTTAATGTCCACTAAATTAAATGCATTTTTCTCTTTAAATAAAACACTTTTATTTATTTTATTCAGAATTTTGTTAATTACTTTAATTAACAAACATTCACATAAAACCCCCTGCAACATTTAAATATCACATGTAGAACCAGTTTCAACAATTTCACCCGAAACAATTCTGGTGTCCATCAAAATGATTTCAGCGCTTTCATAATCTTTGTTTGGTATATTATTTTCTCAAAATGGTGTCGGTATCCCTTAAGTGTGTCACCCTATGGTTCATGAATAATGCAGACATGATCAAGACCCCTCTCCAATCAATAATCAGCAGCAGGACCTGGAGATCCATACTGACTCCCACACATTCAATGATGATTCTAGTGATCGTGTGAACCTTTAACATCGTAACTAAATCCCTTTTTCTCGTGATATATTACATGTCCAAAAATCAATCATCGGTATCCCCATATCTAGTTTGATCTCGTTACCGACATGCACACTTTTCTCGTTCCCGTGATATAACATTCTAGTGATCACATCACTAGCTTGCAAGCTATCTCAATGTGATATCACCGAGAGGGCCTAGAGTATATCTATCCGCCATCGGGATGGACAAATCCCACTCTTGATCCATGAGCGTCTACATAACACCTTCGGAGTATCTGAACCCACCTTTATTGTCACCCTGTTACGGTGTAACGGTTGATGTTATCAAGTTACTCTTCTAGTGTTAGTGATTAACATGATCTCAAGGTCTAAGGACTAGAATTACTTCGTATAATGTTATAGCAATTTAAACACAATGACTTTGATCGTATTGATATAGTTTGGATGAATGTTCATCACATCATTCCACCAATGCTATGACCTCGTTATTAACAACATCCAATGTCCATGATCAGGAAACCTTGATCATCTTGTTAATAAACGAGCTAGTTTAAATGAGAGGCATAACTAGGAACTCTTTATTTTGTTTATTAAACACACATGTATTAACCTTTCCAATTAATACAATTATAGCATGCAAAATAAACATTTATCATAAACATGGAATAAGATAATAACCACTTTATTATTGCCTCTCAGGGATATTCCCTTCAGGTTGAGTTGTCAGTAGGTAAGTCTGGGCGACGACAATTGCGGTTTACGCTATTTTTTGCTTTGATCTGCCATGCTAGATCTACTGACATGAGGGACATGTCTAGATCTCGATTTAGCTCATTTCTTTTGGCCTCCTGGATATTCCGGAGTCATGAGGTTCCTCTCCATGGTGCGCCTCCGGTTACACTGCCCGGATCGAGTTGTCTCTGCATCCTTAGAAGGTCCCTCTTTTTATAGTGGAGCAAGTACTGGTATGCCATCAAATCCTCGCGTGTGGCTTACACCGTCATGGGGACTATGCCCGAGACTACGTCCCTCGCTCTTTGCCATGTTTCCGCTGACAGCCAAAGAGGTAGCCATTCGCCGTCGTGTGTTCCTTCTCTTCCTTGTAAGACCTGATTGTTGGGTGGATCTCCTTTGTTTTCATGGTTTTCTGCATCATCACCCGATAAAATATCCTTGGGATCAAGGATCAGGTTACCATTGGAGTCGCTTGGTGTTGTCGGTTCACGCATGTATGTGTTGTTGTCATCGTCATTGGATTCGCAAGAGACACTGTCTGGAAAGGTAGTGAAATCTCGTGGGTTCTGTTCTGGGTAGATCTTAGCCATCCTAATTCCGAACTCGATGTTTTCGTTGCTTTCCTCGGGTTAGGTGTTTGCTAGGCTTGAGCCACATGGTGGCATTAGCTGGGAGTCTGACCTGAAGGAGAGACCGTCATATAGTGTTGGAGATATGCCCAAGAGGCAATAATAAAAGTGATTATTATTATATCTTTGTGTTTATGATGAATGTTTACATCCCATGCTATAATTGTATTATTAGGAAACACTAATACATGTGTGTTTTGTAAACATAAGAGAGTCCCTAGTAAGCCTCTTGTTGAACTAGCTTGTTGATTAATTGATGATCATGGTTTCCTGATCATGGACATTAGGATATGATTAATAACAAGGTTATATCATTAGGATAATGATGTGATGGACACACACCCATAGTAAGCGTAGCATAAGATCAAGTCATTAAGTTCGTATTGCTGTAAGCTTTCAAATACATAGTAACCTAATCCTTCGACCATGAGGTTATGTTAATCACCATCACCGGATGGATACTTTGATGACATCAAACGCCGCTTCGTAACTGGGTGGTTATAAAGGTGTCATTGGGTATTCTGAAAGTATGTTTTGAAGCACATAGACCAAGATTGGGATTTGTCCATCCATATGACGGATAGATATGCTCTGGGCCCTCTCGATGGAATGTCATCTAGTAAGCTTGCAAGCATGTGACTAGGTCACAAGGGATGACATATCACGGAACGAGTAAAGAGTACTTATCAGTAACGAGGTAGAACTAGGTATGGAGATACCGACGATCAAACCTCGGATAAGTATAGTATCGCGAGACAAAGGGAATTGGTTTCGTATGTAAATGGTTCAATCGATCATGAAGTCATCGTTGAGTATGTGGGAGCCATTATGGATCTCCAGGTCCCGCTGATGGTTATTGATAGGAGATGTGTCTCTATCATGTCTACATATTCACGAACCGTAGGGTGACACACTTAAGGTTCGAAGTTGTTTTAAGTAGATATGGAATGTGCGTTGGAGACCGAATGTTGTTCGGAGTCTCGGAATGGATCCGGGACATCATGAGGAGATTCGGAATTGTCCGGAGAATAAGATTCATATATAGGGATCATTTTCTGAGTTAGGAAATGTTCCGAAGTATTTGTATGAGGGTTCTAGAAGGTTTCGGAATGTTCCGGAAGGTTCTGGAAGGTTTCTTGGAGTTTGCTTGAAAACCAAGGAAGGGATCAAAGGAGTCCTGGTGGGTCAAGACTAGGAGTCGTGGGGGAGGAGGACTCCTCCCCCCTCCCCAATCCGCCGGCCCTAGAGGAGGGGAGTCCTACAAGGACTCCCCCTCCCCAAGGCGCCCTCCCCCCTTTAAATAGAGGGGCAGGGGCGCCCCCTCCAAGCGCTGCTCCCATAACTCCAATCTCTGCCGCCTCTCTCCTCCTCCTTTCTTCTGCACAGGCATAGGCGAAGCCCTGCAGAATTCTCTACTCCACCACCACCACCACGTCGTCGTGCTGCTGGGATTCCGTGGAGAAGATCTACTACCTCCGCTGCTCGCTGGAACAAGGAGTGGAAGGTCTGCTTCGACTCCGCACGTTTGACCGACTGCGGAAGCGCTGCCGAAACGCGGCGCCGGAAGGATCGTCCACTTGACCGACTGCGGAAGCGCTGCCGGAACGCGACGCCGGAAGGATCATTCACACGATCTTGAGATCAGCAAGTGATCGACTACATCAACCACGAGATCTAATCTCGTTAACGCTTTCGGATCTACGAGGGTTAGTTCCTATCTATCTCGTTGCTCATGTCTAATAGATTAGATCTTAGCTTTTATCTAGATTAGATCTGGGTTTTGTTCGTTCTTACGATAGAAATTTTTTGTTTTCCATGCTACGAACCCTTCAGTGGTATCAGAGCCGTATCTATGCGTAGATCTGTTGCACGAGTAGAACACAATGTTTTTGTGGGCGTTGATGCTTTTGTTGTTGATGTCTTAGCGTGTACTTTGCATCTTGCGGCATGGTGGGATGAAGCGGCTCGGGCTAACATTACATGTCATCGCACATGAGACTTGCTCCACGCTTGACGTGCAACTTGCTTTGCACAAGTGGCTTTGCGGGTGTCTGTCTCTCCCACCATAGTTAAGATTCAATTTACAATAAGCATCTTGACAACACTTGTATCAACATTGTGGTTCTTGTTCGTAGGTAAGATCGGTCTTATGCGAAAGCCCCAAACCACGTAAAACATGCAAAGAAAATTAGAGGCATCTAACTTGTTTTTGCAGGGGTTTTGTGATGTGATATGTCCGTCATGTGATTATGATTGTATTTGATGTATGCAATGATCCTTGTTGTAATATGGCAACCGGCAGGAGCCTAATGGTTGTCTTTAATTCTGTTAAGACATGCGTGTCTATTCATCTTGTAATAGCTTTATTCCAAGTAGTTGTAATAGTTGCTAGTGATGATGGACAACCATGAAGCGGCGCCACTGACCTTGACGCAATGCTGGTGATGATGGAGATCATGTTCGTGCTTTGGAGATGGAGATCAAAGGCGCAAGAAGAAAAGGCCATATCATATCACACTAATTATGAATTGCCTGTGATGTTAATCCTTTATGCATCTTGTATTTCTTAGATCGCGACGGTAGCATTATAAGATGATCCCTCTCACTAAATATCAAGTAATAAAGTGTTCACCCTTAGTTGGCACCATTGCTAAGACTCGTCATTTCGAAGCATCTCGTGATGATCGGATGTGATAGATTCTACGTGTGCATACAACGGGTGCAAGCCAGATTTGCACATGCGGAAACTAAGGTGATCTTGACGAGCCTAGCATGTACAGACATGGTCTCGGAACACGGAATACCGAAAGGTAGAGCATGAGTCATATAAATGATATGATGAACATGAAGATTGTTCGCCGATGAAACTACATCTTCTCTCGTGAAGATCGGACTTGGTGTAGTGGACTTGGTTCGTCTAATCACTAAGACAATGTGAGGGATGTTGTTTTGAGTGGGAGTTCACCTAGTTAGTTTAAGAATTAAATTTGAACTCAATTTATCATAAACTTAGTCTAAACTACTTGCAAATTGTTGTAGATTATGGCGACCCCCTCCATCAATTTCAATGCGTTCCTAGAGAAAGAAAAGCTTAAGAACAATGGAAGCAATTTCACGGACTGGTTCCGTGGACTGAAGATCGTCCTCAGGGCTGGTTAGTTGACCTATGTGCTCGAAGCACCGCTAGGTGACCCACCTGCAGATAATGCCACCGATGACGAAAAGAATGTTTTCGCCACTCGGAAAAATCATTACTCCACAGTTCAGTGTGCCATCCTGTACGGTTTAGAAGCGGAGCTCCAAAAGCGTTTTGAGCACCACGACCCGTTCGAGATCATTAAGGAGCTCAGGCTAATTTTTGAGACTCGCGCGGCCATGGAGAGCTATGAGGCCTCCGAAAAGTTCTTTAACTGTAAGATGGAAGAGGGAAGCTCCGTTAGCGAGCACGTGCTCACCATGTCTGGGTACGCAAAGAAGCTCCAAGAGTTGGGAATATCGATTCCTAATGAATTGGGGATTCACCATCTCCTTCAAGCACTGCCACCAAGTTACAAGAACTTTGTGATTAACTACAACATGCACTGCATGAACAAGACGTTGCCTGAACTGTCGTCCATGCTGAAAACTGCTGAAGTGGAGATAAAGAAGGAGCACCAAGTGTTGATGGTCAATAAGACCACCAATTTCAAGAGATGGGGCAAGCCTAAGAACAAGGGAACCTTCAAGAAGGATGGCAAGAAAGCTGCCGCACCTGCTAAGAAGCCCAAGGCTGGTCCTAAGCCTGAAACTGAGTGCTTCTACTGCAAGGGTGATGGTCACTAGAAGCGTAACTGCCCCAAGTACCTGGCGGATCTGAAGAACGGCAACATCAAGAAGAAAGGTATATTTGATATATGTGTTATAGATGTGTATCTTACTAGTAATCGTAGTAGTGCCTGGGTATTTGATACTGGTTCGGTTGCTCATATTTGTAACTCGAAACAGGAGCTGCGGAATAAACGAAGACTGGCAAGAGACGAGGTGACGATGCGCGTTGGAAATGGCTCCAAGGTTGATGTGATCGCCGTCGGCACGCTCCCTCTACATCTACCTTCGGGATTAGTTTTAAATTTAAATAATTGTTATTTGGTGCCTGCGTTAAGCATGAACATTATATCTGGATCCTGTTTATTGCGAGACGGTTACTCTTTTAAGTCCGAGAATAAAGGTTGTTCGATTTATATGAGTAATATCTTTTATGGTAATGCACCTGAGATGAATGGTTTATTCTTACTGAATCTCGATAGTAGTGATACACATGTTCACAACATAGATGCTAAACGAATAAAATTGAATGATAATTCTACATACATGTGGCACTGTCGTCTTGGTCACATTGGAGTGAAGCGTATGAAGAAACTCCATTCTGATGGACTTCTTAAATCACTTGAAAGATGCGAAGCATGTCTAATGGGAAAAATGACTAAGACTCCATTCTCTGGAATAATGGAGCGAGCTACAGACTTATTGGAAATAATACATACCGATGTGTGCGGTCCAATGAGTGTAGCATCGCGTGGTGGATATCGTTATGTTCTCACTTTCACGGATGACTTGAGTAGATATGGGTATGTCTACTTTATGAAACATAAGTCCGAAACTTTCAAGAAGTTGAAGGAATTTCAAAGTGAAGTGGAAAATCATCGTAACAAGAAGATTAAGTTTCTGCGTTCTGACCGCGGAGGTGAATATCTGAGTTATGAGTTTGGCATGCATTTAAATAAATGTGGAATACTTTCGCAGTTGACACCGCCGGGAACACCACAGCGTAATGGTGTGTCCGAACGTCGTAATCGAACTCTCTTAGATATGGTTCGGTCTATGATGTCTCTTATAGATTTACCGTTATCATTTTGGGGCTATGCATTAGAGACAGCCGCATTCACTTTAAATAGGGCACCATCTAAATCCGTTGAAACGACACCGTACGAATTGTGGTTTGGTAAGAAACCTAAGTTGTCATTCCTTAAAGTTTGGGGTTGCGAAGCATATGTAAAGAAGTTACAACCTGATAAGCTAGAACCCAAAGCGGAGAAATGCGTCTTCATAGGATAACCTAAAGAAACAATTGGGTATACCTTCTATCATAGATCCGAAGGCAAAGTTTTCGTTGCAAAGAATGGATCATTTCTTGAGAAGGAGTTTCTCTCGAAAGAGGTGACTGGAAGGAAAGTAGAACTCGATGAGGTTATGGAACCTTCTCTCGGATTTGAGAGTAGCGCAGCACCAGAAGATGTTTTTGTGCCGCCTACACCAATTGGAGAGGAAGCTAATGATAATGATCATGAAACTTCAAATGAAGTTACTGCTGAACCTCGCAGGTCAACGAGGGTTCGTACCACTCCTGATTGGTATGACTCTGCCTTGAACGTCATGTTAGTGGACAACGCTGATGACCCTGCGATGTATGAAGAAGCTATGGTGAGCCCAGATTCCGACAAATGGCTAGAAGCCATGAAATCCGAAATGGGATCCATGTACGAAAACCAAGTGTGGACTTTGGTGGACTTACCGGATGGCCGTAAGGCTATCGAGAACAAATGGATTTTCAAGAGAAAAACAGATGCTGATGGTAATGTTACCGTCTATAAAGCTCGACTTGTCGCAAAAGGGTTCCGACAAATTCAAGGAGTTGACTATGATGAGACATTCTCACCAGTAGCGAAGCTAAAGTCTGTGAGGATTCTGTTAGCAATTGCTGCACATTTCGATTATGAGATTTGGCAGATGGATGTCAAAACGGCGTTCCTTAATGGTGACATTGAGGAAGAGTTGTATATGGTACAACCCAAGGGTTTTGTCGATCCTAAAGATGCTGACAAGGTATGCAAGCTTCAGCGCTCCATTTATGGGCTGAAGCAAGCATCCCGGAGTTGGAATCAACGTTTTGATAAAGTAATCAAAAACTTTGGATTTATACAAACTTATGCAGAAGCTTGTATTTACAAGAAAGTGAGTGGGAGCTCTGTAGCATTCCTAGTACTATATATAGATGACATATTGTTGATTGGGAATGATATAGAACTTCTCAATAGCGTCAAAACCTATTTGAATAATAGTTTTTCAATGAAGGATCTTGGCGAAGCAGCATATATTCTAGGCATCAAGATTTATAGGGATAGATCAAGACGCCTAATAGCGCTTTCACAAAGTACATACTTGGACAAAGTTCTAAAGAAGTTTAGAATGGAAGACAGCAAGAAAGGGTTCGTGCCCATGTTGTCAGGTAAGACCTTGAGTAAAACTTAAAGTCCAGCTACGGCAGAAGATAGAGAGAAAATGAATAATATTCCCTATGCCTCGGCCATAGGTTCTATCATGTATGCCATGCTGTGTACAAGACCGGATATAGCACATGCTGTTAGTTTGACTAGCAGATATCAAAGTGATCCTGGAATGGAGCACTGGACAGCGGTCAAGAATATCCTAAAGTACCTGAATAGGACTAAGGATATGGTTCTTCCTTATGGAGGTGATGAACAGCTTGTTGTAAACGGTTACACCGATGCTAGTTGGAACACCGATCCGGATGACTCAAAGTAACAGTCGGAATACGTATTTATTTTGAATGGTGCTGCAGTGAGCTGGAGGTGTGCGAAGCAAAGTGTTGTGGCGAAATCTTCAACTGAATCGGAATACATAGCTGCTTCGGAGGCTGCACAAGAAACTGTATGGATGAAGGAATTCATTACTGAACTTGGCATGGTTCCCTGTGCGTTGGACCCGATGGCCATCTACTGTGACAACACAGGTGCCATAGCTAATGCACAGGAGCCAAGGTCACATAGCAAGCTGAAGCACATCAAGCTACGTTTCCACGCTATTCGCGAGTATGTCCGAGATGGTGACATAAAGATTTGCAAAGTACACACTGATCTGAATGTGGCAGATCCATTGACTAAACCTCTCCCTAGGGCAAAGCATGACCAACACCAGAACGCCATGGGTGTTCGGTATATTACCATGTAATCTAGATTATTGACTCTAGTGCAAGTGGGAGACTATTGGAGATATGCCCAAGAGGCAATAATAAAAGTGATTATTATTATATCTTTGTGTTTATGATGAATGTTTACATCCCATGCTATAATTGTATTATTAGGAAACACTAATACATGTGTGTTTTGTAAACATAAGAGAGTCCCTAGTAAGCCTCTTGTTGAACTAGCTTGTTGATTAATTGATGATCATGGTTTCCTGATCATGGACATTAGGATGTGATTAATAACAAGGTTATATCATTAGGAGAATGATGTGATGGACACACACCCATAGTAAGCGTAGCATAAGATCAAGTCATTAAGTTCGTATTGCTGTAAGCTTTCAAATACATAGTAACCTAATCCTTCGACCATGAGGTTATGTTAATCACCATCACCAGATGGATACTTTGATGACATCAAACGCCGCTTCGTAACTAGGTGGTTATAAAGGTGTCATTGGGTATTCTGAAAGTATGTGTTGAAGCGCATAGACCAAGATTGGGATTTGTCCATCCATATGACGGATAGATATGCTCTGGGCCCTCTCGGTGGAATGTCATCTAGTAAGCTTGCAAGCATGTGACTAGGTCACAAGGGATGACATATCACGGAACGAGTAAAGAGTACTTATCAGTAACGAGGTAGAACTAGGTATGGAGATACCGACGATCAAACCTCGGATAAGTATAGTATCGCGAGACAAAGGGAATTGGTTTCGTATGTAAATGGTTCAATCGATCACGAAGTCATCGTTGAGTATGTGGGAGCCATTATGGATCTCCAGGTCCCGCTGATGGTTATTGATAGGAGATGTGTCTCTATCATGTCTACATATTCACGAACCGTAGGGTGACACACTTAAGGTTCGAAGTTGTTTTAAGTAGATATGGAATGTGCGTTGGAGACCGAATGTTGTTCAGAGTCTTGGAATGGATCCGGGACATCACGAGGAGATCCGGAATTGTCTGGAGAATAAGATTCATATATAGGGGATCATTTTCTGAGTTAGGAAATGTTCCGGAGTATTTGTATGAGGGTTCTAGAAGGTTTCGGAATGTTCCAGAAGGTTCTGGAAGGTTTCTTGGAGTTTGCTTGAAAACCAAGGAAGGGATCAAAGGAGTCCTGGTGGGTCAAGACTAGGAGTCATGGGGGAGGAGGACTCCTCCCCCCCTCCCGAATCCGCCGGCCCTAGAGGAGGGGAGTCCTACAAGGACTCCCCCTCCCCAAGGCGCCCTCCCCCCTTTAAATAGAGGGGCAGGGGCGCCCCCTCCAAGCGCTACTCCCATAACTCCAATCTCTGCCGCCTCTCTCCTCCTCCTTTCTTCTGCACAGGCATACGCGAAGCCCTGCAGAATTTTCTACTCCACCACCACCACCACGCCGTCGTGCTGCTGGGATTCCGTGGAGAAGATCTACTACCTCCGCTGCTCGCTGGAACGAGGAGAGGAAGGTCTGCTTCGACTCCGCACGTGTGACCGACTGCGGAAGCGCTGCCGAAACGCGGCGCCGGAAGGATCGTCCACTTGACCAATTGCGGAAGCGCTGCCAGAACGCGACGCCGGAAGCATCATCCACACGATCTTGAGATCGGCAAGTGGTCGACTACATCAACCACAAGATCTAATCTCGTTAACACTTTCAGATCTACGAGGGTTAGTTCCTATCTATCTCGTTGCTCATGTCTAATAGATTAGATCTTGGCTTTTATCTAGATTAGATCTGGGTTTTGTTCGTTCTTGCGATAGAATTTTTTTGTTTTCCATGCTACGAACCCTTCATATAGATCGGCTAGATCCTCTAGATCTGTGGAGTTTCCAGAGTTCTCTTCACCGTTTGTTGGCTGTGGTGCGACTTCTTTAGATGAGCCGATGGAAGGCGCAGGTATCGTTGTAGGCTCTGCTGTTATGACCGATGGACCCGAAGAGATCGGGACCGATGGGCATAGATTTTCGGGTTCCTCCACATGAAAGTGGAAGGTTCCAATCATGAGATCGGGTCCTCCATTGAAACTGATGGGAACCGAAATAGGGGTGCGTGGGAGTGGATCCACTATTGTCGAGCTTTTGCTTGGTCAAGAGGGGGCTACTGAATCCATGACTCCAACATTCATATTTCCCACAGATGGTGCCAATTGACGAGGGGTAACCTCGGCAATTCCCATGGTGATGGACTAGGGTTTCGTGGAAAATAGAACGCTGGGGATTCCGTCGGCTGATCAGACTAACAAGGGAGACAAAGTCGTCTAATTGCTTATGAACAATGTGATTACAGATCGCTCAAAACTTTTTCGGTACCTCTCCATTGGCTGCTCCCAGCCTTTATATAGTAGGATGGGTCTCGAGGACATATACAGATAGGTTACAAGTTACAATTACTAATACAATGGCAGCGGTTCCTACTCTTTCCTTATGTAATAAGACATGCCTTCTATCGGATGATTCTTGGGCCTTCCTTGGTTCTTCTTGGGCCTTGTGGGCTGTAAGTATTTATGTAACCAGGGTAACTAATCATAAGAACCCAAGTAATCATACCCATGTCGCATAGGCTTCAAAATCCGTTGTTTGACTACATGCATAAAAGAATAAGTATTTGCTCTCCCATCATGTACTGCCAAGGACATCCAAGTAATAACCCACACACCTCCAATGGCAACACATCGCACTCCACTTCATAAACATACTCACCAATTTTCATCAGATTGATGACAAGTACGCCATGAGGGGGTCCTCGAGGAAAGTAGAAGAGAGGGGTGTGAGACGTACAGTGTTCCGAGACGGTGAGCACACAATTTAATCCAGGTTCGAATCCGCCAGCTTTGGACGTATCCTACTCCTCCTAGCAATCCAGTAATGCGGCAAAGCCAGATATGGGTTACAAGGGTTTCGCCTATGCGAGTTGAGATTGTAGACTATTGTGGGGTGCCCTAAAGGCTGGTCCCTAGGACAGCTTATATAGATATCCGGCCTAAGGTTTACAGGAGAGACCTATCTGGCTACGACTAAGTGTCGGTTATAGAGTACATCTTGAACTACAAGTAACACTATGGGCCTATGTCGGTAAGTCTTCAGGGCCTTCCCGTAGCCGGACTGGACTCCATCTCTTCTCCCTGACTGGGCCGCCCGTGAAGCAAAGCTCTAACCCGAAGTGGACCACCCTGGTCAGAGAGGCATAGTGACGATACCCGGAAAGTATATCCCCAACAATAGCCCCTGGAAGCCTCCAAAATCCAGAGTCGGATTTCATCATCGTCTAGCTTGATCTATCTTCGGCTTGTAGAATCTTTTAGGGTCCATGAAACTTCAAAAGAAAGGATAGGATCCGAGTCTCAAAAATAAGCCGGACCTATGAGTACATTATTCGTGTTTCCAGCTTGAAATTCAAACTAAGCCGGAACTTGATCTCTGACGTAACCTGACATTAGTCAAGGTCAAGTCATGTCACTAACAGACATTCCTGTCAGAACGACTATTGGTGGGTCCACCTTTCACGGAACCTAGGCGTCGTTTTAAAGCATGCGCAAAGATCAAGGCGGCGAAATACTCGCGAGGAGGTTACCCAGCTCCTTCCATGATGTGTGGCACAGTTAATATTCATCTTGCACGAATCTTACTATAGGTGAGGGATATAAGGGGTCAAGATATCCTCTTTCTTCCTTACCATCGCCAGTATCTTCTCCTTCCTCTCGACACCTTCGCGCATAGATCCTCTGCCTCCCCCAAGCGCACAGCGCCGCCCATCCTAGGTCACCACCGCCCATGAAAAAGGCTAAAGCTTCATCCTCCGGGACGATAGTGACATCGGCAACAGTCCCAGCGGCGGAGAAGGAGAAGTTCAGCAGGGTCTGAATCCCCTGCGTCCTTGACGATGAAAAGCTCCACGTCTTCGAGAAGGAAGGCCTCCTACGTGCCGGAGAATGGTGGAGCGGTTTTGGTCAAACCATCCCCACCCCCAATGCCGACGAGCGAGTGCACTGCGGCACCCACCTCGATAGAGGTTTGAGTTTTCCTTCCTAAGATTTCTTTACTGAGGTTATAGATCACTACGGAGTGCAACTCCACAATGTCCCCCAAACTCAATTTTAGAAATGAGCTCTTATGCATCTTTGTGTGAGGGTATCTCGGAATTAGACCGAGTCTTGTTCTATTCCGATACTATTTTGGTACCCGAAGAAATTCCATCACTTCTGGTAATCCCTACATTACCGGAACTATTAGTTTTTTGTTAGGAGAGAATGAGTCTATCCTAGGACTAAAGCTTAGTGAGTCCGTGAATAAAATGGTCGTCCACGTTCTTTTACCATAAGGACAGACCGGCTCCTGGCAAAGCAACTGCTTTGCCGGGTTTTTTGATGGCGCCGCCATGCCCCAAGAGTCATGGGACGCAGAAGCTATGGCTCTCACTAATGATCTGCTTCTTGCCAAGAGGCGGATCGAATATTTGATGAAGCACAAGGGTCTAAAAGGATCCGACTTGATCCACTACTAGCTGGCACACCGGATCCAGCCTCTCCAACATCATGGTGACTGGCTCATGCATATAGTCACCAAGAGCAAGACGGATTCTCTCTGGATCTGCTCTATATCTTGTTCCGACAAGGACTATGAGTCCCAGATCAAATGGTTGATAAAAGAGCAGATCGAGAGGAAGATTCCGAATCTTTCCTTGGATATGCATACTACTGATGACCCTGTGACACCAGTAAGTTTTCCAGTAGTTACTCGAATATGTGCTCATATATACTTTGTTATTTATTTTCCCAATACTGAAGTAATTCTTCTATCAGCTTGCTGACCTCCCCGAGTCGGAGCTTGCTCCTCTTGTGGGATATCCTCCTGAGATCTCTCAGGAGGATGGAGAACTTGTACCACTGCCGAAGCCCTTACCCGAAAGTGTAAGGCTCCGACTATCTCTATCGGCACAAAGGAAGTGCCTGTTATGAAGAGGTAACTTTTCTCACAAGGTCTTTGTATTTTATCTCTTATTCTTTCTGAAGCGTAATGATCTTGTAGTCACTTCTTCGGAGCTAAATAGCTCATCAAGGGTAAGGGAAAGGGAATCCTGGCAAAGCCTATGCGACAGTCAAAGTTAAATTTGACTGCGCCTGCTACTCCACCTCCGACTTCTACCCTGAAGCCTTCTACATCACCGGAGGTTGCTTCATCTCCCCGTGCCGCAGAGGATCCAGGTCAGCATTCTGAGCCAGCGAACCTTGTGTTCGCAGACCGACGTCCCCATGGGTGACTCTACAATTGATAAGGGTGAACCCTCAAAGGGTAATGATCCCTCGGCAGAGGTTTTCACGGAGAACATTCTCAGTAATCCAGGTATTGTCAAACTTGGCATTACTCAGAAAACTACAGAAGAGATCCAGAAGCTAGCTCAGCAATGCCTGGAGATCTGGAACATCACCGCCGAGGAAGAGGCGCAAGAAGCCGAGTACGTCAAGTTCTTCGAGCTTCTTGATCAAGTTCGTCTTCGTGACGAAAAGTTGAAGGCTGGCATGGCTTCGCCACCACCAGTGATCCCGCTGACTCTCGCCGAGAAGGTTACTTCTGAGGTGAACATGAGTGTAAGCAAGCTGACCCATGAACAATATGTAAGTAGGAATTTGACTTTCTCATTTACTTTATTTCATATCATATCCTCTAGCCGCAAGCATGAAGTTGGATAGAAAATCTGGATTTATGCTTTCATATGATGTCAAAGAATGAACTAGTGTAGCCCCCAAGGCTCGTGCTGATATGTAACTTAGTTAAAATATTAGCCCGAATCTTTAGTAGAATTCTGACTCTGGGTATTTTTCTGACTTACAGAAAGTTAATGCTTATAGCCAGGAATTAATACTATTTGTAATAAGCAGAGAGAGATCAGAGCTCTCTGTCTTGAAAATGCTCAACTAAAGATTTCCAAGGATGAGGCCGAAGGTAATCATTTTAGTCCTTATCCTTGCTCTTTTTACTTTATTTCATAGTCGAATTTTTATTCGACTGCTTTCTTTTGATTATAGAACTAGTTAAACAATCATGTAAAATGATTGAAGAGGCCGAGAATTTCAAAACCCTGGAGGTGGAAAACGCCGAGTTACGGTGGGAGCTGAATGAACTTAAGATGGATCATGAGAGCAGCATTGTCAGCGTTCTTGAGTCATCCAACATGGCCAGCGAAGAACGTGATCGAAAGATCACAATCCAGGATAAGAAAATCTCGGATCCCAATGATGAGTTGGCCAGGGAGAAGGACATCACCCAAGCTCTCCGGGATGAACTACAGAGTCTTCGAGCGGAGAAGACCAAAGTTGACGATGCCATATTCGGTAATTTTCCTATCTCTGACCTTTATTTCTTTCCGATTCCTAGGAATCCGGATATATGTCTGACTTTGCTTTTGTATATGCAGCTCCTTTGAACTTACTAGATTCTTCCTCCACCAATTCTCGCACCAACCGGCTTACTGAAGTCGGTGACTTGCTTCATGATTTCCGCCAATCAATGGGGGATATTCACGAAGTTCTGAAAGTTTCGGACATGAACAGAATGTTTGCCTTTGTGATGCGAGATAAGGCGAAGGAGATGCCCTAGCTCATCCAGGACTGGAACATGTCCTATGCGTGAACCGCAACATAGAATGCCCTACCAATGGTTATGAGCCACCATGGAAGCATGGAGATCTGGCAAGTAACCAGGGGTTATTCAACTGTGGATGAAGACGACAAGGAGCAAAACATCAAGGCCATCATGGACTCCTGTTCCAGCTCTGGATGCCATGTAGCTGATCTGACTAGCTATGAAACTCCATTCTTCACTCGCGTGGAAACGCCTCCTCCGCCTCTCGAAGAAACAACTGAGGTTTCACACGATGAGCAAACCGAATCTGATTTTCCTGTCTCAGAAAGGTATCAAGGCGAAGGCGATGTTTCCAGTCAGTAGGCGGCTCCTACCTCTCCTTCTGCATCGTAGAATACCGGAAAAAACAATATGTTATTCTGAAACAATCGAATTGTAATAAGTAGTATAATATTTTTGCTAGTGCTAAGGTTTGCAAGAACTAATGCTTTTGCTTCTTTTTAGCACTTGTGGCTTTATTTTGTTCTGCCTGAAATTTTACATAAGCACTTTTGTTTTGTCTATACTTATCGCTTTTTCTGGCTTTCCGCCTCGTCCCTTTCGTGAGCCGGCAAACCTTAAACACGAAAACTTTGTCGAGCAATGGAGCACAATTGCTAAACTAGTTTAAACTCGGAAACAAAGCCGATTTCTGATGACTACAAGTGAACAGATCATTTATAGCTAGTTTAGAAATAAAAATATCGATCCCATAGGGAGTAGCAGTCTGAAGTCTAATAACTCTTTGAACTAAGTACTAAAATAGTAATGCTAAATAACATTCTAAGTAACAAGATAAAATGCGAGTTTTGTGTAAAAGATATTTTTGGGTTTTGAAATAAGAGAACAATAAGTAAACGAAAGTTGTAAGTAAACAAGAGCATGCAAGTATGATTATGAAAGGCTGCAAGATGATGGAAAGAGTTCTCAGGGAGTAGTGGATCCACCGCTAGTAATTAGAAAGATTGATCAAAATTATTATAATGAATAAGACCATTTATGATATGTGTGGGAGGAGCTCCATATATGGACGAATATCTAGCAACCACTGCGCACATCATCCTCATAACCACATCAGACAGTAACCGACAACCATCATGTTGCCGCGCTATTTAGGGATTTCTCCCGTGGCATGGACATGGCTTGATGAGTTCTCCTTGATTCCCCAAGTTAGTACGTAAAGAATGACCAGAACTTTATAGTCATAGTAAGTGCTATCAGCCCTCTGTCTACCAACAAGTAATCCCCTTCATCGAGTCCCAATAGAAGGCAAATATTAAGGAGGTGCACAACTCCCAACATCAAGATGAAGACAATTAACACAGGTACATAATGAACAATATCACATAATAATCTTTATCTCAATTCAATCTCATACTAGGGTTTCTCCAGCTCCCCAAGAACAAAGGAAACTACTCACGCATGAAGGCAATCAATATCATGGATAGCATATGGATGAAGTATGATGATACAATTGAAGACAAGTGCAAATCCAATATTCAACCTAGAATTACAACAAGTAACCAAAGGGGATCGGTGATGGAGACGTTGTTGATGAAGATGTCGATGTAGATCGATGTGGAGGCCTTCAAGATCCTAGTCCCTTCTCCTCTTGTGTGATGGTGATTGATACGTCCAAAACTTATCTACTTTCCCAAACACTTTTGCTATTGTTCCTCCTGTAAACTTGTGTGATTTGGATGCACCTAACACGGACTGACGCTGTTTTCTGCAGAATTGCCTTGGTGTCTAGTTTTTGTGCAGAAAATCAACTATCAGGAAAAATCCCGGAAAATCTGCCAAAAATCCTATTTCACCAGAAGACTCCCAGAGCCAGAATACGAGACGGAGGAGGGCTAGTCCCAAGACACACCACCTAGCCGCACGGGCTAGCCCAGGCCGCGCCAGGGGGTGGTCTGGCCGCCCCAGACACCCCCTCGGTCTCCCTCTTCGCCAATAAGAAGCCTTCTGACCTAAAAACTCTGGGGGGTTCGACGTTTTTCCAGAAGGAGTTCCGCTCCGCCACCACCACCATATTCCACAAAACAGCACCAGAAACTCCGTTCTGGCACCCTGCTAGACGGGAAATTGGAGGAGATCATCGCCATCATCATCACCATCGCTTCTCCATTGACCATCCATGTTTCCCCCATCTATGAGTGAGTAATCCCCCGCTGTAGGCTATGGGGATGGTAGGTATTGGATGAGATCGTTCATGTAATGGCATCGGATTGTTAGGGCATGGTGCCTAGTATCTTCTATTAGTGCTTTATGACTTTGTTGCGACTTGTTATGGTTAATGCTTATCACTAGGACCCGAGTGCCATGATTTCAGATCTAAACATGTTATTGATTCATTATGATAGTATTGTTTTTGGTCTTACCTGCAAGTTGTATACACACGTTGTTGTTCAGAACCAATGGCCCCAAAGTGGCAGAAATCGGGATAACCGGAGGGAATGGCTTTGACGTGAGGATCACATGTGTTCAGGGAGTGTTAATGCTTTGCTCCAGTGCTCTATTAAAAGGAGCACCTTAATTGCTAGTAGTTCCCTTGAGGCCCCGCTGCAAACGGGTTGGCAGGACAAAAGATGTTGTGCAAGTTCTCATTGCAAGCACGGATGACTTTATATGGAACACATGCCTAGGATTATCTTGTACTTGGATGCTTTATCTTATCTATCTGCAATTTCCCTATGTTCTGATTGCCATGTGAATTGTCTTGTCCATGCAACGCCCGTCCATCCATCCCTGTGCCTACCGCACTCGAATCCTACTGTTTACTAGTATTGTTACTGCTGTCTTTACTTTACTACTACTGTTACTTTGTTATTCCTACTACAAAACTGTTGTTAATGATAAACTGCTGTGAGCAAGATTGTTTCCAGGTGCAGCTGAATTGACAACTCAGTTGTTAAGGCTTATAAATATTCTTTGGCTCCCCTTGTGTCGAATCAATAAATTGGGTTTCACTTCCCTCGAAAATACTGCGATACACCCCCTATACTTGTGGGTCATCAAGACTATTTTCTAGCGCCGTTGCCAGGGAGCATAGCTTTATTTATCAAGTTCACTTGGATTCTCTATTGTTTGCTGCCATCCATCCATCATGGGTAAGTCTTGTGATGGCAATGTTCCTATTTTACCATCCACTACAAGAAGAGGTACGGTTCTGAACACCTCTGTTGCTCTTGATTCACCATCTGTTATGAGTAAGCTCGTCACCACCACATACACATGCTACACACACTGCTACTAATGCTGAATCTGAAACTTCTGATACTTATGATGCTGATTCTACTGTGCTTGATAAGAGTGGTTCATTAGGTCCTTTCCTAGATGCTACGATTGCTAGAACTATAGCTGGAAATACTGAAACTCCTAATGAAGACACTACTACACATGTTAGTTCACCTGAGTCTAGTGAGAGTTATGATATTGAAGACGGTTATGTTGAGATGACCGATGAATTTATTAAAGAATGTAAGAACACCCATGATAGGAGTGCTGCTAAGGGTCTCCTTGAGAGGCGTACTATTAGACCCAAATTGTCTCCTATTGCTAATTTGCTGCTTCTCCCATAAACATTAAAGATAAAGATTATGATTTCTCTCTCGATCTATCTTACATAGCTATTATTGAGAAAGAACCTTTTTGTGGGATTAAGAATGAAAGTGCGGTAGCACATATGAATGAACTCTCTACCATGAGTGGCTTGTTTTCTGATGATATTAAGATGTGTACTTACTTTGTTGCTAAGATTTTCCCCTTTTCACTAAAAGGAGAAGCTAAAAATTGGTTTAGTAATTTACCTCCTAGATCTATTGATAGCCCTGATTGTTTGATTAGTACTTTCCTGCAGAAATATTTTCCTCCTAGTCCTAGACATGCTATTTTGCAGGAACTTTTTTATTTTAAATAGGGAGAAAAAGAGATATTGCATGAATCATGGGCAAGGTTTTGTGCTTTGATTCATGCGTAGGCTAGAAGTCCATTACCTAAGAATGAGCTTCTTGATATATTTTATAATGGACTAACCGAAGAATCTAGGACATACCTAGATAGTTGTGCTGATTGTATTTTCAGCAATAGGACTCCCAAGGAAGCCGAGGAATTAATGGCTAAAATAAGCAAGAACTATGAGGACTGGACTCCTCCTGAACCAGCTATACCTGAAGTAATCATACCTAAACCAACTATACCGGTGCCTATTCCAATATCAAAGAAGAGGGGAGTTATTGAATTAAATGATGAAGTAATGAAGGAAGCTAAGAAATGTCTTAAGGAGAAGGGAATTAAAGCTGCAGATGTCAAGAATTTACCTCCTATAGAAGAATTATGTAGGACTATTCCCTACTCATCCACTATTGCGGTACACTCTCTCCAACACTTTGATGAAGGTGATATCCCTTACTCTAAACCTCCTGATCAATGCTTAGAAGAATTCGATATTTTCATTGTTAAGCAAGATAATTTTAATAAAAGGGTGCAAAATCATCTAATGGAAAACACTAGATCTATTGTTGAGTTGAAAGATATTCTGGAAAGAACCTCTAATGATGTTAAAATGATTGTTAAACACTTTCAAATGGTTCAAACTCAAATAGATCAACTCATTAAAGTGCAAAAAGATTTGCTAGTTAACGCTGCCAAAGAAAAACATGCTTATGAAATTAGAACTAGAAGTGGTGCTGCTACCCATGATCCTCTATATCCTGAGGGGCATCCCAAAAGAATTGAGCAGGATTCTCAACAAGTTGAAAATAGTGGCTCTACTCGTAAGAAAAGGAAAAAGAAACATAAAACTATTGTAGAACCCTCTGAGCCTGCTATAGATCCTAATAGTATATCTGTCTCTGATGCTGAAAATGAAAGTGGTAATGAAGAAAATGAAGCTCCAAATGAAGAAAATTTTGAAGAAGAACCTGAAAAGCACACTAAGAATACTAAATACACTAAAGAATATTTTATTGCTAAGAAACATGGTAGTGAAAGAGAACCTTGGGTCCAAAAACCTATGCCTTTCCCTGACAAGAACACAAGTCAAAGGAAGATGAACACTATAATAAGTTTTGTGAGTGGATGACACCTTTATTCCTGCAAATTCCTTTGATTGATGCTATTAAATTGCCTCCTTACTCAAAGTATATGAAGGATATTGTCTCGAATAAAAGGAAGATCCCTATTGAAGAAATTTCTACTTTGCTTGCTATTTATTCCTTTAATGGTCAGGTTCCAAAGAAACTTGGAGACCCAGGGATTCCAAGTATCGCTTGCTCTATTAAGAATAGTTATGTTAGAACTGCTTTGTGTTATTTGGGAGCTGGAGTTAGTGTTATGCCCTTCTCTCTCTATAAGAGGCTTCAACTAGAAAAATTAATACCAACTGATATATCTTTGCAAATGGCTGATAAATCTACCACTATTCCTATGGTATATGTGAGGGTGTACATGTTCAAGTCGCTCATAATTGCTTCATATTAACTAATTTTCTTGTGCTTGAAATACCTGAAGATGATAATATGTCTATTACTCTTGGGAGACCTTTTCTTAATACTGCAGGAGATGTTGTTAATTGTAATCAAGGAATGGTGACCTTTAATGTTAATGACAAGGAACATACTGTATATTTCCCCAAGAAGATTGAAAGGACTTATGGTTTGAATTCAATTGAGCATGTTGAGGGCATTCACGTTGGAGAAATATATTGTCCCATACCAAGAGAAAAATTTGAAAATATTATGATTGGGACCATTGCTATCAAGGTTGAGGTAACATAATCATTAGTGGAATACAAAGTTTTGCCTCATATGGAATTGTTTTGGTAACAAGACCTGATCAACCTTGTTAACAAAAGGATTTCATTGAACAAAACAATGTTTTCACCATGATTGTCGCCGTTTACGTTTATTCTATCCATTTTAGTTTTTGCTTTCGTTTAGTTTTATTTGTTGTTAGTTGCTTGCATGTTAGAGTTTCTTAGAACTCCTGTAGTTCTAGCCTTGTTTTGTCATTGCATCATTTCCAAAAAAAATATTTCTGTTAGAAAATCATTCATCTATGCCTGAAAATTTCCCAAAAATAAAGTGTCTCGAAAAATTCCAGAAAATTCATATTAAATTTTTATGTGAAAAAAGGGGCAGAGGAGTGCCTGGAAGGTACCAGCGGGACCCACCAGACAGGCACACCACCTGGTGGCGTGACCTGCCTTGTGTGGCGCCATGCCATGGTGTGGGCCACCCCTGGCCCTCCACTCACTCTCTCACTTGCCACGTTCTTCTCTCTCCCAAGCAAACTCCAGTTCATTGCTCAAAATCGCGTTCTTGTTGTGCTTGCTCTCGATTTTTTTGATCTCCTTGCTCAGCCCATCTTTGTTGCTGAAATCTGGAGCATTTGTTCTCCGGTATGTGACTCCTCCCCTTGTCCAAGTAGATTTGTGTTTAGTGGATTATATCTTGAGTATTTTGCTGCTGTAGGTGACAGGTTATGAGAGCTTGTAAGCTTGTTTGATGCTTAGAGATATAGTTTTGATGCATGTTTAGGCCTCTTATAAGTCCCTATGAGTAGTACCCTTCATTATATTCACTTTGCAATAACTTGTCTAATAGGTGTTTAAATTTCAGAATATCAAACATGAACAACCATACCTTTGGAGAGATATTTGAGAGGGATGCACCTAGGAGGTCAAGGCCCTCAAGATCAGCCTCTCAATTTAGGCCCTCATTCAACGAAGATCTCATTGCAACTCGTATTGGTAATGAAGGGGATGCTCACCCATCTACTTTTCCTTGTTTTACTTTCTTACAAGCTGCAGGGATTATTGATGATTTCTTGCTACTGATTCAGAGGGTTAGTTTGACCTCATATATGCAAGATGAGATTGAGCAATACGCTCTGCTCATCAAAACTTTTGTTGAGAGCTTCGTGTTTACTAACACGCCCTATCAGTTAACTGTCTCTTTCAAAATTTATAACCTGCCCTTCACCATGTCATTGGAAAGATTTTGCAGCGTTGTAGGTGTAAGCATGACAGGGACCGTGAAGAAGATTTAAGGGCAACCCGCTGATTTGCTGGAACTTTACCAATGGGTGACCAATGATGATGACCGCGTGGCTCAGCGCGAAAAGATAAGAAACATCCAACTCCCCGCTCTTAGATACTTTGCATATTATCTTGATACTAGCGTTCTGAGTAGGGAGAATACGAGTAATATCTCCAACTATCATTTAGCCTTGCTTGCTACTGCGCTTAACAGTGACACTCGGTACAACCTTGGCTCTCTTATTGCTCGCCACCTAGCTGCTAGGGGGCCTATCTATGGGGGCATCATTGCCTCACGTATGGTCAATGCATTAGAGCTTTTAGTGGACCCCAATGATATTATACTAGCGCCACAAAGGCTTGACCTTGTTGCTATGAAAACTCATCACTTTGTCACTGTTGATTCTGATTTGGACAGTCTAGTGTATAGGATGTTGTTTACTGACGGGGATGAGAGGGAGATCCCTTTGCCACAGTCTTCTTTGTTTAGTGTTCACAGGAGACCATGGTCGTGCTCTAAGGAGGAGGTGGACGAGCAGCTCCGCTTGCTGGATTTCCACGAGCAACATCAGGAGGATGTGCCCTCCTACAATTACTCCACGCACTACGAAGGGACGTACTCGAGGTCGCACTAGGACGAGGGTACCTGCTCATCGTACCACGGTGACACTTCATCCTATCCAGCTTGGTATTGATAGCCACTTAGGCCAAAAGCCAAAGCTTGGGGGAGGTACGCCGGCATCACACTCATATTCATATGATGTTGCGTTGGTACTTTGTATATTCATGTTTCGTTGTCTTTTTAGTTTTTGTTCTTTCTTTGTTTTTCCTTTCTAAAAACACAAAATACCAAAAATATTTCCGTTGTTTTTCTTTGGTTTGCTTCTTTTACTCTTTGCCTTGGTTTATTTTTTCCTTTTTGCTTTGTTTGAACTATTCAAAAAACCCAAAAAGATTTTGCTTGGCTTGTTCTTCCTTTTTGGTTCTTCTTTAAAAAAAATCAAAAACACCAAAAATATTTGTTGTTCTTCTTTGGTTTTGTGAGTTTGTTGCAGGATTCAGCAGTCCTCAGTGGATATTGGTTTCATATTATTATTCAAGCCACACAAGTGAAGGGTAAAAATGAGGATTAATGACAACTTGAGGTGTGGTAAGACGCTGGTAATGAACTCTATTTGTTTTCATTTTTGCACATATACTCATCATTGCGGGCATTCTTAGTCTGTTCGTATAGGGTGTATGTTATTTATGGATGCTTAGTAGTTCTTGCTTTCATATGGTTGGTTCCAGCTTGTTAATAGTTTGTAGCATGTCTTATGAATGTTTGCTTGCATTACTCTATTCAAAACTTGGTATGACACCGTGGTATCCTCCTCTGAATGTTTCATTTGAATTGACTTGGCACATGCTCACGCATGCACATGACTAAAATAATCAGTTAATCCTCGATGAATTATTTTGCCTTGAGGGTCTTGAATCACTTTCACACCATGATTAGTCCTGTTTTGATGCAAGCATGATTATGACAGCTATGTCTCTCTCGTTTGTCGCTCCCTTACTATTGTTGGCCTTCACTTTCACTGAGTATGCTTTACTTATGTTTCTAACTCCCTAAAACCAAATATTGCCAAAGTGTCCACCATACCTACCTATTAGCATCATTTGCTATTTCCGTGCATATTCAATATGCCTTGTTTTCTTCCGAATAAAATGTTTGCTTGTTATGAGAAAGTTAGTTAGTAAATCTCTCACGAACTTTATGGCACACTTTATTTTCTTGCATTTAATAAACATGAACCATTGCGTCCTTCTTTGTTGCGTATATGCTTGTGCTTTATAAGTTGAAGTGAGCAAAACCATGTATCATGGCGAACGCTTTCAACATTCCATGGGTACTTTGTGCCCCGTTGATATCATGATTCTTTTGCTTATGGATCCCGGCGGTGTGAAATAAAAGGGGAACTTGTGAGATCATGGAGTTTGTATATGTGTTAGAGAAACGCCTGGGCCGCTAGCCTAAGCCATGCTTAATCATGGTGGAAACTTGCAGCATAATCATAATGAGCATTCTATGAAGCATCCTCAATAAAAATCTATGCACATAGTAAATAAAAAGATCGCTGAGATGCTCATTGTCTGCTTGCCTTGTCATTTTGATTATGGGATAGCTCCTGTGTCATGTGCAAGGGGTACCCCGTTGGCGGTTCTCTATGATACATATGTACTTACAATGACAAGATCTTACTTGTGACTGAAGTTGAGTAGCATGAGGTCCGGTACTCGTGAGTAAGGGGCATGAGACTTTAGCTTTTAACTTGTCAAGCATATCCTCCTAGTTTTGTCACTTTAACATTAACCACTTAAAGATGCTTATGATAGGGGCAATGAGATCTCAAAGCTAACCAGTACCATACTTTCAGCATTTGGAAGCCTTTCAAACTTTTCAAACCCTTTTTGTTTTCCTTATTGAGTCTCCACATATTCTATGAGCACCTTCTTGAGAGCTTAGCTGTCATTCTTAGTGTAAATGTGCTTGTCTCAAAACTTGATTATTTGTGTTATGACTTTGATGCTTGTATCTTTGATATCTTTACTTCTAGTCTTCACCTGAACTTCAGAGGTGCCTTGGCATTCACGGTCAAAGGCAAGCGAGATACCACTCTATCATACCTTGTTATGAGCATTGTAATGTTGCTTATGTTTATGTTTCATGCTACTTATTATTCTTGAGTTGGAATCTCTTCATAGCTTGCAATGCCTATTAAGTAAACTTAGTTTCATACTCTTTATTATGAATTGTCTAAGTAGTTGATCACATGCTGAGAATATATACATCATATGAAGCAAATGTGTTCGTGAAAGTTTCTTTTATCGCACTCAGTTTTCAACTGAATTGCTTGAGGACAAGCAATAAGCTAAGCTTGGGGGAGTTGATACGTCCAAAACGTATCTACTTTCTCGAACACTTTTGATATTGTTTCTCCTCTAAAGTTGTGTGATTTGGATGCAACTAACACGGACTGACGCAGTTTTCAGCAGAATTGCCTTAGTGTCTAGTTTTTGTGCAGAAAATCAACTATCAGGAAAAATCCCGGAAAATATGCCAAAAATCCTATTTCACCAGAAGACTCCCAGAGCCAGAATACGAGACGGAGGAGGGCTAGGCCCAGGACACACCACCTAGCCGCACGGGCTAGCCCAGGCCACGCCAGGGGGTGCTCTGGCCGCCCCAGACATCCCCTCGGTCTCCCTCTTCGCCAATAAGAAGCCTTCTGACCTAAAAACTCTGGGGAGTTTGACGTTTTTCCAGAAGGAGTTCCGCTCCGCCACCACCACCAGATTCGACGAAACAACGCCAGAAACTCCGTTCTGGCACCCTGCTGGGACGGGGAATTGGAGGAGATCATCGCCATCATCATCACCATCGCTTCTCCATCGACCATCCATGTTTCCCCCATCTATGAGTGAGTAATCCCCCGCTGTAGGCTATGGGGATGGTAGGGATTGGATGAGATCGTTCATGTAATGACATCGGATTGTTAGGGCATGGTGCCTAGTATCTTCTATTAGTGCTTTATGACTTTGTTGCGACTTATTATGGTTAATGCTTGTCACTAGGGCTCGAGTGCCATGATTTCAGATCTGAACATGTTATTGATTCATTATGATAGTATTGTTTTTGGTCTTACCTGCAAGTTGTATACACACGTTGTTGTCTGGAACCAATGGCCCCGAAGTGACAGATATCGGGATAACCGGAGGGAATGGCTTTGATGTGAGGATCACATGTGTTCACGGAGTGTTAATGCTTTGCTCCGGTGCTCTATTAAAAGGAGCACCTTAATTGCCAGTAGTTCCCTTGAGTCCCCGCTGCAAACGGGATGGCAGGACAAAAGATGTTGGGCAAGTTCTCATTGCGAGCATGTATGACTATATATGGAACACATGCCTAGGATTATCTAGTACTTGGATGCTTTATCTTATTTATCTGCAATTGCCCTATGTTCTGATTGCCATGTGAATTGTCTTGTCCATGCAACGCCTGTCCATCCATCCCTATGCCTACCGCACTCGAATCCTACTGTTTACTGCTGTTGTTACTGCTGTCTTTACTTTACTACTGCTGTTACTTTGTTATTCCTACTACAAAACTGTTGCTACTGATAAACTTTTGTGAGCAAGATTGTTTCCAGGTGCAGCTGAATTAACAACTTAGTTGTTAAGGCTTATAAATATTCTTTGGCTCCCCTTGTGTCGAATCAATAAATTGGGTTTCACTTCCCTCGAAAATACTGCGATACACCCCCTATACTTGTGGGTCATCAGTGATGGTGTAGATTTGTTTGGAGGTGGCTATGGCGGAGGCACGGCGGCAGGGCTCCGCCATGGTGCAGGATATGGCTTGGTGGCTCTCTGTTGGGGGGATATCCCTAGGTAGGGTCACACCAGGGTATAAAGGCCGATTTAGCCGAGGTACGGCAAAGTCAAAGCGAAAGCTGGTCGGGTCACCTCAAGGCAGGCCGGCTTACGGAGTAACCCAGACCGGAGGATGTCCACCTGACTATGTCCCGACGGACGTATGTCGTACGCCGGTAGGATGTTTGTAACTTGTATGCAGGTACCCTGCGGGGCCGGATTAACCAGGCATGATCTGGGTTATATCAGGCTTGCAAGAGAAGGAAGGTATCTTGCTGGTCAAAAGGTGGTCTCTGTACGCTGGAGCATCAGCGAAGCGAACAGAGGGAAGGACCACCGAGGCGTGGCTGACAAGGTTGACGCGCCTTATGTCGGATGACGCTGGCGCCGCAGAGGCTTACGTAGCTCTGCATGGCTTACGATGGCAAAAGGTGACCCGGTCGGTTTGCTATTTTGGGAAGAAGCATATTCCCAGGAATATGCTTCCACGTATGCCCTTGTTGGCAACCTAGCCTCCCTTTATAAGGGGCACTAGGGCCTCTGTAGAAGGGGTTGGCATTTGAGTAGTTGGTTCCTTGGAGATAGGTAGCGCTGAGAGTAAGAGAGCTTCTTCTTCCTCCTCTCCCCAATACAGCTCAAGGAGCATTTGTAACCTTGCAAACTTGCATACAAAACATTTGTGTGTGGAATCACCACACTATCCCTCCCTGGATTCCTCTAGTGCATATTGGCCCCACCTTTAGCCTATCCATGGCATCTGCCGTGACACCACCACGACAGTTGGCGCCCACCATGGGGTTGATTCGGCTGGACATTGCTTCAGTAGCCCACCCCGCATCGAACAGACAAGTCGAAAGATCCAACGGATTAGTGTTATCCAGGATAAAACCCCGGATCATTGAGCCGCTGCAAAGATCAGCGGGGTGCTGGATAGAAGAACTACCAGCGGTACTGTCGAGTTTAAGAACAACTCTGAATCGATCAACAGGCTATATGCCATTTTTTCTGGTATATGGGGAAGAAGCTGTATTACCAGCTGACATAGAACAAGATTCGCCTAGATTCACCCAATACACAGAAGCCGAAGTGCTAGAAGCCCGGCAAAATGATGTTGATCTGCTGGAAGAAGCGAGAGAATTGGCATTGTCCAGATCCGCCATATATCAGCAAAATCTCCGACGCTATCATAGCCGGAAAGTAAACCCCCGAGTCTTCCGGGAAGGTGATTTGGTACTTCGGTTGGTGCAACATACTCCTGGCATGCATAAGTTATCCCCCCATGGGAAGGGCCATTCATTGTGAGCAAAGCATTGCACAATGACTCTTATTACCTCATCGATGCAAAACCACAGGAGAAGAACAAGGCGGACAGGTCCGGTGACGAATCTAAGCGTCAATGGAATGTAGCCCTACTTCGTCCATTCTACACTTAACAAAGAAGTGTCTGTATCCGAGTTTCTCATATGTCGGTATCTATGCCGGAAATGAGTTTATCAATGAAATCTTGGCACCTCGAGCACTAACTCGGGGACTGCCTTAGTAATATTTATTGTCCTTTGTGTTAGTTATTTATTTTTATGTCGGCTAGCTTAAGTTACTTCTACCTAAGTCGGATTAGTAGTGTGTGAGCACCAAAAAGTCAACTCTTCGACTTGCTGCTGTCCAACAAGATTTAGCTTCATGGCAAGCAAGAGAACAAGTTTGGAAATGCGTAGCACACGAAAAACGATTAAGGAAAGGAATGTAATCGAGCCGACGTTTATTGTTTGGACTAACCCCATGTTTATTTTACCTTTACTATGCTGGATTATTTTGAGCTAATCCTAAAGTTTCCAAGTATTGTTAAGTCAATTTTTGAAACTCGGTCTCGTAAGTCACAAAACCAAATCAAGGTAGACGCGAGCCGAGCCATGAAATTGAAGGAACAAGAGAATGAAACTCGGGGACTACGCCCAAGTTAATCTGGTGTAAATAACTTAGTAGCAAAACAAAATCAGTATGCTTAATACATCTGCACCCGACATACCGGGGATCTGATAAATTTCAAAGTGTTTTTTGGCGCTCAAGGAGCAGCAGCAGGAGGAGGTAACTCGGCACAAGCAGGTGGAACTCCGGCCTCCGCTTCATCGTCATCTTCGTTTTCTTCGACGTCCGAGGCTTCGTCCTCTTCCCCCTCATCCGAACCATCTTCGACATATTCGTCGTCAATAGCGTCAAGGAAGCTTGGTCCCTTGTTCCATTGATTGACGGGGGCAAACTGGATGAGGTTGTGGGCACAAGCCTTGCGCCGAGCTACCCAATCCGGGTCATTTGACCACCTTGATCCGGTGCGCAAGCACTCGAGAAGCTTCAGATTTAGTTTTTCATACCACGTAAGAACGAAGTGGAGGACAGTATCAGCTCCAGCGCGAGTGGCGGATTCCCTCCAGAGGTCGAGTTGGGTCTCACAATCCATCAGTTTGTTGATCAGAGCAGTGGATCCCTCCGGAACATCCTCACTAGGCCAAAGGGCACAGAAGATCCGGACAGATGAATCTAGGAAACCCGAACCATAATTCTTCATAATTTCAACTCGGGAGGATAGGCTAACTATTAGATCCTCCAAGTCAAAAGGAATGGGGTTAGTGCCAGGACCAGTTAGAGTACCCCTCTGTTGGCGAAACTTGGCAACGGCAGTAGATGCAATGGCATCGCCCTCTAGGAATTTGCTTGAAGACAAAACAAGTAAAATAAGCAAAAGAACTTAACCCAAAAAAATACATGGCGGCTTAAGGAAAGGAGTTTACGGGAGATATGGCTATGGATCCAAGTGAGCTCCTTGGTGCAATTATCACGTCTTGTCCGGAGCTTCTCCAGTTCAGCATTAGCTGAGTCAAGCTTGATGTCGGCCTCCTTCAGCAATTCTTGATCCTTTGTGAGTTGGAGGTTAAGACGTTCTCGTTCCTCGGTGAAGTCTTGGCTAGCCTTGTCCATCTCTGTTTTGTGGAGCTCTTTGAGTTTTTTCATCTTGGCCTTGAGCTTGGCAATCTCATCATCTTTGGCTCGGAGTTTGGCGAGCTCATCATCCTTCTTCTTAAGTTCGGCCTGATGTTGCCCTGCTTGTTCGAGAAAATGCAGCATCATATCAGGCCCGGGCACACTATCTTCAAGGGATGCTGCAACGGTTTGTTGACCTGGCAGAGTCGATGTATAAATATCTGCCGAGCCCAGGAGAAAGGAGAGAGAGCACAGAAATTGAGTAACCAAAGTGAATTACCTTTTATCTCGGCCAAGTTCTTCCTCATGATTGTATTTTTGGCCTCCACTCCGGCTATGCAAACCGAATGACGGATTAGTTCAGCGGGAAAAGACAAAGAAAAATGCAGAAAAATCAAAGAGAAAACTTACCCCTTTCCTCAAACTCAGCAAGAAGCATGGTATGTTTCGAGCACAGCGCCATGTGTGTGTCCAAGAGGCGCTGAAACTCAGCGCTCCGGCGATTGGTAGTGAACTAAAAAAAGCAAGGGTGGCTTAGTTATATGCATATTTGAAGTGTATAAAATCCGGGCCAAGTGGAACTTAACCCGGCTCTAGGTGTGTGCATATTCGAAGTGTACAAGATCCGGGCCAAGTGGAACTTAACCCGGCTCTAGGTGTGTGCATATTCGAAGTGTACAAGATCCGGGCCAAGTGGAACTTAACCCGGCTCTAGGTGTGTGCATATTCGAAGTGTGCAAAATCCGGGCCAAGTGGAACTTAACCCGGCTCTAGGTGTGTGCATATTCGAAGTGTACAAGATCCAGGCAAAGTGGAACTTAACCCGGCTCTAGGTGTGTGCATATTTGAAGTGTACAAGATCCGAGCTAAGTGGAACTTAACCCGTCTCTAGGTGTGTGCATATTCAAAGCTACTAAGGAGTTATGCTAGTTCTCTAAGGAGCATCCGGCCGAGTAACAAGTTACTCCCCCGGAGGCTTGGGGACTAATGGATATATCTCTAAGCACTTGTGCATGATAAAGAAAGGACGAAGTAGCATACCTCCATCATCCGGCTAGCAAGGTTGATAGCCTTGGCTGCGGTGTTCATTTGCGCACTGAATTCAGCGGGCCCAAACTTCTCCGGGAGATCGTCGTTGGTATTGACGAACTCCGCTCTGTTCCAATTATCTACATATTTGATCAGAGCCGGAGGATAACTCTCTCCACTAAGCATATGTGGCGTAACCAAACCCTTGGCATGGGCCTCCCTCCTCGCAACTTGGGCAGCAGCAGGGCTGGTATGCAGTGCGAGTTGCTTGCTAGCTGATCCGGGGGAGGCATGTTTCTTCGACAGCTCTTTCTTTGACAGCATGGACGCGAGCGTGTGCTGTCCAGCCTCGATGGATGCTGCCCTAGTGGCGTCAGAACTTTTCTTGGCCTTGGGCTGCTGCTGAGAGGCTGAGGTTTGAGCTGCAGATTTGGACTTGGGTGCAGCCTTGGTGCTAGTTGGGCCCTCTCGCCGAGTCTTGGGAGACTCGGACGAGGCAGAAGGAGTTGGTGCTGGTGCTTGTGTTGCTGCTGGTGCTGCTGTTGGTGCTGGCGCCGGTGCTTGTGCTGATGCTGGTGATGGCGGGGGTGCTGCTGCTGGTACCTCGGAGGTGGCGGGTTGCGGCTGAGCCGATGAGGAGCTAGGAGCATCCGCTACCTCGGCCGTGCCACTTCCCCCTGCTCCGAGGTTGCCCTCCTCTAGACGAGGTGGGCTAGAGCCCGGAGCAGCCACGGAACCCTCACAAATTGGGCTCAGTGGGCGTGTGTTGTCACCACGAGGGGGAGATGGGGTACGCCGGAGGGGTGAAGCAATGCTGGAGCCGCTCTAGGGAACCTCCACCGCAGCCCTGTCGAATCAAACGATGAATAAAAAGTTATAATAAAATAAAGGCATATAGATAGAAAAGCATGAAGTAGAGAACTGGACCAAAGGAAAAAGTGACTTACTCGTCAGAACTCAAAGGCTCCTTGGGCTTCCGAGCTCTCCGAGTTATGGCCTTAGCTAGAGGCTTAGTGCGGACTTGTCAGCGGACTTCTTTCGCCTCTTGGTTGTTTTAGGAGGTCCGGAGGAAGCAGAGGAAGTGGCATCCCGTTTCTTAGACGCGGCTGGGACTGGCTCACCCATAGCGAGAGGAGGATCTTCATGAATCTGCCCAGCCAGGTTAGCTGAAGCCGGAAATGCGTAAGAAATGGGTACAGCGTCAAATGCCTCCATCACCTCAACGTCGGAATCATCTTCATCATCAGGCCAATCCCTTAAGGAAGAGAAGTTACCAGTGGGTCGCTTGGTTGCATCCGCGAATGGCAGGAACATTTCCTGATCCGGCTCCTCCTCGTCCGAGACAAGTCGATCCTTTACCCATTTGAGGGAAGGCTCGGTGCCATCTTCAAGGGTTTGCTGAAGAAACAACTAAAAAGAAAATGCAAAGGGATCAAATAAACAACATACTCCGGCATAGGATATAACTCGGAAAGGGATCGAATCACGAGATTTACCGTCGGAGGAGGCTTGTCCCGGCAGTAATTCTCCAACCCCCCCTCCCAATCAGCGGAGAAGTCCTTGTCGGTCGTGAAGAGGGCCTTGACCCGGCGGAATATCTCGATATTATTCAATTCGAAGGAGGAAGTACGGTTGGGGTCCAGTCGCCAGCTCATGTGGCAAAGTTTGTGTGTCCGCTTCTAGAGAGGGAAGATCCGACTGCGGACGAATGTGATCATCGTGTCCTTGTTGCCCAGCCCCAAATTCTTTATATCCTGGAACCGCTTGTTGACTTGATTCACCAAGACAGTTGGTTTCTTGGAAACCCGGTCCCACAAATCTGGATTAGGAGGACCCGGAGCATAGGGGCGCAGCCGGATCAGATCTTCATCCGTGTCGTTCCTCACTTAAAAGAAGGTTCGGGCCCAGCCCTTGTAGGAATCAAGCCCCGTGACCCGGGGAAAGACGGATTGTTTCTGGGGAGAGATGGAGGCGGCACCAAATTGAGTCAGGTGTTTGTCCTCCGGGGCACGCAGTTTATCCAGAATCACATTCCTTCGCAGGCCGAAGAACTAGATCCAGAGCTCTTTGGTGGGCCACATGCCGACATATCCTTCTATGGTGGAGGCAAATGAGGAAAGGGACGTAATGGCATTCGCTGGAAGATGGTGAGGTTGGAGTTCGTAGATGTTGAGGAAGTCATGGAAGAAATCACTCCCGGGCAGGCCGAAGCCGCGCTGGAAGTGAGATAGGAACATGACGAACTCACCCGGATTGGGTGAGGGAGCGAGTTCCTCGGAGGCAAGGCGGGCAATCATGCCCTCGGGGATGCGGCGGGTGCGGTAGGGCCAGTCCAAATCGTCTTGGCATACCCAGGAACCGGCCCAGGCACCGCACTCCATGGATTCCCCCTCCTCCATCTCTACTTCAGCGACGGCGAGCTCCTCTTCAGTCATCTCCAAGTCACTGTCCTCACCGGCCCTATTGGAGGTGGGAGGCAGAGGCTTGGATTGGCGCGGGCCCATGGCGATGAAGCAGTGTCGGAGCGGCGGCGAGGCTAGTGCGAGAGAACACGGTGCGGCGGCGGCGGCAGTGCTGTCGCTAGGAAGAAGAAGAGACAGAGAGGCACGGGGGCGCGAGAAGGGGAAAACATCCAAGTGACGAGCCCCCTCCCCTATTTAACCACGCCCCAGCGGAGGGTAGTGGGATCGTGCAATGCGTCAGGGCCACACGGTGTGGCCGTTTATTAGCCGGGTCAGCCAATCAAAGGCAAGCCACAGGAAGGGCCACAGGGCACAGGGGATCCCACGACGTGATGTGGTGATACAGTTAACGAGGAGGCAGCTGCGACGCGACATGTGCGACAGTACCACCTGCCAATAAGTGCAGTAACTGGCGCAGGCCCTTAAAATGAGGCAAGATAATGATTACCCTTCATGTGGGACGTGGGGAAGCATAAGAAGGAAGGAAGAATAACCCGAAAACTGAAGTGTAGCCCGGCCAGTGAGTGAAAACTCGGAATGTGCCAAGGGAAAGCTAGCCCATGAAATCCGAGCTATGAGGTAACTCGGAAAAGGGAGCAAAAGGCTCGGTAAATTGAACCTGCTGTGGCCTTAGCAGCTGAAGTTGCTAAAACCGCACCAGCTTCGGGGACTAATGTTGGGGGGATACCCCAGGTAGGGTCACACCGGGGTATAAAGGCCGAGTTAGCCGAGGTACGGCAAAGTCAAAGCGAAAGCTGGCCGGGTCACCTCAAGGCAGACCGACTTACGGAGTAACCCGGACCGGAGGATGTTCACCTGACTATGTCCCGGCCGACGTATATCGTATGCCGGCAGCATGTTTGTAACTTGTATGCAGGTACCCGTGGGGCCGGATTAACCAGGCATGATCCGGGTTATATTATGCTTGCAAGAGAAGGAAGGTATCTCGCTGGTCAAAAGGTGGTCTCTGTATGCTGGAGCATGAGCGAAGCGGACAGAGGGAAGGACCACCGAGGCGTGGCTGATAAGGGTCACACGCCTTATGTCGGATGACGCTGGCGCCGCAGAGGCTTACGTAGCCTGTGCATGGCTTACGATGGCAAAAGGTGACCTAGTCGGTTTGCTATTTTGGGAAGAAACATATTCCCAGGAATATGCTTCCACGTATGCCCTAGTTGGCAACCTAGCTTCCCCTTTATATGGAGCACTAGGGCCTCTATAGAAGGGGTTAGCATTTGAGTAGTTGGTTCCTTGTAGATAGGTAGCGATGAGAGTAAGAGAGCTTCCGCTTCCTCCTCTCCCCAATACAGCTCAAGGAGCATCTATAACCTTGCAAACTTGGAGAATACAAAACATCTGTGTGTGGAATCACCACACTATCCCTCCCTGGATTCCTCTAGTGCATATTGGCCCCACCTTTAGCCTATTCATGGCATCTGCCGTGACACCACCACGACACTCTCTCTTGGGTCCTCCCTCCTTTACGTAGGCCTTGGGTTGCCCTAGAGTTTTCCCAATACCGTCATATGACTTATGGAAGGTTCTGGAGCTTTTCTGGGGTCAAATCCCGTTGTTTGTGACCTTTTTGGCAACTATACGGGCGGAGCTATACGACCAAAAAATAGCTCCGACCGTATAGTTGCTCGTTAAACTGTGTGTCTCCTTTAGTATTTTGGCCACCATTTCTTCATACGAACTCCGTTTTGGGTGTTTTTGGGCTCACTGAGTTCATATCGTCGAGGGCTACAACTCTATGGTATTGGATATTTATTTTGAGAAGTTGGAAAATTTCACTTTTTCAACCTCTCAAATGGCTAAGTCTGGTTCCTAAAGCTCCTCCATACTATGCTCTCTTTGTTCCTTTTGCCTTTTGTTTTATCCATAATCATTATCAACACCTACACACATGTCATAGACAAGGAAAAGTGATAAAATTATACCTAAACTTCTAAATGTGCAGAGCTCATATGAAATTAAATGAGAAATAGAAATCATGCATATAAGGCATAGCTATAGCTGGAAGAAACATGATATGAGAGATAAATGGCACAATTTATATGGCTTAAAGTGGTGGTATTTCACAGCCATCAACTTCCCTAAGCTAGACCTTGCTCGTCCTCGAGCAGGAAGGGTCGGTAATAAATTAATGGTTGTGAAATAGCTTATCATTGGAAATCAATGTCTTGCATCATTATTTCTTCTATAAGCTTGAAGAGACAAAACATGTATTCATACAAGGAAACATAAGCTCAATTATAAAGACCACTAAAGATTCATCAAAACTTATATGCTCCATGTCAACAGTGAATCTACTTGCACACAAGCTTGTGATCCTCTTATTGCACCTTTTGTATAACTTTTCATATCAGTATTTTTTATGAGGCAAACTTAGTGACAAATAGATGTCAAGCATAAATAGGAATAAAGTCTACCCAATCATGTCATCTAGTTAAGGCTCTCAAGTTCAAACATTAGTTATTGGGCTTTCAGAAAGATTATCTCTTAGTAACGAGATTTATGCCAAAAGGAAATGCGAGAACATGTCAAAAGAAGCATAGCATTAGGGTGTCTATTTTGGTCATCCACATCAATGAATCATGGCTATCAAACACTCATTTTCTATTCTTTGTATTTCTAAAACTTCAGTTCATCGGTAATGAGATCATGCCAAAACTTAGTGTGTTTAATCAGACTATGCAGGCTAAGAATGGATACTCATGACCATTACCAAGGTTTCCCTTTTTGGTATAATGATTTCTCATAATGGTCAGAGGAGTATTCCATCTTTTGCTTTAAACGCAGGCCCATGAGAATACCAATGCATACCCAAATATAGCGTTTCTGCTACATATGTTGGGTAACTCATAGCCAAACTCTGAGAGTTTCCTCTTTTTCGATTGTTCAAAGGCCAACGGAGTTGTTAGCATCCCATGTTGTGCGACAGTGGTACAGACACGCGTAAAGCAATATCATACTTTAATCAACAGGTCAAGATTTGGCATGCATCTCAATTACCGCTGAATATTAGTTCCTTCAAACAAATCCTTTCAAAGAGTACTATCAAGTCGATCATCACATCTATGGTGTTGAGTATCTTTAAGGCTAAACTCTTAAGACAATTAAACAACACCTTATTTAGCATAGAACTCAAAACTTCGAAATATCATTTCCAATTGACAACTCCTTCTATAAGAAAACTATCAAGTTTATTGTTTTTGACATTATGGGGTCGAGCATAACCTATTAATTTAAGACAAAGCTATTTAGTGACAACTAACAAATTTCAAAAGATCTTGATCAAGTATTCATTCTTTCCAAGTGTAGAGATTGTGGCAATGTTTTCTAGAGGATCACAAATCGTGTCACAAGCTTTGATAAACAATTTAGCAAGATGCATACAAGCTCTAAGTCAGGTCCTATGGTGTCTATCATGAGAAAGTGTATCCCCATATGAATACAGAACTAGACTCACTTAAACAAGCATTCAAAAACAGAGGGATACATGATTGCATTAAACCTTCATCGAATACGAATATTGCACAAGACTCTACACATGCAGAAGTAACCTCCCCAAGCTTAGAACTTTGCAAGAACCTAACTTGAGTATATCACCAAAAGAAAAGAGAAAATACAGTTTCCAAAAGAGAGTGTGATAAGTGGTTACCTCCCCAAGCTTAGTTGAAAACAAGGGTGACACACATTACCGTTGAGATAAAAGTAACCTCTCTTTTGATGGACAAAGAACCTTTGCTTCAACATGTATCTCTTTATATGGCATAGTGTCCCTTCCTTGAGACCTGCTTAAAAACTAAAAAGAAAACAAAATAATTTTGTGTTTCTGAAGACACGAGTTTAGCTCACAAGTGATAAAAATACAAGTTCCATTGAGTCGGTTCATCAACCTAAGCACCATGCTTAAGTCAACAAACTAAGTCCAAGAGTTGTACATGCTCCCAGATTTTGATGAAGTGCAAGTGAGACAAATTATGACACACGAGTGTGTAGCCCCTATGTGCTTAATAAAAGAGGTTCGAGTAGGAAGGTTTTACCATACACTGATCGTCGAAGCATTGGATTGAAGCAACCAAGTGGCTCATGTGAGGGTTTCCACGGTCGACACTACCGTACACGTCGTCACACAAGGTTTAATTCCCTGCAAAAATAACACACAAAATAAAATGCATCGGTTTGGTATACGAACATAGTTTATTTACCCCACCGATAAAAGGAAAGTAGAGAAAAGAAAACAAGAACTTCTAAAGAGAATTACAGTCTAGGAGGTTTCTGAGGTAGAACTTTATTGCTTACATATGCTCGACTTCTCTAGATCATGGGAGAAGCTCCTAGGTGGTGTTTTGAGGTTTTTAGAAGAAGAAAGAAGAAGAAAGAATAAAATTTTGAGCAATGGTTACCTTCTAGTTGGCGTTTGAGGGGTTTCTCAACATACAGGCCCAACTATACGGCCAGAACAATGTGTTCCCACCGTATAGTTCGCATGCTGTCAAAATTTTAGGGTTTCCACCTGGTGGCGCAGCTATACGACCAGAACTATACAGCCGGAACAATATGTTCCCGCCGTATAGTTGATCATCAAATTGTCTATCCCTAGGAAAGAAAATATAAAAAGGCATTGATATCTATACGACCGGAGCTATACGCCCAGAATTTTTATTCCCGTCGTATAGTTGGTCGTTAAACTGTCAGTACATTGGAAAAGAATTTGTACGGAGGCACCAATATCTATACGACCGGAACTATTCGGCCGGAATTTTTATTCCGGCCGTATAGTTGGTCGTTAAACACTCAGTACATATGAAATAAAAATTGTCGATGGCAAAGATATCTATACGACCGGACCTATACGGCCGGAATTTTTATTCACGCCGTATAGTTGCTCGTTAAACTCTCTGTATGCATCAAAAAATTTCTATTTCTTCGAGAATTCTTTCTTAACCTGAAACTTAGTGATATACCTTGTTTTGATAGTAAAATAACAACTTTAATTTTCGACCAACAACAACATATAGCAACAATAAATTCTACCTTTTTAAAACTACAACAAGATAACTCTAAGAGAAAATCATGCAAAGAATAAAAATGCCAATGCAACATGAATGCATCAGAACTCAAGACACAAAACTAAGAAAGACACCTAATGACTTCCGGGTTGCCTCCCGGGAAGCGCTTTCTTATAACCAAGTATCCAAGATTTTCTCCAATATGATTTCAATAGATAGGAGCCAGAGAATTATTTATTCTTACCTCCAAAAGAGGTTTGGAGCACTTACTATTATAGCCTGGTCAAAGTCTCACCCGCTTGCGGTGCATCGGAGTTTTGTAGAAAAATGTGTTATTGCTCACAAATGATGATTGATGCGCCATGTGTGGTGAGCATACCTCCCTAGATAGCTTCAACAAAAGGATTAAATATTTACATGTAAAGTCAAACAATTTACCTTTGATAGCATCATCGGGATACAATTCATAGCACTCTTCTTGGGCTACACTATCATGAGGAAACACTTCATAATACTCATCTTTAGCAGCAGGGAAAAATCTAAAAGTGTCTCTATTCTATAGTTCATCACCCTTGCTAACAAGTTCATCGGTTTTAGAGTTATCAATCCAATCACAAAAAGAAGCATCATCAACAAATGTTTCATCAAAGATGTGCTCTCCCAAAACATGCTCATTAATACTACAAGGATTTATCTCCAGTTCATCAATATTAGTGTTCTCCAAATGAGTATCTAGACATAAAGCCTCCGCAGATAAATTATCTTCTGTTTCAACATAATAAGAATCATTACTAGAGACTGAGGCATCATAAACAAACTTATTACTAGTAGAATGATGTTTGTCCTCAGCCTCACCTTTTTGGTGTTCCTCCTCATTATCCAGTGGTTCCTGCAAAATGTTAGTTTCGGGAACTATTGTTTTACATAGATCCTTACTTTTTATCACAATTGCATTCCCACTAAAATGTTCTTGACAATATAATCCATAATATTATGATACCTTGCTAAATCCTCATTATCGCTACTTTTCATAATAGTACCAATTTTCCTAAGCAGCTCATGAGACCCTTCATAAACTATGTATTCCAAGAGTTTTGCATTATTACCGTTTATGGGAGTATTGGTTGATAAAAAATCTTTAAAGAGAGGAATGCATTCATAATCATAAAGCTTGTTAGGCTTACCATTATATTGCCTCATATCTTCGAACAAATTACCCGAGCAGTAATCCACCTACTTCCACATGTCCAGTAGTTGCATATCCTCAAGGATTAGCAGTTCTTCTGCGTGTTCACCCTCTTCTTCGGAAGGAACTTCATCCTCCTCCAATGGGATTTGCAGTTCTTCTTCATGTTCATCCTCTTCTTATGGACACCAAGGAACACTAGTTTCGATTTCCTACAAACAAGTAACTTTGTGCGCTACGGGTTTTCCCCGTGCTTTACCCCTCATAATAAGTGTATTCTCACTAAAACATTGATGAGAATACCAAGAAATAAGTTGCAGGATTTCATAAGCTGTTTTTATGAGAGATTTATCTTCACTATTAATACATGATATGACATGTATTATCAACTCATGGGCACCTTCGAAGATAATATACTGTAATACTTCACTAGTAACATCACCATTATTATAAGACACTAAAGATTGATTAAAGGTATCAGAGCATTGAAAATGAAAGTAGTGCCCAAGTTTCATACATTGAGGACATATTATTGGATCATCTATCACATCCGAAGAAATTAACTTTTAACATATTCCACTATTTGGGAATACATTTCTCTTACCGTCCTATTGCTCACTTGTTTTTAAAAAATACTCATCCTCCTCTTCCAATGAGGATTCCTGTCCCATGTTAATAGCATCACAATATTCATAGAAAGGTTCATCTTTTAGTCCCGCACCAAAATCCCCAAAAGCACTGTCTAGGCACGAATCCTCCTTAGAACAATCATCATAAGTTTTGGGACTTATAGAAATCATTACTAGGTAATGAGATATAGTTTGCATGCATACTATTTGTGTGTGGAAAGTTATTTCCAGAAGTAGGAGATTGAAGTGGTTGATCAAGTTGCTCCTCTTCATTCTTACTAAGATAATTTGCGAGTGGTTCAGCGATAGTCTTACCTTCCACTAGTTGCGAGGGTGCAACATCAAGTGCCACCTCTTTATTAACAACATGTTTCAGTGGTTTAGGTGGAGGATTTTTGAGTGGAGTTCCCTCCACATAATCTTTTGGAGCACCCTGCAAACGGTTAGATTCTTCCATGGCGGCTTTCATCCTCCCAACAATAAATTCATTATCATGGAAGTTATCTTGGCAATAGCAGAATATAGGGTGAACTTCTTTATAGATCATATCAAGTGGTTTGCTTTCTACATGTATATTTCTTAAACGAAATAACAACTCTTGGCAACCAGTAAAAAGCACAAATTGTACTGTGTCCTCCCCGGCAAGGCATTTAAACTCATATTTATTATAGTTTGCTAGTTCAGTATCAAAATAATTATACTTACATTGATAAGTGAGGTGATCTGAAGATCCACAACAATCACAACATAATTGGTAAGAGGCACATAGTGTGGATGAATAGTTGTCCACCCAAGTCAACCATTCTTTTAATATGCCTTGCCTCTTATGAATATCTCCCACATTCCTTCCCTTTGACTCATGCATTATAGATTTCATCTGTTGGAAGGTAGTTATCTCGGAAGACATGATTAGTAACAAATATTTTTATGGGTTTTTGGTTTGTAAACAAAAGCAAAATACAAATGAAGAAAATAAAGAAAGCTTAAAACAAAATTTACCAAAACTAAAATAAATAAACAAAAGCTAAAAGACCTACAACGCTTAGCTCCCCAGCAACGGCGCCAGAAAATAGCTTGATGACTGCAAGTGCACAGATCGTTTGTAGCTAGTTTCGAAATAAAGATATCTATCCCATAGGGAGCATGAGTCTGAAGTCTAATAACTCTTTGAACTAAGTATTGAAATAGCAATGCTAAATAACGTTCTAAGTAACAAGATAAAATGCGAGTTTTGTGTAAAAGATATTTTTGGGTTTTCAAATAAGAGAACAATAAGTAAACTAAAGCTATAAGTAAACAAGAGCATGCAAGTATAATTACGAAAGGCTGCAAGATGATGGAAAGAGTTCTCAGGGAGTAATGGATCCACCACTAGTAATTAGAAAGAGTGATCAAAATTATTATAATGAATAAGACCATTTATGATATGTGTGGGAGAAGTTCCATATATGGACGAATAGCCAGCAACCATTGCGCACATCATCCTCATAACCACATCAGACTATAACCGACAACCATCGCGTTACCGCACTATGAAGGGATTTCTCCCGTGGCATGGACATGGCTTGATGAGTTCTCCTTGATTCCCCAAGTTAGTACGTAAAGAATGACAACAGCTTTATAGTCACAGTAAGTGCTATCATCCCTCCGCCTACCAACAAGTAGTCCCCTTCATTGAGTCCCCATAGGAGAAAAATATTAAGGAGGTGCACAACTCCCAACATCAAGATGAAGACAATTAACACAGGTACATAATGAACAATATCACATAATAATCTTTATCTCAATTTAATCTCATACTAGGGTTTCTCATCTCCCTAAGAACAAAGGAAACTACTCACACATGAAGGCAATCAATATCATGGATAGCATATGGATGAAGTATGATGATACAATTGAAGACAAGTGCAAATCCAAGATTCAATCTAGAATTACAACAAGTAACCAAAGGGGATCGGTGATGGAGACATTGTTGATGACGATGACGATGTAGATCGATGTGGAGGCCTTCAAGATACTAGTCCCTTCTCCTCTTGTGTGATGGTGATGGTGTAGATCTGTTTGGAGGCGGATATGGCGGAGGCACGGCGGTGGGGCTCCGCCGTGGTGGAGGATATGACTTGGTGGCTCTCCCTTGGGTCCTCCCTCCTTTATATAGGCCTTGGGGGTGCCCTAGAGTTCCCCCAATACCATCATATGACTTAGGGAAGATTCTAGAGTTTTTCTAGGGTCAAATCCCGTCGTTTTCGACCTTTTTGGCAACTATACAGACGGAGCTATACGACCAAAAAAATAGCTTCGGCTGTATAATTGCTCGTTAAACTGTTTGTCCCCTTTAGTATTTTGGCCGCCATTTTTTCATACAAACTCCGTTTTGGTTGTTCTTGGGCTCGTTGAGTTCGTATCATTGAGGGTTAGAACCTTGTGGTCTTGGATATTTATTTTGAGAATTTGGAAAATTTCACTTTTTCAACCTCTCAAATGGCTAAGTCTGGTCCCTACAGCTCCTGCATACTATGCTCTCTTTGTTCCTTTTGGCTTTGTTTTATCCATAATCATTATAAACACCTACACACATGTCATAGACAAGGAAACGTGATAAAATTCTACCTAAACTACTAAATATGCAGAGCTCATATGAAAGTAAATGAGAAAGAAATCATGCATGTAAGGCATAGCTATAGCTGGAAGAAACATGATATGAGAGATAAATGGCACAATTTATATGGCTAAAAGAAGTGGTATTTCACAGCCATCAATTTCTAGTACCAACAATTCACTACTCGTAACATATCGTCATCTAGCAATGAGATAAAGAACCAAAGCATAAACTAGAAAATTTTAAATTTATACCCGAAGGTAGCATTTTTAGAACTGGAAATATAACCAGAATAAATATGAGCATAAAATACTTTCAAGTATTCTGGGATTTTCAACTGTGACATGATCATTCGGAAATAAGATGGTCATATAAAACTTCTCAGAGAATATTGAGGCAACCAATACTTTATTTCTCATTGAACATGTACACATATATGATTACAAAGAAGGAAATTTTAACAATAAAAGGGACGTAGCTGAGTAATATTCCACGGTCTATCTAATTCTTCCAGGTCTGTACTGCCTCCAGCTCTCTTTCTCTTTGTAGTAGTAGGTCATTCTTTGACTGGCCACATATCAGTTAGCTAGTAAGAACCATTGTGCAATACTCAGCTAACTAAAAAAGGCCCTTCCCATACTGGGGAAAGTTTGTGCTTTCTTTTCTGCACAAGCCGGAGAACCAAATCGCCCTTATTGAAGGACCAATTTCTAACTCTCTGACTATGATACTTGTGTAACTTCTACTGATAGGCTGTTGATCTCTGCTCAACAACAAGACGAACTTCTTCGATTAAATCGAGATCATGTAGTCGAGCAATCTCAGCATCCTCTTTGATATACGCATCAACTCGGGGAGAAGTATGAATTAAATTGCTAGGAAGAACTGCTTCTGCGCCATAGACCAAGAAGAAAGGTGTGTATCCAGTTGACCTGTTCGGAGTTGTTCTTAAGCTCCATATTACAGACAGCAACTCGTTTACCCAAGCCCCTGCAGCATGACGAAGTGGTGCTTTGAGTCTTGGTTTGAGGCCTTGAACGATTAAACCATTTGCTCTTTCGACTTGTCCATTGGCTTGTGGATGCGCGACTGACGCAATGTCAAGCCGGATTTTTTGTTCATCACAGAATTCGGCAAGTTCTCCAATAGAAAAATCGCTCCCGTTATCCGTGATAATACTATGTGGATAACCGTATCGGATTGTAACATCCTCGACAAATCTTTTGGTTGTTGCTACATCACAACTTGTGACAGGTTTAGCCTCAATCCATTTCGTGAATTTATCCACCATCACTAAGAGGTGAGTAAATCCACTTGGAGCCCGTTTAAACGATCCTACCATGTCAAGACCCTAGACCGCGAAGGGCCGTGTTATCGGAATTGTTTGCAGCTGATCAGCTGGAACATGTGAGCTTGTTTGGCGTACTTTTGGCAGCATTTGCATGTCTTGACCAGCCATTTGGCATCTGCCTTGGCTGTGAGCCAGAAAAATCAATGTCCAAAAGCTTTTGGCACTAAAGATTTGGCTGCAGCATGATGGCCGCATTCGCCTTTGTGGATCTCCCTTAAGATTTCTACTCCTTCTGGAGATATGCAACACTGAAAAACCCCAGATACACTCCGCTTATAGAGATCACCATTTATTATTGTATAGGTTTTTGCTCGTCGGATAATCTGCCGGCTCAAAACCTCGTCTGCAGGTAATTTTCCGTCTACCAGGAAATCCAGGTAGGGTTTTGTCCAGCTGGGAACCACAACCAGAACTGCTACTAAAGGTGAATGGGATTTGCTCGGATATTCCTCATCAACTTCTATAATAGAGGGAACTTTTAGGTGCTCTAAAAAAGCGACATCCGGGACCTTCTTCCGTGCAGAGCCTATTCGAGATAATGCGTCTGCTTCATCATTTTCTATTCGAGGGATGTGTTGAACCTCAAACCCTTCGAACGACTTAGATAGTTCATCCACGACAGCCCTATATGCTGCCATGTGTTTATTTGCATTAAAGTGATCCGACACTTGTTGAGAGACACGATCCGAATCTCCATAACACATGAGTCATCGGATGCCGATATTCTTGGCAATCCGGATTGTAGAGAATGCGCCACAGAACTTCCAGGTTTCTGTGGCGCATATTTTCTAGTGCACCACTGATATTTATCTGTGGCGCATGGTTTCACATATGCGCCACTGAATATCTTGTCTATCTATAGGCTGTTTCCTAGTAGTGATTCCATGCAGCAGTGTTTCATATTCGGCAATGTTGTTTGTTGCCATGAAGTGGATCTGCAACACATAGAAAATCTTATCTCCTTGGGGTGATTTGAGCACCCCGCCAGCCCCCGAGCCCCCGAGCGCCTTAGACCTGTCAAAATACAAGGTCCAATATTCCGACTCTAGGAGGGTCATATTTTCTGTTATCTCTTTCTAATCAGCAACAAAGTTAGCAAGAATTTGGGATTTAATTGTTGTACGAGGTTTGTACTCAATGTCGAAAGCTGAAAGCTCTATTCCCCATTTTGCGACACGTCCTGTGGCATCGCTGTTTTTTGATTATGTCTCTTATGGGAGCTGTGCTCACCACAGTAATTTGATGATCCTGAAAGTAATGTCGTAGCTTCCGAGATGCGAAGAACACACCATAAGCCAACTTTTGATAATGAGGATACCGCTGCTTTGATTCAGTTAGGACTTCATAGAGGTAGTAAGTCGGACACTACACCAGGTGTTCCTGTTTTTCCTCTGGTCTTTCCACCACCATAATGATGTTGACGACTCTATTTGTCGCAGCCAGATAGAGCAACATCAGTTGGTGAGGTTCCGGTGGTGCAAGGATAGGAGTGGACGAGAGTACTGATTTCAGGTCTTGTAGTGCAGCTTTAGCTTCATCAGTCCAAACGAATTTTTTGGTCTTTTTCAGGAGCTTCTAGAGTGGTGCAGCTCTTTCACCGAGCCGGCTTACAAACTAACTGACTGCAGAAATGCAACTAGTTATCCTTTGAACATCCTTCAGGCGAGTCGGCCTGGAAATATTGAGTATAGCCTTAATTTTGTCATGGTTCACCTCTATGCCTCTATGAGACACAATGAAACCTAACAATTTTCTGGCTGGTTTTCCAAAGAAGCACTTTTTCAGATTAAGCATTATGTTGTATTTGCGTAGATTGGTGAATGTTTCCTCTAAGTCAGAAATTAAGGTTTCCTTATTTTAGACATTACCGCTATGTCGTCCACATATACAATCAGACATTGTGTCTGATTTTATCGTGGAGGCAACACTGCATAGTGCGCTGGTATGTAGCTCTCGCGTTCTTGAGCCCATAGGGCATCGTAACAAAGCAAGAGGTTCCAAAGGGGGTTATGAATGAAGTTTTGACTTTGTCTGATTCCTTCATCCAGATTTGGTGATAACCGGAATATGCGTCGAGAAAACATAGGAGTTCCGAGCCTGCCATAGAGTCAATAACTTGATCAATTCTAGGCAGAGCGAACGGATCTTTGGGACAAGCCTTGTTCAAGGTGGTATAATCAACACACATCCTTAATTCAGTGGCGTCCTTTTTAGGGACCATTAATGGATTAGCCGACCACTCAGTGTGGATGACCTATTCTATGAATCTGTCTATCTCGAGCCAGGCTAGTTCTTAGCTATTGATTTTCGATTTCCATCGCCAAAATGTCGTAAGGACTGTTTGACAGGTTTAGCGTTTGGTGTACATTTAGAGAGTGCTCGGCAAGTTTCCTAGGTACTCCGGTCATGTCAGATGGCTGGCATGTGAAGATATCTTGATTGGCTTGGAGGAACTTGATGAGCACGCTTTCCTATGCGCTATCTAAACCTACACCTATCTGAGTCACCTTGGAGGGGTCATCATCCTTCAACAATGTCTTCTTCGTCTCTTCTGATGCCTTGAACTTCGGAGTTGTCTTTGTAACCTCCTTCTTCATCACGGGCATCTCGGACGGGTCGATGGTCTTCTTGATCTCTTGGTACTCCTAGGCATGCAGTACGGCTTCATCAAAGGCGGCATTTCTGTCCTAGCACTCTCGTGCTTTCTTCGGGTCTCCCTTGATGGTGATCACGCCCTTGGACGAGCCATAAAAGCACAGTAAGCCGGCCATCCGTAGATAGCGTGGTATGCTCTCTTGAACGGGACCACTTCGAAGGAAAGTGCTTCCGTCCGATAGTTCTTTGGAGTTCCAAAAGTAACATCCAAAGTGATCTCTCCTAGGGAATTTTCTTGTCTTCCTGGGACAACTCTGTGAAAGATCACATAGCTATGATTCAGCTGAGTTTCCGAGATCCTCATCCGACGTAGCGTTTCGACATAGAGGATGTTGATGATGTTGCCGTCGTCCATGAGGGTCTTGGATAAACCATAGCTATCAATAAGTGGATTGACTACTAAGGCGTATATTCCTTGACTGTGCAATTTAGGCGGATGATCAGCATGGTCAAAGGTGATTGTCACTTCCGACCAGTCCAAAAATTGAGGGACAGCTAGAATAGTTGCGTTGAGCTCATGCAAAACTGCCTTCTTGACCTTAGCTAGTTGAGACCCAAGGAAAGTGACATAAGTGTCTTTCTTTGTTGGGAAGTTCTTCTTTCCATCCGACTTGGGATTTGAAGGCTCTGGTTCCTCCATGTCGGAATCTTCCTTGGTCTCTTTTTATTTTTCGAGATTCTTCTTTCCCTTTCGTCGCTTGGCCCTGTAGCCAGTGGATTCATCTTTCTTGATATCATCATTGAAACGACACTCGGAATTTGTGTGGGACGAGCCCCCGTTGGCATCTAAGTGATGCACACACGGATTGTTGGCAATGTCGGACCAAGAGTAGGTTTTGCCAGGTTGCTGGACTCCTCTACCTTGGACTCTTGATGTCCCGCGATCGTGTCTGCTCCCTCCTTGTCCTCCAGACCTGAAAGTGGCGTTGACAACCGTCATTTCTGTGTTGGTTTTTTCTTCCGAGGTTGTTGCTTTGGCTGTTTTGCCGACTGTGGTACCACCAAGATGTTTAGTAGTCCTTTTGTGTCATCGTCAGCGTCTTTGCTTGCTGTCTCTATCATCTCTCCCATATCGATGACCTAGTCGCACTTCAAACAGTGATGTAGTAAACCAATTGGGAGTCCTGCAATGAAAGCTTCAATCGCAGTTTGATCATTTACTCCTTCACAGGAGTTCTTGGTGTCGATCCATCATCCGAGATAGTCTCGGCAAGTTTCTCCAGATTTCTAGGTGCAATGTTGTAGGTCTCCTACCATACAGGGCCTCTGATATGTGCCTTCGAAATTCCGAAAGAATGCACTTTGCATGTCATACCAGTTGTGGATGGTGTTTTTCGGAAGTTCATTGAGTCAGGATCGTGTCGTCTTCCTTAGCATAAGAGGGAGATACCGGGTCGCGACCAAGCTATTTCCTCCTTTGGCGATGCAGCAAGCCTGGAAAAAATCCTAAAGCCAAGTATCTGGCTGGGCCACGCTGTCATAGGGTTGGATGTGTTTTGAGATAGCAAATCCTTCTGGGAAGTTTGTTTGTCGAATGCATGGTCCGAAGCATTTTGACCCACATAAATATTGTCGGACTCGTAGCGCGCGCCTCTATGTTAGAGTTGATCTGGGCTTCTGCTTCTGCCACCACCTCCTCTGCCACAATGCCCTCCTTGGCCTCCTCGAGAGACGGTATGATGGCTGCTTTGTGGAGAGGTTGGTGCAGGTGGATTGTTTCTGGCTGAGTGTTGGCCTCCATCCGGAGCGTCATTATTTCGGTTCCGGGGAGGGTCTTGATTACGACGAGCCCCCTGCTGGCTTGACTCAGCATGGTGTACGTCGTTCCTTTATCTGTTATTTCCCTCATTGTGATGAGGTTCAGCCGGATGGCTTGCATGTCTAGGAGGTGGCATCCTTTGTCGGTCCTCCTCTCGACATCGCTCTTCTTCATCTTCCCTGCGATTATTCGACTATCGCCGGGAAGGTTGCCTCGGAACCAATGTTGCAACTGCGTCTCGCTCTACGGCTGGGCAACATTGCTCCAGCCACGTGCGGCTCGTCTTCCTGACGGTCGGGACGGTGGTGATGTTCCGGGTCCCATCGGGGCCTAATGTCATTCCAAGCCAGATCCGTGCAACATTGGTCGGATTTAGAGACCAGTTTTCTGCTCCCGGATTTTGCGGCCTTCTGTTGCTCTAGACCCTTGGTTAGTAGCTTTGCACCCAACCGAACCTAATCTGGGTTTGGATTGTTCGCCAGGATATCTCGATCTCTAGCAGTGTTTTCCACTGGTGTTCCATACACCAGATCTCCTTTGCTATCGAGCCGAGGTTCTCCTTTGATGATGTCATCTCCCTCAAAGAGGGTCTTGTCGACTTCTGAATTTTTGTTAGCCCGCACGGGGCTGTTTCGGGTCTTCTGGTGCTGCAGGGAGTTGAACTGCCCCGCAGATGCAATGCACTTCTTCTCTTCCATGAGGTTGTTAGCCTCATCCAGGAGTACTTGACGACGCGCTTCTAGGGCTTGGGCCCTATCTTCCAATTCTGCAGGTGTAAGCTCTGTAGTAGTATGGATTGGCATAGTTAACGCATCTCCGATGAGTTTACAGGCACTAGAGGTAACCACGTGTCCATCCACCGGAGTTTCCTTCGGCTCGTCTGGGATTAGGGCTCCATGCGAGTCTTCTTCATATTCTTCGGCAACTACTTCCTCAGCCGGAGGGTCTTTTGCCGGAGTTTTCTTCTTGTTCTTCTTCCTTGCCTTCTTGGCAGCACCGGTAGCAAAGATGGCTTTGGGTCCGTTTCCTAGAGTCAAGCTCTGATCAATACTTTCAAACATCTGGATGTCAGGATTATCTCCGATATCCATATCATCCTGCACTTTGGGAGAGTTTTCTCCAGATCCTTCGTCCATGGCTTCTCCTTCTTCCTCAGCTTTGGAGTTGTACTCCTCTTCATATTCCGCGAAGAACTTTCGGAAATCCGCCGATGTCATCGAATCATCCAAAGATGCCGGTAAGTCGGTCTTTGTTCCGATCGCCTCCAACACCGAGTCCTCATTGTCTCCAGCGTCGGCAGAGCCGAATCTGGATCCAACATATCCGTGGAAGTGCGATGCGTGCATCCTGAGGTAGTTGTAGCTTTCTTCGTGGGCTTCCTCGAAACGTCTGATGGTCTCAAGAATTTCATCCACACTGGTGTCATGCAGCATCATACGCCTCAACGTGTTCCTCATGAAAGGTTGATCTGTTCCGGCATTGGCAGAGCCAGAACCAAAGTTGTTGTCTTGCTCCTACTGGACTTCGACCTTGTTGGGAAGATCTACTTCAGGCTCGGTGATACGTCCAAAACGTATCTACTTTCCTGAACACTTTTGCTATTATTTCTCCTCTAAACTTGTGTGATTTGGATGCAACTAACGCGGACTGACGCTGTTTTCAGCAGAATTGCCTTGGTGTCTACTTTTTGTGCAGAAAATCAACTATCAGGAAAAATCCCGGAAAATATGCCAAATATCCTATTTCACCAGAAGACTCCCGGAGCTAGAATACGAAACGGAGGGGGGCAGGGCCTAGGCCACACCACCTAGCCGTGCGGGCTAGCCTAGGCCGCGACAGGGGGTGGTCTGGCCGCCCAGACACCCCCTCGGTCTCCCTCTTCGCCTATAAGTTGCCTTCTGACCTAAAATCCCGGGGGGTTTGACGTTTTTCAGAAGGATTTTTGCTCCGCCGCCACCACCAGATTCTACGAAACAGCACCAGAAACTCCGTTCTGGCACCCTGCCGGGACAGGGAATTGGAGGAGATCATCGCCATCATCATCACCATCGCTTCTCCATCAACCATCCATGTTTCCCCCATCTATGAGTGAGTAATCCCCCGCTGTAGGCTATGGGGATGGTAGGGATTGGATGAGATCGTTCGTGTAATGGCATCAGATTGTTAGGGCATGGTGCCTAGTATCTTTTATTAGTGCTTTATGGCTTTGTTGCGACTTGTTGTGCTTAATGCTTGTCACTAGGGCCCGAGTGCCATGATCTCAGATCTGAACATGTTATTGATTCATTATGATAGTATTGTTTATGGTCTTATCTGCAAGTTGTATACACACGTTGTTGTTCAGAACTAATGGCCCCGAAGTGACAGAAATCGGGATAACCGGAGGGAATGGCTTTGATGTGAGGATCACATGTGTTCATGGAGTGTTAATGCTTTGCTCCGGTGATCTATTAAAAGGAGCACCTTAATTGCCAGTAGTTCCCTTGAGGCCCCGCTGCAAACGGGCTGGCAGGACAAAAGATGTTGTGCAAGTTCTCATTGCGAGCACGTATGACTATATATGGAACACATGCCTAGGATTATCTAGTACTTGGATGCTTTATCTTATTTATCTACAATTTCCCTATGTTCTAACTGCTATGTGAATTGTCTTGTCCATGCAACGCCCGTCCATCCTTCCCTATGCCTACCGCACTCGAATCCTACTGTTTACCGCTATTGTTACTGCTGTCTTTACTTTACTACTGCTGCTACTTTACTATTTCTACTATAAAACTGTTGGTACTGATAAACTGTTGTGAGCAAGATTGTTTCCAGGAGCAGCTGAATGGACAACTCAGTTGTTAAGGCTTATAAATATTCCTTGGCTCCCCTTGTGTTGAATCAATAAATTGGGTTTCACTTCCCTCGAAAATACTGCGATCCACCCCCTATACATGTGGGTCATCAAGACTATTTTCTGGCGACGTTGCCGGGGAGCATAGCTTTATTTATTAAGTTCACTTGGAATCTCTATTGTTCGCTGCTATCCATCCATCATGGGTAAGTATCGTGATGGCAAGGTTCCTCTTTTACCATCCACTACAAGAAGAGGTACGGTTCTGAACACCTCAGTTGCTCTTGATTCACCTTCTATTATAAGTAAGCTCGTTACACCACCACATACACATGCTACACACACTGGTACTACTGCTAAATCAGAAACTTCTAATGCTTATGATGCTGCTTCTACTGTGCTTGATAAGAGTGGTTCATTAGGTCCTTTCATAGATGCTACGATTGCTAGAACTATAGTTGGAAATACTGAAACGCCTAATGAAGACACTACCACACCTGTTAGTTCACCTGAGTCTAGTGAGAGTTATGATATTGAAGATGGTTATGTTGAGATGATCGATGAATTTATTGAAGAATGTAAAAACACCAATGATAGGAGCACTGTTAAGAGTCTCCTTGAGAGGCGTACTATTAGACCCAAATTATCTCCTATTGCTAAGTTTGCTGCTTCTCCCATAAACATTATAGATAAAGATTATGATTTCTCTCTCGATCTATCTTACATAGCTATTGTTGAGAAAGAACCTTTTTGTGGCACTAAGAATGAAAGCGCGGTAGCACATATGAATGAACTTTCTACCATGAGTGGCTTGTTTTCTGATGATATTAAGATGCGTACTTACTTTGTTGCTAAGATTTTCCCCTTTTCACTAAAAGGAGAAGCTAAAACTTGGTTTAGTAATTTACCTCCTGGATCTATTGATAGCCCTGATTGCTTGATTAGTACTTTCCTGCAGAAATATTTTCCTCCTAGTGCTAGACATGCTATTTTGCAGGAACTTTTTGATTTTAAACAGGGAGAAAAAGAGGTATTGCCTGAATCATGGGCAAGGTTTTGTGCTTTAATTCATGCACAGGCTAGAAGTCCATTATCTAAGAATAATCTTCATGATATATTTTATAATGGACTAACCGAAGAATCTAGGACATACCTAGATAGTTGTGCTGATTGTGTTTTCAGGAACATGACTCCTAAAGAAGCCGAGGAACTAATGGCTAAAATAAGAAAGAATTATGAAGATTGGACTCCTCCTGAACAAGCTATACCTGAAGTAATTGTACCTGAACCTACTTTACCAGTGCCTATTCCAACATCAAAGAAGAGGGGAGTTATTGAATTAAATGATGAAGTGCTGAAGGAAGCTAAGAAATGTCTTAAGGACAAGGGAATTAAGGTTGCAGATGTCAATAATTTACCTCCTATAGAAGAATTATGTAAGCCTATTCCCTACTCATCCACTATTGAGGTACACTCTATCCAACACTTTGATGAAGGTGATATCCCTTACTCTAAACCTCCTGATCAATGCTAAGAAGAATTCGATATCTTTATTGTTAACCAGGATAATTTTGATAAAAGGGTGCAAAATCATCTAATGGAAAACACTAGATCTATTATTGAGTTGAAAGATATTGTGGAAAGAACCTATAATGATGTTAAAATGATTGTTAAACACTTTCAAATGGTTCAAACTCAAATAGATCAACTCATTAAAGTGCAAAAAGACTTGCTAGTTAATGCTGCTAAAGAAAAACATGCTTATGAAATTAGAACTAGAAGTGGAGCTACTACCCAGGATCCTCTATATCCTGAGGGGCATCCCAAAAGAATTGAGCAGGATTCTCAACAAGCTGAAAATAGTGGTACTACTCGTAAGAAAAGGAAAAAGAAACATAAAACTATTGTAGAACCCACTGAACCTGCTATAGATCCTAATAGTATATCTACCTCTGGTGCTAAAACTGAAAGTGGTAATGAAGTTCCTAATGAAGAAAAACTTGAAGAAGAACCTAAAAACCACACTAAGAATACTAAATACACTAAACAATATTTTATTTCTAAGAAACATGGTAGTGAAAGAGAGCCTTGGGTCCGAAAACCTATGCATTTCCCTGATAAGAAACACAAGTCATAGGAAGATGAACACTATAATAAGTTTTGTGAATGGATGAAACCTTTATTTCTGCAAATTCCTTTGACTGATGCTATTAAATTGCCTCCTTACTCAAAGTATATGAAGGATATTGTCTCGAATAAAAGGAAGATCCCTAATGAAGAAATTTCCACTTTGCTTGCTAATTATTATTTTAATGGTAAGGTTCCAAAGAAACTTGGAGACCCAGGGATTCCAACTATCCCTTGCTCTATTAAGAACAGTTATGTTAGAACTGCTTTGTGTGATTTGGGAGCTGGAGTTAGTGTTATGCCTTTCTCTCTCTATAAGAGACTTCAACTTGAAAAACTGATACCAACTGATATATCTTTGCAAATGGATGATAAATCTACCACTATTCCTCTTGGTATATGTGAGGATGTACCTGTTCAAGCAGCTCATAATTGCTTGCTATTAACTGATTTGGTTGTGTTTGAAATTCCTGAAGATGATAATATGTTATTATTCTTGGGAGACCTTTTTTTAATACTGTAGGAGCTGTTATTAATTGTAATCAAGGAAAGGTTACTTTCAATGTTAATGACAAGGAACATACTATCTATTTCCCCAAGAAGATGAAAGGACTTATGGTTTGAATTCAATTGAACATGTTGAGGGCATTCAAGTTGGAGAAATATATTGTCCCATACCAAGAGAAAATTTTGAAACTATTATGATTGGGACTATTGCTATCAAGGTTGAGGTAACATAATCATTAGTGGAATACAAAGTTTTGTCTCATATGGAATTGTTTTGGTAACAAGACCTGATCAACCTTGTTAACAAAAGGATTTCGTTGAATAAAACAATGTTTTCACCATGATTATCCCCGCTCACTTCTATTCTACCCATTTTAGTTTTTGTTTTCGTTTAGCTTTCTTTTTGTTGTTAGTTGCTTGCATGTTAGAGTGTCTTAGAACTTCTGTAGTTCTAGCTTTGTTTTGTCATTGCATCATTTCCAAAAAAATCTGTCTGTTAGAAAATCATTCTTCTATACCTGAAAAATGCCCAAAAATAAAGTGTCTCGGAAAATTCCAGAAAATTCATATTAAATTTTTACGTGAAAAAAGGGGTAGAGGAGTGACTGGAAGGTGCCAGGGGGACCCACCAGGCAGGCACACCACCTGGTGGCGCGGCCTGCCCTGGGTGGCGCCATGCCATGGTGTGGGCCACCCTTGGCCCTCCACTAACTCTCTCACCTGCCACTTTCTTCTCTCTCCCGAGTAAGCTCTAGTTCATTGCTCAAAATCGCGTTCTTGCTGTGCTTGCTCTCGATTTTTTCGATCTCCTTGCTCAGCCCATCTTTGTTGCTGAAATTTGGAGCACTTGTTCTTCGGGATGTGACTCCTCCCCTTGTCCAGGTAGATTTGTGTTTAGTGGATTATATCTTGAGTATTTTGTTGCTGTAGGTGAAAGGTTATGAGAGATTGTACGCTTAGTTGATGCTTAGAGATATAGTTTTGATGCATGTTTAGGCCTCTTACAAGTCCCTATGAGTAGTAACCTTCATTATATTCACTTTGCAATCACTTGTTTAATAGGTGTTTAAATTTCAGATTACCAAGCATGAACAATCATACCTTTGGAGAGATATTTGAGAGGGATGCACCTAGGAGCTCGATCCAAGATCAACCTCTCAGTTTAGGCCATCATACAATCAAGATCTCATTGCAACTCGTATTGGTAATGAAAGGGATGATGGGGATGCTCACCCATCTACTTTTCCTTGTTTTACTTTCTTACAAGCTGTAGGGATTCTTGATGATTTCTTCCTATTGATTGAGAGGGTTGGTTTGACCTCATATATGCAAGATGAGAGTGAGCAATACTCTATGCTCACCAAAACCTTTGTTGAGAGCTTCACGTTTACTAACACGCCCTATCAGTCAACTGTCTCTTTGAAAAATTATAATCTTCCCTTTACCATGCCATTAGAAAGATTTTGCAGTATTGTAGGTGTACGCATGACAGAGACCGTGAAGAAAATTCAAGGGCGACCCGCTGATTTCTGGAGCTTTATCGAGGGGTGACCAATGATGATGACCGCGTGGCGCAACGCGGAAAGATAAGAAACATCCAATTCCCTGCTCTCAGATACTTTGCGTATTATCTTGCTACTAGCATACTTGGTAGGGAGAACACAAGTAATATCTCCAACTATCATTTAGCCTTCCTTGTTGTTGCGCTTAACAATGATACTCGGTACAACCTTGGCTCGCTTATTGCTCGCCGCCTAGCTGCTAGGGGGCCTATCTATGGGGGCATCATTGCCTCGCGTATGGTCAATGCATTAGGTCGTTTAGTGGACCCCAATGATACTGTACTGGCACCACAAAGGCTTGACCTTGTTGCTATGAAAACTCACCACTTTGTCACCTTTGCTTATGATTTGGATAGTCTAGTATATAGGATGTTGTTTACTGACGGGGATGAGAGGGAAATCCCATTGCCACAGTCTTCTTTGTTTAGTGTTCACAAGAGACCGTGGTAGCGCTCCAAGGAAGAGGTGGACGAGAAGCTTCGCTTGCTGGGTTTCCACGAGCAGCACCAGGAGGACGTACCCTCCTACGATCACTCCGCACATTACAGAGGGACATACTCGAGCTCGCACCAGGACGAGGGTACCTCCTCGTCATACTATGGTGACACGTCAGCCTGGCCGGCTTGGGATTGATTCCCACTTAGGCCAAAAACCTAAGCTTGGGGGGAGGTACGCCGACATCGCACTCATCTCCTTATCATGTTGCGTCGGTACTCTGTATATTCATGTTTCGTTCTCTTTTTAGTTTTCGTTCTTTCTTTGCTTTTGCTTTCTAAAACACAAAAAGACCAAAAATATTTCTGTTGTTTCTCTTTGGTTTGCTTCTTTTTCTCTTTGCCTTGGTTTGTTTGCCACTTTTGTTTTGTTTGAACTATTCGAAAAACCCAAAAAGATTTTTCTTTGCTTGTTCTTCCTTTTTGGTTCTTGCTTTAAAAAATCGAAAACAACAAAAATATTTGTCGTTCTTCTTTGGTTTTGCGAGTTTGCTACAGGGTTCAGCAGTCCTCAGTGGATATTGGTTTCATATTATTATCCAAGCCACACAAGTGAAGAGCAATAATGAGGATTAATGACAACTCGTGGTAAGAGGCTGGTAACGAACTCTATTTGTCTTCATTTTTGTACATACACTCATCTTTGTGGGCATGCTTAGTCTATTCGTGTAGGGTGTATGTTATCTTTGGATGCTTAGTAGTTCTTGCTTTCATATGATTAGTTCCAGCTTGCTAATAGTTTGTAGCATGTTTTATGAATTTTTGATTGCATTACTCTATTCATTACTTGGTATGACACCGTGGTACCCTCCTCTGAGTGTTTCATTTGAATTGACTTGGCACATGCTCACGCATGCACATGACTGTAATAATCAGCTAAGCCTCAATGAATTATTTTGCCTTGAGGATCTTGAATCAATTCATGCCATGATTAGTCTTGTTTTGTTGCAAGCATGATTATGACAACTATTGCTCTCTCGTTTGTCGCTCCCTTACTATTGCTAGCCTTAACTTTCATTGAGTATTTTACTCATGTTTCCAACTCCCTAAAACCAAATATTTCCAAAGTGTCCACCATACCTACCTATTAGCATCATTTGCTATTTCCGTGCATATTCAATATGCCCTGTTTTCTTCCGAATAAAATGTTTGCTTGTTATGAGAAAGTTAGTTAGTAAATCTCTCACGAACTTGATGGCACACTTTATTTTCTTGCATTTAATAAACCTCAACCATTGCGTCCTTCTTTGTTGCATATATGCTTGCGCTTTATAAGTTGAAGTTAGCAGAACCATGTATCATGGGGAACGATTTCAGCATTGCACTAGTACTTAGTACCTCATTGATATCATGTTCTTTTGCTCATGGATCCCGGCAGTGTGAAATAAAAGTGGAACTTGTAAGATCATAGAGTTTGTATATGTGTTAGGGAAATGCCTGGGCCGCTAGCCTAAGCCATGCCTAATCATGGTGGAAACTTGCGGCATAACCATAATGAGCATTCTATGAAGCATCCTCAATAAAAATCTATGCACATAGTAAATAAAAAGATCGCTAAGATGCTTATTATCTGCTTGCCTTGTCATTTTGATTATGGGATAGCTCCTGTGTCATGTGCAAGGGGTACCCCGTTGGCGGTTCTCTATGATACGTATATACTTACAATGACAAGAGCTTACTTGTGACTGAAGTTGAGTAGCATGAGGATTGGTCTTCGTAAGTAAGGGGCATGAGACTTTGATTTATAACTTGTCAAGCATATCCTCTAAGTTGTGTCACCTTAACCTTAACCACATTAAAAGATGCTTATGATAGGGGCAATGAGAGCTCAAAGCTAATGAGTACCATACTTTCAGCATTTGGAAGCTTTTCAAATTATTCCAAACCTTTTCTTTTACTTGTTGAGTCTCCACTTATTCTTTGAGCACCTTCTTCATAGCATAGTTGTCATTCTTTGTGCTTGTCTCAAAACTTGATTATTTGTGTTATGACTTTGATGCTTGTATCCTTGACATCATTACTTCTAGTCTTCACCTGAACTTCGGAGGTGCCTTTCAAAGGCAAGCGAGATACCATCTATCATATCTTTTTATGAGCATTGTAATGTTGCTTATGTTTATACTTCATGCTACTTATTATTTTTGAGTTGGAATCTCTTCATAGCTTGCAATGCCTATTAAGTAAACTTAGTTGCATACTCCTTATTATGATTTGTCTAAGTAGTTGATCACATGCTGAGAGTATATACATCATATGAAGCAAATGTGTTCGTGAAAGTTCTTTTATCACACTCAGTTTTCAACTGAATTGCTTGAGGACACGCAATAAGCTAAGCTTGGGGGAGTTGATACGTCCAAAACGTGTCTACTTTCCCGAACACTTTTGATATTGTTTCTCCTCTAAACTTGTGTGATTTGGATGCAACTAACGCGGACTGACGCAGTTTTCAGCAGAATTGCCTTGGTGTCTACTTTTTGTGCACAAAATCAACTATCAGGAAAAATCCCGTAAAATATGCCAAATATCCTATTTCACCAGAAGACTCCTGGAGCTAGAATACGAGACGGAGGGGGGCTGGGCCCAGGACACACCACCTGGCAGCGCGGGCTAGCCCAGGCCGCGCCAGGGGGTGTTCAGGACGCCCTAGACACCCCCTCGGTCTCCCTCTTCGCCTATAAGTTGCCTTCTGACCAAAAACCCATGGGGTCAACGTTTTTTCAGATGGAGTTCCGCTCCACCGCCACCACCGGATTCCACGAAAAAGCACTAGAAACTCCGTTCTGGCACCCTGCCGAGACGGGAAATTGGAGGAGATCATTGCCATCATCATCACCATCGCTTCTCCATCGACCATCCATGTTTCCCCCATCTATGAGTGAGTAATCCCTTGCTGTAGGCTATGGGGATGGTAGGGATTGGATGAGATCGTTCGTGTAATGGCATCAGATTGTTAAGGCATGGTGCCTAGTATCTTTTATTAGTGCTTTATAACTTTGTTGCGACTTGTTGTGCTTAATGCTTGTCACTAGGGCCCAAGTGCCATGATCTCAGATCTGAACATGTTATTGATTCATTATGATAGTATTGTTTATGGTCTTATCTGCAAGTTGTATACACACGTTGTTGTCCAGAACTAATGGCCCCGAAGTGACAGAAATCGGGATAACCGGAGGGAATGGCTTTGATGTGAGGATCACATGTGTTCATGGAGTGTTAATGCTTTGCTCTGGTGTTCTATTAAAAGGAGCACCTTAATTGCTAGTAGTTCCCTTGAGGCCCCGCTACAAACGGGCTGGCAGGACAAATGGTGTTGTGCAAGTTCTCATTGCGAGCACGTATGACTATTTATGGAAAACATGCCTAGGATTATCTAGTACTTGGATGTACGTGCTCGCAATGAGAACTTGCACAACATCTTTTGTCCTGCCAGCCCGTTTGCAGCGGGGCCTCTAGGGAACTACTGGCAATTAAGGTGCTCCTTTTAATAGAGCACCGGAGCAAAGCATTAACACTCCATGAACACATGTGATCCTCACATCAAAGCCTTTTCCTTCCGGTTATCCCGATTTCTGTCACTTCAAGGCCATAGGTTCCGGACAACAACGTGTGTACACAACTTGTAGATAATACCAGAAACAATACTATCATAATGAATCAATAATAAGTTCAGATCTGAAATCATGGCACTCGGGCCCTAGTGACAAGCATTAAGCACAACAAGTTGCAACAAAGTCATAAAGCACTAATAAAAGATACTAGGCACCATGCCCTAACAATCTGATGCCATTACATGAACGATCTCATCCAATCCCTAACATCCCCATAGCCTACAGCGGGGGATTACTCACTCATAGATGGGGGAAACATGGATGGTCGATGGAGAAGGGATGGTGATGATGATGGCGACGATCTCCTCCAATTCCCCGTCCTGGCAGGGTGCCAGAACGGAGTTTCTGGTGCTGTTTCGTGGAATCTGGTGGTGGCGGCGGAGCGGAACTCCTTCTGGAAAAACGTCGAAAACCCCTAGAGTTTTTAGGTCAGAAGGCTTCTTATAGGCAAAGAGAGAGGCCGAGGGGGTGCCTGGGGGGCCCACACCACGCCCTGGCGCGGCCTGGCTTGGCCCGCGCCACTAGGTGGTGTGGCCACCCCAGGGCTCTTTTCCGTCTCGTATTCTGGCTCCTGGAGTCTTCGGGTGAAATAGGAGTTTTGGCATATTTTCTGGGATTTTTCCTGATAGTTGATTTTCTGCACAAAAAGTAGACACCAACGCAATTCTGCTGAAAACAACGTCAGTTCGCATTAGTTGCATCCAAATCACACAAGTATAGAGGAGAAACGACAACAAAAGTGTTTGGGAAAGTAGATACGTTTTGGACCTATCAACTCCCCCCAAGCTTAGCTTATTGCTTGTCCTCAAGCAATTCAGTTGAAAACTGAGTGCGATAAAAGAACTTTCACGAACACATTTGCTTCATATGATGTAAATAATCTCAGCAATGTGATCAACTACTTAGACAATTCATAATAAAGAGTATGAAACTGAGTCTACTTAATAGTCATTGCAAGCTATGAAGAGATTCCAACTCAAGAATAATAAGTAGCACGAAGCACACACATAAGCAACATTACAATTCTCATAGAAAGGTATGATAGAGTGGTATCTCGCTTGCCTTGGATTATGAATGTCAAGGCACCTCTGTAGTTCAAGTGATGACTAGAAGTAAAGATATCAAAGATACAAGCATCAAAGTCATAACACAAATAATCAAGTAATGGAACAAACACAAAAAATGACAACTAATGCTCTCAAGAAGGTGCTCAAAGAATATGTGGAGACTCAACAAGTATAAGAAAAAAAGGTTTTGAATAATTTTGAAAGGCTTCCAAATGCTGAAAGTATGGTACTCGTTAGCTTTGACATCTCATTGCCCCTATCATAAGCATCTTTAATGTGGTTAAGGTGAAAGTGACACAACTAATAGAATATGCTTGACAAGTTATAAATTGAAGTCTCATGCCCCTTACTTACGAAGACCGATCCTCATGCTACTCAACTTCAGTCACAAGTAAGCTCTTGTTATTGTAAGTATATACGTATCATAGAGAACCGCCAACGGGGTACCCCTTGCACATGACACGGGAGCTATCCCATAATCAAAATACAAGGCAAGCAGACAATGAGCATCTCAACGATCTTTTTATTTACTATGTGCATAGATTTTTATTGAGGATGCTTCATAGAATGCTCATTATGGTTATGCTGCAAGTTTCCACCATGATTAGGCATGGCTTAGGCTAGTGGCCTAGGCGTTTCTCTAATACATACAAACTCCATGATCTTACAAGTTCCACTTTTATTTCACACCGTTGGGATCCATAAGCAAAAGAACATGATACCAACTAAGTACAAAGTACCTATGAAGCGCTGAAAGCGGTCCCCATGATACATGGTTCTGCTAACTTCAACTCATAAAGCGCAAGCATATGCACAACAAAGAAGGACGCAATGGTTCAGGTTTATTAAGTGCAGAAAATAAAGTGTGCCATCAAGTTCGTGAGAGCTTTACTAACTAACTTTCTCATAACAAGCAAACATTTTATTTGGAAGAAAACAAGTCATATTGAATATGCACGGAAGTAGCAAGTGATGATAATGGGTAGGTATGGTGGACACTTTGGAAATATTTGGTTTAGGGAGTTGGAAACATGAGTAAAACACTCAGTGGAAATGAAGGCTAGCAATAGTAAGGGAGCGACAAACGAGAGAGCAATAGCTGTCATTATCATGCTTACAACAAAACAAGACTACTCATGACATGAAAATGATTCAAGATCCTCAAGGCAAAATAATTCGTCAAGGCTTAACTGATTATTATAGTCATGTGCATGCGTGAGCATGTGCCAAGTCGATCAAATGAAACATTCAGAGGAGGATACCACAGTGTCATACCAATTTATGAATAGAGTGATGCAAGCAAACATTCATGAGACATGCTAGCGAGCTGGAGCTAATCACAAGAAAGCAAGAACTACTAAGCATCCAAAGAAAACATACACTCTACATGAACGGACTAAGCAAGCTCAAAATGATGAGTATATCTACAAAAATGAAGACAAATAGAGTTCGTTACCAACCTCTTACCACGCCTCAAGTTGTCATTGATCCTCATTATTGCTCTTCACTTGTGTGGCTTGAATAATAATATGAAACCAATAATCCACTCAGAACTGCCGAACCCTGTAGCCAACTCGCAAAAACCAAAGAAGAACGACAAATATTTTTGGTGTTTTCGATTTTTAAACAAGAACCAAAAGAGAAAAACAAGCAAAGAAAAATCTTTTTGGGTTTTTCAAATAGTTCAAACAAAGCAAAGAGGAAAAAGCAAACCAAAGCAAAAATAAGAAGCAAACCAAAGAGAAACAACAAAAATATTTTTGGTCTTTTTGTGTTTTTAGAAAGCAAAAGCAAAGAAGAACGAAAACTAGAAAGAGAACGAAAACATGAATATACAAAGAATCGACGGAACATGATATGGAGATGAGTGCGGTGTCGGCGTACCTCCCCCCAAGCTTAGGCTTTTGGCCTAAGTGGGTATCAATCCATGTAAGAATAGGGGTTCCAAGCGGGCGGATCTTGGTAAGAATGGTCGTAACCGGGCCCATGAGAGGAAGAAGAAGCTCCCCAATCATAAGTGGGCTGCTGATATGAAGACTTTCCCTCATTCGAGGGTTGGACCGAATCATCCGTGACCTCCCTTCTAGTGTCCTGCTCCTGTTGGGAGAGCTCTCCCAAGTACGTGTCAAGCTCCTCCTCAGTGAGGGACCATCCTTCCCTGTTATCAAGGTTAAACAAAACAGGTCAGGCAAAAGAACAACACGCTCGGACTTGCTCTTTCTCTAGCCAGCTTTGAGAAAGGTTATTTCATAAGACAACTCACTCAAGCTAGCCCACGAGGAAATAAATTTATGCTATACCATGGAGTTAAAATCAAGCCTTTCTATGGGAAACTGTAGGTCTAGAGGATGAGGCACTAAACCATGCAATGCTAGAAAACGAGAAGCAATGAGACCTCCACAAATTCCACCCTTCTCACGGTTAGCAGCAAGATGGAAAGCTATCAAAGCACCCAAGTTGTAGGACCTATCTCGTCTAAGAGCAGCAGAGATAAATGCTAAATCAAACGAAGATAACTTATTGGCAGTTTTCCTAGCAAGAACAGACTTGGCAATAAAGTAGGCAAAGTAGCGAATGGAGGGAAGATGAATGTTACGAATTTTTCCATTCTCCTTCGAGAAGCTACTCCCTTGACAAATTTCTGCGTATAAATCCATGAGTGGTTATGGTCTCTCCTTAATCTTCTTACATGATCCCCATTGAGGTACCTTAATAGCTGCACAAAAATCATCAGGAGAATGGTTGACAGCTATATTGTAAATTTTGTAATGGACCATGGGATTAGTCAAAGAGTGACTAAATTTGAAATCCTGCACCACAGACATGGTTAGCTTCACAAATTGACAAGGTTCGTCTTCCAAAAAGTGCTCTAACCCCGCATTAGAAACCAAAGTGTGGAAATCTTGTAGAATTCCTACAGCTCTCATGAACTCAGAACATGGATAAATGGAGGGAAAAACTTCCTCCTCCCGGTGGACCTTCATGACATCAGGCACCCAAAGCTCATGTTATTAGGTGGTGTTCACTCATCTTCTATTCTGAAATTTAAATACCTATTAAACAAGTGATTGCAAAGAAAATATAATGAAGGATTCTACTCATAGGGACTAGCAAGAGGCCTAAACATGCATCAAAACTATATCTCTAAGCATCAAACAAGCTTACAAGCCCTCAAAACCAGTCACCTACAGCAGCAAAATACTCAACATACAATCCACTAAACACAAATCTACTTGGACAAGGGGAGGAGTCACATACCAAGGAACAATTGCTCCAAATTTCAGCAAGAAAGATGGGTTGAGTAAAGAGATCGAAGAAATCGAGGGCAAGCACAGAGAGAACGTGATTTTGAGTTATGAACTAGAGCTTACTCGGGAGAGAGAAGAAAGTGGCAGGAGAGAGAGGTAGTGGGGGGCCAGGGGTGGCCCACACCAGGGCATGGAGCCACCCAGGGCTAGCCGCGCCACCATCGGGTGTGCCTGCCTGGTGGGCCCCCCTGGTACCTACCAGGTACTCCTCTGCCCCTTTTTTCACGTAAAAATTTAATATGAATTTTCTGGAATTTTTCGAGACACTTTATTTTTGGGCATTTTTCAGAAATAGAAGAATGATTTTAATGACAGACATATTTTTTTCTTTTTGGAAACATGATGCAAGGACAAAAACAAGGCTAGAACTACAGAAGTTCTAGCATGCAAGGAACTAACAACATAAAGAAAACTAAACGAAAGCAAAAACTAAAATGCAAAGGATAGAAATAAACGGGGATAATCATAATGAAAACATTGTTTTGTTCAATGGAATCCTTTTGTTAGCAAGGTTGATCAAGTCTTGCTACCAAAACAATTGCATATGAGACAAAACTTTGTATTCCACTAATGATTATGTTACCTCAACCTTGATAGCAATGGTCCCAATCATAATAGTTCTCCAACTTGACTGCCTTCAACATGTTCAATTGAATTTAAACCATAAGTCCTTTCAATCTTCTTGGGGAAATAGATAGTATGTTCCTTGTCATTAACATTGAGGTCGCCTTTCCTTGATTACAATTAATAACATGCAGCTCGCACTGTGGAACCAAAAACAGCAGACAACATGCAGCTCGCACTGTGGCTCTTGTTAATAGGTTAGTCGAAGAAATCATATGAAAAGTACTCCAAAGTGTGGACAAAACACAAGAAAGTGGATAAAACCAAGCATGGAACATCAAAAATTATAGATACATTTGCAATGTATCAACATCCCCAAGCTTAACTCCTGCTCGTCCTCGAGTAGGTAAGTGATAAAAAGAAAGAATAATTTTTTAGGTGACATGCACCATCAAAGACTTGATCAAAGTATTTGTAAAACATTCAAAGCTGGGATCATAGTACTTCAATCATAACATGAAAGACAAAGTTCTAGCAATAAGACAAAGAAACTATGTTGCAACATGAAAAGGAACAAACAAAAGATTCATGAATAACAATGCTTTGCAAGACGTTTGTTTGTTTCTCATAAAGAAAACATAGCATAGTGGCATTCACCTTGTCCCTCATAGAGTAGCAAACATAAATGCATAGGACACCTTCAAAGTTCATAAGAGTGACTAGATACAAATAGTTTAAAACAAGCAATATCAAGGTATGCATCAATCAACAAGTCTTGGGACAATGCACATAGAACTAAGAATGGCCACTATGCTCTCAAAGTAAGTGCATAAAGGTAGAAGGTGGAGACTCAATATATATAGTGGAAGAAAGGCCTTCATAGAAGGAAGTAGGGATTCAAGTCTCATAAAGAGCTTCCAAAAATTATGGTACTTAGAGCTTTCAGCTCTCATTGCCCCTATCATAAGCATCTTGAAGGTGATTAAGGTTAAAGTGACACAACTAAGAGGATATGCTTGACAAGTTATAAACCGAAATCGCATGCCCCTTACTTACGAAGACCGAACCTCATGCTACTCAACTTTAGTCACGAGTAAGCTCTTGTCATTGTAAGTACATGTGTATCATAAAGAACCACCAACGGGGTACCCCTTGCACATGATACAGGAGCTATCCCATAAGCGAAATGACAAGGCAAGCAGACAATGAGCATCTCAGTGATCTTTTTATTTGCTATTTGCATAGGTTTTTATTGAGGATGCTTCATAGAGTGCTCATTATGGTGATGCTGCAAGTTTCAACCATGATAAGGCATGGATTAGGCTAGCGGCCCAGGCTTTTCTATAACACATATACAAACTCCATGATCTTACAAGTTCCACTTTTATTTCACACCGTCAGGATCCATAAGCAAAAGAACATGATATCAACGGGGTACAAAGTACACGTGCAATGTTGAAAGCGTTCCCCATGATACATGGTTCTGCTAATTTCAACTTATAAAGCGCAAGCATATACGCTACAAAGAATGACCCAATGGTTCAAGTTTATTAAATGCAAAAAAGTAAAGTGTGCCATCCAGTTCGTGAGAGCTTTAATCACTAGTTTTCTCATAACAAGTTTAATTTGGAAGGTAGATAGAAGTATGAATATACTTGGAATAGCATAAGATAATAGGTAGGTATGGTGGACTCTTTTGAATAACTTGGTTTAAGGAGTTGGATGCATCATGGTTGTGGAGGCTAGCAAAAGACTGGGAGCGACAAACTAAGAGAGCAATAATGGCCATAATCATGCAGAGCGACAAAACATCATTGATCAAAGCATAAAGTGATACTACAAGTTGAAAACTAAAGGATCATAAAGGCTATGGTGACTTGGGATAGTCATAACATGGTGTGAGCATGTGCCAAGTCAACCCAAATAAAGCATCAAAGGAGAATACCACAATACTATGCTTTAATATGATAAAACAACGCATGATCCTTCCAAGGCACATTAAGCAATCTCAATTGTTTATAACAAGTCATGCTACAGCAAAGAATAATAAGCATAAAGCCAAAACAATATCAAGCATGGCATGGCAGAGCATAGGCTACAATCAAAAACAAGCTCTCTTTACCACTTAAGCATGAACTTTTCCTACTATTTTCCAATCCAAACCAAACTATTTGAAAACCAATGCATGAAAAATGAGGTCCAACCAATTTATTCAGCAAACTAAGAAAACAAAGCAAACAAAAAACCAAAACTAAAACAAAAAAGAAGACGCTCCAAGAGCAACACAACTGTGCATGAAACAATAAAATGAAGTGTTTGAAAGAAACCTGGGATTTTTATTGATGAAGAAGGGGATGCCTTGGGCATCCCCAAGCTTTGACACTTGTACTTCTTGGATATTTCTTGGGGTGACACGCGTGGCATACCCAAGCTTGAGCTTTAGTCCATCTTTCATCTCATATCTCATTCCTTCCATACACCTGAAATTTTTCCTTCATACAAAACTTCACACAATCTTTATTAGCAACATTAGTGCACTCAAGATAATCAGTCTTTAGGTTCAGTTCTAACACCAATAAACTTCCATTAAAACAGTATATACTGTAGCACTTCCCTCAAAAAGCTCAATTCCCCAAAAGAACTCAAAAAGGAACCAACAAGAAGCAAATGCAGAAAATGGCAGAAATCTGTCAAAACAGACCAGCAGGTAAAGACGATTTTTTTCGAAGACCTTCTATTGCTCAAATCAAAAAGTGTTGAAATAACGAAAGTTATATAACAACCTGGGGAAGAAGCACAAAAATTCACGCCTCAAAAGGATGTACAGAGATTTTACACGAATTTTTACGGTGAAGCATAGAAATCTTTTCCGGGACAGCAACTTTCCCAACCATTACTTCTCTCTCATTAGAGGTTACTCTTGGCACAAAAAGCAAATAAAAAGGATAAGGAGCGGTTATTACTGAGGTAATAACTTCCAAGACTCATCTAAAACTTTTAGGTTATCTCCCAATAAGTACTTTTCTTTAACGCCTTTAAGTCAGGCATAAGCAAAAACTAAAATGGATAGAATAGAAGTAAGCAGAAATAATCATAGTGAAAACATTGTTTTGTTCAATGAAATCCTTTTGTTAACAAGGTTGATCAGGTCTTGCTACCAAAACAATTTCATATGAGACAAAACTTTGTATTCCACTAGTGATTATGTTACCTCAATTTTGATAGCAATGGTCCCAATCATAATAGTTTCAAATTTTTCTCTTGGTATGGGACAATATATCTCTCCAACTTGAATGCCCTCAACATGTTCAATTGAATTCAAACCATAAGTCCTTTCAATCTTCTTGGGGAAATAGACAGTGTGTTCCTTGTCATTAACATTAAAGGTCACCTTTCCTTGGTTACAATTAATAACAGCTCCTACAGTATTAAGAAAAGGTCTTCCAAGAATAATAGACATATTATCATCTTCAGGCATTTCAAGCACAACAAAATCAGTTAATATCAAGCAATTATGGGCCACTTGAACAGGTATATCCTCACATATACCAACAGGAATAGTGGTAGATTTATCAGCCATTTGCAAAGATATATCAGTTGGTATTAATTTTTCTAGTTGAAGCCTCTTATAGAGAGAGAAAGGCATAACACTAACTCCAGCTCCCAAATCACACAAAGCAGTTCTAACAGAACTATTTTTAATAGAGCAAGGGATAGTTGGAATCCCTGGTTCTCCAAGTTTCTTAGGAACCTTACCATTAACGGAATAATTAGCAAGCAAAGTAGAAATTTCTTCATTAGGGATCTTCCTTTTATTCGAGACAATATCCTTCATATACTTTCAGTAAGGAGGCAATTTAATAGCATCAGTCAAACGAATTTGCAGGAATAAAGGTTTCATGCACTCACAAAACTTATTATAGTGTTCATCTTCCTTTGACTTGTGTTTCTTATCAGGGAAAGGCATAGGTTTTTGGACCCAAGGTTCTCTTTCACTACCATGTTTCTTAGCAATAAAATCTTCTTTAGTGTAGTTAGTATTCTTAGTGTGGTTTTCAGGTTCTTCTTCAACTTTTTCTTCATTAGGAACTTCATTTTCTTCATTACCACTTTTAGTTTCAGCATCAGAAATAGATATACTATTAAGATCTATAGCAGGTTCACAGGGTTCTACAATAGTTTTATGTTTCTTTTTCCTTTTCTTACGAGTAGAGCCACTATTTTCAGCTTGTTGAGAATCCCGCTCAATTCTTTTGGGATGCCCCTCAGGATATAGAGGATCCTGGGTAGCAGCTCCACTTCTAGTTCTAATTTCATAAGCATGTTCTTCTTTAGCAGCATTAACTAGCAAGTCTTTTTGCACTTTAACGAGTTGATCTATTTGAGTTTGAACCATTTGAAAGTTTTTAACAATAATTTTAACATCATTAGAGGTTCTTTCCACAATATCTTTCAACTGAACAATAGCTCTAGTGTTTTCCATTAGATGATTTTGCACCCTTTTATTAAAATTATCTTGCTTAACAATAAAGATATCGAATTCTTCTAAGCATTGATCAGGAGGTTTAGAGTAAGGGATATCACCTTTATCAAAGTGTTGGAGAGAGTGTACCTCGATAGTGGATGAGTAGGGAATAGGCTTACATAACTCTTTAATAGGAGGTAAGTTCTTGACATCTGCAGCTTTAATTCCTTTCTCCTTAAGACATTTCTTAGCTTCCTTCATCACTTCATCATTTAATTCAATAACTCCCCTCTTCTTTGATGTTGGAATAGACACTGGTATAGTAGGTTCAGGTACAATTGCTTCAGGTATAGCTTGTTCAGGAGGAGTCCAATCTTCATAATTCTTGCTTATTTTAGCCATTAATTCCTCGGCTTCCTTAGGAGTCCTATTCCTGGAAAACACAATCAGCACAACTATCTAGGTATGTCCTAGATTCTTCGGTTAGTCCATTATAAAATATATCAAGAAGCTCATTCTTAGGTAATGGACTTCCATCCTATGCATGAATCAAAGCACAAAACCTTGCCCAAGATTCAGGCGGTACCTCTTTTTCTCCTTGTTTAAAATCAAAAAGTTCCTGCAAAATAGCATGTCTAGCACTAGGAGGAAAATATTTCTGCAGGAAAATACTAATCAAGCAATCAGGGCTATCAATAGATCCAGGAGGTAAATTGCTAAACCAAGTTTTAGCTTTACCTTTTAATGAAAAGGGGAAAATCTTAGCAACAAAGTAAGTACGCATCTTAATATCATCAGAAAACAAGCCACTCATGGTAGAAAGTTCATTCATATGTGTTACCGAACTTTCATTCTTAGTCCCCCAAAAAGGTTCTTTCTCAACAATAGCTATGGAAGATAGATCGAGAGAGAAATCATAATCTTTATCTATAATGTTTATGGGAGAGGCAGCAAACTTAGCAATAGGAGATAATTTGGGTATAATAGTACGCCTCTCAAGGAGACTCTTAGCAGCGCTCATATCATGGATGTTTTTACATTCTTTAATAAATTCATCGGTCATCTCAACATAACCATCTTCAATATCATAACTTTCACTAGACTTAGGTGAACTAACAGGTGTGGTAGTGTCTTCATTAGGAGTTTTAGTATTTCCAACTATAGTTCTAGCAATCGTAGCATCTAGGAAAGGACCTAATGAACCACTCTTATCAAGCACAGTAGAAGCAGCATCATAAGCATCAGAAGTTTCAGATTCAGCAGTAGTAGCAGTGTGTGTAGCATGTGTATGTGGTGGTGTAACGAGCTTACTCATAACATATGGTGAATCAAGAGCAACATAGGTGTTCATAACCGCACCTCTTCTTGTAGTGGATGGTAAAATAGGAACCTTGCCATCACGAGACTTACCCATGATGGATGGATAGCAGCGAACAATAGAGAATCTAAGTGAACTTGATAAATAAAGCTATGCTCCCCGGCAACGGCGCCAGAAAATAGTCTTGATGACCCACAAGTATAGGGGGTGTATCGCAGTATTTTCGAGGGAAGTGAAACCCAATTTATTGATTCGACACAAGGGGAGCCAAAAAATATTTATAAGCCTTAACAACTGAGTTGTCAATTCAGCTGCACCTGGAAACAATCTTGCTCACAAAAGTTTATCAGTAGCAACAGTTTTGTAGTAGGAATAGTAAAGTAGTAGTAGTAGTAAAGTAAAGACAGCAGTAACAAGAGCAGTAAACAGTAGGATTCGAGTGCGGTAGGCATAGGGATGGATGGACGGGCGTTGCGTGGAAAAAACAATTCACATAGCAATCAGAACATAGGGCAATTGCAGATAAATAAGAGAAAGCATCCAAGTACTAGATAATCCTAGGCATGTGTTCCATATATAGTCATACGGGCTCGCAATGAGAACTTGCACAACATCTTTTGTCCTGCTAGCCCGTTTGCAGCGGGGCCTCAAGGGAACTACTGGTAATTAAGGTGCTCCTTTTAATAGAGCACCGGAGCAAAGCATTAACACTCCGTGAACACATGTGATCCTCAGATCAAGGTCACTTCGGGGCCATTGGTTCCAGACAATAACGTGTGTAAACAACTTGCAGGTAAGACCATAAACAATACTATCATAATGAATCAATATGGATGGTCGATGGAGAAGCGATGGTGATGATGATGGCGATGATCTCCTCCAATTCCCCGTCCCGGTAGGGTGCCAAAATGGAGTTTCTGGTACTGTTTCGTGGAATCTGGTGGTGGCGGCGGAGCAGAACTCCTTCTGGAAAAACGTCGACCCCCCGGAGTTTTTAGGTCAGAAGGCAACTTATAGACGAAGAGGGAGGCCGAGGGGGTGCCTGGGCTGGCCACACCACCCCCTGGCGCGGCCAGGCCTGCCCCACGTGGCCAGGTGGTGTGGTGCCCCCCTAGCTCCTCTCCGTCTCGTATTTTGGCTCCAGATGACTTCCGGTAAAATAGGCACTTTGGCTTTTGTCCCGTCCAATTCCGAGAATATTCATTTTCTGACTTTCCTAGAACAAAAAACAGCAGAAAACAGGCAGCTGGCACTGTGGCTCTTGTTAATAGGTTAGTCCAAGAAATCATATGAAAAGTACTCCAAAGTGTGGACAAAACACAAGAAAGTGGATAAAACTAAGCATGGAACATCAAAAATTGTAGATACATTTGCAATGTATCAGTGGGCGCCAACTATCGTCGGATTGATGACAAGTACGCCATGAGGGGGTCCTCGAGGCGTGTGGAAGAGAGGGGTGTGAGACGTACGGTGTTCTAGGACGGTGAGCACACAAGTTTACCCAGGTTCAAATCCGCTAGCTTTGGACGGATCCTACTCCTGCTAGCAATCTAGTAATACGGTAGAGCCAGATATGGGTTACAAGGATTTCGCCTGTGCGAGTTGAGATTGTAGACTATTGTGGTGTGCCCTAAAGGCTGGTCTCTAGGACGACTTATATAGATATCCGGCCTAGGGTTTACAGGAGAGACCTATCCAGCTACGACTAAGAGTCAGTTACAGAGTACATCCTGAACTACAAGTAACACTACATGCCTATGTCGGTAAGTCTTCTGGGCCTTCCCGTAGCCGGACTAGACTCCGTCTCTTCTCCCTGACTAGGCCGCCCATGAAGCAAAGCTCTAACCCAAAGTGGGCCACCCTGATCAGTGAGGCATAGTGAGGATACCCAGAAAGTATATCTCCAACACCAACTATAAATGGCACACACACCTTATGAGTAACCTTGAGCATACCGCAGCTATTCAACCACTCGATATGCTTAGGTTCAGGAATACGCCATGTGGACAATCCCAATGATTCCACCATCGCCTTGCTAATGCCATTTAGGTTCAGGAATACAGCCATCCACCATAAGCTTTCATGCCTTGCCCTTGATCATGCAGTGGGTTTGAAATAAACTCCAATGTATTCCTCTATCTGCTGTCATGCAAGCATCACCATAAACTCTTTTTAGTTGCATATTCAGCCTATTCAATGGTTCAACCACTTCCATGACATCCTTGCCAACATCAGCCGTGACAACATCAACCTTTTTTACTATAGAAATCATCATTGCTGCCTAGTGAACTTGTTGTATTGGAACAACCGACCGAACGTTCTTTACATATGGCACCTCTATCAATGTTGAACAAGGTGCTAAAATCTTGGCAGACACAAACTTCTCCTTGGGTGGCTGCTTGTTTGCCTCCATATTGACCATGTCCTTTCGACAAGAGACCATCATGTTAGAAGGCATGAAGCAGGCACGCAGAAATTTCTTGAAATCCTCCCAAGTAACAGAAGTAATATCTTTCTCCACCTTTGTTGACCACCAACTGGCTACTGCCACATTCACACGCCGGTGGGAAGAACAAACCCGGAACAGCCATCAAACTCGCCATCATATGCACGACATCTGTCAAAACCCCGTTGCATATAAAACTCCAAAGACTGGTATTCTTTGAATGTAGCAAAATTGTTTAGTCTCCAGGTAATCTTGGATGTATCATATGCCACACCCTTCGTGAAATCAAGATAGTCATTGAAAACATCTCCTGACTTCCTGCCACTACGACACCTTTGGCCATAATAATCACCCGAAAATAATCCATCTTTGAATTAAAGAAGAACTCTGATAATTCCGGTCTTCGGACAAAAAAAATTGTAAGAAAAAACGTTGTGTTATTCAGTTCCTAGGCCGGATAATCCTGTTTTATGAGGGCGGGATAATCCGGTCATCGAAGCAAAATTGTATGTTACGAAGAATCAACGCATATTTTTGTAACCAAGCCGGATTATCCGCCCTAGGGGGTGGATTATCTGCCCAAAAACGAAACGGGACAAATCTCTAGATCAGATCTGCACAGCCAGAGCTCTCCCCGATCTGATCTGCAACGTGATTTGCTTTCCACAGGACTATCTCCGCCAAACACACTCAATAGATCAATCGACATAATCTCGTCGTGAGCAACACTGGAATCTGATACCACATGATAAGGAATCACGCCAATGATCCTATGGGTTTTGCCCGATCTTTCACAGCGAGTATCCTGGATAGGAACCCTTCCAATAACACCGATGAACGTCACCTGAAGAAGAGGATAGAATCCAAGCACGGTAATCCTTGATGCACACAAGAACCTCCGCAGCAATCTCAATATGATAGATAAAACGACATCGCCGCCCCCGGAGGGATGCTTCACCAAAAAACACAACACGATAGTTTTTAGACTAAAATTTTAAACTCCCTAAACCCTAGGCCGGCCAGCTCCTTATATGGAGGAGTGGACGAATCCGTAAGGGGCCAGATTATCTGGGCAAACTTGGGCCGGATTATCTAGTGCGACGACTCGATCCCTGGTTCGGTTGGACATGCCCAAACCAAACACACACAATAATAAAAACCTATTTGGCCTATAACATGACCTGAAATATAAAACACTCAAACGACACACTATTGACACATCTAGTTTGGTGGAGTCATGAATTTCGGCTTCACCTCCTCCGTCATGCCCGTATTACTTGTGCTGCATAATAATTAAGAGACAAGTTAAATGAGGCAAAGTAGCATGAATTGATGTTGATTGCCTAATGTCTGAGGTGCCAAAGACGGAAAAGTGGACTAAATAAGCAGCATGAGCACAATAAGCAGCAACAAGAAGAATGAGAGACTAAACAACATACGTGAAAAAAAGTTTCTCATGGCCTAAGTTCATGAATGCATGAAACAAGTGGAGAAAGTAAGCTTTGCTAGTTCTGTAAGCATCTCATGGCCGGGAGGGAGTGGATTTTAGTTTTGGCTCCCGGGTGTATATGATCTCGTGGTCTGGACCATTCAATTTGGCCTCGAGGTTGCTGTTCGAGCTAGATTTCAATGACATATGCGCGGACCGGTAATGGACGCATACAACGCTGGGTCCTGTGTACGTCTGTGTACATGGCACACGACGAATTAATAATGGGTGACCGGTGGTACATGACATGAGGAGCGATAACATGTACCGTGGAATAAGAAACCGACTTCAGGCGTCCCATGGCGCGTGAATTGGAGATCTGAGTGTTTAGGAGTTAATCTCGCCACCCCTTCTTGCAATCCTGCGCTCGTCCAGACACATCCAAGCGTGCTCCCCATCTCACCGCCCCTCACCCTCCTCCCTGCGGCAAACGGGCGAGCGGCTCAATGATCGAAGATCGGCGCGGCCTCCTGGGTTCATAGCCGATTAGCCGGGCAAATAAGAACAGATCAGACATCTCCACCGAAGTGCTGCCGATGGACTTCCCACTGGCTCCAGTTTGAAGGTCAGTCTCTGTAACTCATCCTTGTTCCTACGCGCTAGGAGTAGCTTGGCCAGAGGTTTAAATAGAAGGAGGGTTTGGTGTCCATTCATACCAGTTTTTAATCGAAGGAGGGTTTCGTGTCCATTCATACCAGACCGACAGCTCTAGATTGGACCAAATGGTGAATTACCGTGAAAATCCCAAAACAAAAATGTAGCATTGCATGAGGATACTGAATTTAGATCTCTCTACTTTTCGGCCGAGTGAAAATCGGAACTGAGTTAAGGGGTAGTTTTTGCACCATATGTTTAAAAAAAATCGTTTCCATTTGCACCATATGTCATTCATCATAACTTGGACATTGAGAGGCATGCTAGCAAGGTGTACACGCGGGTGATGTTTGAACAATTTTGAGAGATGCTATACAAGCGGTTTGCCTACCGTATGGACGAGATCGAGAAGGATAGGCTGTACAAAGAAAGACACCCAAATGCTGCGAGGCGTGAGAAATGGAGAAGACTTGAATTCGAAGTCAAGGTGATAGGCAAAATAGGAGTTCGACCGTGAGTGCGGCCTGTTCGCACATATGGGTATTTTGTGTGGGCACACTCTGAAGGTAAATTTCGGGTCCCATCAACAGTAAATAAAACACACTGGGAAAAGAGAAAAATAGATCTTTCTTGATTTTGACAACATTTGTTCTTCCTTTTTTGTAGGTGACGGACTTTGTTGAGGTCACGGAGATCACGGAGATGCACAAAATGAAGCGATGGACGAGGGATGAAAGGGATGTGATGCCTGAGCACTTGAGGCATTACAAGTGAGATCAATGCAATGGTAATGAGGTGACATACACGCATTCTACTCTATACATCCCAGCTATGGAACTAGTGCGACTTGGCGATATTAGTGTGGAAGCTCATGAGAAGTGTGTATCCCTCTTTGAGAAAAATCTAGTAACCTTAGCACCGTATGAAAATTCTAGAGACGGACTTGGTATTGAAGATAGAACTGCTGGTATTGGGAAGAAACATGCCAAAGTTCCAGACGAGTGCTCTGTAGAAAGGTAACCCATTCGCTGGTCTTGGAGCACCGTGCAAGAAAGTAAACGCTGGAAGGCCAAGTACAAGCAGGGACAAAGCCTCATACGAGGGAATGTGGAAGAGATCAAGGTTTTGCAGCATATGCAAGAAGCCTGGACACAAGAGAACAACATGCCCAGACCGTGGAGATCTACCGAAGCAACCCGGGAAGGAAGGTAGGTGGAGCCGGTGTGGATTGGCTGGTCATCGGAAAAACGCATGTAATAACCAATTGTTATAACAAACATTATGTGATCCATGAGTATTAGCTTTTTTATTCTGTGCTTCTGTGATAACAGACATTCTGTTGTCTGAACGTGATAAACAGACATTCTGATGCTATCTGCTTGAAGTTTAGTTAGGTGTTCATCTGTGCTGAATTTTTTTCGATTTGCCGCTGATGATTTCTGTAAACCTATTTTCTTTCACAGTAGATTTGTCCATTGGCTATTTGTGCACGAAAAGTGGCGCATATCAAGCGCGTTATGTGTCTGGTGTGGAGAGCAAAGGTACCTTTTGCTGAAAATCTGAAGGCATGCCAGGATGGTTGCTGTTGGTTTCAAAATTTGAAGCATCCTGCCTGCACAGCTGTTTTTGAACTTGCTTGGGGGGGAGTTTGGAGTGGATGGTTGTGCACTCTATAGATCAGCTAGACTAGGTGTCATGGACGGGAAGCAAACTGAACGAGAGCAGCTCCAAGTAGATCTCCCAGCTGCAAGACAACCGATGGCACGACACTAGAGTGGCTCAGCTGCCGTGACATCTGAGGGCTTGTTTACTTCTCTCGTATTTTTATCCACTAGAGTTTTGTATGCGAGAATTTGGTGTTCATCCAATACTCTTCAATCCCTGCAAATACTCTTTTCCGAAAATACTCTACCATGTAGGAGAGTTTTCAATATAGACAAAAATAAGAAGGATTTGCGGAGATTTGCGGGGATATCCCGGGATTATCCCGGCCAAATCCGGAGTAGTAAACGGACAATGAGGATTGAAATAATCCCTTCTATTCCCCGCAAATACGAGAGAAGTAAAGACCTGAAGGTGTGATCTCTTCAGTCGACGAAGACATTGCAGAGGTACCTTTTGCTGAAAATATCTCGACGAGCAGTGGCGTGAAGTGGCATGCATCTCCGGGCCGAGATCATGGCATGGGCGGTGCCGCTCGCCTGCATGGTGACGAGGCAGGTTCTGGATCTCAAGCTGGCACATTTGTCGACGAGGCCTGGACGTCCGTCCAATACATTGGGTCTCCGTCCCGTACCGGCATGGATCAAAACGACTAGCTCGTAATAAATGCAATGGGTTGTGGGGCAGCGGTACTACTCAATAATCCACATACATAGTCCAATTCAGCAATATATACACATATGAGCTTCTAACGGGTGCAAATTCATTGGTCCAAGAAGTGGGATCAGCTGGACCTGGGAGCCAAACCAGATTTCCGTCTCATGGCCAAAGTTCTCTCCTGCAGTGTCAACACACATGCGTGCATAGAGTTTTGGGACTAGCTCAACTTACATTTAGAATGGCTTCTAACAAATACTACTTTGGCTTGAACCCATGCAACAGAAGTTACTCTCTCCGTTCAGAAATTCAGGCCGTATCGCACGCATGTGCAGGGTGTGCAACGGCACAGGGCCTCCAAAATAGGAGGGCCCCTAATTTTTATATTAAACTACTACTAATGATTGGTTTAGTTAGGCATAATAAATCCATTGACCATTCTACCGCTGTACTACCGCATAGAAACCTGCCCAGAATTAACTCCATGACCCCCACATCTCCCCCTTCTCTTTCTGACTTTCTCATCTAGTATGAGTGTAGTTCTTCTACAGCTCCAATCGCAGACCCTTGGTGGGTTTAATTCCGCGGTGAGTTCCCCACAATAGATCTGTTGATGAAATAAATAAATACAAGGTCTGCTGCAGGATGTATCCTCAATCCACCATCTATTTTTGTTTTGTTTTTTCTTCTCAATTTCTCATCTCTCTTAGCTCCAAGTCTCTGGTTCTTCCGATCCCCTTTCTTTTTGTTGCCACTCCCATGATCTGGGTGCATCAATTAGAGTTGGATGCCCAGCGAGAGTGCTTGGTCACCGATTCATCAAGAGGAGGAAGAGGAGGACTAGAGGAACAACCGCACTATCAGAGACATACCATTAGAGCACGTGTTGTCGCCTGATGGTATACTGCCAAAATTAATCAAAGGTTGTTTCATCCCATCTTGTTTCTATGTTCTATTTTTGATACGTGATATCTCCCTCTTAGTTTCATTTTGTGCAATGTCTTCTAGAATTAGGAAACATCCTTCACGATATGAATATGAAAAACGTAAGAAAAAAACGAAAGACCGAAGAACTTCAGGATAAGAAACCTCCTTCAGGATATGATAGCAATTGCGAAATTTTGGAGAAAGTTTCTTATAAAGAAGTAATTGAAGATTTTATCTCAAGAAATGCTAGAAGGATGTCACCTTTCTACTAAAGCTTTTCTCTCAAGGAGTACTTTTGAATTAGATCACTTTCTAATAAGATGTATTTCTTACAAAAATTGTACCACCGACCTGATAATAATATACTAATATAAAACTTTGTTTTTCTAACTGCATGTGGTTATGTTGAGGGCCAAAAAAATTTGTTTCGCACCGGGCTTCCGTTTTCTCGGGTACGTCCCTGCAGAAATTTAAGATGTTTTAGCTTTGTGAATTGAATGTATTTAGACGTCTTTTAGTGTATAGGTTCGTAGAGTTTCGGAGTGAACCTATAAACTAAAAAATGTCTAGATATATTCAAAAAGCTAAAATGTCTTACATTCGTGAATGGAGGGAATACATGAGAGTCTACTTCTATAAGCATCTCTTTTTTAATTTTAGACATGGATGCGAAATTGTTTGAACAATAGCAGATGCAAGACTATAAAAATGGCCGGTAGCAATTGAAGTTAGGAATTGCCGTATATCCTCAGTATTATCACTTAATTTTCAGTAACAACGGATTCTAATTTTTTTTTCCTATGACACGGATTACCAAAGAATGTTATTTTGCTAGGCTTTTCCAACTTAAGATAAAAAATGCTTAAGCAATATGTAACTGTTACCATTTAGATATAAAAAAAGTCTCAGCAGTATGACAGGTTATTTCCTCCTAGCATCACATTTCTCATTCTCTTATCAATGTATCGTCTATTTTCTACACCGTATAATTCAGTTATTAGTAAAATTTCAACTGTTGGTTGAACATCCTTTTGCACTGTATATTATATGCATAAAATTTATAGTTGGTTTAATGGTAATGATGCTAAATTCAACAGCTCAAATAAAGCGGTTCAAATTCAGAACAATAGTGCCAGCAATGTACCTTTGGAAGAAGCCCTTCCACAGACATCAGCTCATACAACTTCTGCATGAGTGTTTCCTCTTCCACCTAATTATATAAAATAATAACAATCGATTACTAACAAAATTACCCTGCGACTACTTAAAATAAAAGCTTAGTAATATTTGAGGCTCACCTGTACTTTATGCAACTCATGGGACATTGCTCGGTATATTTCCATTAGGCCAACTCCAACGGTCCCTGTCAGACACAGCCCACAGCCCAATGCGCACCCGCAAACGGAGAGGACAACGCAGTGACCGGGCCCAAACCTGGGGCTGGAATGCGGTGGGATGGACAGCTGCCGTGTTCGGCCATGTCCTCCCGAGCCTTTTTAATGGGACCGCGTCATCGTCCCCATCCACATCCACACTCCACTCCCAGTCCCAGTCCAGCCAAACTCCAAAACCCTAGCCGCTCCCTCCCTCCCCACCGATAAGGCCCTCTGTTGCCGGCCGTGATGATGAAAAGCTGGAAGGGCTGGTTCCACCCAAGCCGGAATGACCACGAGGCCAGCTCCTCCGCCGGTGGCGGTCGTCATCGCCTCCATTCCATGTCGAGGTCGCCACCAGCACGCGGCTCCTCATTCTTCCATGGCCTACCAGCGTGCGCGCCGCCACGCCCGCTCTCCGAGCGGCGCGTCTACGTCATCCTCAAGGTCGCGCGCACGCTGACCGAGGTAGGCATGCCATGCCCGTCGTCATCGGATTGATGACGTAGGGTCCTCGGGGCATGGACAAAGATGGGGTGTGAGACGATGGTGTTCCGAGACGGTGAGCACACAAGCTTTATCCAGGTTCGAATCCACCAGTGCCGGATGGATCCTACTCCTCCTAGCAATCCAGTAATACGGTAGAGCCGGAAGTATAGATTACAAGAGAGGTTTCACCTGTGCGAGTTGAGGTTGTGGTTGTCGATTGACTATTGCCCTAAAGGCCTATCCCTAGACCGACTTATATAGTCATCCGGTCCTAGGATTACAGGAGAGTCATATCCGGCTACGTTACAGAGTCAGTTACATAGTACATCTTGGATTACAAGTAACACTATATGCCTAAATCGGTAAGTCTCCTAAGCCTTCCCTTAGTCGGATAGGCTTCCATCTTCACTCCCTGACTGGGCCTCCCGTGAAGCATAGCTCTAACCTGAAGTGGGTCACCCTAGTCAGCGAGTTACAGTGGGTATACCCGGAAAGTATATCCCCAACAGTAGCCCACAGAAGCCTCCAAGATCCAAAGTCAGATTTTATCATGTAGCTAGATTCTTCTTTGGCTGTAGAATCTTGAAGGGTTCCAGAAACTCCAAAACAAAAAATGAGATCCGAGTCTCGGAAATGAGTCTGACCTGTCAATATCTCATCATTATTTTCCTGCTCAATTTCAAACTAAGCCGAAACTTGTCATGTGACGCAACCTGATGTCAGTCAAGGTCTAGTCTTGTCACTGACAAACATTCTGTTAGTGTAACCGTTGGTGGGTCCGCTTTGCATGGAACCGAGGCGCCGTTTCAATGTGTCCACGGAGATCTAGCGGCACAATCTTCTCAGGGAAGTTACCTTGCTCCTTCCGCGACATGTGGCGTAACTGTCACGTGTTTACACCAATCTTGGCGCAGGTGTGGTTATAAGAGGTAAAATCTCCTCATTTTATTCTCACTGGTGCCCTTGCCTTTCTTCTCCCTGAGCCAAAATCTGCGCCCCCATCTCCTCCTCTCCTTTTCCCCCAAATATCCATACCTCCACCCATCTAAGGTCACACCCTCCGACGAGATGGCATATGCATCAAGCTCTGGTGCGGTGGCGGAAGACAGAGGCCATCGCGGGGTCTAGATCCCCTGTGTCTTGGATGACGAGAAGCTTCGTGGCGTCGAGACCCAATGTCTCCTCCTCACCAGCGAGTGCGGAGCGGCTTCGACGAGCCTCTTCCTGCCTCCCGCAATGACAAGCGGGTACACTTTGGTACTCATCTTGATCGAGGTGTGAGTTTTCCACCCTCGGAGTTCTTCTCCGAGGTGATTAATCATTATGGGGTGCAACTCCATAATCTTCCTCCCAATTCGATCTAGAGCTTGGCGCCTTTGTCTCTCTTTGCGAGGGTTATCTTTGAATTAAACCGAGTCTTACTTTCTTCCGGTACTATTTTAGTACTAGGAAAAACTCCATCACTACCGGCGTTCCATACATAACCGGAACCCTTAGCCTAGTCCTTAGGAGAGACCGAATCTATCCCAAGGTCATAGCTAGTGAATCAGTAAGAGATGGCCGTCAACATTTTTCTATCACAAGGAGAAACCGGCTCCCGGTAAGCAGGTGGAGGGTTTCCGTAGCAGATAAAAAAATTAACTATGCGGAACACCCTGAATGCCCAAGGATCTATCTAGAAGTAATGCAGTAACAGAGAAAGACAGAGGTAACATACCCTTGAAGACCGAGAGAGAGTTAAGCTCATGCAGGAGCATGGATGATGTAGTCATACCCGTCTGACCTCAAGGTCGCGAAGCTCCTCGCACGTCACCCCTTGTCCAGGTCCTTGCACGACGGCCCGGTCGCTACAAGTGTATCTCCGCCGAGTTATCGCACACATACGGTGTGATACGACGACTCTCGAACTCCTTGATCCCTGATAGGGATCTAGAAGTAGACCTCCTAGCGGAATCACTGCGACACAATGGCATGCCACAGATGCGTTGACTTTGCGCGTACACTCCTTTTTTGGGACCGTGCCACGGCGAAGGCAACTCGAGAGAGAGGGGGATATTCTAGCCTCAGAGAATATCTTGTTCGGTATGCTTTATCCCACCCATGGGCACCCCTTTATATAGGGGAAGACATGTGTGCCCTCCCCATTAGGTACCCCATGTGGGAATAATTCATAAAGGAAAAAAGGAGTAGAAAATAATGCCACAACCGGGTGGGCCACCCTGCCAAGGCCCAGCTCGGCCAGCGTACAACAACAGCAGCTAGCGGCGCCAGCAGAGGCAGCAGCAGCTGACTCGTAGTTGATGTAGAGCTCGTTGGGAACCCCAAGTGGAAGGTACGATGAGCACAGCAGTAAGTTTTCCCTCAGTTATGAAACCAAGGTTTAATCGAACCAGTAGGAGCAAGGAAACACCCCAAAGGTGTTACTAGCTGAGCTTTGGCAGGGCGCACTACCGGTGCTAGTAGCAACGTGGAGACCTGCACAACACAACCACAGAACTTTGTCCCCAACTTGCGATGAGGTTGTCAATCTCACCGTGTTTTGCGGAAAACAAAGGATTAAACATATCGAATAGAAAGAAGTAAAAGTTTGCAGAAACTAAACACAAAGTAGTAAAAGATGTAGATTGTATGTAAAGTAAAAGGACCGGGATCCATAGTTCACTAGAGGTGGCTCTCCTTAGATAGATAACATGCTGGGTGAACAAATTACAACAGGGCAATTGACAAACACCGAGAAAGCAATACATGCATATACTAATCATCTTGACTCCTCTGAGACTTGATTGGGCATTACAACATAATACATAAACCGCCATCCAACTGCATCTATGACTAATAATCCACCTTCAGGTTATCATCCGAACCCCCTCCAGTATTAAGTTGCAAGCAACAGATTATTGCTTTACGAACTGCGTGTAAAGTAAACAATACGATTGTTCTATGAACAAAGGATTGTTGTTTTCTCCCTAGTAGCAACAGCACATCTAGTACCTTAGAGATTTCTGTCACTTCCCCAGATTACTAGAGGCATGAACCCACTATCGAGCATAAATACTAACTCTTGGAGTTGCTAGCATCTACTTGGCCAAGATAGCTACTAACAACGGAAAGCATGCAAGATCTCAAATAACAAAGACATGATAGAATCAATAATCAATCTGAAATAGCATCTCAATATCCATCGGATCCCCGCAAACACAACATGTATGAATTACAAATAGATGATCTTGATCATGAATGGAGCTCACAAGATCTAAACATGAAAGCACAAAGGAGGAGAAACCAGCCATCTAGCTACTACATGGATCCGTAGTCCAAGGATAAACTACTCACGCATCACACCGGAGGCTTGCATGGTGATGAAGAAGGCCTCCAGGGTGAATTCCCCTCTCCGGCAGGGTGCCGGGAAGAGCTTCAGATCCCTCCCGATCTAGGGATGGAAATGACGGCGGCTACAGACTCTTCCGTGGATTTTTGATCGGGTACTTAGGGTTTTCGTCCTGAGGGCAACTTATAGGCGGAAGGAGAGGTCGAGGGGGTGCCAGGGCTGGCCTCACCACCCCCTGGCGCGGTCCAGGCTGGGCCGCGCGGCCAGGTGGTGTGGTGGCCCCCTGGTCCCTCTCCGTCTCGTATTCTGGCACTTGATCCCTTCTGGAAAAATAGGCACTTTGGCTTTTGTCCCGTCCAATTCTGAGAATATTCATTTTCTGACTTTCCTGGAACCAAAAACAACACAAAATAGGCAGCTGGCACTGTGGCTCTTGTTAATAGGTTAGTCCAAGAAATCATACAAAAAGTACTCCAAAGTTGGAACAAAACACAAGAAAGTGGATAAAACCAAGCACGGAACATCAAAAATTATAGATACATTTGCAATGTATCAACATCCCCAAGCTTAACTCCTGCTCGTCCTCGAGTAGGTAAGTGATAAAAACAAATAATTTTTGAGGTGACATGCACCATCAAAGACTTGATCAAAGTATTTGCAAAACTCAAAGCTGGGATCATAGTACTTCAATCATAACATGAAAGACAAAGTTCTAGCAATAGGCAAAGAAACTATGATGCAAGATAAAAAGGTACAAACAAAAGATTCATGAATAACATGCCTTGTAAGACGTTTGTTTGTTTCACATAAAGAAAACATAGCATAATAGTATTCAGCTTGTCCCTCATAGAGTAGCAAATATAAATGCATGGGACAGCTTCAAAGTTCATAAGAGTGACTAGATACAAATAGTTTAAAACAAGTAATATCAAGTTATGCATCAATCAACTAGTCTTGGGACAATGCACATAGAACTAAGAATGGCCACTATGCTCTCAAAGTAGGTGCATAAAGATAGAAGGTGGAGACTCAATAAATTGGTGGAAGAAAAGCCTTTTGTAAAAGGAAGTAGGGATTCAAGTCTCATAAAGAGCTTCCAAAAATTATGGTACTTGTAGTTTTCAGCTCTCATTGCCCCGATCATAAGCATCTTGAAAGTGATTAAGGTTAAAGTGACACAACTAATAGGATATGCTTGACAAGTTATAAACCGAAATCTCATGCCCCTTACTTACGAAGACCGATCCTCATGCTACTCAACTTTAGTCACGAGTAAGCTCTTGTCATTGTAAGTATATGTGTATCATTAAGAACCGCCAACGGGGTACCCCTTGCATATGATACGGGAGCCTTCCCATAATCAAAATGACAAGGCAAGCAGACAATGAGCATCTCAATGATCTTTTTATTGGCTATTTGCATAGGTTTTTATTGAGGATGCTTCATAGAGTGCTCATTATGGTGATGCTGCAAGTTTCCACCATGATTAGGCATGGCTTAGGCTAGCGGCCCAGGCGTTTCTCTAACACATATACAAACTCCATGATCTTACAAGTTCCACTTTTATTTCACACCGTCAGGATCCGTAGGCAAAAGAACATGATATCAACGGAGTACAAAGTACAAGTGCGATGTTGAAAGCGTTCCCCATGAAACATGGTTCTGCTAATTTCAACTTATAAAGCGCAAGCATATACACAACAAAGAAGGACCCAATGGTTCAAGTTTATTAGAGGCAATAAAGTAAAGTGTGCCATCAAGTTCGTGAGAGCTTTAATCACTAGTTTTCTCATAACAAGTGAAAGGTAAACAAAAGAATGAATATACTTGGAATAGCATAAGCTAGTAGGTAGGTATGGTGGACTCTTTGGAATAACTTGGTTTAGGGAGTTGGATGCATGAGTGGAACTCATACTTGGTGGTAGGGGCTAGCAAAAGACTGGGAGCGACAAACTAAGAGATCAATAGTGGCCATAATCATGCAGAGCGACAAAACATCATTGATCAAAGCATAAAGTGATACTACAAGTTGAAAACTAAAGGATCATAAAGGCTATGGTGACTTGAGATAGTCATAACATGGTGTGAGCATGTGCCAAGTCAACCCAAATAAAGCATCAAAGGAGAATACAACTATACTATGCTTTAATATGCTAAAACAACACATGATTCATCCAAGGCACATTAAGCAATCTCAATTGTTTATAACAAGTCATGCTACATCAAAGAATACTAAGCATAAAGCCAAAACAATCTCAAGCATGGCATGGCAAAGCATAGGCCACAGTCAAAAACGAGCTCTTTTTACCACATAAGATGAACTTTCCTACTCTTTTCCAAACCAAACCAAACTATTTGCAAACCAAAGTATGAAAGAGGGGGTCCAACCAATTTATTCAGAACACTAAGAAAACCAAGTAAACTAAAAACCAAAACAAAAACGAAAAAGAAGATGCTCCAAGAAAAACACAACTGTGCATGAAACAATAAAAATGAAGCGTTTGGAAGAAACCTGGGATTTTTATTGATGAAGAAGGGGATGCCTTGGGCATCCCCAAGCTTTGACACTTGTACTTCTTGGATATTTCTTGGGGTGACACGCGTGGAATCCCTGATGACCCACAAGTATAGGGGGTGTATCGCAGTATTTTCGAGGGAAGTGAAACCCAATTTATTGATTCGACAGAAGGGGGGGCAAAGAATATTTATAAGCCTTAACAACTGAGTTATCAATTCAGCTGCACGTGGAAACAATCTTGCTCACAGTAGTTTACCAGTAGCAACAGTTTTGTAGTTGGAATAGTAAAGTAACAGCAGTAGTAAAACAAACATAGTAGTAACAAAAGCAGTAAACCGTGGGATTCGAGTGCGGTAGGCATAGGGATGGATGGTGTTGGAGATATGCCCAAGAGGCAATAAAAGTGGTTATTATTATATCTTTGTGTTTATGATGAATGTTTACATCCCATGCTATAATTGTATTATTAGGAAACACTAATACATGTGTGTTTTGTAAACATAAAAGAGTCCCTAGTAAGCCTCTTGTTGAACTAGCTTGTTGATTAATTGATGATCTTGGTTTCCTGATCATGGACATTGGATGTGATTAATAACAAGGTTATATCATTAGGAGAATGATGTGATGGACAAACACCCGTAGTAAGCGTAGCATAAGATCAAGTCATTAAGTTCGTATTGCCATAAGCTTTTAAATGCATAGTAACCTAATCCTTCGACCATGAGGTTGTGTTAATCACCATCACCGGATGGGTACTTTGATGACATCAAACACCGCTTCGTAACTGGGTGGTTATAAAGGTGTCGTTGGGTATTCTGAAAGTATGTGTTGAAGCGCATGGACCAAGATTGGGATTTGTCCATCCAGATGACGGATATATATGCTCTGGGCCCTCTCGGTGGAATGTCATCTAGTTAGCTTGCAAGCATGTGACTGGGTCACAAGGGATGACATAACATGGAACGAGTAAAGAGTACTTATCAGTAACAAGGTAGAACTAGGTATGGAGATACCGACGATCAAACTTCGGAAAAGTATAGTATCGCGAGACAAAGGGAATTGGTTTCGTATGTAAATGGTTCTATCGATCACGAAGTCATCGTTGAGTATGTGAGAGCCATTATGGATCTCCAGGTCCCGCTGATGGTTATTGATAGGAGATGTGTCTCTGTCATGTCTACATATTCACGAACCATAGGGTGACACACTTAAGGTTCGAAGTTGTTTTATATTAGATATAGAATGTGCGTTGGAGACTGAATGTTGTTCGGAGTCTCGGATTGGATCCGGGACATCACGAGGAGATCCAGAATTGTCCGGAAAATAAGATTCATATATTGGGGATCATTTTCTGAGTTAGGAAATGTTCCGGAGTATTTGTATGAGGATTCTAGAAGGTTTTGGAATGTTCCGGAAGGTTCTGGAAGAATTCTTGGAGTTTGCTTGAAAACCAAGAAAGGGATCAAGGAGTCCTTGTGGGGCAAGACAAGGAGTCGTGGGGGAGGAGGACTCCTCCCCCCTCCCCAATCCGCCGGCCAAGGAGGGAGGGGAGTCCTACTAGGACTCCCCCACCCAAGGCGCCCTCTCTCCTTTAAATAGAGGGGTGGAGGCGCCACCCCCTGGCCCCCTCCACCACTCCAAACCCTAGCCGCCTCTCTCCTCCTCCTTTCTTCTGCTCAGGCTTAGGCGAAGCCCTGCAAAATTCTCTACTCCACCACCACCACCACGCCGTCGTGCTACTAGGATTCCGTGGAAAAGATCTACTACCTCCGCTGCTCGCTGGAACGGGGAGAGGAAGGTCTGCTTCGACTCCGCACGTGTGACCGACTGCGGAAGCGCTGCCGGAACACAGCGCCAGAAGGATCGTCCACTCGATCTTGAGTCAGCAAGTGATCGACTACATCAACCACGAGATCTAATCTCGTAACGCTTTCGAATCTACAAGGGTTAGTATAGATCTATCTCGTTGCAGATGTCTAATAGATTAGATCTTGGCTTTTATCTAGATTCGATCTGGGTTTTGTTCGTTCTTGCGGTAGAATTTTTTTGTTTTCCATGCTACGAACCCATCAGTGGTATCAGAGCCGTGTCTATGCGTAGATCTGTTGCACGAGTAGAACACAATGGTGTTGTGGGCGTTGGTGCTTGTGCCGTCTTTTGCTTTGTGTACTTTGCATCTTGCGGCATGGTGGGATGAAGCGGCTCGGGCTAACCTTACATGTCATCGCACATGAGACTTGCTCCACACTTGACATGTAACTTGCTTTGCACAAGTGGCTTTGCGGGTGTCTGTCCCTCCCACCATAGTATAGATCTAATTTACACTTTGCACTTGATAGAACTTGTATCAACGTTGTGGTTCAGTTTCGTAGGTAAGATTCGTTCTTATTCGAAAGCCCCAAACCACATAAAACATGCAAAGAAAATTAGAGGCGTCTAACTTGTTTTTGCAGGGGTTTTGTGATGTGATATGGCCATCGTGTGATTGTGATTATATTTGATGTATGCAATGATCCTTGTTGTAATATGGCAACCGGCAGGAGCCTGATGGTTGTCTTTAATTCTGTTAAGACCTGCGTGTCTATTCATCTTGTAATAGCTTTATTCCAAGTAGTTTCAATAGTTGCTAGTGATGATGGACAACCGTGAAGCGGCGCCACTGACCTTGACGCAATGCTGGTGATGATGGAGATCATGTCCGTGCTTTGGAGATGGAGATCAAAGGCGCAAGAAGAAAGGGCCTTATCATATCACACTAATTATGAATTTCATGTGATGTTAATCCTTTATGCATCTTGTATTGCTTAGATCGCGACGGTAGCATTATAAGATGATCCCTCTCACTAAATATCAAGTAATAAAGTGTTCACCCTTAGTTGGCACCGTTGCTAAGACTCGTCGTTTTGAAGCATCTCGTGATGATCGGATGTGATAGATTCTACGTGTGCATACAACGGGTGCAAGCCAGATTTGCACATGCAGAAACTAAGGTTATCTTGACGAGCCTAGCATGTACATACATGGTCTCGGAACACGGAATACCGAAAGGTAGAGCATGAGTCATATAAATGATATGATGAACATGAAGATTGTTCGCCGATGAAACTACATCTTCTCTCGTGAAGATCGGACTTGGTGTAGTGGACTTGGTTCGTGTAATCACTAACACAATGTGAGGGATGTTGTTTTGAGTGGGAGTTCACCTAGCTAATTTAAGAATTAAATTTGAACTCAATTTATCATAAACTTAGTCTAAACTACTTGCAAATTTGTTGTAGATTATGGCGACCCCCTCCATCAATTTCAATGCGTTCCTAGAGAAAGAAAAGCTTAAGAACAATGGAAGCAATTTCACGGACTGGTTCCGTGAACTGAAGATCATCCTCAGGGCTGGTCAGTTGACCTATGTGCTCGAAGCACCGCTAGGTGACCCACCTGCAGAAGATGCCACCGATGACGTAAAGAATGTTTACGCCACTCGGAAAAATCATTACTCCACAGTTCAGTGTGCCATCCTGTACGGTTTAGAAGCGGAGCTTCAGAAGCGCTTTGAGCACCATGACCCGTTCGAGATCATTAACGTGCTCAGGCTGATTTTTGAGACTCGTGCGGCCATGGAGAGCTATGAGGCCTCCGAAAAGTTCTTTAACTGTAAGATGGAAGAGGGAAGCTCCGTTAGGGAGCACGTGCTCACCACGTCTGGGTACGCAAACAAGCTCCAAGAGTTGGGGATATCGATTCCTAATGAGTTAGGGATTCACCGTCTCCTCCAATCACTGCCACCGAGTTATAAGAACTTTGTGATGAACTACAATATGCACTGCATGAACAAGACGTTGCCTGAACTATCGTCTATGCTAAAAACTGCTGAAGTGGAGATCAAGAAGGAGCACCAAGTGTTGATGGTCAATACGACCACCAATTTCAAGAGACAGGGCAAGCCTAAGAACAAGGGCAACTTCAAGAAGGACGGCAAGAAAGCTGCCGCACCTGCAAAGAAGCCCAAGGCTGGTCCCAAGCCTGAAACTGAGTGCTTCTACTGCAAGGGTGCTGGTCACTGGAAGCCTAACTGCCCCAAGTACCTGGCGGATCTGAAGAACGGCAACATCAATAAGAAAGGTATATTTGATATATATGTTATTGATGTGTATCTTACTAGTAATCGTAGTAGTGCCTGAGTATTTGATACTGGTTCGGTTGCTCATATTTGTAACTCGAAACAGGAGCTGCGGAATAAACGAAGACTGGCGAGAGACGAGGTGACGATGCGTGTTGGAAATGGCTCCAAGGTTGATGTGATCGCCGTCGGCACGCTCCCTCTACATCTACCTTCGGGATTAGTTTTAAATTTGAATAATTGTTATTTGGTGCCTGCGTTAAGCATGAACATTATATATGGATCTTGTTTACTGCGAGACGGTTACTCTTTTAAGTCCGAGAATAAAGGTTGTTCGATTTATATGAGTAATATCTTTTATGGTAATGCACCTGAGATGAATGGTTTATTCTTACTGAATCTCGATAGTAGTGATACACATGTTCACAACATAGATGCTAAACGAATAAAATTGAATGATAATTCTACATACATGTGGCACTGTCGTCTTGGTCACATTGGAGTGAAGCGTATGAAGAAACTCCATTCTGATGGACTTTTTGAATCACTTGAAAGATGCGAAGCATGTCTAATGGGAAAAATGACTAAGACTCCATTCTCTGGAATAATGGAGCGAGCTACAGACTTATTGGAAATAATACATACCGATGTGTGCGGTCCAATGAGTGTAGCATCGCGTGGTGGATATCGTTATGTTCTCACTTTCACGGATGACTTAAGTAGATATGGGTATGTCTACTTTATGAAACATAAGTCCGAAACTTTTGAGGAGTTTAAGGAATTTCAAAGTGAAGTGGAAAATCATCGTAACAAAAAGATTAAGTTTCTGCGTTCTAACCGCGGAGGTGAATATCTAAGTTATGAGTTTGGCATGCATTTAAAGAAATGTGGAATACTTTCGCAGTTGACACCGCCGGGAACACCACAGTGTAATGGTGTGTCCGAACGTCGTAATCGAACTCTCTTAGATATGGTTCAGTCTATGATGTCTCTTACAGATTTACCGCTATCATTTTGGGGCTATGCATTAGAGACAGCCGCATTCACTTTAAATAGGGCACCATCCAAATCCGTTGAAACAACACCGTACGAATTGTGGTTTGGTAAGAAACCTAAGTTGTCGTTCCTTAAAGTTTGGGGTTGCGAAGCATATGTAAAGAATTTACAGCCTGATAAGCTTGAACCCAAAGCGGAGAAATGCGTCTTCATAGGATACCCTAAAGAAACAATTGGGTATACCTTCTATCATAGATCCGAAGGCAAAGTTTTCGTTGCCAAGAATGGATCCTTTCTTGAGAAGGAATTTCTCTCGAAGGAAGTGACTGGAAGGAAAGTAGAACTCGATGAGGTTATTGAACCTTCTCTCGGACTTGAGAGTAGCGCAGCAGCGGAAGATGTTTTTGTGCCGCCTACACCAATTGGAGAGGAAGCTAATGATAATGATCATGAAACTTCAAACGAAGTTGCTGCTGAACCTCGCAGGTCAACGAGGGTTCGTACCACTCCTGATTGGTATGACTCTGCCTTGAACGTCATGTTGGTGGACAACGCTGATGACCCTGCGACGTATGAAGAAGCTATGGTGAGCCCAGATTCCGACAAATGGCTAGAAGCCATGAAATCCGAAATGGTATCCATGTACGAAAACCAAGTATGGACTTTGGTGGACTTACCGGATGGCCGTAAGGCTGTCGAGAACAAATGGATTTTCAAGAGAAAAACAGATGCTGATGGAAAATGTTACCGTCTATAAAGCTCGACTTGTCGCGAAAGGGTTCCGACAAATTCAAGGAGTTGACTATGATGAGACATTCTCACCAGTAGCGAAGCTAAAGTCTGTGAGGATTTTGTTAGCAATTGCTGCACATTTCGATTATGAGATTTGGTAGATGGATGTCAAAACGGCGTTCCTTAATGGTGACATTGAGGAAGAGTTGTATATGGTACAACCCAAGGGTTTTGTCGATCCTAAAGATGCTGACAAGGTATGCAAACTTCAGCGCTCCATTTATGGACTGAAGCAAGCATCCCGGAGTTGGAATCAACGTTTTGATAAAGTAATCAAAAACTTTGGATTTATACAAACTTATGGAGAAGCTTGTATTTACAAGAAAGTGAGTGGGAGCTCTGTAGCATTCCTAGTACTATATGTAGATGACATATTATTGATTGGGAATGATATAGAACTTCTTAATAGTGTCAAAACCTATTTGAATAATAGTTTTTCAATGAAAGATCTTGGCGAAGCGGCATATTTCTAGGCATCAAGATTTATAGAGATAGATCAAGACGCCTAATAGCGCTTTCACAAAGTACATACTTAGAAAAAGTTCTAAAGAAGTTTAGAATGGAAGAGAGCAAGAAAGGGTTCGTGCCCATGTTGTCAGGTAAGACCTTGAGTAAGACTCAAAGTCCAGCTACGGCAGAAGATAGAGAGAAAATGAATAATATTCCCTATGCCTCGGCCATAGGTTCTATCATGTATGCCATGCTGTGTACAAGACCGGATATAGCACATGCTGTTAGTTTGACTAGCAGATATCAAAGTGATCCTGGAATGGAGCACTGGACAGCAGTCAAGAATATCCTAAAGTACCTAAATAGGACTAAGGATATGGTTCTTTCTTATGGAGGTGATGAACAGCTTGTTGTAAACGGTTACACCGATGCTAGTTGGAACACCGATCAGGATGACTCGAAGTCACAGTCGGGATACGTATTTATTTTGAATGGTGCTGCAGTGAGCTAGAGGAGTGCAAAGCAAAGCGTTGTGGCGAAATCTTCAACTGAATCGGAATACATAGCTGCTTCGGAGGCTGTGCAAGAAGCCATATGGATGAAGGAATTCATTACTGAACTTGGCGTGGTTCCCAGTGCGTTGGACCCGATGGCCATCTACTGTGACAACACAGGTGCCATAGCTAATGCACAGGATCCAAGGTCACATAGCAAGCTGAAGCACATCAAGCTACGTTTCCACGCTATTCGCGAGTATGTTCGAGATGGTGACATAAAGATTTGCAAAGTACACACTGATCTGAATGTGGCAGATTCGTTGACTAAACCTCTCCCTAGGGCAAAGCATGACCAACACCAGAACGCCATGGGTGTTAGGTATATTACCATGTAATCTAGATTATTGACTCTAGTGCAAGTGGGAGACTGTTGGAGATATGCCCAAGAGGCAATAATAAAAGTGGTTATTATTATATCTTTGTGTTTATGATGAATGTTTACATCCCATGCTATAATTGTATTATTAGGAAACACTAATACATGTGTGTTTTGTAAACATAAAAGAGTCCCTAGTAAGCCTCTTGTTGAACTAGCTTGTTGATTAATTGATGATCATGGTTTCCTGATCATGGACATTGGATGTGATTAATAACAAGGTTATATCATTAGGAGAATGATGTGATGGACAAACACCCGTAGTAAGTGTAGCATAAGATCAACTCATTAAGTTCGTATTGCTATAAGCTTTTAAATGCATAGTAACCTAATCCTTCGACCATGAGGTTGTGTTAATCACCATCACCGGATGGGTACTTTGATGACATCAAACACCGCTTCGTAACTGGGTGGTTATAAAGGTGTCATTGGGTATTCTGAAACTATGTGTTGAAGCGCATGGACCAAGATTGGGATTTGTCCATCCAGATGATGGATATATATGCTCTGGGCCCTCTCGGTGGAATGTCATCTAGTTAGCTTGCAAGCATGTGACTGGGTCACAAGGGATGACATAACATGGAACGAGTAAAGAGTACTTATCAGTAACGAGGTAGAATTAGGTATGGAGATACCGACGATCAAACTTCAGATAAGTATACTATCGCGAGACAAAGGGAATTGGTTTCGTATGTAAATGGTTCTATCGATCACGAAGTCATCGTTGAGTATGTGGGAGCCATTATGGATCTCCAGGTCCTGCTGATGGTTATTGATAGGAGTTGTGTCTCTGTCATGTCTACATATTTACGAACCGTAGGGTGACACACTTAAGGTTCGAAGTTGTTTTAAGTAGATATGGAATGTGCGTTGGAGACCGAATGTTGTTTGGAGTCTCGGATTGGATCCGGGACATCACGAGGAGATCCGGAATTGTCCGGAGAATAAGATTCATATATTGGGGATCATTTTCTGAGTTAGGAAATGTTCCGGAGTATTTGTATGAGGATTCTAGAAGATTTTGGAATGTTCCGGAAGGTTCTGGAAGAATTCTTGGAGTTTGCTTGAAAACCAAGAAAGGGATCAAGGAGTCCTTGTGGGGCAAGACAAGGAGTCGTGGGGGAGGAGGACTCCTCCCCCCCTCCCCAATCCGCCGGCCAAGGAGGGAGGGGAGTCCTACTAGGACTCCCCCACCCAAGGCGCCCTCTCTCCTTTAAATAGAGGGGTGGAGGCGCCACCCCCTGGCCCCCTCCACCACTCCAAACCCTAGCCGCCTCTCTCCTCCTCCTTTCTTCTGCTCAGGCTTAGGCGAAGCCCTGCAAAATTCTCTACTCCACCACCACCACCACGCCGTCGTGCTACTAGGATTCCGTGGAAAAGATCTACTACCTCCGCTGCTCGCTGGAACGGGGAGAGGAAGGTCTGCTTCGACTCCGCACGTGTGACCGACTGCGGAAGCGCTGCCGGAACACAGCGCCGGAAGGATCATCCACTCGATCTTGAGATCGGCAAGTGATCGACTACATCAACCACGAGATCTAATCTCGTAATGCTTTCGGATCTACAAGGGTTAGTACAGATCTATCTCGTTGCACATGTCTAATAGATTAGATCTTGGCTTTTATCTAGATTAGATCTGGGTTTTGTTCGTTCTTGCGGTAGAAATTTTTTGTTTTCCATGCTACGAACCCATCAGATGGACGGGTGTTGCATGGACAAGACAATTCACATAGCAATCAGAACATAGCGCAATTGCAGATAAATAAGATAAAGCACCCGAGTACTAGACAATCCTAGGCATGTGTTCAATATATAGTCATACGTGCTCGCAATGAGAACTTGCACAACATCTTTTGTCCTGCCAGCCCGTTTGCAGCGGGGCCTCTAGGGAACTACTGGAAATTAAGGTGCTCCTTTTAATAGAGCACCGGAGCAAAGCATTAACACTCCATGAACACATGTGATCCTCACATCAAAGCCTTTCCCTTCCGGTTATCCCGATTTTTGTCACTTCAAGGCCATAGGTTCCGGACAACAACGTGTGTACACAACTTGTAGATAAGACCAGAAACAATACTATCATAATGAATCAATAATAAGTTCAGATCTGAAATCATGGCACTCGGGCCCTAGCGACAAGCCTTAAGCACAACAAGTTGCAACAAAGTCATAAAGCACTAATAAAAGATACTAGGCACCATGCCCTAACAATCTGATGCCATTACATGAACGATCTCATCCAATCCCTACCATCCCCATAGCCTACAGCGGGGGATTACTCACTCATAGATGGGAAACATGGATGGTCGATGGAGAAGCGATGGTGATGATGATGGCGACGATCTCCTCCAATTCCCCGTCCTGGCAGGGTGCCAGAACGGAGTTTCTGGTGCTGTTTCGTGGAATCTGGTGGTGGCGGCGGAGCGGAACTCCTTCTAGAAAAACGTCGAAACCCCCGGAGTTTTTAGGTCAGAAGGCTTCTTATAGGCGAAGAGAGAGGCCGGGGGGTGCCTGGGGGCCCACACCGTGCCCTGGCGCGGCCTGGCTTGGCCCGCGCCACCAGGTGGTGTGGCCACCCCAGGGCTCTTTTCCGTCTCGTATTCTGGCTCCTGGAGTCTTCGGGTGAAATAGGAGTTTTGGCATATTTTCTGGGATTTTTCCTGATAGTTGATTTACTGCACAAAAACTAGACACCAAGGCAATTCTGCTGAAAATAGTGTCAGTTCGCATTTGTTGCATCCAAATCACACAAGTATAGAGGAGAAACAATAGCAAAAGTGTTCGAGAAAGTAGATACGTTTTGGACGTATCAACTCCCCCCAAGCTTAGCTTATTGCTTGTCCTCAAGCAATTCAGTTGAAAACTGAGTGCGATAAATGAACTTTCACAAACACATTTGCTTCATATGATGTAAGTATTCTCAGCAATGTGATCAACTACATAGACAATTCATAATAAATAGTATGCAACATAGTCTACTTAATAGTCATTGCAAGCTATGAAGAGATTCCAACTCAAGAATAATAAGTAGCATGAAGCACAAACATAAGCAACATTACAATGCTCATAAAAAGGTCTGATAGAGTGGTATCTCGCTTGCCTTTGATTATGAATCTCCAGGCACCTCTGAAATTCAAGTGATGACTAGAAGTAAAGATATCAAGGATACAAGCATCAAAGTCATAACACAAATAATCAAGTAACGGAACAAACAAACACAAATGTCAACTATGCTCTCAAGGAGGTGCTCAAAGAATATGTGGAGACTCAACAAGTAGAAGAAAAAGGTTTTGAATAATTTTGAAAGGATTCCAAATTCTGAAAGTATGGTACTAGTTAGCTTTGAGCTCTCATTGCCCCTATCATAAGCATCTTTAATGTGGTTAAGGTGAAAGTGACACAACTAAGAGGATATGCTTGACAAGTTATAAATTGAAGTCTCATGCCCCTTACTTACGAAGACCGATCCTCATGCTACTCAACTTCAGTCACAAGTAAGCTCTTGTCATTGTAAGTATATACGTATCATAGAGAACAGCCAATGGGGTACCCCTTGCACATGACACGGGAGCTATCCCATGATCAAAATGACAAGGCAAGCAGACAATGAGCATCTCAGCGATCTTTTTATTTACTATGTGCATAGATTTGTATTGAGGATGCTTCATAGAATGCTCATTATGGTTATGCTACAAGTTTCCACCATGATTAGGCATGGCTTAGGCTAGCGGCCCAGGTGTTTCTCTAACATACATACAAACTCCATGATCTTACAAGTTCCACTTTTATTTCACACCACTGGGATCCATAAGCAAAAGAACATGATATCAACTAAGTACAAAGTACCTACGAAGCGTTGAAAGCGGTCCCCATGATACATGGTTCTGTTAACTTCAACTCATAAAGCGCAAGCATATGCACAACAAAGAAGGACGCAATGGTTCAGGTTTATTAAGTGCGGAAAATAAAGTGTGCCATCAAGTTCGTGAGAGCTTTACTAACTAATTTTCCATAACAAGCAAACATTTTATTTGGAAGAAAACAAGGCACATTGAATATGCACGGAGGTAGCAAATGATGCTAATGGGTAGGTATGGTGGACACTTTGGAGATATTCAGTTTAGGGAGTTGGAAACTTGAGTAAAACACTTAGTGGAAGTGAAGGCTAGCAATAGTAAGGGAGCGACAAACGAGAGAGCAAAATCTGTCATTATCATGCTTGCAACAAGACAAGACTACTCATGGCATGAAAATGATTCCAGGTCCTCAAGGCAAAATAATTCATCAAGGCTTAACTGATTATCACAGTCATGTGCATGCATGAGCATGTGCCAAGTCAATCAAATGAAACATTCAGAGGAGGATACCACGGTGTCATACAAATTTATGAATAGAGTAATGCAAGCAAACATTCATGAAACATGCTACAAACTATTAACGAGCTAGAGCTAATCGCAAGAAAGCAAGAACTACTAAGCATCCAAAGAAAACATACACTCTACATGAACGGACTAAGCATGCTCACAATGATGAGTATATGTACAAAAATGAAGACAAATTGAGTTCGTTACCAGCCTCTTACCATGCCTCAAGTTGTCATTGATCCTCATTATTGCTCTTCACTTGTGTGGCTTGAATAATAATATGAAACCAATAATCCACTAAGAACTGCCGAACCCTGTAGCCAACTCGCAAAAACCAAAGAAGAACGACAAATATTTTTGGTGTTTTCGATTTTTAAACAAGAACCAAAAGAGAAAAACAAGCAAAGCAAAATCTTTTTGGGTTTTTCAAATAGTTCAAACAAAGCAAAAAGGGAAAAGCAAAACAAGGCAAAAATAAGAAGCAAACCAAAGAGAAACAACAGAAATATTTTTGTGCTTTTTGTGTTTTTAGAAAGCAAAAGCAAAGAAGAACAAAAACTAAAATGAGAACGAAAACATGAATATACAAAGTACCGACGCAACATGATAAGGAGATGAGTGCGGTGTCGGTGTACCTCCCCCCAAGCTTAGGCTTTTGGCCTAAGTGGGTATCAATCCCAGGCTGGCCAAGATGAAGTGTCACCGGGGTACGACGAGGAGGTACCCTCATCCTGGTGCAAGCCCGAGTACGTCCCTCCGTAATGTGCGGAGTAATCATAGGAGGGCACAACCTCCTAGTGCTACTCGTGGAAACCGAACAAGCGAAGCTGCTCGTCCACCTCCTCCTTGGAGCGCGACCACGGTCTCCTGTCAACACTGAACAAAGCAGGCTATGGCAAAAGGATCTCCCTTTCATCCCCGTCAGTGAAAAGCATCCTATATACTAGATTGTTCAAATCAGAGGTAGCAGTGAAAAAGTGATGAGTTTTCATGGCAACAAGGTCGAGCCTCTGCGGTGCTAGCATAACATCATCAGGAGCCACCGAAAGATCTGATGCATCGACTACACACGAGGCAATGATGCCCCCATAGATAGGCCCCCTAGCAGCTAGGCGGCGAGCAATAAGCGAGCCAAGATTGTACCGAGTATCATTGTTGAGCGCAGCAGCAAGGAAAGCTAAGTGATAGTTGGAGATATTACTAGTGTTCTCCCTACCCAAAGCACTAGTGGCAAGGTAGTATGCAAAGTATCTAAGAGCAGGGAGTTGGATATTTCTTATCTTTCCGCACTGCGCCATGCGGTCATCATCATTGGTCACCCCTCGGTAAAGCTCCAACAATCAGCGGGCCGCCCTTGAATTTTCTTCACGGTCCCTGTCATACGCACACCTACAATACTGCAAAATCTCTCCAAAGGCATGGTGAAGGCCATATCATAGATTTTAAATGAGACAGTAGAATGATAGGATGTGTTAGTAAATGAGAAACTCTCAACAAAAGTTTTGGTAAGCATAGCGTATTGTGCACTCTCATCTTGCATATAAAAGGTCAAGCCAACCCTCTCAATCAGCAGCAAGAAATCATCAAGAATACCTGCAGCTTGCAAGAAAGTAAAACAAGGAAAAGAGGATGGGTGAGCATCCCCATCATCCCTATCACGGCCAATGCATGTTGCAATAAGGTCTTCATTGTATGATGGCCTAGCTTGAGAGGCTGTTCTTGAGGGCCTCGACCTCCTAGGTGCATCACTCTCAAATATCTCTCCAAAAGTGTGGTTGTTAATGCTTGGTATTCTGAAATTTAAACACCTATTAAACAAGTGATTGCAAAGTAAATATAATGAAGGATTCTACTCATAGGGACTTGCAAGAGGCCTAAACATGCATCAAAACTATATCTTTAAGCATCAAACAAGCTTACAAGCTCTCATAACCAGTCACCTACAGCAGCAAAATACTCAACATACAATCCACTAAACACAAATCTACTTGGACAAGGGGAGGAGTCACATACCAAGGAACAATTGCTCCAAATTTCAGCAAGAAAGATGGGCTGAGCAAAGAGATCGAAGAAATCGAGGGCAATCACAGAGAGAACGCGATTTTGAGTTATGAACTGGAGCTTACTCGGGAGAGAGAAGAAAGTGGCAGGAGAGAGAGGTAGTGGGGGGCCAGGGGTGGCCCACACCAGGGCATGGAGCCACCCAGGGCTAGCCGCGCCACCACCGGCTGTGCCTGCCTGGTGGGCCCCCCTGGTACCTACCAGGTACTCCTCTGCCCCTTTTTTCACGTAAAAATTTAATATGAATTTTCTGGAATTTTTCGAGACACTTTATTTTTGGGCAATTTTCAGAAATAGAAGAATGATTTTTCTAACAAACGGATTTCTTTTTTCTTTTTGGAAACATGATGTAAGGAAAAAACAAGGCTAGAACTACAGAAGTTCTAGCATGCAAGCAACTAACAACAAAAAGAAAACTAAACGAAAGCAAAAAGTAAAATGCAAAGGATAGAAATAAATGGGGATAATCATAATGAAAACATTGTTTTGTTCAATGGAATCCTTTTGTTAGCAAGCTTGATCAAGTCTTGCTACCAAAACAATTGCATATGAGACAAAACTTTGTACTCCACTAATGAATATGTTACCTTAACCTTGATAGCAATGGTTCCAATCATAATAGTTTCAAAATTTTCTTTTGGTATGGGACAATACATTTCTCCAACCTGAATGCCTTCAACATGTTCAATTGAATTTAAACCATAAGTCCTTTCAATCTTCTTGGGGAAATAGACAGTATGTTCCTTGTCATTAACATTGAAGGTCACCTTTCCTTGATTACAATTAATAACAGCTCCTGCAGTATTAAGAAAAGGGCTCCCAAGAATAATAGACATATTATTATCTTCAGGCATTTCAAGCACAACAAAATCAGTTAATATCAAGAAATTGTGAGCCACCTAAACAGGTACATCCTCACATATACCCACAGGAATAGTGGTAGACTTATCAGCCATTTGCAAAGATATATCAATTGGTATCAATTTTCAAGCTGAAGCCTCTTATAGAGGGAGAAAGGCATAACACTAACTCCAGCTCCCAAATCACACAAAGCAGTTGTAACATAACTATTCTTAATAGAGCAAGGCATAGTTGGAATCCCTGGGTCTCCAAGTTTCTTAGGAACCTTACCACTGAAAGAATAATTAGCAAGCAAAGTAGATATTTCTTCATTAGGGATCTTCCTTTTATTCGAGACAATGTCCTTCATATATTTTGAGTAAGCAGGCAATTTAATAGCATCAGTCAAAGGAATTTGCAAGAATAAAGGCTACATCCACTCACAAAACTTATTATAGTGTTCATCTTCCTTTGACTTGTGTTTCTTATCAGGGAAAGGCATGGGTTTTTGGACCCAAGGTTCTCTTTCACTACCAGGTTTCTTAGCAATAAAATCTTCTTTGGTGTATTTAGTATTCTTAGTGTGGTTTTCAGGTTCTTCTTCAACTTTTTCTTCATTATGAACTTCATTTTCTTCATTACCACTTTCAGTTACAGCATTAGAGATAGATATACTGTTAGGATCTATAGCAGGTTCAGAGGGTTCTATGGCAGTTTATGTTTCTTTTTCCTTTTCTTACGAGTAGAACCACTATTTTCAGCTTGTTGAGAATCCTGCTCAATTCTTTTAGGATGCCCCTCAGGATATAGAGGATCCTGGGTAGCAACACCACTTCTAGTTCTAATTTCATAAGCATGTTTTTCTTTAGCAGCGTTAACTAGCAAGTCGTTTTGCACTTTAACAAGATGATCTATTTGAGTTTGAATCATTTGAAAGTGTTTAACAATCATTTTAACATCATTAGAGGTTCTTTCCACAATATCTTTCAACTCAACAATAGCTCTAGTGTTTTCCATTAGATGATTTTGCACCCGTTTATCAAAGTTATCTTGCTTAACAATAAAGATATCAAATTCTTCTAAGCATTGAATCAGGAGGTTTCAAGTAAGGGATATCACCTTCATCAAAGTGTTGGAGATAATGTACCTCAATAGTGGATGAGTAGGGAATAGGCTTACATAATTCTTCTATAGGAGGTAAATTCTTGACATCTGCAGCTTTAATCCCCTTCTCCTTAAGACATTTCTTAGCTTCCTCCATCATTTCATCATTTAATCAAATAACTCCCCTCTTCTTTGGTGTTGGAATAGGCTCAGGAATAGATGGTTTAGATACAATTACTTTAGGTGTAACTTGTTTAGGAGGAGTCCAATCTTCATAATTCTTGCTTATTTTAGCCATTAATTCCTCAGCTTCCTTGGGAGTCCTATTCCTGAAAACACAATCAACACAACTATCTAGGTATGTCCTACATTATTCGGTTAGTCCATTATAAAATATATCAAGTAGGTCGTTCTTAGGTAATGGACTTCCAGCCTGTGCATGAATCAAAGCACAAAACCTTGCCCAAGATTCAGGCAATACCTCTTTTTCTCCCCGTTTAAAATCAAAAAGTTCCTGCAAAACAGCATGTCTAGCACTAGGAGGAAAATATTCCTGCAGGAAAGTATTAATCAAGCACTCAGGGCTATCAATAGATCCAGGAGGTAAATTACCAAACCAAATTTTAGCTTCTCCTTTCAGTGAAAAAGGGAAAATCTTAGCAACAAAGTAAGTACGCATTTTAATATCATCAGAAAACATGCCACTCATGGTAGAAAGTTCATTCATATGTGCTACCGCACTTTCATTCTTAGTCCCATAAAAAGGTTCTTTCTCGACAATAGCTATGTAAGATAGATTGAGAGAGAAATCATAATCTTCATCTATAATGTTTATGGGAGAAGCAGCAAACTTAGCATCAAGAGATAATTTGGGTCTAATAGTACGCCTCTCAAGGAGACTCTTAGCAGTGATCCTATTCATGGGTGTTCCTACATTCTTCAATAAACTCATCAGTCATCTAATCTTCTTCAGCATCATAATTCTCACTAGACTCAGGTGAGCTAACAGGTGTAGTAGTGTCTTCATTAGGAGTTTTGGTATTTCTAGCTATAGTTCTAGCAATCGTAGCATCTAGGAAAGGACCTAATGAACCACTCTTATCAAGCACAGTAGAAGCAGCATCATAAGTATCAGAAGTTTCAGATTCAACATTAGTAGCAGTGTATGTCGTGGTGTAAGGAACTTACTCAAAACAAACGGTGAATCAAGAGCAGTAGAGGTGTTCAGAACCGTACCTCTTCTTGTAGTGGATGGTAAAATAGGAACCTTGCCATCACGAGACTTACCCATGATGGATGGATAGCAGCGAAGAATAGAGAATCCAAGTGAACTTAATAAATAAAGCTATGGTCCCCGGCAACGGCGCCAGAAAATAGTCTTGATGACCCACAAGTATAGGGGGTGTATCGCAGTATTTTCGAGGGAAGTGAAACCCAATTTATTGATTCGATACAAGGGGGGCCAAAGAATATTTATAAGCCTTAACAACTGAGTTGTCAATTCAGATGCACCTGGAAAAAATCTTGCTCATAGCAGTTTATCAGTAGCAATAATTTTGTAGTAGGAATAGTAAAGTAACAGTAGTAGTAAAACAAAGACAGTAGTACCAAAAGCAGTAAACAGTGGGATTCGAGTGCGGTAGGCATAGGGATGGATGGACGGGCGTTGCATGGACAAGACAATTCACATAGCAATCAGAACATAGGGCAATTGCAGATAAATAAGATAAAGCAGGCATGTGTTCAATATATAGTCATACGTGCTCGCAATGAGAACTTGCACAACATCTTTTGTCCTGCCAACCCGTTTGCAGCGGGGCCTCTAGGGAACTACTGGAAATTAAGGTGCTCCTTTTAATAGAGCACCGGAGCAAAGCATTAACACTCCGTGAACACATGTGATCCTCACATCAAAGCCTTTCCCTTCCGGTTATCCCGATTTCTGTCACTTCGGGTCCATAGGTTCCGGACAACAACGTGTGTACACAACTTGTAGATAAGACCAGAAACAATACTATCATAATGAATCAATAATAAGTTCAGATCTGAAATCATGGCACTCGGGCCCTAGTGACAAGCATTAAGCACAACAAGTTGCAACAAAGTCATAAAGCACTAATAAAAGATACTAGGCACCGTGCCCTAACAATATGATGCCATTACATGAACGATCTCATCCAATCCCTACCATCCCCATAGCCTACAGCGGGGGATTACTCACTCATAGATGGGGGAAACATGGATGGTCGATGGAGAAGCGATGGTGATGATGATGGCGACGATCTCCTCCAATTCCCCGTCCCGGCAGGGTGCCAAAACGGAGTTTCTGGTGCTGTTTCGTGGAATCTGGTGGTGGCGGCGGAGCGGAACTCCTTCTAGAAAAACGTTGAAACCCTCGGAGTTTTTAGGTCAGAAGGCTTCTTATTGGCGAAGAGAGAGGCCGAGGGGGTGCCTGGGGGGCCCACACCACCCCCTGGCGCGGCCTGGCCTGGCCCGCGCCACCAGGTGGTGTGGCCACCCTAGGGCTCTTCTCCGTCTCGTATTCTGGCTCCTGGAGTCGTCGGGTGAAATAGGAGTTTTGGCATATTTTCCAGGATTTTTCCTGATAGTTGATTTTCTGCACAAAAAGTAGACACCAAGGCAATTCTGCTAAAAACAGCGTCAGTTCGCATTAGTTGCATCCAAATCACACAAGTATAGAGGAGGAACAATAGAAAAAGTGTTCGGGAAAGTAGATACATTTTGGACATATCAATCCCCAAGCTTGAGCTTTAGTCCATCCTTCATCTCATTACTCATTCCTTCCATATACCTGAAATTTTTCCTTCATACAAAACTTTACACAATCTCATTAGCAACATTAGTGCACTTAAGATAAATAAGTCTCAATGTTGTGTTCTAACACCAAATAAACTTCCATTAGAACACTAGCTACTGTAGCACTTCCCTCAAAAATCTCAATTCACCAAAGGAACTAAAGAAGGAACTAACAAGAAGCAAATGCAGAAAATGGCAGAAATCTGTCAAAATAGACTAGCATGTAAAGTCGAATTTTTTTCGAAGACCTTCTGTTGCTCAAATCAAAAAGTGTTGAACTAACTAAAGTTAGATAACAACCTGGGGCAGAAGCACAAACAATTATAGCTCAATCCGACGTACAAATCTCTCTGAGGAATTTTTACGGTGAAGCACATAAATCTGTTTTGGGACAGCAACTTTCGTAGTCATTACTTCTCTCTCATTAGAGGTTACTCTTGGCACAAAAAGAAAATAAAAAGGATAAGGAGAGGTTATTACAGAGGTAATAACTTCCAAGACTCAACTAAAACACTTGGGTTATCTCCCAACAAGTACTTTTCTTTAACACCTTTAAGTTAGGCATAAGAAGCAAAGAAAGAATCAAGTGTTCTCAAATGAAGAAGCATTAAGACCAATATCAGAAATATTTTCAACAAGGCAAGGTATATCATCCAAATAAGTTCTAGAGATTCTAACATGTGAATTAAATAAGCTGCAGCAATCTCATAATTTGGAGCAAGTTCTACAAGGGATCTATCCTCAGTATCTTCATGCTTGCTAACATGATTAAAGAATTCTTCAATGTTATCTTTCCCAATTATAGAACCACTACCAATTCAAAGGTCTTTCAAGGTGAATGTAGGGATCAACATGGTAAGGTAAGGAAGAGGTGACAACTAAAGGAGACTTAATTTTTTTTTGTGTTTTTAAAATAAGAAAGCAAAATAAGTAAAACTATTTTTTTTTGTGTTTTTAAAGAACCAAAACAAGCAAACAAAGCAAAAAGAAACTAAGCAAAACAAAAACAACAAAGTAAAGAGATTGGTTATGAGGGACTCCCCTTGTGAAGATGTCCTTGACTCCCCGGCAACGGCGCCAGAAAAAATCTTGCTGACTCGTAGTTGATGTAGATCTCGTTGGGAACCCCAAGAGGAAGGTATGATGAGCACATCAGTAAGTTTTCCCTCAGTTATGAAACCAAGGTTTAATCGAACCATTGGAGCAAGGAAACACCCCAAAGGTGTTACTAGCTGAGCTTTGGCAGGGCGCACTACCGGTGCTAGTAGCAACTTGGAGACCTGCACAACACAACCACAGAACTTTGTCCCCAACTTGCGATGAGGTTGTCAATCTCACCATGTTTTGCGGAAAACAAAGGATTAAACGTATCGAATGGAAAGAAGTAAAAGTTTGCAGAAAGTAAACACAAACTAGTAAAAGATTGTACATTGTATGTAAAGTAAAAGGACCGGGATCCATAGTTCACTAGAGGTGACTCTCCATAGATAGATAACATGCTGGGTGAACAAATTACAGCGGGGCAATTGACAAACACCGAGAAAGCAATACATGCATATACTAATCATCTTGACTCCTCTGAGACTTGATTGGGCATTACAACATAATACATAGACCGCCATCCAACTGCATCTATGACTAATAATCCACCTTTAGGTTATCATCTGAACCCCCTCCAGTAATAAGTTGCAAGCAACAGATTATTGCTTTACGAACTGCGTGTAAAGTAAACAATACGATTGTTCTATGAACAAAGGATTGTTGTTTTCTCCCTAGTAGCAACAACACATCTAGTACCTTAGAGATTTCTGTCACTTCCCCAGATTACCAGAGGATGAACTCACTATCGAGCATAAATACGAACTCTTGGAGTTGCTAGCATCTACTTGGCCAAGATAGCTACTAACAACGGAAAGCATGCAAGATCTCAAATAACAAAGACATGATAGAATCAATAATCAATCTGAAATAGCATCTCAATATCCATCGGATCCCCGCAAACACAACATGTATGAATTACAAATAGATGATCTTGATCATGAACGGAGCTCACAAGATCTAAACATGAAAGCACAAAGGAGGAGAAACCAGCCATCTAGCTACTACATGGATCCGTAGTCCAAGGATGAACTACTCACGCGTCACACCGGAGGCTTGCATGGTGATGAAGAAGGCCTCCAGGGTGAATTTCCCTCTCCGGGTGGGTGCCGGGAAGAGCTTCAGATCCCTCCCGATCTAGGGATGGAGATGACAGCGGCTACAGACTCTTTCGTGGATTTTGATCGGGTACTTAGGGTTTTCGTCTCGAGGGCAACTTATAGGTGGAAGGAGAGGCCGAGGGGGTGCCAGGGCTGGCCTCACCACCCCCTGGCGCGGGCCAGGCTGGGCCGCGCGGCCAGGTGGTGTGGTGGCCCCCTGGTCCCTCTCCGTCTCGTATTCTGGCACTTGATCCCTTCCAGAAAAATAGGCACTTTGGCTTTTGTCCCGTCCAATTCCGAGAATATTCATTTTCTGACTTTCCTGGAACCAAAAACAGCAGAAAACAGGCAGCTGGCATTGTGGCTCTTGTTAATAGGTTAGTCCAAGAAATCGTATGAAAAGTGCTCCAAAGGTGGAACAAAACACAAGAAAGTGGATAAAACCAAACATGGAACATCAAAAATTATAGATACATTTGCAATGTATCAGTAGCGCGCGGCTGGGCCGCTTCCTGCGCCGCGTCCCATCTAGCCTACGCCCGGGTGGGCCTCCGCAGCACGCCCGTGGCCCGCCAAGTCAGCGCCCGGGTGGGCCTCTACCGACGTGGCCCGGGTGGGCTGCCAGCCCAGCCGGCTCCCCGCAACGCCCAGCTCCCCTGTGCACCCTGCATGGGCAAGGGTTGAGCAGCCCGCAATGGCAGCTGGCGGCTATAGTCTGCCCCCGTGCGGTGGCTATTATCTACCGCCCACATGGGTTTGGGACAGCCCCATTTGCTGTTTATTTTTTCTATCTTTTCTCTGCAGTTTTCTTCTAGGTCAATTCCCTCCGGGTTTTTTTCCTAATTAGAAAGTTGCCTTTATGAATGTTAATTTAAATATTTATTTATTATAAATTAATTCATAATTAACATATAATAAATGCATATTATAAATTTTCATTTATCTGAAACTCCTTTCAGTCCTTTTCTTTCCTTCTTTCTCCAAACAAACTCAGATCTCTCTGGAACAATTCTGATTTCTCTCTCTTTCATGATTCCATCTCGCAGGAGGATATCCAGGCCTCATATCGCCCTTAAGCATCCTATGGTTCGGGAATGTTATAGACATGATCTCTATCAATGATCAACAACGGGACCAGGATGCCCATGCTAACCCCTATGCACTCCACAAATCACCATCGTGTCGAACCTGAAACGATATATCCAATTCCCTTGTTCATGATACAAGACTTATCCGAGATTCGATCATCAGTATCACCATACCTTGTTCAATCTTGTTTTCAACAAGTACTGTTTTACTCATTCTCGTGAAATACCATCCCCATGACCTAGTCATGTGTTGTGCAACATGGATGTAATTCACCGAGTTGGCCCAGTTGTATATTCCCATCACATAGGAGAACAAATCCCGATCTTGAAGCATATTGCCTATACATGCTCCTACGGATAACCCAACATACACCTTTATAATCACCCAGTTACAGGTGACGGTTGATATAGTCAAAGCAACCTTCAGTAGTAGTGATTGATAATATCTCACTATCTAAGGATTAGGACAATCTATTTTTGACAATTGCCACATGAACTAAGTGACATGATCGTGTTGGAACAATCATTGGTGGGAAGTGTCCATCACATTATTCTAGATGATATGACTTCATTGTCAGTGAATTTTGTTTAGCCCATGATTAGGAAACCTTGATCATCGTTTTCCCAATGAACTAGTTTAATAGAGTCTACTAGGGACCTAGGTTTGTTTGTATACCACACATGTATCAATGTTTCCGCTTGATACAATTATAGTATGATATAAAACTGTTATGAACTAATGAGATATGACAATAAAACGCTTTTATTATTTGCCTCTAGGGAATATATCCTTAAGTCTCCCACTTGCACTAGAGTACACATAATCTAGTTGTATTTTCTACTAATTATAAACCATATCTCATATGCATTTATTGATCATGCTTCCTCATGGAGAAATTCCTGTCCTAAATCTGTTTCACTAGATTCATAAGGTCCTATTTTGCAAATTATTAATGTCAACTGATTTGACATTCACACCATTATCATATAATGTGTTTTAACATTTTGGTGACAAAAGTGAGACTTCTGTTTTCTAGTGTATACAATGACGATCTATCAGTCAATAAAACTTTCAAGATGTCAAATATAACTATAAAAGACACACTTAGTCAAAAGTCGAACTTCCTCTAGACCAAAATTAAGCTTGCTAACATTGAAGTATCCTAATATGTCTATATCTTTGTAAATTTAATCAAAGTGCAACACTTTCGCTTTGATGTCCAGCCACGCTTTCGTTGTGTTCAAACGCAACTCTAATTAAATGATTGATTCACAAATCACTCTAGAATCTTTGTTCTTTACAAGTAAGAACATGGGTCACATTATGTCAAGTATATACAACATGGGTTTTACCTTGGAAAAACTATGGCCAAGGCATAGTTGATGCAGTGCATCCCCTTTTCCCTATTTTAACCATTGTCGTAAATACTGAGTCATTACTCAATACTTCTCCTAATCATTAGTAAGAACCAATTTTTTTTGAATCCATGCTAAACTCTTTTCATAATGTCAACTATGTCCTTCTGAACACTTTCAGAATTCTCCAAGCACTTTGACTATTTAATGTTTATTAAACATCCTGATCTAATCAAATAGATCCACTATATTTAATTCAATTTGAATTTCATCCATCTAATGATCTAATCATTCCTAATACAAACACATTGTTCACTAATATGTCGATTGCATATTCAAGAACATTGTCACGCTCCCACTCAAATATTGCATCAATATTTGATATTCTAGGATGCCGGTCATCTCCCACACAAATATGTCATCCACATATTCGATTTGGAAAACTTCTCAGATCCCACTCAACTTGCAGACTTTCCTCGATAATTCTGGCAAATCCAAAATTCTTTGATCTTACATCAAACCAATAATTTTCTGCTACAAGACTTTAGCAATTCCAGATTGGTCGAAACTTTCCTGTTGTACTAGCTACAACCTTTTGAAGACTTTGTAGTTTTATCAATCCTTTGCTAATTTTCATGACTCTAAGTCATTTCTTGTACTTGGGTCCATCAATCTTTCTTTGTAGTTCGTAGGTATGTATTATTCCAATAAGAGGACAAGTGAATCAAGAACAGAATTCTGCAACCGGTAGAACAAGTTCTTGAATCCTACTTTTATAAAGTATTAACTAGAACTTCAGCTTACACTTTATTCCCTTTCACTAACACTTCCATAAGATAATAGTTTCTCAAAGAAGTACCTTGCTGAGACAATACAAACTTTATCTTCTCAGGATATTAGTTTGGAATTTGTATTCATAGTCTTCACTAAGAATCTACCACAAAGACTTACTATTCGTAACGATCTGAACTATCGAAATATCTAGAAACTCGAGCTTGACATATCTCATACTATGCTGTTTCCACGAATATTTAGATGTTCCTAGTACTTTTGAGTGTTTACTAATTCAATCTCTAACTCTAATTCCTAATGTTAAACCATTCGAAGATCATTCGGACCATATGTATCTTATATACTTTGATTACGATGCATTAGACATATCAATACTATTTGATTAGTCCAATTATCATAATTCGTGAAACTGTTTTTCACAAGTCCCTTATATGTGCCGATTTGATATTAACTCAAATTCGAAATCACTTGGATCAAATCGCAAAGACTTTCAAATTCTCGTTAATCCTATATTTGCTTCATTCTGAAATCATTTGACAATTCAAATAGTCCCAAACTTGTGTTTCATTAAGAAAATACACACATTTACTTTAACTCACCAAAATGATGATTTCCACTATCAGTTGAAAATGCAATACATCGTATGTATAAAATTCAACACTTCTTCACATATCACTTTTTTACCATAATGCGGAGTTTCAGTCATTATGTCCAACGAGGCATTGTTTTGCAAAGTATATAGATCAAATATCTAAGACCCCAATAATCATTAATATGGAAAACATGTAATCACCACAATGACTTAAACAATAGGGTTTTTCATTACCTAGACTTGAATATTGTTTGGAAATTTTCATAAACGTCATTGATACATTGCAAATGTATCTATAATTTTTGACGTTCCATGCTTGTTTTATCCACTTTCTTGTGTTTTGTCCACACTTTGGAGTACTTTTCATATGATTTCTTGGACTAACCTATTAACAAGAGCCATAGTGCCACCTGCCTGTTTTCTGTTGTTTTTGGTTCCAGGAAAGTCAGAAAATGAATATTCTCGGAATTGGACGGGACAAAAGCCAAAGTTCCTATTTTTGCGAAAGTCATCAGATGCTAGAGTACGAGACGGAGAGGGGCCAGAGAGCCACCACACCACCTGGCCGCGCGGCCCAGCCTAACCCGCGCCAGGGATGGTCTGGCCGCCTCCGACACCCCCTCGGCCTCCCCTTACGCCTATAAGATGCCCTCGGGACGAAAACCCTAAGGCCCCGATAAAAAATCCACGAAAGAGTCCGTAGCCGCTGTCATCTCCATCCCTAGATCGGGAGGGATCTGAAGCTCTTCTCGGCACCCTGCCGGAGAGGGGAATTCACCCTGGAGGCCTTCTTCATCATCATGCAAGCCTCCGGTGTGATGCGTGAGTAGTTCATCCTTGGACTACAGATCCATGTGGTAGCTAGATGGCTGGTTCTCCTCCTTTGTGCTTTCATGTCTAGATCTTGTGAGCTCCATTCATGATCAAGATCATCTATTTGTAATTCTGCATGTTGTTTTTGCGGGGATCCGATGGATATTGAGATGCTATTTCTGATTGATTATTGATTCTATCATGTCTTTGTTATTTGTGATCTTGCATGCTTTCCGTTGTTAGTAGCTATCTTGGCCAAGTTGATGCTAGTAGGTCTCCACGTTGCTACTAGCACCGGTAGTGCGCCCTGCCAAGGCTCAGCTAGCAACACCTTTGGGGTGTTTCCTTGCTCCTACTGGTTCAATTAAACCTTGGTTTCATAACTGAGGGAAACTTGCTGCTGTGCTCATCATACCTTCCTCTTGGGGTTCCCAACGAGCTCTACATCAACACCGCACCAGCATTTTTCTGGTGCCGTTACCGAGCCATCGAGAATTTTTCTGGCGCCGTTGCCGGGGAGTCAAGGACATCTTCACAAGGGGAGTCCCTCATTACCAATCTCTTTACTTTGTTATTTTTGTTTTTCTTAGTTTCTTTTTGCTTTGTTTGCTTGTTTCTTTATCAAAAATACACAAAAAATTAGTTTTACTAGTTTGCTTTCTTATTTTAAAACACAAAAAAATGACTACTCTTGAAAACACTAAGTTGTGTGACTTCACTAGCACCAACAACACTGATTTTATGAGCACACCTATTGCTCCACCTGTGCCTGAAGATACTTTCTTTGAGATAAAACCTGCTTTACTCAATCTTGTTATGGTAGAACAATTTTCTGGTATTGGTAATGAAGATGTTGCTGCCCATCTAAATAACTTTGTTGAACTTTGTGAGATGCAAAAGCATAGGGATGTAGATGGTGATATTATTAAGCTGAAATTGTTTCCTTTCTCTTTGAGAGGAAAAGCTAAAGAATGGTTGAATTCCTTAACTAGGAATAGTATTGATTCTTGGACTAAGTGCAAAGATGCTTTCATTGGAAAATACTATCCTCCTGCTAAGATTATATCTATGAGAAGTGCAATAATGAAGTTTAAACAATCTAATAATGAACATGTTGCTCAAGCTTGGGAAAGAATGAAATCTTTGGTAAAGAATTGTCCCACTCATGGACTGACTGCTTGGATGATCATCCAAACTTTTTATGCAGGATTGAACTATTCTTCAAGGAACCTATTGGATTCTACTGCTGGAGGTACCTTTATGACCATCACTTTGGGTGCTGCAACAAAACTTCTTGACAATATGATAGTTAATTATTCTGAATGGCATACTGAGAGAGCTCCATAAGGTAGGAAGGTAAATTCTGTTGAGGAAACCTTCTCCTTGAGTGATAAGATTGATATTATTATGTCTATGCTTGTTAATGGGAAAGCCCATATTGATCCAAATAATGTTCCTTTAGCTTCTTTGGTTGCTCAAGAAGAGCAAGTTTATGTGAACTTCATAAGAAATAATAATTTTGGCAATAGTGCTTATAGGAGTAATTTTGGTAACAACAGTTAAAAGCCATATCCTCCTAACAATGGTAATGCTTATGGAAATTCTTACAACAATAATAGGAGTGCTCCCTCTGAACTTGAAGTTATGCTTAAAGAGTTTATTAGTAAACAAACTGCTTTCAATAAAACTATTGAGGGAAAACTCTCTAATGCTGAAAGAAATATAGCATCTTTGGCTGAAGCTCAATCTTCTTTGAATAAAATGGCTGCTAAACCTAAAACTAATGATAATCTCTTTGCAGCTACTAATGCAATACAAGTAAGAATTGATGAAAATGTTAGACTATTAGCTGAATTACATGCTAAGTGGGAAAGATAAGATGAAATTGCTAGAAACATTAGTGTTTCTACTATGACCACCACTAGTGTTGAGGCTAGTAATAGTTCTATGGCTTTAGATGATAAATTTGATTTTGATCTTGATGGTTGCAACATCTCTGAAGTTATTAAGATCCTACAAAAGCTTGCTAAAAGTCCTAATGCTAGTGCTATGAACATGGCCTTTACAAAACACATTACTGATGCTCTCATAAAGATTAAAGAAGAAAAGATGAAACATAAAGCTTCTATTCCTATAAAACAAGAAGATGGTTGGGAACCCATCATTAATATGAAAGTGAATGACTTTGATTTCAAAGCTTTATGTGATCTTGATAGTAGTGTTTCTATCATGCCTAGAAGGATTTATGATATGCTTGATTTGCATCCAATTGAAGATTGTTATTTGAATCTCCCACTTGATGATAATGCTAAAAAGAGACTCATGGGGAGTCTTAATGATGTTCTTATTATGGTTAACAATGCCTATGTGCCCATTGATTTCTATGTTTTGGATGTTGAATACAATGCTTCTTGTCCTATTACTTTGGGAAGACCTTTTCTTAGAACTGTTGGTGCTATTATTGATATGAAATAAGGCACCATTAAATATCAACTCCCACCCAAGAAAGGTATAGAACACTTCTCTAAGAAGAGAGAGAAGATTTCTTTTGCCTCTCCTATGAAAAAAAAATTTCGTCTTAATGCTTCTTCATTTGAGAACACTTGATTATTTCTTTGCTTCTTATGCCCAACTTAAAGGCGTTAAAGAAAAGTACTTATTGGGAGATAACCCAAAAGTTTTAGATGAGTCTTGGAAGTTATTACCTCAGTAATAACCGCTCCTTATCCTTTTATTTGCTTTTTGTGCCAAGAGTAACCTCTAATGAGAGAGAAGTAATGATTGGGAAAGTTGTTGTCCCGAATTAGATTTTTGTGCTTCACCGTAAGAATTCGTGTAAAATCTCTGAACGTCTTTTTGAGGCGTGAATTTTTGTGCTTCTGCCTCAGGTTGTTATCTAACTTTCGTTAGTTTAATACGTTTTGAGTTGAGCAACAGAAGGTCTTCGAAAAAATTCGCCTTTACCTGCTGATCTGGTTTGACAGATTTCTGCCATTTTCTGCATTTGCTTCTTGTTGGTTCCTTTTTGAGTTCTTTTGGGAAATTGAGATTTTTGAGGGAAGTGCTTCAGTAGCTAATGTTCTAATGGGAGTTTATTTCGTGTTAGAACTGAACCTTAAGACTTATTTATCTTGAGTGCACTAATGTTGCTAATAAAGATTGTGTGAAGTTTTGTATGAAGGAAAAATTTCAGGTGTATGGAAGGAATGAGTAATGAGATGAAGGATGGACTAAAGCTCAAGCTTGGGGATGCCACGCATGTCACCCCAAGAAATATCCAAGAAGTAAAAGCGTCAAAGCTGGGCATCCCCTTCTTCATCAATAAAAATCCCAGGTTTGTTCCAAACGCTTCATTTTTATTGTTGCATGCACAGTTGTGTTGTTCTTGGAGCGTCTTCCTTTTTTTTTTCATTTGGTTTTTCGTTTGCTTGGTTTTCTTAGTTTGCTGAATAAATTGGTTGGACCCCCTCTTTCATACATTGGTTTGCAAATAGTTTGGTTTGGTTTGGAAAAGAGTAGGAAAGTTCATGCTTATGTGGTAAAAAGAGCTTGTTTTTGACAGTGGCCTATGCTTTGTCATGCCATGCTTGATATTGTTTTGGCTTTATTCTTAGTATTCTTTGTTGTATCATGACTTGTTATAAACAATTGAGATTTCTTAATGTGCCTTGGATGAATCATGCGTTGTTTTAGCATATTAAAGCATAGTATAGTGGTATTCTCCTTTGATGCTTTGTTTGGGTTGACTTGGCGCTTGCTCACACCATGTTATGACTATCTCAAGTAACCATAGCCTTTATGATACTTTAGTTTTCAACTTGTAGTATCACTTTATGCTTTGATCAATGATGTTTTGTCGCTCTGCATGATTATGGCCATTATTGCTCTCTTAGTTTGTCGCTCCCAGTCTTTTGCTAGCCTCCACAACAAAGTATGAGTTCCACTCATGCATCCAACTCCTTAAACCAAGTTATTCCAAAGGGTCCACCATACCTACCTATTATCTTATGCTATTCCAAGTATATTCATGCTTTTGTTACCTTCCAAATTAAACTTGTTATGAGAAAACTAGTGATTAAAGCTCTTAAGAACTTGATGGCACACTTTACTTTTCTTGCCCTTAATAAACTTGAACCATTGTGTCGTCTATGTTGTATATGCTTGCACTTATTGGTTGGGACTTAGCATAACCATGCTGTCATGGGGAACACTTTCAACATTGCACTTGGTACTTGTACCTAGTTGATATCATGCTCTATTGTATATGGATGTCGTCGGTGTGAAATGAAAGGGGAGCTTGTAAGTCCATGGAGTTATGTATTGAAGGGAATATGCCCGAGAGGCAATAATAAAGTGGTTATTATATTATTCCATGTTTATGATAAATGTTTATTTTGCATGCTATAATTGTATTGATCGGAAACGTCAATACATGTGTGTTTAATAAACAAAAGGGTTCCTAGTTATGCCTCTCTTATAGACTAGCTTGTTGATTAACAAGATGATCAAGGTTTCCTGATCATGGACATTGGATGTTGTCAATAACGAGGTCACAACATTGGTGGAATGATGTGATGAACATTCATCCGAAGTATAGCATTACGATCAAAGTCAGTATGTTTATATTGCTATAACATCATACGAAGTAATCTTAGTCCTTAGACCATGACATCATGTTAATTGCTAACACCGGAAGAGTATCTTGATAACATCAAACATCACACCGTAATAGGGTGACTATAAAGATGGGTTCAGTGCTACGAAGGTGTTATGTTGAGGCTCATGGATCAAGAGTGGAATTTGTCAATCCCGATGATAGATAGATATACTCTGGGCCCTCTCGGTGATATCACATTAAGATAGCTTGCAAGCAAGTGATGTGATCACTAGGATGTTATATCACGGGAACGAGAAAAGAGTGCATGTCGATAACGAGATCAAACTAGGTATGGAGATACCAATGATTGAATCTCGGACATGTAATATATCGCGAGACAAAGGGATTTAGTTACTAGCGTTAAAGGTTCTCACGATCACAGAAGTCATCGTTGAATGTGTAGGAGTCAGTATGGATCTCCAGGTCCCGCTTCTGATTATTGATCTGAGAGGAGTCTCAATCATGTCTGCATTATTCGCGAACCGTAGGGTGACACACTTAAGAGTTACGGGACACCATTTTGGATCACATATATTTCAGACGAAAGAATTGCAAAGCGCAGGAATTGTTTCGATAGAAATCGGAAATTGTTTCGAGTGAACTTGCAGAAAGTGGTTCTGCATCTGATATTGAAATATTGCAAGGGGTTATATGTGAATGTTTGTTAATTAAGTAATTAACAAAATTCTGAATAAATTTAATAAAAGAGTTTTATTAAATGAGAGAGCATTAAACTTGGAGAATTTTAATGCATTTAAAGTAGGGACTTTAAAGGGGAATGTGAAGAGGCATTTTAATGTGGAGGGGTTACCACCACATGAATGGGGGAGGTGAGGAGTCACCCCCATGCGCCGGCCAAGAAGGAGGGGCACCCCCCTCCTCCTATAAAAGGCCACCCTCTTCCTCCTTCTTCCTCACACCTCCTTGTGAAGGATCTCTCTCCCCCTCTAGAATTATTCCCCCATGGTCTCGGATTAGCGAGATACATGTTCCCGGTGGCATTTCGTCTAGAAGGAGTTGCTGCTTCCGCTGGATCGCTGGAGTGAGGAGGTGGAGGTTGTCTAGTGGCTTGAACGTGTGTGCGAGTACGGATGCGCTGCTGAGTTGCGGCGCTCGGACTTCCTCACGATCTTGAGATCGGCAAGTGTAAGTTTTCGATGGATGTATGTCCACCCGTTGCTCTATACCTAGTAGATAGATCTTGGCGTGTAGTTCTCATCGTAGGAATTTTTTGTTTTCTATGTTGTGGACCCAATAGTGGTATCAGAGCCAGATCTGTGCGTAGGTGCTTTGCACGGGTAGTACACATATGTTTATATGTGGGTGATGATGATCATGTTATTGCATCTTCTATGTATTTTGGATATTGGTGGCATAGTGGGATGAAGCGGCCCGAACCAACCTTACATGTCATCGTACATGAGACCGGTTCCACGATTGACATGCAACTTGTTTTGCATAAGTGGCTGGCGGGTGTCTATCTCTCCTACTATAGTCAATATCTGATTTACAACGAGTTGCTAATAACTCGGTTATCCTCGTTGTGGTTCATGTTCGTAGGTAAGAACGGTTCTATCTCCGAAAGCCCTAAGCCACGTAAAACTTGCAATTGATAAATTAGAGGCGTCTAGTTTAGATTGTTGTTGGGCTAGTGTATTGATATGGTATTGTTGTAAGTACATGTATGATAGATACTATTACAACACATTCAACGTGAAAGCTCCATAGACCTTGGCTTACACACAAAGGAATGATAGAGATCATACCACGATGCAAATGATAGAGATCAACTGCATGGACCATATCATCTCACTTTACACATTATATGTTAGCATCTTATACGGCTAGTTTGGCGCTTTTAGTAGCATTTTAAGATGATCCCTCATTTAGATATCAAGATAAAAATGTGTTCTTCCTTAAGTATGCACCGTTCTATGGATCGTGTTTCGAGACATCACGTGATGATCGGGTGTACTCGACTCTACACTTTCATACAATGGGTGTAAGACAGTTTTACACACGCGAGTACTAAGGTTCTTACTTGGCGAGCCTAGCATATACAGACATGGCCTCGGAACACAGACCGAAAGGTTAAGCATGAGTCATATAGTTGATATGATGCCCATATTGATGCTCGCCTTTGAAGCTACACCGACTCACGTGATGATCGTACTTGGTGTAGTGGATTTGGTTCATGTAATCACCAAAAAGGCACGAGGGATGTCGTTTTTGAGTGGGAGTTCATTTCTAATTTGGATTAGTTGAACTCAATTTGTCATAAACTAAATCAAAGTGAATTTGCATAGTTTGTTGTAGTCATTGGCGTCTGTTCAGTACCTTATGCTTAGTTTTAATTGAGATAATAGAACTATAGAATTCTGGATATTTACTTTACGAACTGGTATCGTATTGTTTTGAATATCAATTTAAAGTTTATAAGTCCTATTGCAAACTTTCATCAAACTCTATTTACTCCATGAAGTTTAATAAGTAGTATTAAATCAAGAGTAAGAATTCCAATGTTAGTATCTAAAGTATCATGTTTGCCTCCATGATTCTTGATATTCAAAAGTTGTTTTAATATCGAGGTTATCTAGGAGCTGGAAGAATTGTTTCAGAAACCATCATGTGTGAAAGATATTGTGATATCTGAAACAAAGTTTTTGGTTGCATTATGATAGAGTGTAATTTAGCAAAATACATGTTCTCATATTGTATGATAATTTGTGATGGATGGAGATGCTAGGCATCCGAATCTCCCAAAAAGGTTTTGGGAACTAAAATTATACTCACGATTCTTCCTTATAGGCTATAATAGCTTGATCATGAAAGTTGTCATGATAAGGATGAATAGAAGATGTAAGTAAAATGTTTACTACACAGATAGATTACTAATGAATGGACTTTTGAAAGAATACCAAACATTTGATGGTGGTGATCCACTTCAAAGGGCAAGTCCAAAGGTATTAGTATTTGACTATATACGCTTTTTACTATGTGTCATGTGAATGACACCACTATTGATGTTGATAGATTCTTTTAAAAGGAAAAGGAATTGCTGAAAGAGAATCTATAAAATATTTGGCAGAAAAGAAAAATTTGGAGATGTCCAACTTAGGTATATAGAAGATATACATGTTATGGTTGTATTCCTTGCTTGTTAAACAATGTGGTTATGAGGTATTGGATACCGGTATTGGATACCAAATTGGTTGGTATGAAGTGTCATAGAGGACAACGCAATTCATGAACTACAATGGCCTAAGTAACTAGCAAGAGAATAAGTGATGATGTTCATCGAAAACAAATAAAGTGTTATTGTGTTTTTCGTTGTCGTCAAACCTAGCCTTCAAGATTTGTTTTAATAATTGTTATTTTGTTCCGGTATTACGAGAACAATGGTTGTTCAAATAATTACCGTATTCCATAAAGGATGGATGAACTTTTACAAGTCTAGTGGGAGAAATCACATCCATAAACACTATTGCGAAAATGTCGCAAGACAAATGATTGAAAGATCACTTATGAAGTGACATCGCTATTTAAATTATATTTGAAAGAAAACATGAAGAAACTCCATGTTGATGGCATTTTGGAGTCTTTGATTTTGATCAATTGACGCATGTGAGACTTTCCTCGAGATAATTGAAACTCCGTCCATAGGCCAAAGAGGAACGGATGACTAAATTATTGGATATTATGCATGTTGACGTATATAGTCCATTATGTGTAGCCATATGCGATGGATATTTTTGCTTCATATGCTTTCTCCAGAAATTTTAGTGAATATATCTGTATATTTACTTAATAAGGAAGAAGTATGAAACATTTGAAAATTGTTCAAAGACTTTCAAGATGAAATGAAAAATCATTGTAACAAGAAAATAAAGAGTTTATGATTCGATCATAAAGGAAGATATTTGAGTTACATGTTTAGCAAAAACACCTAAGATTTGAGAAATTGTTCCATGATTTGTGTTTCCCGATAAACCATAGGAGTATGGCATATTCGAGAGATGAAATCAAACCATGTTTGACATGATAAGATCAAAGGTGTCATTTATAAAACTGCCATTATGTTTTAAAGATTGAAGCTTTAGAGACTACCGCTTTTACACTGAAAAGAGCACCATCGTGATCCGTTGAAATGACACCATATGAGTTATGGTTTGGGATAAAACCCGAATTGTCTTTTCTTAAATTTTGGTATGCTATGCATAGGTAAAATGTTTACAACCAAAGTCGGATAAGCACGTGTTTGTAGGTTATCCCAAAGATTTTTTTGGGAATTTCTCCCTAACACTGAGGACAAAAAAGTTTGTTACTTGGAACGTTAAGTTTCTTGAGAAGGAATTTTTCGCGAAAAGTTAAGTGGGAGGACAATAGAAACATGATAAGGTTATTGAACCTTAGCTATATGTGCTAAGTAGCGCAGCGCCGGAAAGTGTCCCTGTGGCGGCCACAATGCTCATGGCTCCCGTGATTACAAAAGGTGTGATCTCGGAGATTAGAGTTCCTATTGTACCGTGTGGGTCGGTAAGAATCAAATAGTAAGATTGGATAAGCAAGTCGTTATTGTTTTGATAATGATGAACCGACTACATGCAAAGAAGTGATCATGGGCCCTGACTCCATAAAATGACTAGAAGTCATAGAATCCGTGATAGTATCCATACATGAGAAATCAAGTTTCTAAACTTGGAAGACCCTCCAGAAAGGCATGAAGCCTATCAGTTGTGTTTGGATCTATAAAGAAATAGACATGGATGTTTAACATCTATCAAATAGTCGACATGTCGGAAAGAAGTTTATGACAATGTTCAAGGAGTTGACTATGACAAGATATGATCTTTCATAGCGATATTTAGTCTTGACGGATTAATGTAGCAACCACTACATATAATTTGGTATATGGTAGTTGAATAAACAAAACAAGGTTCTTCTAATAGAATGGTTACCTAGGACGTGTACATGACACGGTCCGAAGGGTTTTGTTAATTCAAAGGGTACTAAAAGGGCATGCAAACTTCAATAGTTGAAGTAAGCATAGCGGAGTTGGAATCTTCACCATGATGAAACTGTTAAAAGAGTTTAAATTCATCGGAGATGATGAAGATGCTTGCATTTGCAAGAAATTAAGTGGGAGCGCTGAGACATATTTCTAATACATTATGTAGAGGACATATTGTTGATTGGAAATGATGTATCTTGTATTGACACAAGTTAAGAATTTCATTAAAATGAGATTTTGATGAAATACTTGGGCAAACCTGGAATATTTGGCATCAATATCTATATGGATAGATTGAGGCGCTAATATGGTTGTGCCAGACATACATATATGAGATATTGAAAGGGTTCAATATGGAAACAACAAGAAAGGTTCTTGCTGCATGGAAAGGATTGTATCAAGATTCAAGTGTTTCAACACTTGGTGAGTAAAATCACATGAAGATTTTGATCGATTATACCATGATATGTATATATCCAGAATGTCATATGCTCTAAATGTCATGAGCACATACCAGAATGATTCATAAGATGATCATTGGACGATAGTAAAGATATTCTTATGAGCTTTGGAAGAACTAAGAATATATCATGTATAAGTGACAAATAGCTAAAGGTAGTTCACTGTAAAGTGTTACATTGATACTAGTTTTGTCACAAGATACAGATTCAATTTATCTCAATTTAGACTATGGGTGGCACAATGTAATGGAAAGGATGTTCCATGATGGATTTGGATGAGTTCCAAAGTTGAGACATTGTAACGGATACTACAACAAAAGGCTAAGTATATAACTGCTATAGTAGCAGCAAAGGAGGGCATTTGTGTTAAGTAGTTTGTTATCAAACTAGGTGTGGTTCAAAGTGGGCTAATACTATGAAGATATATTGTGTGACAATAATATCAACATATTTTAACCCGAACGAACTAAAGGTCTCACCAAAGGACCAAATTTATACAATGCCATCTAATTTGAGAATGAGTGATGCGTAGAGACGCAACGACATGCAAATACACACGGACCTGAAACTGTCAGATCCGGAGATTATGTTAACCACTAGCAATCGCGTATATGTAACACCAGAAAGCCATAGGTGTTCAATACGCAAAGTTTTTCAAACTAGATTATTGACTCTAGTGCAAGTGGGAGACTGAAGGGAATATGCCCGAGAGGCGATAATAAAGTGGTTATTATCTTATTCCATGTTTATGATAAATGTTTATTTTGCATGCTATAATTGTATTGATCGGAAACGCCAATACATGTGTGTTTAATAAACAAAAAGGGTTCCTAGTAATGCCTCTCTTATAGACTAGCTTGTTGATTAACAAGATGATCAAGGTTTCCTGATCATGGACATTGGATGTTGTTAATAACGAGGTCACAACATTGGTGGAATGATGTGATGAACATTCATCCGAAGTATAGCATTACGATCAAAGTCATTATGTTTATATTGCTATAACATCATATGAAGTAATCTTAGTCCTTGGACCATGAGATCATGTTAATTGCTAACACCGGAAGAGTATCTTGATAACATTAAATGTCACACTGTAACAGGGTGACTGTAAAGATGGGTTTAGTGCTACGAAGGTGTTATGTTGAGGCTCATGGATCAAGAGTGGAATTTTCCAATCCCGGTGACGGATAGATATACTCTGGGCCTTGCAAGCAAGTGATGTGATCACTAGAATGTTATATCACGGGAACGAGAAAAGAGTGCATGTCGGTAACGAGATCAAACTAGGTATGGAGATACCAATGATTGAATATCGGACATGTAATATATCGCGAGACAAAGGGATTTAGTTACTAGCGTTAAAGGTTCTCACGATCACAGAAGTCATCGTTGAATGTGTAGGAGTCAGTATGGATCTCCAGGTCCCGATTCTGATTATTGATCTGAGAGGAGTCTCAATCATGTCTGCATTATTCGCGAACCGTAGGGTGACACACTTAAGAGTTACCGGACACCATTTTGGACCACATATATTTCAGACGAAAGAATTGCAAAGCGCAGGAATTGTTTCGGGTGAAATTGCAGAAAGTGATTCTGCATGTGATATTGAAATATCGCAAGGGATTATATGTGAATGTTTGTTAATTAAAGTAATTAAAAAAATTCTGAATAAATTTAATAAAAGAGTTTTATTAAATGAGAGAGCATTAAACTTGGAGGATTTTAATGCATTTAAACTAGGGACTTTAAAGGGGAATGTGAAGAGGCATTTTAATGTGGAGGGGTGACCACCACATGAATGGGGGAGGTGAGGAGTCACCCCCCCATGCGCCGGCCATGAAGGAGGGGCACCCCTGTCCTCCTATAAAAGGCCACCGTCTTCCTCCTTCTTCCTCACACCTCCTTGTGAAGGATCTCGCTCCCCCTCTAGAATTATTCCCCCATGGTCTCGGATTAGCGAGATACATGTTCCCGATGGAATTTCGTCTGGAAGGAGTTGCTACTTCTGCTGGATCGCTGGAGCGAGGAGGTGGAGGTTGTCCGGTGGCTTCAACGTGTATGCGAGTACGGATGCGCTACTGAGTTGCGGTGCTCGGACTTCCTCACGATCTTGAGATCGGCAATTGTACGACTACATCAACCACGAGTTCCTACTCGTTAACAAAACTCATTGTCTTCGAGGGTAAGTTCTCGATGGATGTATGTCCACCCGTTGCTCTGTACCTAGTAGATAGATCTTGGCGTGTAGTTCTCATCGTAGGAATTTTTTTGTTTTCTATGCTGCGGATCCAACATGTATATGTGTTAGAGAAACGCCTGGGCCGCTGGTCTAATCCATGCTGACATGGTGGAAACCTGTAGCGTAACCATAATGAGCTATCTATGAAGCATTGTTCTTATAAAAAAAGAGTCCTATATTGAGAAAAAATAAAAAAAGTGATATTATGAAAAGAGGAAAGAGAGAAAAAAGCACCATATTCCCATGGTAAATAAGAAGATTGCTGAGATGCTCGTTGTCTGCTTGCCTTGTCATTTTGATATGGGGATTCTTCCGTATCATCGGGCAAGGGGTACCCCGTTGGCGGTTCTCTATGATACACATGTACTTACGATGACAAGAACTTACCGGTGACTAAACTTGAGTAGCATGAGGAGCGGCCCTCGTATACAAGGGACATGAGATTTCTAACTTATACTTCGTCAAGCATGTACACCATAGTTTCTTCACTTTAACCTTAATCACTTCAAGATGCTTATGATAGGGGCAATGAGAGCTGAAAGCTATAAGTATTATAATTTTTGGAAGCTCTTCTATGAAGGACTTTCTTCCACCATTATATTGAGTCTCCACCTTCTACCTTTATGCACCTACTTTGAGAGCATAGTGGCCATTCTTAGTTCTATGTGCATTGTCCCAAGACTAGTTGATTGATGCATAACTTGCTATTGTTTGTTTTAAACTATTTGTATCTAGTCACTCTTATGAACTTTGAAGGTGTCCTATGCATTTATATTTGCTACTCCATTGAGGGACAAGCTGAATACTATTATGCTATGTTTTCTTTATGTGAAACAAACAAACGTCTTGCAAAGCATTGTTATTCATGAATCTTTTGTTTGTGCCTTTTCATGTTCCATCATAGTTTCTTTGTCTTATTGCTAGAACTTTGTCCTTCATGATATGATTGAAGTACAATGATCCCAGCTTTGAATGTTTTACAAATACTTTGATTAAGTCTTTGATGGTGCATGTCACCTCAAAAATTATTCTTTCTTTTTATCACTTACCTACTCGAGGACGAGCAGAAGTTAAGCTTGGGGATGTTGATAAATTACAAATGTATCTATAATTTTTGATGTTCCATGCTTGGTTTTATCCACTTTCTTGTGTTTTGTCCACACTTTGGAGTACTTTCATATGATTTCTTGGACTAACCTATTAACAAGAGCCACAGTGCCAGCTGCCTGTTTTCTGCTGTTTTTGGTTCCAGGAAAGTCAGAAAATGAATAATCTCGGAATTGGACGGGACAAAAGCCAAAGTGCCTATTTTTTTGGAAGTCATCAAATGCCAGAGTACGAGACAGAGAGGGGCCAGGGTGCCACCACACCACCTGGCCGCGCGGCCCAGCCTGGCCCGCACCAGGTGGTGGTCTGGCCGCCTCCGGCACCCCCTCGGCCTCCCCTTCCGCCTATAAGATACCCTCGAGACGAAAACCCTGAGGCCCCGATAAAAAAATCCACGAAAGAGTCTGTAGCCGCCGTCATCTCCATCCCTAGATCGGGAGGGATCTGAAGCTCTTCCCAACACCCTGCCGGAGAGGGGAATTCACCCTGGAGGCCTTCTTCATCATCATGCAAGCCTCCGGTGTGATGCGTGCATAGTTCATCCTTGGACTACGGATCCATGTAGTAGCTAGATGGCTGGTTCTCCTCCTTTGTGCTTTCATGTCTAGATCTTGTGAGCTCCGTTCATGATCAAGATCATCTATTTGTAATTCTGCATCTTGTGTTTGCGGGGATCCGATGGATATTGAGATGCTATTCAGATTGATTATTGATTCTATCATGTCTTTGTTATTTGTGATCTTGCATGCTTTCCGTTGTTAGTAGCTATCTTGGCCAAGTAGATGCTAGCAACTCCAAGAGTTGGTATTTTTGCTCGATTGTGGGTTCATGCCTCTGGTAATCTGGGGAAGTGACAGAAATCTCTAAGGTACTAGATGTGCTGTTGCTACTAGGGAGAAAACAACAATCCTTTGTTCATAGAACAATCATATTGTTTACATTACACGCAATTTGTAAAGAAATAATCTGTTGCTTGCAACTTAATACTCGAGGGGGTTCGGATGATAACCTGAAGGTGGATTATTATTCATAGATGCAGTTGGATGGCGGTCTATGTATAAGGTTGTAATGCCCAATCAAGTTCCAAAGGAGTCAAGATGATTAGTATATGCATGTATTGCTTTCTCGATGTTTGTCAATTGCCCCGCTGTAATTTGTTCACCCAGCATGTTATCTATCTTAAGGAGAGCCACCTCTAGTGAACTATGGACCCCGGTACTTTGTTTTACATACAATCTACAAACTGTTTATTGCTTTGTGTTTACTTTCTGTAACTATTACTTCCTTCCATTCGATACGTTTAATCCTTTGTTTTCAGCAAAACACGGTGAGATTGACAACCTCATCGCAAGTTGGGGACATAGTTCTATGGTTGTGTTGTGCAGGTCTCCACGTTGCTACTAGCACCGGTAGTGCGCCCTGCCAAGGCTCAGCTAGCAACACCTTTGGGGGGTTTCCTTGCTCCTACTGGTTTGATTAAACCTTGGTTTCATAACTGCGGGAAACTTGCTGCTGTGCTCATCATACCTTCCTCTTGGGGTTCCCAACGAGCTCTACATCAACACTGCACCAGCATTTTTCTAGTGCCGTTACCGAGCCATCAGTCATTTTATCATACTGATAAATACTGGAATAACTTGTTTAGAATCCCAATGTGAATCATGAAAGAGATCATTCATAAAAATAGAACAACTAAAAATTGTTTCTTATTAGTATGAATAACCGTCTTGCAATAAGCAAGACACACTAATATGTTTCACAGGCTTGATTACAAAGCTTTTATTCAAATCTACTAATCCTAATTATAAACTTTGTGGAAAGGAGTGTCATCGACCATCAACTAGCTTGATTGCCATCATCATGCCATTAGTGCCTCTTTCCATTCTAAAACTCTCATGCAGAGGGTCCTTTTTCATTAAAACAAGATTTAAGTATCCAATACTTGAAACTGCATAAGCATTTCATGGAAACGTTTCTTACACGTATATCACATATACATTTTCCATTGACGATGATCCCATCTTTTGGGTTTGACCTCGGTGAAGGTATCACGGTGGTCACAAGAGTCGTATCTTCTCCACTGTCAGATTCATCAGGGAAATCTTCCATAGGTTCATAAAGGACACAGAGGAGATGGTTTTCTATGAGGATCCTACTGAAGCGTTGGTATCAATCAATGAAATTCGATCCATCTAACTTTAAGTTTATTCCCGTTCATTAATGGACTAAAGATGTCCTGGACTAAGGGAACAACTACAATCTACAAGATATTTGCAAAAGGACTTAGACCAAGTTCATAATATGGAGTTCAAACGAACTCCCTCTTAAACTATCATCCCTAAAAACAGTTTTTGTGACTACACGACCCCTTTTCTCCACATCATCCCCGATCGTCACGGCCTTTGATGTGGGTGCTAGGGTGGAATTTATCGGTCGATCACATCATCCATGTGACTCGTGATTGATATTTCGATATATCTGCATATGCTAGGCTCGCCAACTCAACCATAGTGTATTCATTGTGCAACATGGCTTACACCCACCGTATGCAAACGCAGATATGTCTGACACCCGATCAGCATAGCCTGCCTCATAATAGAGAAATTCCTTGGTGGTGCACACTAATGGGAGAACACTTTTTCGTTGGTGTTTAATTAGGGATCATCCTATTTAAATGCTACCATTGTGTATCTAATAACAACACTCAAACAAGATGCAAACAAAGATTAAATCATATCTAATCAAAGAGTGATGTGACATGGTTGTCTTCCCGCTCCATGATCTCCAGCAGGTGCTTCGGTTTGGCGCTAATTCCATGGTGCCACCGGTCTTGTCATTCATCTTCACGATGACTACTACTATACGACTTAGCAACAGGAAAAGTAAACTACCTTACCTTTTCATGACTTACAACCATATCACATCACAAAGCCTTCCCTGCAACATAAAGTTAGACCCCTCTAATCTATCTATTGAAAATTTTACGTGGTTGTTAGGCTTTTCATGATAGAACCGTTTCTACCTACGAACATCCAACCACTTCATGGATACAATAGTTGTCGCTACTACACCCCTTTTGGGCCCTTCTGTTGTAGATGCCATATCAACTACTATGAGAGATAAAGACACCCGCTAGCCACTTATATGCTACAAGCCGTATGTAGAGTGTGGAACAGTCTCTTGTAGGACTACGCGTAAGGTTGGTCTAGGCCGCTTCATTTCACAGTACCACGATATAAACAAATACATGTGGGAATGTAACAACTATGGTATCGATGCCCACACTTTGCATGTGTCTATCCAACCTAGCATACTAACCATAGATCATGGATCTGATACCACTAATGGATTTCTGTAGCAGATAACAAAAATATAACTATGTGGATCACCCTGCATGCCCAAGGATCTATCTAGAAGTAATACAGTAATAGAGGAAGACAATTGTAATGTGGGATTGTTTGTTTGCGGTACCAAACTTCCCGGGCGAGTGCATCTTGGTACCTGAGTTGTCATCAATCGCACGGAGGGGCCGTAGTAGAATCGCCAATTGTCCAGAAGGGCCAAATGGGGGTGAATACAAATATAATGGCCAAACGCCATTTGAACCAGACGAAAAATGGTTGAACTCAAATACCGCCGTTAGGTCAACTCTTCTTGGCCCGCCCTGTCAGTATTCCCCGTTATCTTTTGCGGTCGTGGACTAGCTTACCCCTGCGTGGACGAGATCCCTGAGTGGACCAGATCTATTTCTTTGCTTTGGTGTTCTCCCCTAATCCCCTCCCCATAACATTTTCTCAGCTCCGGCTGCTCCTTCTCAGATCGGAGCTCGCACTTGCTCTAATTTGCGTCCCCGCCATGTCCGGGCAACCTCCCACGCCTCTAATCGAAGCTCGTAGCCTTCACCGTCGCATCGTCTGCTGTATCGGAGCTTCGTGTCCCCGAACTAATATATCGCCTCTAGCTAGTCCTTCTTGCACAGTGGAGCGCGTCGTGTCGGGCGATTCTGGCCAGCCACCGGCCTCGGGCAGTTGTGTGCTGCCTCGCACCCCAGGCATGGTAGCCCTGGCACAGCAATTCGACGACCACGCCCTCATGGCCATCGTGCTAGGCGTCTGTCCCGCTGTGTCGCCGACAGAGTTGCTGTCGGCTTTCAGGTCTCGTTTTGGGATCAGACGAAATCAGGTCAAGATTGAGGTACGCGCGCCACCATTCAATTTTTTCGTCTGGCTCGAGCACAGCTCAGACACCGAGCGCGTTCTGCATTCTTCCTGTTCTTTTGAGTGCTATGGGGAGAAAATGAGCTTTATGCGTTGGCATCGCGCCTATGGGTGGGACGATTGCTTGGGGCATCTTCGTTTCTTCTCCAAACTCGGCTTTGATGGCCTCTCATTGGATGCTTGGGAGCCGGAGGCCCTCAAGCAGGTCGTCAGTAGCCTTGGCGGCGAGCTGGTGGAAATGGTGCCACCGAGCGACAGATGGGTCATCGAGGTAAATGCGTGGCTAAAAGATCCTGGCGCTATTCCTAAGATGTACGAGGTGCAGATTCCAAGCAGGGTAGGGTGACAGCTTTGCTAGAAGCACCCGTTCATTATCCACCCGGAGGAGGTTCTGGAATCGGTACATGGCATTCATGGCCCCGAAGAGGCTGCCAGAAAGCGTCCTTGTCGCCTGCAGTGTTGGCCTAGAAGGATCGATGGCACAGGACCACCACCATTTCGCGACGGCGCACACAGTTTCGGTTGGGGAATTGGGCTTGGATAAGCTGGTGGTTCTGATTTCCCTCGAGTGAACAAAGCTCTAGTGAATTGTCGTGGTATGTGTGGCTAATGAATTTGTAGTATGGAGAGCGTAGTAGGAAGTTAGCATGGACTAAAAATGTGTAATAGTTTGAATCATTGTAGTACGTGTGGGTAATGAATTTGAAGTAGTATGTGTGTGTAATAGTTTGATTCGATGTAGTCTGTGTGGGTAATGAATTTGATGTAGTGTGTGTGTAATAGTTTGAATCGATGTAGTTGAACACCGTGCTTTATAATTTCTGTGAATAACCAAGGACATCCTCATGAAAAGAGGGTGGTCTGGCAATGGGCAATATCAACTCTGTGGATGCCAGGAAAATGCAGTCCATCTCCTCTTCAAGTACAAGGTAGCTATATTTGTAACACGTTGAACTGTAGGACCATTTTGCAGACAATACAAGACAAAGGAAAAATGGTTTACATCACAGAAAGCAGACGCAAAATCTGTAGTCTTGGATAAAAAATGACAGTTAACTAGATTTAACCACGACTAGTAATTGAAGGAAATAGATACTTGATAGTATTTGCTTACAATAGTAGTACTTCCATACAAAATGGTATTATACCTGCACAAAAGTGGGCTAAACTTCCTACTAGTTTATAGAAAAATTCGTCAGTATTTCATCTATAAAAGCCATTCTCCAGTCTGAACTTAACTATTCTACACTGAAGAAACTACAGATCTCCACCAGAAAAGTTGGCTGGCCAATTGCCTTGAGAGGACATAAGTTCTTTGATCATTTAATCCAAACTGATCTATTGCCTTCCTGCCAAAGTACAAGACATCTGCATCGTTCATGCACGACCGATTTGTGTGCGCTAGTCCCGGTTTAGTTGGACCATCCGCACCTCCGCAACGATTTCTTCGAAACTGAAATTCGGCATCTTCTTCTTGGGATCGTAGGTCCATGTGAACTGGAACCTGAATTCCGGTGCTGAGCTGATGCCCGCCGCTGGCTCCGGCTGTCGAACAATCCAGCATGCTGAGTGTAGACGCTTGGTCGCCACCACGGTACGGCCTCTGACGATGCGTTGGATGGAGCGTCTTTGCCACAGACGGCGTGTTACCAGCCTCCCCCACGCGGTAAGGTGGCCCGCGCTGAAGCATGGACCCGAGAGTTTCCAGACCTTGGCACTGCCTTGTTCGAGGGTGTGTATCCTCGGCGGCATGCTCTCGTGAATGATTTGATATGTACCTTGTTCCCACTACCTAGAGCATGCCGTAATGCTGCCGCACGATTTCTCCACATCGCTCTCTTGGCCCTGCTTGCCGCATCCGACGCAAGCGTAGCCGCCGTGGCCGATTCAGCACATTCAGCGAAATCATCCGTCTAGCAGGGCAATGGGAGACCAGCCTTGAAGTAGAGCTTCATGGCCTGCCTTAGAGGGGCTAAATACCCCAGTTTTGGTGGCTGTCGCGGTGGCAGCGACTGCTTAGGCGGGGCCATGTTATCCTAGGTGGTGCGGCGCGGAGGAGCTGCGCAAGGTGAACTGTTGTTTATCGGAGAAGGGGAGTGAAAGACTAACAATAGGTTTGGACTACAGGCACGCGTGAAAATAACCATCTCCAATTTCCTTAGAGGGTAATAATTCGACACTCGTTGCACTAACCGCTCAATCGTTATTTCCATTCTCAGCATAAGAGTGCGAACGTATTAAAAAGATCGGTCATGGCTATCCACCTCATCAGGCAATGTACCAGGACAGGTAGGAGACCGGGTTTAATTTTAGAAATGTTGACGACTGTGCCCTTATATTTATACGATATTATTTCGATGCCACTATGTACCGTCGATTGTAGCAATACCATCAGAAACAGGGGATGACGACGTGGTATGTTTTCTTTTTTTAAGGGCCTCAGAAACAGGGGATGCCAACGTGGCATGTTTTCTGACTGGCGGGCCCACCTCCTCCACCTTCGACGGCACGCATGTAACACCCTCAAATCGGCCCTATGCAAGTTTTAGCCCTTTCCGCCAAACCCGCATAGAAACGATTCAAGGACGCCCACCAGGCACTTTCGTGCGGGTGGAAAACGAAGTAATACCATTACACAACAGTCCTCGATGGGACCCACAGAACAGATATATATACAACAGCGACTCCCTGAGTCAAGAATACAGATATACAATACAAAGATCCAAATCACCTTGAAAACGATACAGCGTCTGATTACGGACAAGATGCAAATGGGGCTAAGAGCCCTGAAGAATAATCAATGGCGTCCATAACCCTGCCCAGGCCAAGCCGGAAGGGTAACCCTGCTAACGACGGCGATCCCAAACCTGCTAAAACCAAAGGGGTGCCGACAAAGGGCAAAGGAAAAAGAGGAGCGTCAGTACTGAGGCCAGTACACGGCGAGGCTAGAATTCGGCGGCTCTCGCCTACATAGGTATGGTGGGCTGAAGCGGCAGCGCAGCGGCACTAAACCACCTATAGAGACTCGGTACAACTGGCAGTTAATAAAGAGGGGTAAGAAGACATATTCGGATCCAACCTGAAGCTAACACCAAACAAACCCATCCTGGTATTTCCCCCTCGAGACCAAACGAGGAAGTCGGACCAAGGAACTCACGCAGTTCGCAATTTTACTCATTCCATTATAGTTGCAGCAATTACTAATCAGATATAGATGGCACGAGTCTTTCTGATAGCTTAAGTAGTGGCCCGTTTTAATCACCATTCCATTATAGTTGGGCCATTTACTAGTCAGATATAATTGTCCTTAGGAATCCCAAAACCCAGCAGTTGTTGGCACTTTTATCTCATTCCATTGGAGTTGTAATACTTACTAGGCAGGTATCACAAAACAATCCAGGTCCACCAGTGGTAGGCATTTTTAATATCCATTCCGTTATAGTGAAGCTGATTACTACTCAGAGATATTAAGTCAAATTTATAGCACTACTTTAGTTATGCTTGTCTATGATCGAGATAATGTGCTCCACGTCGTCCATAACCACGGACACGGCTTTCAGAAAGTTTTACCCTATAGGGGTGCAAAATAGCAACACACACTCGATCAACCTCGGAAAAACCAACTCAAAACCCAACGAGGCATTCACGACAAAGCGATCACAGGATTCAGAAATATTTCAGGGGGCCACCCCATTAAGCTACCCGCAACGAAGTTGGCCGGCTCCGAGACGGACCCAAGGTTTGCGCCAATGGCTGTAAACAACTGGGAACCCGAAAGTGTGACTGGGCTTGTCGATACCGCGAAAACACTCCGCAATCCTAAACAGTACAGGTGCTCCACGCACAATCGTAAATAAAGCAGTAACATGGCATAAGTACAGGATAGTAATAAAGCCCCAAACTACTTTGTGGCCCCAAGAAATAGAAATGAATCAAGCTCTGGCTCAGGGGGGTCCATAAGGCCTCCCGGATGTGGATAGTGCGAAAAATCAAGGAACAGGTATCAAGTACTCAGGGTCCTACGGGACACAAGTGAGCGTGGAAGAACCAAATAACATCTATTGCCCACCGATGCCTCTACATTACTTATAACTAGCATTTTAATAGTTGTATTTAAAGTCATGATCATCTCCACCATAAACATCTGCCAGCTTTCCAACAACTGTGGTACTTGACAACACGAGATCGCACCTGAGAAAGCAACTACGACTCGCAAGGCCAGCTATCTACCAAACAACAGGTAATAGGAGGTGTCCAAGGCAATATATCGGCTGCACGGAATATATCAGGTACGAAACTAAGGCATCGCGACACGGATAGCAATAGATCAACAGGAGGAAGTAAAGACTATAAATGCAAAATAGGTATAAAGAGGGAGAATGCTCGCCTGGGAAACACTGCCGAAGGATCATATCCGGAGAACTTGTCGATACTCGCATCCACTCATCGGTCTAATCCGAGAAGAGGCAAACACTAGTAGAAACACCAGATGCAATATTTAATGCCACGGCAGAAGATCCAGCATGATATGATATGATGCATGGCATGGCAAAGATGCGGTGCGATTAGGCAATATTAAGCGGAACCGTGGTCCCGACAAATGATTATATGGTTCAAGTTGTTTGGAACCCCGCAATTTAAATGTTGTCTTAACAAGGCAAAGCATGGCATCGGTTCGCTACACCAATTTAAATGGAGTCCGGAATAAGACTAGAGTAGCCCGCATATAGACTCCATATTTAATTATGAGGTGAATCGGCATAATGCCCCCAACCCACATGATATGCATGCGAGATGAACAATTAATATGCAACAAGTTTTATATATAGCATTTATAAAATAGGGGCTCGGTAAAAGGTTCACACATCTGGGTTCAGACGATCTTGGGGTTCGACGTGGTTCGGGGTCCGGTCTCAGGGTTTGACGGGGGAAACGGCGAAGTTCGGTCTCGCGAGGGTGAACTTGAGTAGGTCGGGTACCGGGGTCTTCGGATCCAGGAAGTAGATCTTGTCGCAGAGGCGTCAATGCTTCCGGGAAGGAGAACTTGTCGTTCCGGGTCTCGACGTCCGCGGTGAAGTACTTGCCGTCCTCGAGGAAGTGCTTGGCGTAGCCGTGTTGACGACCTTGGCGTCCGGGTTCTCGGGCATCGGATCCAGGAAGAAGTACTTGGCGTATCTGTGGACTGCGGGTTCGGGGAAGAAGAACTTGGTGCGCCAGGGTTCGGTCTTCGGGTCCGGGGAGAAGAGCTCGGTGTTCGCGTCGAAGGTCTTGTCGATAGTTCTGGTACAACTTGTTCTTTGTCGACCTTGTTCGTTCGGAGATCTTGACAGGTACACTGCACCGGAGATCACTGGGGACGGTCTTGGATGGCGACACGCTAAAAAGTAGAACTCGGTGGCGACACGGTCCTCTTTGTCCAAAAGCTCCAATAGTACCACAGTAACAAATTTTACACCAACATCACATAGGCACAAAACCGGGAGAGAGAGGAGAGGCGGGGTCGCGGGATAGGGTGATGGCGAGGCCGACGACGGCGGCGCACACACGGACGCGCACGAGAGGCACGGCGGCCCTGCAGGGCTCGGTCGAGTTGGAGGCATGTGAGGGGCTTGGGGTCACGTCCCGCGGACAACGGAGGAGCGAGGTCGACGGTGGCCCACCGGGCGGAGAATAGGCCCTACGGCGGCGTTGGGGGTTGACGGGGGTCGACGGCGGCTCACAGAGGCTGGGGCGGAGGCCGACGCTAGGTGGAGCGGAGGGGCGACGCGGGGCATCCAGGGGCGGCGGAGGTCTTGGCGAGCGGGGGCGGAGTGGTCGCGGTCGGCGGCGTCGTCGGCTCCGTAGGAGAAGGGGGCCACAGCGGCGAGGAGGACGGGTGCGGCGCGCCGCGCGTCTACGGATCCAGGCGGCAGTGGAGAGCACGGGGAAGCGGGGCGGACAGGCGACGGCCGGCGAGGGGGGCGGCCAACGGCGTTCGCGTGGTGGGGAAGAAGACGGCGGCGGAATCTGGGGAGGAGCGGGAGCCGGTGAGGTCGAGGATGGCGAGAGGAGGGGAGGTCGCCCCGGCGGCGAGCGGAGCGCGGGCCGGCGGCGGCCTGAGAAGAGCGGCGGGCGGCGGCGGCCGTCGGTGATGCGGGAGGAGGCGCCGACGAGGAGGAGAGGAGAGGGGCGCCGGGGCGCGTCTGCGGGAGAGAGAGAGGGAGGCGGTCGGGTCGGGCGTGTTGTGGGGCCAGGGGGAGACCCGAGGTGGTCGGGGGAGCAGGTGGAGACGAGGCCACGACGCGGAGGACGCGTCTATCGCGTGGGGGTGGGCCAGGCGGTGGATCGGGAATTGGGCGCGGGGCGTGGGTGGCCCTAGGCGACGCGGGAGTGTGCGCCCAGTTGTCTGTCGGTCGGTTACAGGCAGGCTGGGCGGGAAACGCGGGAAAAAGGAGTTGGGGTGAGGTGGTGGCTGCTGATTGGGTGGGATTTTGGGCCAGGGGGATGTGGCGAGCTGTGAGTAGCTGTGGTGATGTGGAGGGGGCTAGGTAGATTAGGTTTAGGTAGAAAAAGGTTTTGGGTAGGCTGGTTTTTGTACTGGGGGTGGCCGACTGGGTCGGATCGGCCCGGTACGGCTGCCCCCTAAAAATAAAATAAAAATTTTAATATTTAAAACGGGCTTTTGAAAACCGTTGATAGACAAAACAAAATGTTCCGGAGACCCGGGTTTTAATTTGAATTAAAGACGGGGCGTTTCGAAAACAAAAGTAGATTTTTCGAAAGTAGTTTTATGCAAACAAATGCAAGATGACATGACGATGCTCAAATGCAAGGTGGCATGATGACATGAGCATGCGGTCATGATGATGCAATGCACAAAAACACCACGATTTTCTAGTAGTGGTTTTGCGGGGCGCCACAACGCATCCCAGGTTCGAGGGCTGGTGCCGCCCACCAACATATTATTGTGCAATTTTCCATGTGGAACCTGAATTCTGGCGCTGAGCTGACGCCCGTCGCCGGCTCTGGCTGTCGAACACAGAGACTTCTGAAAGAAGCTACTAAAAATAAATATTTTGAATTCTGAAAATACTAAAATTAAATACATTACAATTTTGTCTGAAAGGTAATACGCATACTGCTGATCGAAATAATATAAATACAGTACAAATTTCTACTTCGAAAAATAGGCCAGAAAATGCTAGCAAATAACCTAGGATGAATATAGGATTCATTCTCCCCTATATTTTTCGTCGTCATCGGGTCCCACGTGCTACAACACATGTTCAGAGAACTCTCTCCGTCTGCAATGTGCTGCCAGTATCTCGTCCAGAGGGTAAGGCCTCGGTGTATGTTCTAGACTTAAGCCATACGTCATTATTGGTTCCTCTTCCTAGGCTTGAACCTCATGATCGTACAGTCTGATATAATTATTGTAGTATATGCAATCGGGTTTGACTGTGGGGTGTAACCTGGTGTCAATGGAGATAGACCGATGGTAATCAACAAAGAGGGCACGACTTCCAATGTCACCGACGGCCTCGAGAGAGCGGTTCTCCGTGTCCACCTGGTACAACACCCATTCAACACAAGAAGAAGATCACCATCTGACTCAACTAGGTAAAATCTGTAGCCTCCGCGTACATGTTCAAAGACTAGGGCTGAAATTATTTTGGACATCGTGACAGTGCTCGCGCACTGCTCTAACTAGATGTTGGTCGACATGATGTCTCCATTCTCAAGTAATACGTATAGTTCCCCTCAGAATGTCGTCATGCAGACCAAAAGCGTATCAGGAGGAGGCGAATACAATCCTTCTCCAACTGATTCATTGATTTGCCCCGTTGGGGTGCTCTCATCGGCCCATGCAATATGATCTGGATAATTAGTGCAAACGAACACCATCGTTGGGGACTTCGTCATGACGACAGATTGTAGAAGATCAGATAGTATGTGTGCTTGAAACTAAGTGTTAGACTTATGAGTGATTGGGTTTAGAAGCTGAATCTAGTACGACTCCACCCTCTGAGCAAGCACGATGACACCATGAGAAACACCGACGAAGTAGAATCTTTTGGAAGAAGAGGGCATCAGTTAGCACTAAGATGTTTACAATGGAAAATACAAATAAATGAATGTTATATATATATATATCGGATGTGAATGTGAACCTGTGATGGACGTCCATTAGATTCATCCTGAAGCAACGACCAGTGGCGAGGTTGAGGAAGGTGAAGTCGCCAACATCTTGAAGTGTGTGATCTATCATGATCTAATTGTTGAGATGGAATTCGGGCACCTTTAAAGTGCGGTGCCAATCGGTGTAGACTTTCCGACAAGTAGCATAGGTGTCGACGTACTCCTCTTTCTCCAGCAAGTAGTCGACGATCTTGCAAAGTGGGTCGGCTGGGAAATCGGACCAGTTCCTCTTCATCCGGCTACTGGCCATGGCTTACGTGCGGGAATGTTTTGATCGAGGAAGAAAGAAGAACTACCACTGCGAGGAGAAGAAGAGGAGAACAAACGAGGGAGACGAAGCGGAACTACCACTGCGAGGAGAAGAAGAGGAGAACAAACGAGGGAGACGAAGCGGAACTACCACTGCGAGGAGACGACGAGACGAGGGAGAAGAAGCAGAACTGCCACTTCAAGTTTGGATCAACGGGCTTTTTTTCGGAACTAGCGCGTGAACTAGCCATGCACTACATGCAAATTTTGATCAAATAGACTGACATGTGGGACCGGCTAAAAAATTCCGTGAAGTGCTACCGTGCATAGTGCGCTGACAGGTGGCATGTTTTCTGACTGGCGGGCCTGCCTCCTCCACCTTCGACGGCGCGCTGATGACCCACAAGTATAGGGGGTGTATCGCAGTATTTTCGATAAGTAAGAGTGTCGAACCCAACGAGGAGCACAAGGTGCTGGCTAGTGGTATGGATCAGGAATTCTCTACAAATACTTAGCAAATGGATTTTTAGGGGTTTTCGATAAAGCAAGTAAACAAAATACGAGTAAATAAAAGACAGTAATAATTTTTGCAGCAAGTGGCCCAATCCTTTATGCAGCAAAGGACAAGCCGGTTGTATTTCTATAGATGACCAAACGTTCTCGAGGACACATGGGAAGACTGTCAAGTGCTTTCGCTTCATATAGTCGATTAATCTTCTTTAGCTTGCTAAGTGTTGTGTGGGTGAACCTGTGCTAATGTACCGCCCCATCCAAGACTAATACATACTTGTGATTATACCCCTTGCAAACATCCGTAAGTACAAGAAAGTAATTAAGGTAGAAATCTAACCACAGCTTTAAAATCTAAGACCCTTACGTCCCTTGTGCAATGGTTTCCTAACGGGAGTAGCCAAGTACACAATGCATTCCCCTAGGCCCATATAGGTGAAGTGTCATGTAGTCGACGTTCACATCACACCACTAGAAGAAGTACACCACAACTTAAATAAAAATCTATTGAATCTTTCTCAACGCAACTCCACTACTAAATACAAGACTTCTCCCATGTCCTCAAGAACAAAACGAACTACTCACAACACATCATATGGATCATGATCAGAGATGAAATAATGATGTATAACAATCTGAACATAAACAATAATTCAATGGTTCACTCAATAGCATCAACTACAAAGAGTAATCAACACCGGGAAAGTTTCCCCTATGAACTATGCAAGATTCAACCAATTGTTACAGCAATATGGAGATGGTGATGAGGGTGCTGATGGTGATGATGATGGTGATGATGATGATGATGATCCCGATGAAGCCCAGCTTGATGGTGGTGTTGATGGCGACGATCTTCCCTCACTGGGAAGGAATTCCCCCGACAAAAACCTGTCTGCCGGAGAGATCTTTATCTCTTGGTGTTTTCCGCCCCGCAGAGGCGGCGGAATCTTTCTATGGTCGCTCCCCAAGTCTTAGGGTTTCGTGGGGATGATATACGCCAGACAAGAGAGGCTGGAGTGGGCCAGGGCGGCCACACCACTCCCAGGCGCGGCCTAGGCCTGCCCGTGCCATGGGGTGGTGTGGGCCCCCTGTGGCCCACCTCCACTCCATCTTCTGGCATCCTGAGTCTTCTGGAAAAATATAATTTTCTGTATATTTTCCTGGATTTTCTGATCTTCGTGAATTTTGCCTCCAAGCAGCACCTTTTCCATCAGAATCCTGACTGCAGTGGTCCATGCTCCAAAAGTCATCAACCCTGCAAAAAGAGATGAAATTACATAAGTATCACCTCTCAATACGAAATATATCAATGAATAATAGTGAATTAAGACATAGAATAGTGATGCAAAATGGACGTATCAACTCCCCCCAAGCTTAGACTTCGCTTGCCCCCAAGCGAAACTGAGCTCAATAAACATGGCCTCAGGTTTATGGAGTGAAGAGTCGATAAAAGAATACGGACAAGAAGCATCACATTCATCAAATACATAGATCATAATAGAGGACAACTCACTATTATATAACTCAACTTGAAATGAGTAAAGGAAACACAATAAAGATACATAGAGTAAATCATAATTGGTAATGGCAAACTTAGCTCTTAGTCGAAGAATAGTTGATAATTTGCTAGAGTTCACAAATAGCTGGTTTTCAAAGAAAGCTTTCAAAGTAGTAAACTTCAAGATAAGAGCAACGTGCAAAGTAAGGAACATAAGAAACATGAATGCATAAATCATCATATGAATGAATGAAACACATCAACTCAAAATACTTACTGAGATAGAAGAGAATAGGTTTACTGACTCAACTACAAAGCAAAAGAAAGGCCCTTCGCAGAGGGAAGCAGGGATTGCAAATCTCATAAAGAGCTCCCAAAAATTATGATACTTACTAGCTTTCAGCTCTCATTGCCCCTATCATAGGCATCTTTTGGTGATTAAGGTTAAAGTGACACAACTAAGAGGATATGCTTGACAAGTTATAAGTTGAAATCTCATGCCCCTTACTTATGAGTACCGATCCTCATGCTACTCAACTTCAGTCACAAGCAAGATCTTGTCATTGTAAATACATGCGTATCATTGAGAACCGCCAACGGGGTACCCCTTGCACATGACACAGGAGCTATCCCATAATCAAAATGACAAGGTAAGCAGACAGTGAGCATCTCAGCGATCTTTTTATTTTCTATTTGCATAGGTTTTTATTGAGGATGATTCATAGAATGCTCACTATAGTTATGCTGCAAGTTTCCATGATTAGGCATGGCTTAGGCTAGCGGCCCAGGCGTTTCTCTAACACACATATAAACTCCATGATCTTACAAGTTCCACTTTTATTTCACACCGCCGGGATCAATAAGCAAAAGAACATGATATCAACTAGGTACAAGTACCAATGAAGTGTTGAAAGCGGTCCCCATGATACATGGTTCGGCTAACTTCAACTCATAAAGCGCAAGCATATATGCAACAAAGAAGGACCCAATGGTTCAAGTTTATTAAATGCAAGAAAGTAAAGTGTGCCATCAAGTTCGTGAGAGCTTTAATCACTAATTTTCACATAACAAGTTTAATTTGGGAGGTAGACAAAACAGGAATTTACTTGGAATAGCATTAATGCTACTAGGTAGGTATGGTGGACACAAATGGCGTGGGTTTTGGTTTAAAGGAGGTGGATGCACGAGAAGAATACCCTCTCAGTACAGATTTTTGGCTAGCAAGGCTGGGTAGCAAGTACAAGAGTTGAGGGAAACAACCAAACACACAAATGATAAAGACAAACATGCAATCTTCCTTGGAAGCACAAAAGATCTTAACTAGAGAATACTATACTTATGAGCAAATCAAGAAAGAAAGATGATGAAATAATTTTTCTCTAGAGTACTACTATCTTTTTGTTTTCAACTCTCAAAAAGGTGTTGCTACTGACCGAGCCAGGTTCGCCAAAACCAACTAAGTTAACTCAATGATCCCAAAGTCATACCAATACTAACAACAAGATAAATCATATAACCACGAATTGAAAACTAATATAAGCCATGCAAAAGAGTGAATGATAGAACTTCTTATTAATATTCCATAATGGAAACTCACACCAAGGGATACATATCTAACAAGAGAGGGGACACTTCCATAATGCAAACCATCCTACATAATAACTCCTCTATTCATGATATGACTCTACTAATAAGGTAAAAAGATAGAAGATAGTGATATGATACCGCGGCACTCCCCCAAGCTTGGAACAAACCAAGAGGATGCCAAACCTGATGACGAATTACTCCTTAGGTGGTGGTGGTATCCTCTCAATGAGCTCTCTGATAAGTTTCCCCAAGTCCTCAATCTCAAAGGTGAGATTACGAATAAGCTGCGAGTTTTTCTCAATGCGGCTCATGATCATGTCGGGTTGAGAATTCCAGCTCTTTCTATTCTTTCCCCACTCTTCCTCCTTGAAGTCTTCTTTTCCTGCATGGCTAGAACGAGGAAAATCCCAATTGGAGGGTAATTTCTCCTTGGGCATATTCTAGTATTGATGCTCATGGATAAGGGTATGGAAAGGATTCTTGGTGCGTGAAGGAAGTGACCAGGGATCTGAACGGTGATGAGGAGGCTTCCCTCCAATGGGTGGGTTTGCCACCACTCCAATGCTTGCAATGGTAGTGCCGGTGTGCTTTGCCTCCTCTTCACGTTCACTCTTGATCTCCTTCTCCTTCCCGGGGTCTTGGAGCTCTTCCTCCATCGGCTCCTTCCCTTTATCCTTGGCGAACACCATTGTGCTTCCAAGCTTTCAGAGACTATGTCCTGACAGAAACAAATCGAAACAAAAACACGACAAAAACATGATATACGAACCTCGGGGGATCCGAGGGGTTATATATTACGAAGTTTCACATCAAAAGGAAGGTACTGGGAGAAAACGAGTCGGAGGCGGAGTCCTGGGTGGCCTCACCACCTGGTGGCGTGGCTAGGGGAGGACCCGTGCCATGGGGTGGTGTGGGCCACCCCGGCTCCGGTTCCGTCCCTTTTTCGCTTCAAAACTTTCCTTATCGACTGAAAACTGCAAAAATATAGTTGTATTGTATTTTCGCGGAACTTTTATTACTAGAATCGTTACCTTTTTGAACACGGACTCTGCAGGTCTCTGAATTTGGTATTTAGTGGATTCTTCCGGAGTCACCAGTTGAATCATCAATATCTTCATCTTCATACACTTATTACTTGAGTCATAGAACCCTTCTCTTCCTTATTAGACCATTGTCTCCACTTCCTGGAAATTTCTTTCACACAAAACTTCACACAGTTCTCATTAGCAACATTAGTATAAGTGAAGTGATAAAACCTTTTGAGTCCAACTTCAACTGAAAACCATCAAAACATAAGCTACTGTAGCAACTCCTTCCGAAAACCCAAAAAGAATTTAAAAAGGAAATCGAATAAAGAAGCAAATGCAAGAGTGGCAAAATCTATCAAAACAGACCAGCAGGTAAAGATCAATTTTTTCGAAAATCGTCTGTTGCTCAAATCAAAAAGTGAAAAATTAACGAAAGTTAAATAACAACCTGGGGCTAAAGCACAAAAAATTACAGCTCAATTCGACATACAAAGATCTCTCACAAATTTTTACGGTGAAGCACAAAAATCTGTTTCGGGACAGCAACTTCCCCAAATATTACTTTTCTCTCATTAGAGGTTGATCTTGACTCAAAAACCAAACAAAACGGATAAGGAGCAGTTATTACCGAAGTAATAACTTCCAAGACTCAAAGAACAAAAAACAAACTAAAAGCAAAAATAAATTGGGTTGTCTCCCATAAAGCTCTTTCTTTATAGCTATTAAGATGGGCATGATTAATTTGAAGAACCTCTCATAGGGATATGAATTGAAGTGAAAGAGAGCATTAAGAAGCAAAAACACAAACACATTTAAGTCTAACCCACTTCCTATGCAAGGGGATTTTGTAAACAAACAAGTTATTGAAACCAAAGGCAACTTGCATAAGAAGGCAAAAGAAGTGCAACATAAAGACTTTCAACATAAAACGGGGAAACTTGATATCATTGAGATGCATACGAACACTTTTCCCTCTCTCATAATAACTTTCAGTATCATGTATAAACTTAACAATATAGCTATCACAAGGACCATCATAACAATGATCACTTATTCTAACAGAAAACACAGGAATACTAGCTCTCATAGCATTACTATGTGAAACAATATTAGAGGTGTCCTTAAAAAGGATAGTGTGTCCCTCTTCCTCATACTTAGTGACAAAGTCTTTCACATTTGCTATTATAGGTCCATCAACCATTTGTTTATCAGGTTCAATAGCTTTATTCATACTTTCATCTACCATACTAGCCATCATAGAATGTTCCTTTACCTTAACTGGAAAGGCATTTTCTCAATATAAGGTTTAGGTAAAACATGATTAGCAGTATAAACTTCAGTATTTCTTGCAGGAACACTCTTAGCAATATCTTTATAAGGTTCATGATACTTATTCCACTTCTTTTTTGGCACTTCAATGTAGGAAGCAAAAGCCTTAAAATAAGAAGCAATAGCTTGAGAGTCTAGACTATAAGCATTTTTAATATTTTGAAAGTCATCAGTTCCCATAAAATATTCAATGCATTCATAATCATAATTTATACCTGACTTTCTACCTTTATCATTCTCCCAAGCTTCAGTATTGTCTTGAGTACAATCTAGAAGGTCCCATTTAGCTTCTTCGTCCATGCGAGTGAATGATCCAGCACAAGAAGCATCCAATAAATCCTTGTCATGTAGAGGGAGCCTTGCATAAAAGTTGTTGATAATAATATTGTTGGGGAGCTCATGAATGGGACATTTGAGCATTCGTAACTTCAATCTCCCCCAAGCCTTGCATAAAATATGTACTCTCTCCGTCAAGAGGCCAAAAGTTGTATATTTGATTCCGATCTTTATGAATCTCACTAGGAGGATAAAACTTTGAATAAAAGAGAGGCACTATTTCCTCCCATTCCAGAGCTTGACCATTCTTTAGCAGCTTATACCATTCCTCAGCTCTTCTTTTTAGTTATAATGAGAATAACTTCTTCTTAACTTGATCTGTAGTAATACCTGCACACTTGAACAACCCGCATAATTCGTGTATAAAGAGTAAATGATCACCAGGATGGACAGTTCCATCCCCAACATAGTAGTTATCCATAACACGATCAATAATTCTTGTAGGTATTTTGAAAACATCTTTCTCAGCAGGTGGTGGCTTATCTACTACCTTAGTAGTGGTAGTAGCATTAACAAATAAGAAAATCAGCGAATTATCCATAACGAAAATAAAGAAACTAGCAGAAGTAAACAATACTCACAGTAGAAGTTTCCTTTACCATTTCCACTCTCCAATAGCGCTTCACTCCCCGGCAACGACGCCAGAAAATAGTCTTGATGACCCACAAGTATAGGGGGTGTATCGCAGTATTTTCGATAAGTAAGAGTGTCGAAACCAACGAGGAGCAGAAGGTGCTGGCTAGTGGTATGGATTAGGAATTCTCTGCAAATACTTAGCAAACGGATTTTTAGGGGTTTTCGATAAAGCAAGTAAACAAAATACGAGTAAATAAAAGACAGTAAGAATGAATGCAGCAAGTGTCCCAATCCTTTATGCAGCAAAGGACAAGCCGGTTGTATTTCTATAGATGACCAAACGTTCTCGAGGATACATGGGAAGACTGTCAAGTGCTTTCGCTTCATATAGTCGATTAATCTTCTTTAGCTTGCTAAGTGTTGTGTGGGTGAACCTGTGCTAATGTACCGCCCCATCCAAGACTAATACATACTTGTGATTATACCCCTTGCAAACATCCGTAAGTACAAGAAAGTAATTAAGGTAGAAACATAACCACAGCTTTAAACTCTAAGACCCTTACGTCTCTTGTGCAATGGTTTCCTAACGGGGGTTCAGGTTTCTGTCACTCCGGCAACCCCTACGATTAGTAGCCAAGTACACAATGCATTCCCCTAGCCCCATATAGGTGAAGTGTCATGTATTCGACCTTCACATCACACCACTAGAAGAAGTACACCACAACTTAAATAACAATCTATTGAATCTTTCTCAACGCAACTCCACTACTAAATACAAGATTTCTCCCATGTCCTCAAGAACAAAACGAACTACTCACAACACATCATATGGATCATGATCAGAGATGAAATAATGATGTATAACAATCTGAACATAAACAATAATTCAATGGTTCACTCAATAGCATCAACTACAAAGAGTAATCAACACCGGGAAAATTTCCCCTATGAACTATGCAAGATTCAACCAATTTTTATAGCAATATGGAGATGGTGATGAGGGTGCTGATGGTGATGATGATGGTGATGATGATGATGATGATCTCGATGAAGCCCAGCTTGATGGTGGTGTTGATGGCGACGATCTTCCCTCTCCGGGAAGGAATTCCCCTCGCAGAAACCTGTCTGCCGGAGAGATCTTTCTCTCTCGGTGTTTTTCGTCCTACAGAGGCGGCGAAATATTTCTGTGGTCGCTCCCCGAGTCTTAGGGTTTCGTGGGGATGATATACGCTAGAGGAGAGAGGCTGGAGTGGGCTAGGGCGGCCACACCACTCCCAGGCGCGACCTAGGCCTTCCCGCGCCATGGGGTGGTGTGGGCCCCCTGTGGCCCACCTCCACTCCATCTTTTGGCATCCTGAGTCTTCTGGAAAAATAGAATTTTCTGTATATTTTCCTGGATTTTCTGATCTTCGTGAATTTTGCCTCCAAACAGCACCTTTTCCACCAGAATCCTGACTGCAGCCGTCCATGCTCCAAAATCATCGACCATGCAAAAACAGATGAAATAACATAAGTATCACCTCTCAATACGAAATATATCAATGAATAATAGTGAATTAAGACATAGAATAGTGATGCAAAATGGATGTATCACGCGCGTCCTAGGTTCGAGGGCTGGTGCCGCCCACCAACACATTATTGTGCAATTTTCCATGTTTTGTCACAACCAGCTCTACTCCGCCCCGCTCCTCTACTCCTGCCGCCGCCACTCCGTTCAGTCGTGCACCGCTCTCATCGTCCCCTTGGGCCGTCGTCTTCCCGCCCTCCCCTCCCTAACATCCCCTCACGTCCCCTCCCCTCCCCTCCCTGCCATGTCTCCTTGTCGCCGTCCACTGCCCAGGTGCGTCTGGAAACGAAAATCGAGAGTCGGCCATTGGGTTAGGCGCCCAACAACGCTAGTGATCCGGATCCCGCTCGGAGATGGATCCTGCGAGGCTTGAGAACACGGAGATGGGTCCTGCGTGGCTGGAGAGCACAGAATCTCCTTCATGTCTGGAGAGCAAAGAGGAGAACGAAACAGGGGAAGTGGAAGCGGGGTGCAGAGCTTTAGAGGTATGGAGCCCGGAGAAGGTGTCGTGCGTCCACATTGAAGGGTAAGAACTGTGCTTCCTTTTCTGCATACCCCAATTAGCATTTCTAGTCCCGTGGTGATGGCAAGGATATGTGTTGGTAACCGCAGGACGTCTGTACAACTTGTCCTTGAGCATGATGCTTTGTCAAGCGAGCATGAAGACACTGAAATGTGTGGTGGTGCGGATGATGATGAGAAAGCATATCCAGACGTGGCTGCTGACCCTGATAGGATGGAGAGTAGGGAATATTTGGTTGATTCGAACTTTGAGCCTAACTATGGGACTGATGAGGAAGAGGAATGTGAAGATGTGGAAATGGGATGTAGATACGACGATGAAGACGAGGATAGGCCAGTGATACACTTTGACAGAGACAATCCTACAATTGATGAGGGGACTGTCTTTGAGAATGTGGAGGACTGTAGTTATGCAGTTGCAACCTATGCAATCGGAGTTGAGTTCGAATTTATCATTGAAAGGAGCAACCAAAAGAGATTTAGAGTGCATTGTAGGGAAAGTAATGTGTGTAAATGGAGCTTACATGCATCTCCAATGCGGGGGGACACCCATTTCAGGCTGCAATTGCTACATTTAGTTTCAGTCTTTCTCATATTTATTCTGCTGATAACTAACTCTGAATTATTTGGATTCTTATCGAATACAGATCAAAGTAAACACGAAGAAACACAACTGCCCTAATACTTATTTAAGTGATAAAATTAGACCGGCGACTACAAGTGGATTGCTGCTACTATACTTGACTGGGTGAGGCAGGATCATAACATTGGACCTACTGAACTTAGAGCAAAGATTAGCAAAAAATTTAACATTCTGATTCCTTACCACAGAGTCTTTGATGGGAAGGAGATGGATCTAGACTTCATTCAAGGCAAGTGGAATGATAGTTTTCACATGTTGTATAGTTTCAAAGCTCAGGTAGAGAAAACATCACCTGGTAGTGTTGTTGAGATCGATTATGAGGTTGTGAAAGGAAGAGAAAATGTCTCGAGGGGGGTGAGGTATAAGCAGGCAGATAAGATATGCTTCAGGATATGTTTTGTCTGCCTGAAGGCATGCTGGAAGGGGTTCCTAGACAACTGCAGGCCATACTTGGCAATAGGCACAACTTCTTTAACAGGGAAGTTCAGGGGACATGTTGCTTCTGCTTGTGCTTTGGATGTGCATAATTGGCTTCTACCCATAGCTTATGCTGTTCTTGAGGGTGAATCAAATGAAAGCTGGACATGCTTCATGTAGAGACTACGTGCAGTAATTGGTCACCCTGAAGGCTTGGTGATACACACCGGTGCATGCGAGGGTCTTGAGAATGTTGTTGATGTTGTGTTTCCTGGGGTTGAGCATAGGGAATGCATGCGGCACCTCGCTACTAACTTCACGAAGAAGTTCAAAGGACAGATCTTTGAAGAGGACCTGTGTGATGAGCATACACATACACCCCAAGCACGCATGCTACTTACTTGCAAAACATGTATGTAGTGACAAAGGTGAAAACGATACCTTGAAGAACATCACACCAATCTATGGGCCAGAAGCAAGTTTGGTGAGTTAAGCAAGGTGTATTTTGTTTGCAATAATTTCGCAGAGAGTTTCAATGATAAGATTTCGGGCACGAAGACACTTGGAATTGTTATTTTGTTGGATGCAATAAGACATTGCATAATGGTGAAGATAGATTGAAGGCAGAGAATTTGTGCAAGAAAATTTTTAGGCCATAAAATAGTTCCAAAGGTGGTTATGTTACTGAATGCAAGAACTAGGGCGATGAGAACGATAAAGATGAGGATGGTCAGAAGTTCCAGAACATTGGCTGAGGTTTAGGCATACAAGCGTGGAAGTGAACGGAGGTACACTGTAGACATTGGAAACAAGACTTGTTCATGTAGGCAGTGGCAGATTACTAGTCTACCATGTCACCATGCAATTTACTTCATCTTAAAGCTTAGAGGTAGCAGAGCTAAAATAGAGAACTATGTCAACAACTATTTCTCCATGGACAAGTTTGCTGCAACTTATGCAGAAAACGTACCACCTATGGCCGATGAAAATGATTGGGAGATTCACTACTAGGAAAACGCACATCTATGGCGCACCTACTTTCCCCTTCCGTGGCGCACTAGGGGTGCGCCACGACTTCTGCGCTACGGCTAAAAAGTTCCCGTAGCGCACTGCCAGGTGTGCTACAGGTATCTCGAGTTAGTGGTAGCGCACTGTCTTGTGCGCCACTACTGTTTTTTCTGTGGCGCATGACCTAGTGCGTTACTAGTATCTAGTTAGTAGTAGCGCACTGGCTGGTGTGCCACTACTGTTGTTCCTATGACGCATGACGTAGTGCGCTACTAGTATTTGACCAGGTGCGCCACCAACGTACTGCGCCACTAACCACGTATATGTGCGCCACGGTTTAGCTTTTTGAAAAACAAAAACAAAAATACTCAATACAGATGATATTCAATACAGATTATATACAATACAGCTGATATACACAGATATACAGTACAGAAATAAATACACAGATATACAATACAGAAATAAATACACAGACAAGATAGAAACAAATACATATAGATAAGTCACATACATAAATACACAGTATAAGTTATATTATTTCGATCAAGTTACAAAGTAGCTAGTGATGACATGAATACATGTCTCAACCAAGTTAGAGCTCGCGGAAGCTCGCCTAGACATCTAAAGTAGGAACATGCAGGAAAGACAACCAAGGACGATAACCATCACTGCGACGGAGGTATAGGTCTTCATCTGGTTCCTCGTCCTAACTCCCGCTAGATAGCGCGCGTATCTAGCTTCCGCCTCTGCCATAGTATTGTACCCTTTGTAGCTATTGCCGCTAAAACGGTGCACCTGTCTCCGGCAGTCTTCCCAATCATCATAGACTCCAGGAACCCGTCCCTTGTACACGACGTACCACGTCATCTAAAAGTTGGCAATAATAATTAAATGGTGGTGAAAAAACAAGTAAAAGTCGCATATAAAGATATACTTATCAAATAAGGTAACAAAGTAAGCAAAAAATACCAAGTAGTAGCATGTACATGTCGACACACACAAGTACACGTGGGGATAAAGAACTACAACTAGACCAACACATCAAGACTTCTGGCTCGGCTTAGGGAATGGGAGGATGCCTTGTTTCGTCATGAACACCCTATAGTCACCCTGCATCTTTAGGCGATCTACTATGTCACGGTTATTCGGGGAATTGCCTCCGTAGAAGACCCCCCCTGAAGGCATGACATCACGACTGATGATTACCCCAAATTGTTGTTGGATGCGATACATCTCTTGTCTAATATCTGAATCATTGATCCTGGCCTTGACTTCGGCCCACCGTTTGAGATGATCTGGCAGCGTAGAATTATGTTGCTCTAGTAGGAACACCCTCATGTGATGGAGTGCATAGTAGGCTTCCTTCTGACTGCCTGCCAACTGCTTCACGCAGGGGAATTCCGTCACATGGGTGAAGACGTGCCTGCCAAACTTGAGCTTCTTACGCACGGAGGTGGCGCCTTCCGCTGAGGCATAGCCGGTGAGAGCATCATCCAGAACTTCCTTGATCTTGTCGTAGTTTTTCTTATTTTCTTGACTCCCTAAGTCGAAATACGTGGCTTGCGAATGTTTCAGCGACAAGCAGATGAGTGTGTAGTGTTGATCTCTACGCAAAACAATTCAAACGAAATGTGTTGGAAAAAGAATGATGAAAATCTAGTAAATCATGTTATGGCGGCGAGTGAATGATGACTTACTCGGGAAAGAATGGCACGAGAATGTATTCCTTTGTCTTGTTTGCCACCAAGATGCCTTGGAGGTACAAGGCCATGAATCGCCGTTCAATGGCGCTTCCCAAGCAACCATCACGCATGTAGTAGGGGTGCACTATAGCGATGTCTGGGGTGTTCTCTCTAATGATCTGAATGGCCAGGCTGAGAGAAAACAGGCGTACCATGGTATAGTGCAGTGGATATAGGTGGAACATATTGAAGATGTCATCAAACCGCAGGAAGAACAGATCCGCGGGGACATTATCAATGAAGCCCAAGCCTCGTGCCACCTTAACCACGAATACCGGGTGTGAGGGATCTTTCTCCGCAAGAAGGCGTCTCTCTATCACCAGCACACCGTCATGCACACTCCTCATTTCTGAAGTGGCGAGCCTGAGAAATTTCTTAGTTAGCATGGGCTCACCCGCCACATGCATCCTCCACATAATACCCTTTTGTCTTGGTGCCCCGTCCTAAAACCTGGTCGGATTCGCAGTTGACGCCACCGGCTGGCTCGAGCTGCGAGATTTTGTTTTCCTGGTCTTCTTGCCTTTTGGGAAGTGGGTAGGCACCGCAATCTGAGCATCGATTGCCCTATGTAGTGTGTCAGGGCTTAGAACAAAGGGTCGGTTGGATGTATCCGCTGGCTCGGTGAAGGTGCAAGTTGGAGGCGTCTCCTGAGAACCAAAGAGACGTTTATTGCAAGTGGCTTTCTCAACGGGGCCACCAGCTGGGTCTTCGTTTAGGTCTCCGGGGAAAAGATTAGTGTTGATGAAATCATCTAAGTAATCTTCGTCATCCTTGTTCGGATCATGCACCATGGTCATGTCAGTATGACCAGCCGAACAATCGCGTGGAGGTGACGGTGTGGGGGTCTTGTCATGGCTTGGCGCTGGCACGACAGGCAGTGTTGTTGTCTCTGGGGTGATGGCCCCGGCCGGCCCCAAACGAATCTTTCTCTTTGGCCATAGCAGGAATAAGCCGAAGCAACTTCTGAGGACAACCGACTCTTCTTCATCCGCTCCTGGGGGTTGAATGGGAGGTTCCAGGTCATCGCAGCCCCTTAGCACCCGGATAATTTTAACCCTATGCACGCTATCTGGCATCGGCTTTGAGTGGAACGTGCGGTGCAAGGGTTGAACGATGGTACCCTTGGCAACATCCCTCAACTCGTTGTTCACGAAGCTTAAGAGAGTGCATGGAACATCCGTCTGCGAAAAACATGTATGGCATTAAAAAGATGCCATAAGAGTAATAAATGGCAAGGCGGTAAAGTATTTGGTTTACCGTGATGGCGTCGAGCTCGGCTAATGTCGAGGCACCGCATACGACAACGGGCGTGCAAGAGACGGAGGGGCTGCTTGATGGCACGGTGCCGGCCGCCGATGTATTCTCCCTATCGGTTGCATTAAGCTTCGGCGCCGCGGTGATGGCATGGGGAGTCACCAATGCTTCCGGCGCCGCCGTGCTAGCGGGCGGAGTCACGAACACATAATTCACCGGGATCGCCGGTGCCGCATTGTTTGAGTGGCTACTGACCATGCTTGGAATCGGGCACGGCCCTTGTCAACCACCCGCACTCCAGTTCGCTATTGACTCCACCAAGGTAGGCAGGATGGAGGTGAGGGTGATTGCCAGGTTGTCTTGGACGATCTGCGGGATCCGTGCCACTTGTTCCTTAAGTTCCTGAACCTCGCGGTTTTCCTCGTCGCTCCTTCCCTCCGCACGCGTCCTCGGGGGTGGACCAAAATGATCTACCCAATTCTTAGCCCCAAAGCCGGCCAGACGGCCAGCCGACGATGGCTTCTTTGTAACCGGCGTGATTTTCTTGGCCCGGTTCATCGCCCTGTTAAAAGGGTTATTCCACCGGGTGGCCGCCATCGACCCGTGGGATGAGGAACCATGGGATCCCTGACTAGCAATTTCCTACTCCTACAGAAGAAGTAACGTGAACCATTTAGAAATTCGACTTGATCGATTAGAATGTAATCGACTTGCTCCGCGGTAATTAAATTACTTACCGCAAGAACCTCGAAGTCCTTCACCTTAGTTTCCGCGGTGAGTTCTTTGGTTTTGGGGTCCACATGGTAACGAGCCTTGATGAAGTTTCGAAGCTGCTTGTTTTCGAATTTCGAAAAGGCGTTAGGTAACCCCTTAGCTCTATACTCGTGGTCCTCCTTATCCCATTTGGGCTCCGCAGCTCTGTAACCACCAAATCCGAGATGGTGGTGACCTATATTCATCGCCTGCAATTCCTTTCCCCGCTTACTCGAGGCCTTGGCTGCTTCGGAGGTGCACTTGGCCTTGAACTCCTGGAATTGATCTTCGGAGATCTGCGGGTTAATCTTCTGGATCTCCTCAAGACTTTTCAATTCTTTAAATATCTTCTTCTTTATCCGGGTTCTCCAGCTGGCCAGGGCGGTGCTCATCCTCGTGAGGGCAGATTTATTTACTTCATTCCCATGATAATCTGTGTTCCAATACTGAAGGGGGAACTTGTATCTTGCGTGCAGCTTCTCGAAGAGGAGTGTGCGCAAATGGCCATTATCTTTATGCTGGAGATTCTCAGTGTTGATCGAGATGGTGGTCCGGGTGATAGCCACCACTTGCACACGGTACCTTTTGACCACATGATCAGGCGCCAAAGGAACCCCTGTTGGGCTCACTTCAGTAATTTCCTCTCTGACGGTGCTGACCGTGTTTGGGCACCTTTCCTTCTTCTTCTTAGGCAGATTACTACCACTTATTGTGCCCTCGCCGCCATCAGTGGTTTCATCATCTGCCATTCCTTCGGCCGCTTCTTCTTCCTCCGTGTCTTCCATCTCATTGGCGTCGCTCTTGGAAGGGTTGTATTCTTCATCACCCTCTGTCATTCTTTCTAGCCACTCGACCTCCTCCCAGAATGACAAGGGTCTGTTTTGAGGTCTCACTTCTCCTTCAGCATTGATACGCTGAGAAGATCCAGCCTCGTCGTTGTCACACATGTTTGCACTAATAAAAGGCAAATAATGGTTAGTAAAGTGCGCGGAAAAATCCGGCATGACCATTGCTCATTTTTCTTAAACTAGGAGTGCCCGATTTCTGCCGAAACGGAAGTTAATCAACATTTTGGCGAAAATTGGGACTCATTTCATACAAGCACCTGCATACGAATACAACTAGGCAGGGTAATATAGCTACAAATACAACAAAGCACAGCAACCACTCTAACTGGTATTTAAAGGAGAGCATAACCAAGAATGGTGGAAGGCGGGAACATATATATCAGCAAGTGCACTTCAATAAAATTACAGCACGTGCACTTTAATAAAATTATAGCAAGTGCATTTCAATGAAAACAAGCAAATTACAGCAAGTGCACTTCAATAAAATGATAGCAAGAACAGCAATTGACAACAAGCAAATTACAGCAAATAAAATTCATTTACTAGGGTAAGATAAACTTGCAGTAAATATGTTCTTACATATAAATATTATAATAACAAAGTCTGACGTATAGTGCTATTCAGTTCTATGTGCCGGGTTATGGTCTCCAGCAAGTGCTTGAACATTTGAAGCAATCTTATGGTAATCCTCTTATCTATATTCATGAGAATGGTAAGTATTTTTCCAACTACCAATAATCTGGTTGAAACTCTAGGGTATATTTTTTCTTTCCCTACATATTCTTCAGTGCTACAGGAACATGTAATTACAAGACAAATTACTAAGGTATACTACTAGCTGATTCATTATGGCTATTCATGCCTAAATACCTCTGTCACATCAAATGAAATTGCACTGAATAAATAGAGAAGCAGCTGACACGGACAAAAAATCTGATGATAATACTTGGAAAATAAGAAGCCACCAATCCTAAGAGAGCAGTACAAACCCACAAAGTATTACTAGAAGATTGAGCATTTCACATGTCCTTGGCAATGGCATACTATATGGGGCTACAACAGTTACTACAATGCATTATATGTATTGGGGAACACATACAATCTCATGTAAAAAAAGCTTTGTAAACAGGAACATGAAAGAAAAACCAAATAGTTCATATAGAAGTTAACGATTTTATTACCTTAAAGATAAATTCATGGCAAGTGGTTTACTCTATAAGCTTGCTCTATAAGCAGGTGGTTTACTCTATAAGCAAGTGGTTTACCCAGAGTACCAGGCACATAGACCATTTACACATTGAAATACAAGTGGTTTACTCTATAAGCTTCATTTTTAACCCAATACATATCAGACATGATGCTCCAGTTCATCATTAAATAAATGCTAAACTAACACAGTCTGAAATTCCAACATTTGCATATGTTCTCTAATATGTCCCACAACCGAAATGCTGGCAAAGCACATCATACACTCGATTATTTCTGCTAGGGGCGATTAGGTGCAGAAGGAAGGAATGAATGATTAGCTAAAAAATTAAGGGCATGCTATGATGAGGAGCTCTTGTCGCAGCTGAGGCTGTCATGGCCCTCTTCTACAACTACTCTGCTGCACACCAATTGAAAAACAAGTCTCAACTAACTTAGACTACAACCGGCAGATCTGCCATGCCATGCCATTCGAGGTGGTCAAGTTCCAACTGGAAACCGATTAATTTACGCCGCCGTTCGACCGCCGACCGACGCCACATATATACCTAAAAGATCACAACCGCTCAATCACTAATGCATCCCCTAATCATCAGCCTAGTAGACACGTTGAGGGGATAAACAAGTCTTGTTTTGTACTACAATACTATAATACTGCAAAACCTAGTTTGTAGCCTAATGAGGAAGTGGAGGCGCATCGTGTGCATGTGGCTATCAGAAAGCATCCATGGAAAAGCAAGACATGTGTGAGGTCGTGACTCCATGACTTACCTGAGCAGAGAGCCCGTGGACGCGCAGACGGAGAGCGGCGGACGGAGAGCGGCGGCCTCCTCCTCCTTGGACGCGCGGACGGAGAGCGGCGGCCTCCTCCTCCTTGGACGCGCGGACGGAGAGCGGCGGCCTCCTCCTCCTTGGACGCGCGGACGGAGAGCGGCGGCCTCCTCCTCCTTGGACGCGTGGACGGAGAGCGGCGGACGAAGAGCGGCGGCCTCTCCTCCTTCGACGCACGGACAGAGAGCAGCGGACGGAGAGCGGCAGCCTCCTCCTCCTTGGACGCGCGGATGGAGAACGGCGGACGGAGAGCAGCGGCCTCCTCGTCCTCCACGGCCTCCTCCTCCTTGGACGCGCGGCGGCCTCCTCTCCTCTTCCACGGCCTGCTCCTCCATAGCGGCGAGTGCGGCGACAGGCAGATCGAGCGGCGGCGGCGGCGCATCTCTCTCGGCTAGATCTGTGTCTGAGGATGATGGGGAGAGGGACAGGTCCGTGCTCGATAGTTGACCTGTCACGACACTTAGCCGTAGCACACCCTAACCTACTGCACTATGGCTAAGTACCGTGTCAGGTCAAATAAGAGGGCGGCCGCCCCTGTTGTTGACACTAGCACTACAGTATCCCACTGCTTCCGCCCTATGCTCGAAACCTGTGTGAGCACCCAGGTTCGAACCCTAGTGCCCCCCCTTTTTTGTTGTTATTTTAAAACTACTTTAAAATGTTAAAAAATATCCCAAAAACTATGTAAACTATATAAAATATATGCTATATGTTTTATATGACAAAAGTGGTACATATATATCATAAAAGTGGTACAAAAGTGATTCAAAGTAGAAAGAAATTAAATAATAATGTGTCCATTAATAATATGCCATCCATATTATTCAATACAAAAAAAAATTGAGCATGTGTTTTACAAAAAAATTTGAGCTAGCGTTTTACAATCTTTTTTCCCTTCTTTGTCGCGGTTGAATTATTTAGCCCTAGCACTTTTATGTTTCTTCACTCGAACGGGCTACCTTTTTTGGGTAAGGTTGTCCCTTTTATTCTTGTGATGTATGTTTCTTCATCGTAGTCGTCGTCATCTTCAATCTTTGGATCACCGTACTGGTCGAAGTCTTGCTCGTTGGCAACTCCATCCATTCCGATGATGTTTCTTTTTCCTCTCCTCACGACAACACGTCTAGGCTTTGTCGGGTCAGTAATAACAAAACATTGGTCCACTTTGCTAGCCAGTACCAACAGTTCATTTTTCATGGCGACGTGCGCACCGACGGCCTTGGATTTGGCTGCTTCGGGTATTAACATGGTTGTGAAATACCGGTCTTCTCTTTTGACGCTCTTGGCTCATCTGACACGGAACATCGGCACCTTTTCTCCATAGTAGTCGAGCTCCCAGATCTCCTCGATCCTTCCGTAAAATCTTTCCTTCACGTTGTCATCGGTGTAGAATTCTGATGTTATGCCTGAGTTCTGATAGTCACACTTGTTGTCCTTTTCCTCCGTGTAGAATGTGTAGCCGTTGATATCATACGCCTGATAGGTCACCAGGTTGTGCATGGGTCCCTGCGACAAGGTGAATATGATGTTTTCCTCCACAGAATGTGATTGCGGGGGATTATCTAGAAGCGTCTACCTAAACTAACAGGTGAAATCTGAGTTGTGCTCTTTGATTATTTCTCCCTGCGTCCTCTGTATGCCCCGGTAACTATACTTCTTCTCGATTGACCTTTTGTGCTTTTGTACCCAAGGATCGACCAGTTCTAAATGTTGTAGCGCGACTAGGTTTGCTCTATCAAATTCTGCGCGTCGACAATCATAGTCTGCATGCAGTACGCGACGACCCTCTCGGTGACCCGATCCATCGAGCTTGCCAAGGTGCCTATTGACGGGAAGACTGACAGGGTTCTCGATGCCTAGATAATTCGTGCAGAAAGAGATGCACTCTTCGGCCACAAAGCCCTTGGCTATGCTTCCATCTAGACGGGACCTTTTGCGAACGTATCCTTTGATGTGTCCGTTCATCCTTTCGAACGACATCATGCTGCGGAGGAACATCGGCCCGAGTTGGATGATATCCTCCATGATATGGACCAGCAGATGCACGATAATGTCGAAGAATGTGGGCGGGAAGTAGATCTCGAGCTCGCATAGTATCACCACGATCTCCTCTTGTAGCCTCCCGAGCTGTTTCATGCCAATTGACTTTCGAGAGACGACGTCGAAAAACTTGCAGAGCCCAAACAATGTTTCTCGGACATGCTCGTCCATTATACCTCGTATTGCAACCAGAAGTATCTACGTCATTAGCACGACACAGTCGTGAGACTTCATCCCACTAAACCTCAGCTTAGCCTCATCTAGGTACCTGCTTATCTTGCTCGCGTAGCCGTAAGGAAATTTGACTCCTAGAAGGCACTTGAAAAACTATTTGATCTCATCCTGGCTTAGTGTGAAGCACGGAGGGGGGCAGTAATATTCGTTCTTCTTGACCTTTTTACCCTTTCGACGACCTTGTGTCGCTGCCAACTGATGATCATCGTCATCTTCCTGATCATCATGAGTAGGGCGTCCTCCGTGAAGATCCTTCCGGATGCCCATGAATATCAAGTCGTTCCTTGCTTTAGGACCAGATTTCGTCCTATCTGGCATGTTGATTAGGGTGGCGACTAGACTCTCGCACACGTTCTTCGTGATATGCATGATGTCAAGGCTATGAGGCGTGCGGAGAAACTTCCAGTATGGCAACTCCCAGAAAACAGACCTTGTTTTCCATACCTTCATCAACGGCTTGTGTTGCTGCCTCTTTCGCTTCTTTCCCGGTTTATGACACTCTTTCCAGTTTTTCAGCAATTCATCCACTTCTTCGCTGCTCCTCCGCTCTAGGATTCCTCGGGTCTCGGATTTTCCATTGAACAGATCTCCATGTTTTCTCCATGCATCATTCTTTCCAAGCCACCTTCGGTGCCCCATGAACACGGTTTTCGAAGACCCTGGATCTTTCTCTAGTTGGAGATAGGTCGTGTTATCCATGCACCTAATGCATGCGTAGAATCCTCGGATAACCTGCCCCGAGAAATATCCGCAACCTGGATAGTCTTGCACCGTAGTGACCAACGCGGCTCTCATAGTGAAATACTCTTGTGCGACAGCGTCATACGTATTGGCTCCGGATTCCCATAACATGGCTAGCTCCTCTTTCAACAGCCCGAGATATAGATTGATGTCGGTACCAGGTTGTTTTGACCCTTGAATTAGCATACTCATTTGTATGTACTTCTTTTTCATGCACAACCAGGGAGGGAGGTTGTACATCCATAAAAACATGGGCCAAGTGCTGTGCGTGTTGCTCTGGCTACCGAACGGATTGAGTCCATTGGTGCTTGCACCTAGCCTGATGTTTCTCGAATCTCCACCGAATTCTGGGAATTCGAGGTCTAATGCTTTCCACTAGCTACCATCTGAAGGGTGTGTCAGCAGCTCATCCTTTTTAGGGTCATCGTCATCTGCTGGCTTCTTTCTTTCTGCATGCCAGCGCATGGGATTTGCTTCCTTAGGGTCTGCGAAATAGCGCTGCAGACGAGGAGTGATAGGAAAGTACCATACCACTTTTCGAGGAGCTTTCTTACCTTTCTTGTATCTACTAACGCCGCACACCGGGCATGTGGTTTTCTCCGCGGCCTCGCCCCGATAAATGATGCAATCGTTGATGCAGACGTGGTATCTAATGTGCGGTAGATCAAGAGGACACACGATTTTCTTAGCGTCCTCGATACTAGTTGGACATGTGTTCCCCTCCGGGAGACGATCGTGCCAGAATGCCATCATATCGTCGAAGCTTGCGTCGGTCCATTTGTGTTTTGCCTTCATCTTCGTAGCCTTGAGCGTTACATTCAACTGGGTATCATCGGGCTTGCATCCTTCATACAATGGAGTAACCGCATCTTTCTCAAGTTGCGCAACCTTGGCTTTCTCTCTAGCGGCAGCCCTGGCGTTACTCGTCTGCTTGAGAAGTAGTTCTTGAACATAAGGGTCCCGCACCCAGCCTGACGTTGTTCCATGGTCTGCTCCGGCATCTAGATCATCATCATCCTGGTCTGCTTCCGCACCTTCACCAGCTCCAGGAGACTCTTCTTCATCTCTCATGTCCTTGCCGTGATCATGATCATATTGCCCGCCTTCATCATTTTCCATCGCCCCATTTACAGCCTCATCGTCTTCGTCATCACTTATCCACCGAGTGTAGCCATCCATGAAACCATGGCGGAGTAGGTGCGCCTGCAGATTTCCGGAATCTGGGTTGATCAACCAATTGAGTTTGCATCTTCTGCACGGACATCTTATCTCCGTCATGTTATTTTGTATCATGTCGGCCGTCACGCATTTCAAAAGTCTAGCCACAATGCCTTCGCTCATTATGCGGACCATGGTTGCCTGCGTGGTGTACAAGGTAGAATTAGAAGTTTATTACAACCACAGAACCAATGCATGCATTCAATGGTCGATGGAAAATTTTGGCATGACCTATCCTAAAATGAGGACCTTTGCGAAATGCCAAAGTCTTGCCAAAATGGAAATGAATCAACATTTTGGCAAAACAATGCCAATATATGAGAGAGCATACAATGCATGCTCTCCAAACACATGAGAGCATCGATCCTCTCCATAGATATGTGACCATATCATCCATACACATAAACACATCCTCTTACATAGACAACTTACCGAGATGAGAGACCGAGAAGATCTCAAAGGAGAGATAAGAGACCGAGAGGATGGTGGCCGGAAGGAGAGCTTTCCTCTATTATGTATGTAGCATCCAAGGTAAGTTTTACATGCTACAAATGGTGAAATAGTGGAGAAATTGAGGTGGAAGGAGGAGGGGGCGAGATCCAAGGAGGAAGAAGGAGGGGAAAGTGAAGTGGGAGATGGTGAGATCTAGTCAAATGTGCAAAGGTATCTGCCAAAGAGTAGTAGCAGAATGCACATCCGTGGCGCACATGGAGGGGTGCGCCACAGGAGTAAAGAACATCTATGGCGCACATACCAGTAGTGCGCCATAGACGTGTTTCCCCAGTTACACAGTAGGGTGGCCCGATCTTGCCTGTAGCGCATGGTGGCCATGTGCGCCACGACTACTGGCCACACCTGTAGCGCACTTCACATGGGTGCGCTACAGCTATGTGGTCTACGGATGATAGTACCCTGGCCCACACACGACCGTGGCGCACCATCCGCATGTGTGCCACTATTACGGTAGATAGCCGTAGGGCGCCTGTGGCCAGTGCGCCACGCCTATTTTAGTTGTGGGGCACCACTAGCACGTGTGCCACGGATGTGCGGATTACCTATAGCCATTTTCCTGGTAGTGATTCTCGATCTAGGGTTCAAACTTCAACCACCAGATCTTAGGAGGCCACCTGGTAGGCCTAGGAAGCTAAGGATCGAAGCCTCCACCAATAAAGGTTCAAGGCTGGGAGCTAGGAAAAGGAAATGCAAACGTTGTGGCGGATTCGGCCATATCAAGTGGTTGTGCAAAAACCCAATTACACATGATATTGTCCCTATTCACACCCTGATGGCAGAAAATGCGGCTTCTCAGCCAGAACTGGAGGAAGAGCAGCGTGAAGACGAAGAACTTGAAGAAGTGTAGCAGGTGGAGGAAAACATACGTTAGCAGCCAATTTATGAAGAAGTGGAGGTGCTGGCGAGAAAAGGGTGTGAAAAGAAACAAAAGGGTAAGCGGAATGGGGAGGAAAGGGCAAATAATGGAGGTGTATTAGAATATGAAGAAGTTGCAGGGGTGATTGAGGATGTTCTTGAGGATTGATGACCCACAAGTATAGGGGGTGTATCGCAGTATTTTCGAGGGAAGTGAAACCCAATTTATTGATTCGACACAAGGGGAGCCAAAGAATATTTATAAGCCTTAACAACTGAGTTGTCAATTCAGCTGCACCCGGAAACAATCCTGCTCACAGCAGTTTATCACTAGCAACAGTTTTGTAGTAGCAATAGCAAAGTAACAGCAGTAGTAAAAGTAAAGACAGTAGTAACAATTGCAGCAAACAGTAGGATTAAAGCGCGGTAAGCATATGGATGGATGGATGGGTGTTGCATGTACAAGACAATTCATATGGCAATCAAAACATAGGGCATTTGCAGATAAATAAGATAAACAATCCAAGTACTAAATAATCATAGGCATGTGTTCCATTTATAGTCATACGTGCTCGCAATTAGAACTTGCACAACATCTTTTGTCCTGCCAGCCCGTTTGCAGCGGGGCCTCAAGGGAACTACTGGCAATTAAGGTGCTTCTTTTAATAGAGCACCGGAGCAAAGCATTAACACTCCGTGAACATATGTGATCCTCACATCAAAGCCATTCCCGCCGTTTATCCAGATTTCTATCACTTCGGGGCCTTTGGTTCCGGACAACGACGTGTGTATACAACTTGCAGGTAAGACCATAAACAATACTATCATAATCAATCAATAACATGTTCAGACTTGAAATCATGGCACTCGGGCCCTAGTGACAAGCATTAAGAATAACAAGTTGCAACAAAGTCAAAAAGCACTAATAGTAGATACTAGGCACCATGCCCTAACAATCCGATGCCATTACATGAACAATTTCATCCAATCCCTACCATCCCCATAGCCTATAGCGGGGGATTACTCACTCATAGATGGGGGAAACATGGATGGTCGATGGATAAGCGATGGTGATGATGATGGCGATGATATCCTCCAATTTCCCGTCCCGGCAGGGTGTCAGAACGGATTTTCTGGTTCCAAATCACGGAATCTAGTGGTGGCGGCGCAGCGGAACTCTGTCTGAAAAAACGTCGAACCCCCCTTCGTTTTTAGGTCAAGAGGCAACTTATAGGCAAAGAGGGAGGCCGAGGTGGCCACACCACCCCCAGGCGCGGCCTGGCCTGGCCCGCGTGGCCAGGTGGTGTGGGCCCCTCGTGGCCCTACTCCGTCTCGTCTTTTGGCTCCGTGAGTCTTCTGGTGAAATAAGGCATATTTTCAAGGATTTTTCCTGATAGTTAATTTTCTGTATAAAAACTAGACACCAAGGTAATTATGCTGAAAACAACGTCAGTCCGTGTTAGTTGTATCCAAATCACACAAGTTTAGATGAAAAACAATAGCAAAACTGTTCGGGAAAGTAGATACGTTTTGGACGTATCAACTCCCCCCAAGCTTAGCTTATAGCTTGTGCTCAAGCAATTCAGTTGAAAACTGAGTGTGATAAAAGAAACTTTCACGAACACATTTGCTTCATAAGATGTATATATTCTCAGCATGTGATCAACTACTCAGCCAATTCATAATAAGGAGTATGCAACTAAGTTTACTTAATAGTTATTGCAAGCTATGAAGAGATTCTAACTAAAAAATAGTAAGTAGCATGAAACATAAACATAAGCAACATTGCAATGCTCATAAAAATGTATGATAAAGTGGTATCTCGCTTGCCTTTGATTGTAGAGCAAACATAAATACCAAGGCACCTCTGAAGTTCAAGTGAAGACTAGAAGTAAAGATATCAAAGATATAAGCATCAATGTCATAACACGATTAATCAAGTTTTGAGACAAGCACATTACACTAAGAATGACAACTATGCTCTCAAGAAAGTGCTCATAGAATAGGTGGTGACTCAACAAGGAAATGAAAAATGTTTTGAAAAGTTTGAAAGGCTTCCAAATGCTAAAAGTATGGTACTCATTAGCTTTGATCTCTCATTGCCCCTATCATAAGCATCTTTAAATGGTTAAGGTTAAAGTGACACAACTAAGAGGATATGCTTGACAAGTTATAAGTTAAAATCTCATGCCCCTTACTTACGAGTACCGAACCTCATGCTACTCAACTTTAGTCACAACTAAGCTCTTGTCATTGTAAGTACATATGTATCATAGAGAACCGCCAATGGGGTACCCCTTGCACATGATACAGGAGCTATCACATAATCAAAATGACAAGGCAAGCATACAATGAGCATCTCAATGATCTTTTTATTTGCTATTTGCATAGGTTTTTATTGAGGATGCTTCATAGAATGCTCATTATGGTTATGCTGCAAGTTTCCACCATGATTAGGCATGGCTTAGGCTAGCGGCCCAGGCGTTTCTCTAACACATATACAAACTCCATGATATTACAAGTTCCCCTTTTATTTCACACCGCCGGGATCCATAAGCAAAAGAATCATGATATCAACGAGCTACAAAGTACCCGTGCAATGTTGAAAGCGTTCCCCATGATACATGGTTCTGCTAACTTCAACTTATAAAGCGCAAGCATATACGAAACAAAGATGGATGCAATGGTTCAAGATTATTAAGTGCAAGAAAGTAAAGTGTGCCATCAAGTTTGTGAGAGCTTTACTAACTAACTTTCTCATAATAAGCAAACATTTTATTCGGAAAAAAACAAGGCATACTAAGCATGCACGGAATAGCAAATGATGCTAATAGGTAGGTATGGTGGACACTTTTGGCAATATTTGGTTTTAGGGAGTTGGAAACACGAGTAAAGCTTATACTCAGTGCAGATGAAGGCTAGCAATAGTAAGGGAGTGACAAACGAGAGAGCAATAACTGTCATAATCACGCTTGCAACAAAACAGGACTAATAATGGCATGAAAGTGATTCAAGACCCCTAAGGCAAAATAATTCATCGAGGCTTAACTGATTATTGTTTTAGTCATATGCATGCTTGAGCATGTGCCATGTCAATTCAAGTGAAACATTCAGAGGAGGATACCACAGTCTCATACCAAGTTATGAATATAGCAATGCAAGCGAACATTCATATGACATGGTAAAAATTATTAGCGAGCTGGAGCTAATCATAAGAAAGCAAGAACTACTAAGCATCCATAAATAACATACACCCTACATGAACAGACTAAGCATGCCCACAATGATGAGTATATGTACAAAAATGAAAACAAATAGAGTTCGTTACCAGCCTCTTACCACACCTCAAGTTGTCATTAATCCTCATTATTGCCCTTCACCTATGTGGCTTGAATAATAACATGAAACCAAATTCCACTGAGGACTGCTGAACCCTGCTACAAACTTCACAAAACCAAAGAACAACAACAAATATTTTTGGTGTTTTTAATTTTCAAAGACAAGAACAAAAAGGAAAAACAAGCAAAGCAAAATCTTTTTGGGTTTTTTGAATAGTTCAAACAAAGCAAAAAGGAAAAGGCAAACCAAGGCAAAAGAAGAAGAAGCAAACAAAGAGAAACAACATAAATGTTTTTGGTCTTTTTGTGTTTTAGAAAGCAAAAGCAAAGAGAGAACAAAAACTAAAAAGAGAACGAAGCATGAATATACAAAGTACCGACGAAACATGATATGGAGATGAGTGTGATGTCAGTGTACCTCCCCCCAAGCTTAGGCTTTTGGCCTAAGTGGGTATTAACCCAAATGCGAGTAAGGGTTCCAAGTAGGCGGGTCATTGTAAGAATGATCGTGGTCAGGCCCTTGGGAAGAAGAAGCTCCCCAATCATAGGTAGGTTGCTGATATGAAGACTTCCCCTCATATGAGGGCTGGACTGAATCATATGTAACCTCCCTTCTAGTATCCCGCTCCTATTGGGAGAGCTGTCCCAAGTACGTATCAAGCTCCTCCTCAGTGAGTGACCATCCTACCCTGGTATCAAGGTTAAACAAAACAAGTGCAGGCAAAAGAACAAATTGCTCGGACTTACTCCTTCTCCAACCAGCCTTGAGAAAGGTTATTTCATAAGACAACTCACTCAAATGAGCCCACGAAGAAATAAATTTATGCTATATCATGGAATTAAGGTCAAGCCTTTCTATGGGAAACTGTAGGTCTAGATGATGAGGCACTAAACAATGCAACGCTAATAAACAAGAACCAATGAGGCCTCCACAAATTCCATCTTTCTCGCGGTTAGCAGCAAGACGAAAATATATCAAGGCACCCAAGTTGTAAGTTCTATCTCGTTTTAAAGCAGCTGAGATGAATGCTAGATCATATGAGGATAGCTTATTAGTAGTTTTCCTAGCGAGAACATACTTGGCACTAAAGTAAGCAAAGTAGCGAATAGATGGGAGATGAATGTTAGGTATTTTCCCACTCTCCTTTGAGAAGCTGCTCCCTTGGCAAATCTCCGCATACAAGTCCATGAGTGGTGCATGTCGCTCTTTAATCCTTCCACATGATCCCCACTGAGGTACCTTAATAGCTGCACAAAAGTCATCAAGAGGAAGGTCGACAACTATATTGTAAATTTTGTAGTGGACCATGGGGTTAGGCAAAGAGTGACTAAATCAAAAATACTGCACTACAGACATAGTTAGTTTCACAAATTGACAGGGTTCATCTTCCACAAAGTGCTCCAATCCTGCATTAGCAACTAAGGTGTGGAAGTCTTGGGAAATTCCTGCAGCCCTCATGAATTCCAAGCATGGATAGATGGAAGGAAAAACTTCCTCCTCTTAGTGAACCTTCATAACCTCAGGCACCCTCAGTTCATGTTGGTTGAGTTGATGCTCATTCATCTTCTATTCTGAAATTTAAACATCCATTAAACAAGCGATTGTAAAGTGAATATATAATGAAGGGAACTACTCATAGGGACTTGTAAGAGGCCTAAACATGCATCAAAACAATATCTCTAAGCATTGAACAAGCTTACAAGCTCTCAAAACCTGTCACCTACAGCAGCAAAATACTCAAGATATAAACGACTAAACACAAATCTACTTGGACAAGCGGAGGAGTCACATATCGAAGAACAAATGCTCCAAATTTCAGCAGCAAAGATGGGCTGAGCAAGGAGATTGAAAAATCATGGACAAGAACAGCAAGAACACGATTTTGAGCAATGAACTGGTGTTTTCTCAGGAGAGAGAGAGAAGTGGCAAGTGAGAGAGTGAGTGGAGGGCTAGGGGTGGCCCACACCATGGCCAGGCGCGCCCTTGGGGTGGCCGCACCACCAGGTGGTGTGCCTGCCTGGTGGGCCCCCCTGGTACTCTCCAGGCACTTCTCTGCCCCTTTTTCACGTAAAATTTTAATATGGATTTTCTGGAATTTTCGAGACACTTTATTTTTGAGCAATTTTCAGGTATAGATGAATGATTTTCTGACAGAAAAAGGTTTCTGGAATGATGCAATGACAAAACAAAGCTAAAGCTTCATAAGTTCTAAGACACTCTCATATGCAAGCAACTAACAACAGAAAAGTAAACTTAGTGAAAGAAAAAACTAAAATGGATAAAATGAAAGTAAACGGGGATAATCAAGGTGAAAACATTATTTGTTCATTAAAATCCCTTTGTTAACAAGGTTGATCAGGTCTTGTTACCAAAACAATTTTATATGAAACAAAACTTTGTATTCCACTAATGATTATGTTACCTCAACTTTGATATCAATGGTCCCAATCATAATAGTTTCATATTTTTCTCTTGGTATGGGACAATATATTTCTCCAACTTGAATGCCCTCAACATGTTCAATTGAATTTAAACCATAAGTCCTATCAATCTTCTTGGGGAATAGATAGTATGCTCCTTGTCATTTACATTGAAAGTCACCTGTCCTTGATTACAATTCATAACAGCTCCTGCAGTATTAAGAACGGGTCTCCCAAGAATAATAGACATATTATCATCTTCAGGCATTTCAAGCACAACAAAATCAGTTAATATCAAGCAATTATGAGCCACTTGAACAGGTACATCCTCACATATACCAACGGGAATAGTAGTAGATTTATCAGTCATTTGCAAAGATATATCAGTTGGTATTAGTTTTTCAATTTGAAGTCTCTTATAGAGAGAGAAAAGGCATAACACTAACTCCTACTCCCAAATCACACAAAGCAGTTCTAACATAACTATTTTTAATAGAATAAGGAATGGTTGGAATCCCTGGGTCTCCAAGTTTCTTTGGAACCTTACCATTAAAGGAATAATTAGCAAGCAAAGTAGAGATTTCTTCATTAGGGATCTTCCTTTTATTCGAGACAATATCCTTCATATACTTTGAATAAGGAGGCAATTTAGTAGCATCAGTCAAAGGAATTTGCAAGAATAAAGGTTTCATCCATTCACAAAACTTATTATAGTGTTCATCTTCCTTTGACTTGTGTTTCTTATCAGGGAAAGACATAGGTTTTTGGACCCAAGGCTCTCTTTCACTACCATGTTTCTTAGCAACAAAATCTTCTTTAGTGTATTTAGTATTCTTAGTGTGCCTTTCAGGTTCTTCTTCAACCTTTCCTTTATCAGGAGCATCATTTTCTTCATTGCCACTTTCAGTTTCAGCATCAGAGACATATATACTATTAGGATCTTTAGCAGGTTTCAAAGGTTCTACAATAGTTTTATGTTTTTTCTTTCTTTTCTTAGGAGTAGTACCATTATTTTCAGTTTGTTGAGAATCCTGCTCAATTCTTTTAGGACGCCCCTCAGGATATAGAGGATCCTGGGTAGCAGCACCACTTCTAGTTCTAAATTTTTTTTGACAAAAACAGTAGGGAAGTCCCCTACTGTGTCATTTTATAAATTTATAATGTACAGAAGATTGAGCCAGGCTCAATCAATGAAAAGTTTTATAGCTATTTACATTCATAGTGTGTCAAGGCACTCTTGCATACCTTCCTTGAGACTAGGTTTAGCTCTATGCATAGTTAAGGTAAAGGTTGCTTTAAAAAAGAAATACATCTAGTGATTGAGGGATTTAGGTCCCTAAAAATATAACCATTTCTTTGCTCCCATATACTCTAGCATCCAGTGATGATAATTTCCATAAGAAAGTTGGCACTGAATCTTCTTCTAGCATCATTGATCATCAGATGAATCTCCATATCTGTGTTCCATTCAAGTCCCAAGGCCCACCAGAACCCTTGGCTGAAACTACATTCAAAAAACAGATGCAGTAGGGTTTCCTGAGGATAGGTGTCACATATAACACAATCATTGAATTCCACAAAGAAGTTTTTCTTGTCATTAAATCCTTGGTGTTTAGCCTCTTATTCAGTAGCAGCCAAGCAAAAAATTTGTGTCTTGAAGACAGCATGATTTCCAAATATCCAGAATGGGTTTTGGTGTAGGGTATGCCCAAATGAGTGCTCTGTAGATATTTCTGGTTTTGAAAGTCTCCCCCCAGGAAAAATACCATGAATCATGGTCGTCTGTGTGGTTTATGCTTCTGATATTCTCCAACATATCAGTAAACTCCTCATGAGCAATGATGGATAAGGGGAGTTGAAAAAGTTCATAGAAATCATTATCAGCTGCAGTGATGGCCTTGTCCATGGTCAGAGTATCATTGTGGCAGAAAGAGTGTAGGTGTGGGTATCTATCTTCAAAGCATTCACCTTTCCATAGATCCTTCTATAGCAGCATAGTTTTTCCATTGCCAATTTTGCAGTGAGTCAAATCTCTGTAAATATCCACATAATTCATACAGTCTCTCCACCAGAAAGAACCAATATGATTCATTGAATGTGGGGCAGAGTCACCTTGATAGTAAGCTTTCCAAATGAGATCAACCCATGATATATCAGCCCTGTTGTAGAATTTATGAATATTTTTCAGTAAAAGAGCTTGATTTTGTACCCTGAGGTTTATGACTCCTAAACCTCCTTGATCTTTTGGTCTACATACTAAGTCCCATCTAGCAAGACATTTTCCATGTTTGTGGATATCTTTTCCTGCCCAGAGGAACTGTCTGCCACCCTTTTCAAAATGGGTAAAAATTGTTAAAGGGACTTTGAAAGAGCACATGGCATGGATGGGCATAGAATTTAATACAGAGTTCAGTAATGTGAGTCTTCCTGTATATGACATGAGAGAAGATAGTCCAGATATCATAAGCAAGTTTTTCTTTAGCAGCATTAACTAGCAAGTCTTTTTTACCTTAATAAGCTGGTCAATTTGAGTTTGAACCATTTGAAAATGTTTAACAAGCATTTTAACATCATTAGAGGTTCTTTCCACAATATATTTTAACTCAACAATATCTCTACAGTTTTCCATTAAATGATTTTGCACCCTTTAATTGAAATTATCTTGCTTAACAATAAAAATATCGAATTCTTCTAAGCATTGATCAGGAGGTTTAGAGTAAGGGATATCACCTTCATCAAAATGCTGGAGAGAGTGTACCTCAATAGTGGATGAATGGGGAATTGGCTTACATAATTCTTCTATAGGAGGTAAATTCTTGACGTCAGCAGCTTTAATTCCCTTCTCCTTGAGACATTTCTTAGCTTCCTTCATCACTTCATCATTTAGTTCAATAACTCCCATCTTCTTTGATGTTGGTATAGGCGTAGGTATAGCTGGTTCAGGTATAATTGTTTCAGGTATAGCTGGTTCAGGAGGAGTCCAGTCTTCATAATTCTTGCTTATTTTAGCCATTAATTCCTCAGCTTCCTTGGGTATGTCCAGGTATGTCCTAGATTCTTCGGTTACTCCATTATAAAATATATCAAGAAGCTCATTCTTAGGTAATGTATATCCAGTCTGTGCATGAATCAAAGCACAAAACCTTGCCCATGATTCAGGCAATATCTCTTTTTCTCCCTGTTTAAAATCAAAAATTTCCTGCAAAATAGCATGTCTAGTACTAGGAGGAAAATATTTCTACAGGAAAGTACTAATCAAGCAATCAGGGCTATCAATAGATCCAGGAGGTAAATTATTAAACCAAGTTTTAGCTTCTCCTTTTAGTGAAAAAGGGAAAATTTTAGCAACAAAGTAGGTGCGCATCTTAATATCATCAGAAAATAAGCCACTCATGGTAGAAAGCTCAGTCATATGTGCTACCGCACTTTCATTCTTAGTCCCACTAAAAGGTTCTTTCTCAACAATAGCTATGTAAGATAGATCAAGAGAGAAATCATAATCCTTATCTTTAATGTTTATGGGAGATGCAGCAAACTTAGTATTAGGAGACAATTTGGGTTTTATAGTACACCTCTCAAGGAGACTCTTAATTGCACTCCTATCATGGGTGTTTTGACATTCTTTAATAAATTCATCGGTCATCTCTATATAACTGTCTTCACTATCAAAGCTCTCTCTAGACTCAGGTGAACTAATAGGTGTAGTAGTGTGTTCATTAGGAGTTTCAGTATTTCCAGCTATAGTTCTAGCAATCGTAGCATCTAGGAAAAGACCTAATGAACCACTCTTATCAAGCACAGTAGAAGCAGCAGCATAAGTATCCGAAGTTTCAGATTCAGCAGTAGTATCAGTGTGTGTAGCATGTGTATGTGGTGGTGTAAGGAGCTTACTCATAACATATGGTGAATCAAGAGCAATAGAGGTGTTCAGAACCATACCTCTTCTTGTAGTGGATGGTAAAATAGGAACCTTTCCATCACAAGACTTACCCATGATGGATGGATGGCAGAGAACAATAGTGATTCCAAATGAACATGATAAATAAAGCTATGCTCCCCGGCAACAACGTCAAAAAATAGTCTTGATGACCCACAAGTATAGAGGGTGTATCGCAGTATTTTCGAGGGAAGTGAAACCCGATTTATTGATTCGACACAAGGGGAGCCAATGAATATTTATAAGCCTTAACAACTGAGTTGTCAATTTAGCTGCACCTAGAAACAATCCTGCTCACAGCAGTTTATCAGTAGCAACAGTTTTGTAGTAGCAATAGTAAAGTAACATCAGTAGTAAAAGTAAAGACAGTAGTAACAATTGCAGCAAACAGTAGGATTAAAGTGCGGTAGGCATATGCATGGATGGACGGGCGTTGCATGTACAAGACAATTCATATGGCAATCAGAACATAGGGCATTTGTAGATAAATAAGATAAAGCATCCAAGTACTAAATAATCATAGGCATGTGATCCATATATAGTCATACGTGCTCGCAATGAGAACTTGCACAACATCTTTTGTCCTGCTAGCCCGTTCGCAGTGGGGCCTCAAGGGATCTACTGGAAATTAAGGTGCTCGTTTTAATAGAGCACCGGAGTAAAGCATTAACACTCTGTGAACACATGTGATCCTCACATCAAAGCCATTCCCGCTGGTTATCCCGATTTATGTCCCTTCGGGGCTTTTGGTTCCGGACAACGATGTGTGTATACAACTTGGAGGTAAGACCATAAACAATACTATCATAATGAATCAATAACATGTTCAGATCTGAAATCATGGCACCGGGCCCTAGTGACAAGCATTAAGCATAACAAGTTGCAACAAAGTCAAAAAGCACTAATAATAGATACTAGGGACCATGCTCTAACAATCCGATGCCATTACATGAATGATCTCATCCAATCCCTACCATCCCCATAGCCTACAACGAGGGATTACTCACTCATAGATGGGGGAAACATTGGTGGTCGATGGAGAAGCAATGGTGATGATGATGACGATGACCTTCTCCAATTCCCCGTCCCGGCAGGGTGCCAGAATGGAATCTCTGGTTCCAAATCACGAAATCTGGTGGTGGCGGCACAGCGGAACTCTTTCTGGAAAAACATCGACCCCCCTTCATTTTTCGGTCAAGAGGAAACTTATAGGCGAAGAGGGAGGCCGAGGGGGCAGCCGAGGTGGCCACACCACCCCTAGGCGTGGCCTAGCCTGGCCCACGTGGCCAGGTGGTGTGGTTTCCTCATGGCCCTACTCCGTCTCGTCTTCTGGCTCCATGAGTCTTCTGGTGAAAGAGGATTTTTGCCATATTTTCCGGGATTTTTCCTGATAGTTGATTTTCTGCACAAAACTAGACACCAAGGTAATTCTGCTGAAAACAGCGTCAGTCCGTGTTAGTTGTATCCAAATCACACAAGTTTAGAGGAAAAACAATAGCAAAAGTGTTCAGGAAAGTAGATACGTTTTGGATGTATCAAGGATCTTTCGGCTAAATGCAGGAGAAATAATAAATCCCTGCCAATTTCATCTTTGTATGTTTCTCCAGATAAAAGGTAAGCTTAAAAATTGTTTTATTTGCCATTTTATCATATTTTTGTATCCTCATCAACTGTTGCTTAATGCAGGATGAGCTAGTAGACTAATAACATGAGCAGAAAGATGCGGGCACAGTAACGTCGTATGTTGAATTATATCATTGAAACTAAACTAGTCGTGTCGTCTTTATTTATATCTGGTGCGTGCAACGTGTCTGTGATGGGGTCATGTGGACCAGATTACAATTTTTTAAATATTAGTACATTAATTTTTTAGCTGTGTATGGATGCAGCTACTAGTTCCCATCTCCCTTGGATTCCCATCTCCTCTAGCGCACTCCAGAATTATGGTTGTGTCATCAATTAGCAGAGTCAGCGTATTGTCCCACCAGATGTGAATGCAATGACTTTGTTTGTTCAGAATTTGATGACTTTGATTAGTTTGAAAGACAGATAAACCTAAAACATGTATCTAGACATGTTTTGGGTATAGATACATTTATTAAATATCTAAAAAAACTAAGTCAGTTATATCTGGACAAGAGTAGTACACTATTACAACACGCTCGATCCCTTCTCCTCTAGAGCACTCCAAATTATGGCTTTGCCATCAAGTGCTAGGAGCAGAGTCAGCGTATTGTCCCATCTGATATGCCAGGAACACGCAAACTTTATTTTCAGGATCAGACGAGTTTCGACTAGTTTCAAAGACAAAGACAACTAAAACATGGCCAACATATATAGATTATGACGATAATCGACTATGACTAAAATGACCCAGATCCAAAGAGGGCATTAAGATGCCGTACATAGATTTAATGTATGCTTAAGTGGCCCTAATCGACTATGACGCTCCCGCAGTCTCCATCATCGACGATGTTGTCTGCGTCGCCGCTAGCCTCCTACTCGTTGGAATCGATGCTGATGTTCCCGGCAGCGTTCCTCCTTCTCATGGATTCTTCACGGCACGTCGCATCAATAACGATGGAGGTCGTACGCCCAGGCACTGCCCAGAAGCGCTGCCTCCCTTCGGGGTTGCGCAGATTTGGGTGGATCTCCCACCGGTGGGTTCCACACAGCTCAATCAATGCAACCTGCTTCTTCTTGAACAGCTTTCGCCAGTACGCGCTCGTGCGCGAGTACCATGCCATTGCCCTCTTTTACTCCGACAGCTGATGGCGGCGCTCCTCGATCTGCCTCGTCAACACGTTGTTGCGTAAGAGCAGCGCAACAGGAACCCCGGCGTAGCTGAGCTCGAAGCCGGCTAGAAGCCTCGCGAACGGCAGCACAAGTATGTCGTAGTTGGCGAACATCTGAGCCTCATGCAAGCTGAGTTTGGACCTCTCCCTCTCCATGGCAATGAAGGAACCTGATCTGAGCTTCGACCCCGAGGTTAAGGGGATAAGGACAAGGACGTAGGCCCAGCGTCGTTGCCACTGCCAATCAGTTTGCAGAACAGACTTCTCGTAGATCGCCCTCACGAAGGACATCCTTATCGTCCATGCACCCTGATCCAATGGTGCCTAACAATCGGGGATCGAGTCTTCTAGAATCCCGGAGCGGTTGCTGGTTAGCTTTGCATCCTGATTGTTTGTGGCCAACGGCTGCCGTTGAAAATAATACACATTCGAATGACAATGGTGGATCCATATGTGGTTTGTGAAAATAACACACATGCAATGACTCAAGCTGTGGTTAATGAGAAGAACACACATGCAATGACACTGGTGGATCCATATGCGGATTGTGAAAATAACACACATGCAATGACTCTAGTTATTGTTAGTAAAAAGAACACACATGCAATGGCACTGGTGGATCCATATGTGATGTGTGAAGAGAACACACATGTAATGACACTGGTGGATCCATATGTGGTCTGTGAAAATAATAGTTTCAAATGACTCCAGATGTGGTCTCTAAAAAGAACACACATTTCAAAGATACTGGTGGATCCATATGTGGTCTCTGAAAAGAACACACATCCAGTGACTCTAGATGTGGTTAATGAGAAGAACACACATGCAATGACACTGGTGGATCCATATGTGGTTAATGAAAACAACACACATGCAATGACTCTAGTTGTTGTTAATGAGAAGAACACACAAGCAATGACAATGGTGGATCCATATGTGGTCTCTGAAGAGAGCACACATGCAATGACACTAGTGGATCCATATGTGGTCTGTGAAAAGAATAGTCATGAAATGACTCCATATGTGGTTAATGAAAGAACACACATTTCAATGACACTGGTGGATCCATATGTGTATTGTGAAAAGAACACACATGCAATGACTCTAGATGTGGTTAATGAGAAGAACACACGTGCAATGACACTGGTGGATCCATATGTGGTTAATGAAAATAACACACATCCAGTGACTCTAGTTGTGGTTAATGAAAAGAACACACATTGCAATGACACTGGTGGATCCATATGTGGATTGTGAATAGAACACACATGCAATGACACTGGTTGATCCATATGTGGTCTGTGAAAAGAATAGTCATTAAATGACTCCAGAAGTGGTCTCTGAAAAGAACACACTTTTCAATGGCACTGCTGGATCCATATGTGGTCTCTAAAAAGAACACACATCCAGTGACTCTAGATGTGGTCTCTGAAAAGAACACATATTTCAATGACACTGGTAGATCCATATGTGGTCTATGAAAACAACACACATCCAGTGACTCTAGATGTGGTCTCTGAGAACAACACACATGCAATGACACTGGTGGATCCATATGTGGTTAATGAAAATAACACACATGCACTGACTCTAGTTGTTGTTAATGACAAGAACACACACAATGACACTGGTGGATCCATATGTGGTCTCTGAAGAGAACACGCATGTAATGATACTGGTGGATCCATATGTGGTTAGTGAAAAGAATAGTCATAAAATGGCTCCAGATGTGGTTGATACGTTGCAAACGTATCTATAATTTTTGATGTTCCATGCTTGTTTTATATCTACTTTCTTATGTTTTGTCCACACTTTGGAGTACTTTTACACATTTTCTAGAACTAACCTATTAACAAGATGCCACAGTGCTAGTTGCCTGTTTTCTGCTATTTTTGGTTCTAGGAAAGTCAGAAAATCAATATTCTCAGAATTGGACCAGACAAAAGCCAAAGTCGATATTTTACCGGAAGACTCACGGAGCCAGAAGACGAGATGGAGAGGGGCCACAGGGTGGCCACACCATGTGGTGGTGCGGGCTAGCCCTGGCCGCGCCTCCAAGTGGTGTGGGACCCCTGGCTGCCCACCGACCTTGCCTCTTCTCCTATAATATGCCTCCCGATGCAAAAACCCTAGATCATCAAGCCTCCAGCCACGAAAAGTTCCGCAGTGCCGCCGCCACCGAAGGGGAGATTCGAGGGACATAAAGTCTGTTCCGGCACCCTGCCAGGACAGGGAAGTGCCCCCGGAGCCATCTCCATCGATCTCTACCACCATCTCCATCGTCGTTGCTGACTCCCATGATGAGGAGGGAGTAGTTCTCCTTCGAGGCTAAGGGTTCTACCAGTAGCTATGTGTTCATCTCTCTATCTATGCGTGATCATATTGTGATCATGTGCTTTGTAATTAAGTAGATCTACCTTGCTACTCAAGTGCTTTAATACATCTCTGCTCTCCCCATGTGTGTGAGAGTGATAGCGTGCACACCATGGTGGCACTTAGGCTAGAGATTACAAATACTTGTTATGAGTTATATTTGGAGTTGGATGTCTTTATGAAATTGTGGTGTTTGTTGGAACCATCTAGTACTCAAGGTGACAGTGTGGGGTTATCTAGATGGGAAAGATGAACTTTGAGGTGTGCTGTTATAGCCCTTCCATGGATTAGAGTGTCCAACCGGCGAGTAGTATCATAAAGAGAAGATATTTATATGAGAGTGTTCACTAGTGAAAGTATGATCCCTAGGCCTTGTTTCTAAGCATTGAAACACAGTTTGCAATTAGATCTGTTACATGTTTGCTTGCTTCCATCTTTATTTCAGTTTTTCTTTAGTCTTTTCCCACGTCAACCACACGCCATCAAGCTATTTTCTACCATCGTTACCACTTACAAAAATATATACCACTTGTATTTCACTATCTCTTTGTCGAACTAGTGCACCTATACACCTGAAAAGTGTATTGGGTGTGTTGTGTACACAAGAGACTTCTTGTATCTTGATTGCAGGGTTTCTTGAGAGGGGATAACTTTGACCACTTCCTCCCTAAGTTCGATAAACCTTGGGTGATCCACTTAAGGGAAAACTTGCTGCTGTTCTACAAACCTCTACACTTGGACGCCCAACAACTGTCTACAAGAATAGAAGTGCGTAGACATCAAGCTATTTTCTGGCGCCGTTGCCGGGGAGGTAAGGTAAAAGGTACTCACATCGTCCGGTGTGAGTGCTCGAAGTTATTTCCTTTAGATTCTGCAATTTTGTCTTTTTGTTTCTTGTTTTTATTTTCACTAGTTAGGCTTAATGGAAAACAACAACAAAATTAGAGAGATTTTTAGTATTTTTCCTAGTGTAGAACATGAATTGTGTGAAAAGAAAATTAAAAAACCCATGGAACTTTCTTTGCATGCTATTTATTAGTATGAATCTTTTGAACATCTTTGTTACTAATGCTATGGAAACATCTAAGCTTGTGGAAGTTAGTTTTTATGAAAATGATATTTTTAGTTCCCCAGCTTTAAAGAAGAAAATTTGCTCTGATGATACTTTATCTCCCATATGTGGTAATTCTAATGATACTTGTGATATTTTAAATCCACATACTGAAAGCATCTCCTTTAAAATACCTATAAAAATTGTTGAACGTGTTATGAACAACTGTTACTTGGGAGATGGAACTGTCTATCCTGGTGATCATTTACTCTTTATACACGAATTATGCGACTTATTCAAGTGTGTAGGTGTTTCAATGAACCAAGTTAAGAGGAAGCTATTCCCTTTTTAACTTAAGGGGAAAGGAAGGGAGTGGTATGAGCTACTAGATGATCCTCATCATTTGGAGTGGAAGGAACTTGAATCTCTCTTTTACTCTAAATTTTATCCTCCTCATGAAGATAGGAATTACATTTATAATTTCCATCCACATGATGGAGAAAGTATTGCCCAAGCATGGGGGAGATTGAAGTCACTAATGCTCAAATGTCCCATTCATGATCTCCCCAGTAGTACTGTTATTAATAATTTCTATGCAAGGCTTTCAGGACATTACAAGGACTATCTAGATACTTGTTTTGAGGGATCCTTCACAAGTAAGGAGGTAAAAGCTAAGTGGGATCTTCTTGAAACAATTCAAAGCAATACCCAAGATTGGGATAACAACAAAGGTAAAGAACCAGGTTTAAACTATGAATATGATTGCATTAAGTCTTTCGCTAAAACTGCTGATTTTCAAGAGCTTACTGCTAAATATGGCCTTGATCCTAAAATTCTTGTTGATTGTTATAGAACCTTTGCTTCTCACATTAATATCCTAAAGAAAAATGGGACATGTATCATGAGCCTGTTAAAGACACTTGCATGGAAAATGAAATTGTTATGAATGATAGCAATAAACATGCTCAAACCTTTGAAAGTACTATTTCTTATAAGCATGTTAATTTTTGTGGAATACATAGACCTTGTGAGAATATTCAAATTGAAGAAGAATATTGTATCACCCACAGGAATGAAAAAACTAGAACATGGTATAGGGCTCTAAATGATCTTGGTAAATAAGTTTGTGCCCTCTATCATTTTATTTGTCAACTTTGCTTTGAAGTGGGTCATTTCAATTTTCAATGCTCAGGCCATAATAATAATGCTTCTAATCCAATGAGTACTGAAAGTTTGTATTATGATGACATGATCACTCCTAATCAGCATGATGAACTATACATTATTTTTGGGGTGTGAGGAGTTATCAAGAAAAACTTCTTTGGTAGATATGAGTGCTTTTGGTATGAATAACGTCATGCATGCTTGTCATCTTTATTGTGTTGATAATTGTCACACAAATACTTACATACAAAATATTATAAATGATGAGATTTTACCAAAATATGACAGGACTAATATGTGTTTTGGTCTTATTAATTAAAAGGACAAATCCTCCAAAGTTTCCTCTATTGTCTCTAACAATGAACCAGAGTATATGGAGAATCTTCCTTTCAAGCCTCTCCCTCCTAAAGAGAAGAAGAAAAAGAAGAAGAGGAGAAGTAAAAGGAGGGAGGAAATAGTATTTTCCCCTAAGCATGTTGCTCCTATTATAGTTTTTGATGAGTCTGAACTCGATGATGTTCCTATGCCTATTACCTATAGTAGTGATCATGATTGGGAAAAGCACACTACTTTTGATATTGAAAATCTCTTCGCTACCAATTCTGAAAACGAATTACTGTACTATTAGTGCTATCCATGTTCCTTCCAATGATGATATGTTTACAAATGAACACACTTTGGAAGATAACTATTCAATTGCTTATGATGATACTATACCTCCAATATATGATGATTGCAATGATGAATACGATATTTTCAGTCCACCTACTATTGAGGAGGAAATTAATTATGATTACAATATGCCTCCTATATTTGATGATTATGGTGATGAGAATAATAATGATAGTTATTTTGTCGAATTTCCTCCCACTACAATTAATAAGAATGACTATGCTTATGTGGAGAGTAATAATTATTATATGCATGTGGCTCATGTTAAGAATGTTTTATGTGATAGTTATATTGTTAATTTTATTCATGATGCTACTGAAAGTTATTATGAGAGAGGGAAACATGGTTTTATGCATCTCAATAATATTAAGTTTTCCCTCTTTATGTTGAAAGTATTGAAGTTGCACTTGTTTTGCTTTACTATGCTTGTTTCTTTGTGCTTTTATGACTTGTTTCTTTATAAGATTCCTATGCATGGGAAGTGGGTTAGACTTAAATGTGCTTTGAATTTGCTTCTTGATGCTCTCTTTTACTTCAATTCATATTTCTTATGTGAGCATCTTCTCAATCTATCATGCCTAACTTAAAGGCGTTAAAGAAAAGTACTTATTGGGAGATAACCCAAAAGTTTTAGTTAAGTATTGGAAGTTATTGCCTCAGTAATAACCTCTCCTTATCCTTTTTGTGTGGTTTTTGTGCCAAGAATAACCTCCAATGAGAGAGAAGTAATGCTTGGGAAAGTTGCTGTCCCGAAACAGATTTTTGTGCTTCACCGTAAATATTCGTGTAAAATATCTGTACGTCACTTTGAGGCGTGAATTTTTGTGCTTCTGCCCCAGGTTGTTATCTAACTTTCCTTAGATCAACACTTCTCGATTTGAGCAACAGAAGGTCTTCGAAAAAATTGGTTTTTACTTTTCGAATTGTCCAACCGGAGAGTAGTTAAGAGTAGTATCATAAAGAAGAATATATTTATATGAGTGTTCACTAGTGAAAGTATGATCCCTAGGCCTTGTTTGTAAGCATTGAAACACCGTTTGCAATTAGATCTGTTACATGTTTGCATGCTTCCATCTTTATTTGAGTTTTCCTTTAGTCTTTTCCCACATCAACCACACGTCATCAAGCTATTTTCTAGAACCATTACCACTTATAATTATCCATACCACTTGTATTTCACTATCTCTTCCCCAAGCTCGTGCACCTAGACACCTGACAAGTGTATTGGGTGTGTTGGGGACACAAGAGACTTCTTGTATCTTGATTGCAGGGTTGCTTGAGAGGGGATACCTTTGACCACTTCCTCCCTGAGTTCGATAAACCTTGGGTGATCCACTTAAGGGAAAACTTGCTGCTGTTCTACAAACCTCTACACTTGGAGGCCCAACAACTATCTCCAGATGTGGTTAATTAAAGAATACACATTTCAATGACAATGGTGGTTCCATATGTGGTTTCTGAAAACAACACACATGCAATGACTCTATCTATGGTTAATGAGAAGAACACACATGCAATGACACTGGTGGATCCATAGGTGGATTGAGAAAACAACACACATGCAATGACTCTAGTTGTTGCTAGTAAAAATAACACACATGCAATGGCACGGGTGGATCCATATGTGGTATGTGAAGAGAACACACATTTCAATGACACTGGTGGATCCATATGTGGTCACTGAAAAGAATAGACATGAAATGACTCCAGATGTGGTTAGTGAAAGAATACACATCTCAATGACAATGGTGGTTCCATATGTGGTTTGTGAAAATAACACACATGCAATGAATCTAGCTGTGGTTAATGAGAATAACACACATGCAATGAAACTAGAGGATCCATAGGTGGATTGTGAAAATAACACACATGCAATAAACTCTGGTGGAACCACATGCAATGACACTGGTGGATCCATATGTGGTCCGTGAAGAGAACACACATGCAATGACACTGGTGGATCCATATGTGGTCTGTGAAAAGAATAGTCATGAAATGACTCAAGATGTGTTCTTTGAAAAGAACACACATTTCGACACTGGTGGATCCATATGTTGTCTCTGAAAAGAACACACATCCAATGACTCTAGTTGTGGTTACTGAGAAGAACACACATGCAATGACACTGGTGGATCCATATGTGGTTAATGAACATAACGTACATGCAATCACTCTAGTTGTTGTTAGTAAAAAGAACACAAATGCAATGACATTGGTGGATCCATATGTGGTCTGTGAAGAGAACACACATACAATGACACTAGTGGATCTATATGTGCTCTGTGAAAAGAATAGTCATGAAATGACTCTAGATGTGTTCTCCGGAAAGAATACACATTCCAATGACACTGGTGGTTCCATATGTGGTTTGTGAAAAGAACACACATGCAATGACTCCAGCTGTGGTTAATGAGAAGAACACACAGGCAATGACACTAGTGGATCCATATGTGGATTGTGAAAATAACACACATGCAATGAATCTAGTTGTAGTTAGTATAAAGAACACACATGCAATGACACTGGTGGATCCATATGTGGTGTGTGAAGAGAAAACACATGGAATGACACTGGTGGATCCTTATGTGGTCTGTGAAAAGAATAGTCATGAAATAACTCCGGATATGGTCTTTGAAAAGAACACACATTTCAATGACACTGATGGATCCATATGTGGTCTTTAAAAAGAACACAAACCCAGTGACTCTAGCTGTGGTTAATAAGAAAAACACACATTCAATGACACTAGTGGATCCATATGTGGTTAATGAATATAACACGCATGCAATGACTCTAGTTGTTGTTAATGAGAAGAACACACATGCAATGACACTGGTGGATCCATGTGTCGTCCCTGAAGAGAACACACATGCAATGACACTGGTGGATCCATATGTGGTCTATGAAAAGAATAGTCATGAAATGACTCCAAATGTGGTTAATGAAAGATGACACATTTCAATGACACTGGTGGATTCATATGGGGATTGTGAAAAGAACGCACATGCAATGACTCTAGCTGTGGTTAATGAGAAGAACACACATGCCACGACACAGGTGGATTCATATGTGGTTGATGAAAATAACACACATCCAGTGACTCTAGTTGTGGTTAATGAAAAGAACACACATTCCAATGACACTGGTGGATCCATATGTGGATTGTGAAAAGAACACACATGCAATGACACTGGTGGATCCATATGTGGTCTGTGAAGAGAATAGTCATGAAATGACTCCAGATGTGGTCTCTAAAAAGAACACACATTACAATGACACTGGTGGATCCATATGTTGTCTCTGAAAAGAACACACAACCAGCGACTCCAAATGTGGTCTCTGAGAAGAACACACCTGCAATGACACTGGTGGATCCATATGTGGTTAATGAAAATAACAGACATGCAATGACTCTAATTGTTGTTAATGTGAAGAACACACATGCAATGACACTGGTGGATCCATATGTGGTCTCTAAAGAGAACACACATGCAATGACACTGGTGGATCCATATGTGGTCTTTGAAAAGAATAGTCATGAAATGACTCCAGATGTGGTTAATGAAAGAACACACATTTCAATGACACTGGTGGATCCATATGTGGTATGTGAAAAGAATAGTCATGAAATGACTCTAGATGTGGTCTCTGAAAAGAACACACATTTCAATGACACTGGTGGTTCCATATGTGGTTTGTGAAAAGAACACACATGCAATGAACTCTAGTGGATCCATATGCAATGACACTGGTGGATCCATATGTGGTCTGTGAAGAGAACACACATGCAATGACACTGGTGGATCCATATGTGGTATGTGAAAAGAATAGACATGAAATGACTCCAGATGTGGTTAATGAAAGAATACACATTTCAATGACAATGGTGGTTCCATATGTGGTTTGTGAAAAGAACACACATGCAATGACTCTAGCTGTGGTTAATGAGAAGAACACACATGCAATGACATTGGTGGATCCATAGGTGGATTGTTAAAAGAACACATATGCAATGACTCTAGTTGTTGTTAGTAAAAAGAATACACATGCAATGACACTGGTGAATCCATGTGTGGTCTCTGAAAAGAACACACATTTCAATGACACTGGTGGATCCATATGTGGTCTGTAAAAAGAATAGACATGAAATGACTCCAGATATGGTTAATGAAAATAACACACATGCAATGACTCTAGATGTGATTAATGAAAATAACACACATGCAATGACACTAGTTGTTCTTAATGAGAAGAACACACATGCAATGACACTGGTGGAACCATATGTGGTCTCTGAAAGAATAGTCATGAAATGACTCCAGATGTGGTCTCTGAAAAGAACACACATTTCAATGACACTGGTGGATCCATATGTGGTTTGTGAAAAGAACGCACATCCAGTGACTCTAGATCTGGTTAATGAGAAGAACACACATGCAATGACACTAGTGGATCCATAGGTGGATTGTGAAAATAACACACATGCAATGAACTCTGATGGATCAATATGTGGTTTGTGAAGAGAACATACATGCAATGAACTCTGGTGGATCCATATGTGTTCTGTGATAAGAATAGACATGGAATGACTCTACATGTGGTTAATGAAAGAATACACATTTCAATGACAATGGTGGTTCCATATGTGGTTTGTGAAAAGAGATTTTCCCTCTCTCTCACTCACAAATCTCACAAAAGCCCAGACGTGTGCTCACTCTAGGTGCTACGCCTTGATTGGCTAACACAGATGTCACGTGGATCGTCTCCATCAACCGTTGATCCTATGTGATCCAACGGGCAGGATAACCCCTCCCTTCTCCACTTTTTTTATGCATGGTCTATCTGTGCCACCTCTATATCCGTGCCACCAATACTTTACGTCCATAAACAAGTGAAAATCCATCTATCTAAATAAAATAAATGATCATATTTAAAAGAAGCTATCGTCTTCATCTTCCGGTTCGTCCTCGTCTTCGTCAACGCCATGGTCCCTGCCATTGCCGCCGTCGGTGTCCCCCTCTGACGACTCGACACCGTCCCCTTCCTCGAATAAGCATGCTATCTCCTCGTTGGAGTCCTCCTCCTCCTCTTCGTAGTACCACAGGTCCAAGTCAATCGCCTCCGCTTCTGCCTCCAACTGATCGATGAGCGCCTCCTCGTTGACCGAGTCAGACTTGTCCAAATAGCTATCTCCTCTCTTCTTCCTGGTCTTCTTCTCGTTCCTCTTCTTGTCCGTACTCGCTGGTGCAACACGCACCCCCGTCCTGGCTGTTGCTTTGTGCTTGTCCATCGCTGCAGGTACCCCACGCTCCTGCTGCGTGGCCGGTACGAGCTTCGACGTCGCGGTGTCCTCGAGTGCCGATGTCGATGGATCCTGGCATAGTCGGACATGACGTGCTGCCTCAGCAGGTGACTCGCGAGCGTGAACGATGTAGTGAAGAGCCGGGGACGTAGGACGGTCAGTGGACGGCTTGGACCTGCCATTGCCACAGCGAGGAGGCATCGTGCTCGAGGTAGTTGCTCTGAAGGATCGATGGCGGGTACACAGAGTGGGGTGCCGATCTGATCAACGATGAGCAGCGGTTTTGTGCGTCGTGTCCATGCATGCATTTGTCGATTATCAAAAAAAAAGTAATATCTCATGTACTGAACATAATTTGATCACAACAAAAGTGGCACAATGTATTCTAGACTCGTAAATATCTCGTGCGTGCCTATCGACATGGAGTTCGACGAAGTTCGACGTGCCGACGTGATCGTGCAGCAGTTGCACGCGTCATTGCCCCATCAACACGTGACACATGCATGCGGGACGTGCACACCGATCCCCGTGATGACCACCCGGCTCGCACTCCTCTTATTATATACTAGATTTTGGGTGGCGCCGAAGACCATTGAACTGTCCACCGCAATAAAGACAAGTCCCATCGATTCCCTACCCCTGCCTCCCTGGCTTCTTTGAGAAGGTAGACTATACAAGGTGGTCTTGTATAATAGTAGTAGTACTACTGGACCACGGCATGTACTCTTTGACTCTTCTCCCACACTAATCACTATCTTCTTCCTCCTGCCGCCGCCACCCTCACCCTGCAAGCCATGGCTCCCCTAAGGAGGGGGAGATGCCGATCGACGATCCTCGCAGAGAAAAGGGAGAGAAATCACTGCGAGGAACTTCTTGCTCTACCAGCCACTCAAGCCCCCCTCTCATCGAGGAGAATATCATTTTGTGGCCCGAAAGTTGAGGCGCCCAGGAAACACGGTACCCAAGTTGCTTACAATCAGCTGCGTTGCCCAAAGTTGGCGTGCCAAATACTCAGAGGGTCTTTTTCGGCACGAATTCAACTTTATGTTTCAATTCAAAATATCAGGCTAACGCTCGTCAAGTTGGGCCCCCTGTCAGCTTTCTCCGTTATGTCGCTGTCATCATGGCTGCCATGTAGGCTTGTAGCATTGGCGCATGCATCCTTTACGCGTATTCTTCTTCCTCCGGGACAACAATCTGTGGTCACGGCCATGGCGTGGAGCTAGGACTTGGACGAACCTGCTCGGCCCCGCTCTCCTCCCCATCCCGAATTGGAGCTCGCCGTCACCATGGCCGCATCCATGGCACGTTGTGGGGACAGGAATTCATTCCCGGGTGAGATCTGTCACCATGCCGACCATGCTCGGTCCTGTTGGCCTCCTCCATAATCCGAGCTCGCTGTCGTCGTGGTCACACACGCACCAGCCACATCACCTTCCTCTCCAAACCCCAAAGCCACATCCACCCAGTTCGGCACAACGCCAACAAGGTGAAAACGTATCAAGTTTTCTTCTTGTGATTGTAGAAAAACATGTATGTACCATGTCCGTAGCATACTCTAACAATGTACACATATGTTGTTTACGAGATTTTCATTTGAAATTAGTAGCTCCGTGATGACGAAACATACGGAACCTAAATGGAACGATGATGAATACCATGTTCTATACTTTGCATTGCATCAACAAGTGCTCGCTGACGAAGCATGTTACCAAGAGAGTGGAGTTCATCATCCATTGTCAAAAAATATGTGAACAAATCAATGAGCGATTCAATGCAAATACGCGTAGAAAAGCTAGATCCATGTCATCAATCATCAATAGGTGGCACATTCTAGTGATGCGTTCAAATGTGTACACCATGTATCATTAACTTGAAGTGGTTGTTATCCTGAGCAAAAATTCCTAGTATGCACATTACCTTTGTCTGTTCTATGCTGAAATTCTGATGTTATGGGCGTGGAAAGAAAAGCTGGGCTTCACTGAATATTACGCAGTTAGGCCTAACTTAGTCTTACACATATAAGCACAGCTTAGTCTTTACACAAATAAGCGTAAGTAAAGATAAACATAAAGACAAATGGTTCATCGAATCTGCCAGTATGAGCACTAGGTCCCTGGAGCTGGTGGTATCATCGGAACGAACCAGAATGCTGCATTTGACCATATGACATTCTCCATCAAATCGTACGACCCCACTGATGATCCAATTGTAGGCCCCCTCCCCTCAACGTGGATTCGGCTCTAGGTCGGATCTGGAGTGTCAACATGATAGGCGCGTGAGTGTGCAGCAAACACACAGTCTGCTATAAACACTGGAAGTGCTGGCACCTCAGCAACAACACCAGCATGTTCTTCCTGGACTCCGGTAGCAGCATCAGCAGGTATTTCGTCAGCTTCACCAGCAGCAGCCTTAGCAGGTATTTCGTCAGCTTCACCAGTAGCAGCATTAGCGAGTATTTCGTCAGCTTCACCAGCAGTAGCATCACCAAGTATTTTGTTAGTTTCACCAGGAGCAGCAGCAGCTAGTATTTTGTCAGCTCCACCACCACCACCTGCAGCAGCAACATCAAGAGCCAGGGCTGCCTGAACAATTATAGGTTCAACAGCTCCAGGAGCTCCGACAAAGAAAGGGTAGTTGATCCCAAGAAACACAGATTGACTCTTCTCTAGACTTGCTCTACTGGGTCTTTGGATGGGCATGAGGACCTCGAGAAAACATGACACCGCAGCGATGGGTATGAAGAAAGTTGTGTCCTCGTATGTTCTATTGTATGACCAACACTATTTAGTGCTCCCCTGATATGAATCCACATGAGTTCAACATCCTTTTTCGTGTCGCCTCCGAGAGGTGCTAGGAACCAGCGATGTGTCCCAAGTTCAGCATCTGCTACTGCATCTTCGATCACCGGAGCTGGAATGATGCGCGGGGCTGCGTGGGTACCTGCGTGTTACTTATAGTCAGTAAGCAGAATTTTGAATGGGATTTTACATGCTATATGACACCATGACTCACCCCAAATGGACGGCTCCCAAACACGCACGTCGCTGCTAGGTTCACTGACCGCATAAATGCGTTGCGGTTTGTTCGAATGGTAGCTGGAGGTGAAGACAGTGTCGACATACTTCTCTGGCCGCAGGAAGTCGTCGCGCAAGACTGTCCATTCCTTGTCTTCTGGGCATCTAATGAATGTGATTGCCTTGTCGAACACTACTAAGAGGTCGTACTCCCAAGTCTTCCACACCTCCTGCAGTCTATGTGGGAGTTGTACCTTCAGGAGCTCAAGTTCTGCCATGTTGAACCTGTAAGAAAATTCGGAAATGGGCGGCGGCCACCCGTTATTGAATGTAGTAATGCCGACACCCACCAAAGACGGCAATGTAAATCTCAATGATCTGTAGTCATTTTTTAGAGTCCAGGTACTCCCATCCTAGGATAAAAGTACCAACCACTCATTGTTGCCACCCACCCAGTTATGGTCATCTCCCATTTCGGTCTCTTCTTCTTCCTTGATATTCACCACTACTGATTCCGACCACTTATCCAGCAGCATCAATTTTGCATGAATATTCTGCAGAGTTTGTTGTTAGTTGGTACAATCACCTAGCATGGATTCCATTGCAAATACAATTTGACAATTGGACCTTCAGATTAAAGTACACAAAATATCGCCTAAATACAAGTGTCTCCTCAGATATCGCCTAAATTGTGCATGTGTCACTATGAATATACCCAATATATGGAGTAGGAGCAGAGCTCCCCCAGAACAAACTCCTGACAATGATCATAACATCTCGGGGCATAACAGCCTTAAATCGTCTAATCTGTTTGTTTTAATTTTAGGAAATAGAATATCACCTAGTAGGCATTCCATTGCAAATCGAAATTGACAACTCGTCTATCACCTAAAGTAAGACTGTGTCACTATGAAAATACCAGAATATCAGGTATGAGCAGATCTTCCGTTGTACAGAATAGTCTTAAATGGTTCAATTTGTTCAAACCACGCGTGCACACAACATGTTTGACGAAAGGAACATAGAATTTCGATAAGATTTCAGCACATATGAATCAACGATATGACTGAACCAATAAGCAAGATACTGGAACTTACGTGGCCATCACGGTCGTTTGGCCAATTGCCGGTATCGAGGTAAAGAAGGTCTGGCATGCCGAACGGTTGTTCGTCCATGTCCCGCATCGTGAAGCGGTAGCCAGGGATGCAGTGAGCGAGGCGTCCGGTAGAGATGATGTCCAACCCCGTGGCAATCCTATGCACGTTCGGGGCGCTGAGGTTCGGACATCCCCAATCCTCACGGCGGCGGTCGCCCTGGCCATCCGCGTCATCGTCGCATGCCTTTCGCTTCAGCCTGCTGCTACCCCAAGCTCTACCCATAGCGACAAATGGAGCATGGAATCTGGTAGATTAATGGAGGCATTGTGATAAGGAGGCGGATGGATTCGAGAGGGGATGGAATCAGTCATGGGGGCAGTTGTTCGAGTAGGGAGTGACCCAGTGAGGAACCGTCGCTGCCGCCAGTTCTCGTTCGCGTGGAAGACAAGGAAGGGGCGCAATTATTGAGGGCGCACACCAAAACCGTCTAAAGGAAGTGAAAAAATAAATTGTAAGAGAGAGAAATGTGTGGCCTACCTGTCAGTGAGTGAAGGTCGGCACGCGCAAACGTGACAATGTTTGACTTGGATCGTGCATGGCAAACCTCGATTCCACCGCATGCAAGTGGCACAGAACAAATTTTAGGCAGCGCTAGCGTCAACGTGTAAAACCACCGTTTTTCTCCACCTTCACCCTACTACGAACGGTCGTGCACCATTCCAGATATTGGTAAGGGTGGTTCCAATCTTTCACTTCTCCGTCTCATTTCCTCCTCCATGGCCTCATCGTCTTTCTCCTCCACGGCCTCATCCATTTCCTCCGCCATGGCATCACCCTCTTCCTCCGTATCCTTTCCCTCTTGCCTATAGTCATGGACTTTTCGGACGTCCGAAACGATGGCAGGCAAGCGACTGTGCACTTCAACATAGAAGTACATGGAGGGAAGAAGATCAATGTCATCTACACCACCGACCCTCTAACGGTGAGGAACACTCTGAGTAATTACACGAGTTGGCTGCGGTTTGAAGAAAACAGGTTCGTAGGTCTTGACCTCGAGTACATCCGCGATCACCGTAGGATTGCCGTGGTGCAACTCTCCATGAAGGGGCACGTCCTCGTATACCAGCCTTTTTACGAGAAGGTGGCTGACGGGAACTGGTAGACTTTGATGTCTTTTTGTTCCTGAACCATCTGTTTGCAAAAGTTATTGCTATATTATTTGTCTGAATTCATTTTCATGCAGGTGGGGCGAAAGTATTAGAGATCTATTTCATGACTTTCTCGTGAACCAGCACATCACATTTACTAGTGTTGACATCACGAATGACACTAAACTTCTTGAAAGCCCGACTGTCAACATTAGAATCCCAAAGGAGTGCAGAGTGGACATCCAGGAAATTTACTGGATCCTAGGGACGAAGGGCGGCGGGATTGGGATGGACGCTCTTGCCTCCAAACTCATCGACCCGGGGTACACTAACTTGAAGGGCAAATTTCCAAGATGTTCGTGGAGGCGTTTAGGGCACGATTACTGGGAGGATAAGCCACTTTCTGAACCTAATCTGAAGTACGTTGCAATTGACAGGTATGTTAGCCATGAGTTATACCGCCAGATTGTAAAATCTCGTTCTAGGCATCGCATCATTGAACCACCACCAAGGCAGGTTGTTTGCCACAGATGCCAGAGTGTAGATGAATCTACAAGTCGGGGCAAGCGACCGAAGGCATCCTAGGATCGGTTGCCTTCTCCAACAGGCTGGGATGTATACTTTTAGTGCATGATTGTTGTGTTCATATGTGGCTTGTTATGTTTATGAAAACATGTTATTTCAGAAGTACACTATGTGAGCAATTACGAACTGCCGTGTATTACCTTTGTCAAACTATAATCTGGGTTTGGTTATAGTTGTACCTTCGCTATAATCTAGGTTTGGTTATGACTTATGACGATATCACACCTTATGCATGTCAGCCTGGATTCTGCCCCATGCAAATGGCACAGACAGAATTTGTAAGAATGAATGTTGAGCATACAAAAGGGGGGAATGTAATTCATACAGGTTAAGTACCTAATAGCATAGGGATCATATGAGCTTGGTTCCTACACACAAAATGCTTAGAAAATACATGCGAGATAAAACTAGGAACAAAATGCGAAACTAGTAGTGGTAAACAGCACACTCACCCACCCACTAGATCCTATTGCACATCTCGTAGCAGACATACGCGTCCCTGGCTGCATACTTGATTGCATCGTAATCCAGGTGCCTCCACTCCCATCGCTCGTGCAGGTTCTTCGGAAACTTGACTTTCATGCCGGTGTACTCGTGGTCGATGATGTCGGCAGCGAGTCTAGCCATGCCAGCTTTCCCTGTATCGCCATCCGGGTACCTCCACAAATGTTTGAGATCGACGTGATTGACGACATGAACGAGGAGATCCCGCTCTAGGTTCGTAGTGTCGTTCTTGATGTCAATGCTGGCGAAGTAGATCTCCGTCCTGTGTAGAAACTCGTGAAGCTCCGGGCATAGAGATTTGGCCCTACATACGTGGTATAGGAGGCAATGGTTGCACATGGACAGCTGCAAAAGCGCTTCCCTCTTCCTATCTCCGGTATACTCAAGGTCAAGGTCGACGATCTTGTACCTGTCCATCGGCTCCTGTAGCCACCACTCGTACATTGCGATGACCTTGGCAACCTCCGCGGACGCATTTGTGTGGACGACCATTAGCTTGGTAGTTCCATGGGCGATGACGGTGTACTCGTCGGTGAAGTAGCTCCCGTCGCTGAACACTCCGTACTCTGCGTCCATGGCAGCAGCTAATGCGGCGGCGGTGGCCTAGGGTCGGTAGCAGTGGCTGGGACTAGGCGTCACGGTGGAGTGATCTGTTGCGGTGGTATGGCCCGGTGGAGGCGGTGCCGGTGGCAATGTCGATGGTTCTTGGGGTGTCTGCGGTGGCGGTGGAAGGAAGGAGTTGGGGATTTTTGCATAGTGATGTGCTGAGGGGAAGAAAGATGATGCTTAAATTGCATTTACCAATATTCCGGTCATACCCAAGCGGAAGCAAGTTTGACCGGCGAGCACTGTTGGTTTCCAATCCTAGAGATTAAATTCGGCGTCCGTCCCGGTAGGCGATGGGACGGGTATGCGACGTGGCTTTGGCGTGGCAGAGACCGGTCACGTAGACCACCGTCCCGTTGCCCATCTGCAGTGAGTGCACGGTGCTGACACGACGTAACGTGATAGGACAGAAGGAAGTGTACAACTATTATTCCTAAAAAGTTTAAGAAGTGTAAGCATAGACAGGGACCTATCATCCCTGCACCCTGGGGCAGCCGCTCAGGCCTGCCGATTGCGCAAAGCTTGCAATTTCCTTTCTTTAATTTGGTGATTTTGTCCAGAATTTGCCAAATTGAAGCTCGTTTGCCCATGCTTCTATAAGTTTCTGTGTAGACCACTTGTGTAAGAATGCACGATCAAGAAACTTTGCAACACATGTGTCGAGGGAAAAGCATAAGGTTTTAACGCACCATATAATTTAAGGATTTCTATTTTCCCCAGCAAAAGTGGTTCCATATTTACTTTGCGGCTTTTGGAACTAGTTCCCTACACTGTGGAGGTGGTTCCAAATTGAGAAAAAGAGGGAACCGGAGCAAGAGGGTGCTCCGATGCCAAATGTGGTTCCAAATTGATTAGCCAACCTGTGTGTGATATGTGTCCTCTGCTCCCATATCTTTAGACAAAAAATAAGGCTATTCTTGTCAGCGGTGGGACCGCATGGTGCAGGAATTTAGAATAGCTACATTGTGGAGTTCTAGCCAAATTGCATGATAAAGCCAAATTCAGCTTTTTGTCAGATTTAGCTATAGCAACATTTAGTTTGTCCTCACTTTTTCCCTACCTCCATTCCGAAGCCCTCACATGCGCTCGGAGGGGGGTGCCATCTGGTCAAAGGCTTGACCGCTACGTGCGCCCTAACGCCTAAATTGGTAGTTTTTTTTTGTTATTTGGCCTTTTAAAGAGTGCCTTTTCCCCTCTCTCGCTAATAGTTGTGTTTTTTTGCCCAAAAAGGTCACGAATCTAGAGCAGCTTCTCTCTTCATTATTGTTCCTTTTGCCCTTGTTTTTCCCCAATCTGGTAGAAAATATAGAGCAACAAAACTAACCAGCACCATAAATAATTTCAGTAAATAAAGCAGAAGTAGATAAAGCAGCTAATATAGGTTATATAGTATGGTACTTAACGAGGTTCGACAATTAGGTTGCTCAGCAGCAGCAGCTGACAGGTTCGACATAGACAAGACAAAAGAAGCTGCTTTACTGCAGCTGCAGCTAATCAGTGGCCCCTCGTGGCCTCTGCCAAGAGGGCCTCCGCCTCGTCCCTCTAGCGCCTCCTCCACTTCTTGCTGCCCAGTCCCTTAACCTTGGGCGCCTTGGGTATGATCGGGGGCATGCGACCCTCCTTGATAGCCACCTTCTGGATGTTGCGGAGGTGAAGACCGAGTGCATGGTGCTTGGCTATGAAGCCATGGACGTTCACGGACTCGCCTCACGTCCTCGGCATGCTTCACGAGGGAGTTGAAGTCCGTGGCACGGAGCCTCTTGGTGGGGCAGAAGGGGCACCTGTACACGTCGCTGGCGAAGAAGTTGTTGTACTGGCCGGACTTTAGCCTCCTCAGCACATGACGAGTCTTGGTGTCCTTGGAGTCATCATCCCTGCTATCCTCCTGTTGGAAAAAAATAGTAGAGTGCAATAAGTCCATGATTGAGATAGTTTGATTATTGGGATTGATTTTTTGCATAAATTAACCGATTGAGATCTCCCGATTATTCCCCAAATCTCAAACCAAACCGAATACTGATCCCAACTACGAACAGGGGGATTCATCGAAAATCGAGATCTAACACAAGAGGATTAGCTACAGGTAAAATACGAACAGCCAAGCCCTAATAACATACGATCTAGCATCCAACGATGAGAACAGGGGAAGAACAAGGGAAGGGGAGAAAACCCTGGTTACCTCCGACCATGGGTCGGCGCTGCTGGTGTCATAGGAGTTCTCCGACCTTATGTAGACAACCTCCTCGTAGGGGTCCCAGCCGAGCGGGATCTGTCCAAGACCGACGGGATCCTCCTCGCCGGCGGCTACGGCGGCAGGGGACAGGGGCCTCCTCGCCGGCGGCCTTGGACGCGCCGATGGCTACCGCGCCGTTCTTCTCCATCGTCGGCGTGGTTAGGGTTTTCTTGGAGGTTTGTAGAAGGTGGTGGGACGGTGGAGATGGTTGAGTGAGCGAGTGCGTGATGAGTGCGAGTGGGGAGGCCTCTTTTAAAGGAGAAGGGAAACAACGTTTCATTGCACTACCGTGCACCGGGTACGCTACTACACCGTCCATGGCCACACGTGTCCGCTACCGCCCTGTGCACCGCACACGCGTACCGTGAGTCACGTTTTTTCCCTCGTGTCTAACCTTGGCGATTCAGTTGTCCTCAGTTTTGCCCTCGAGCGTAACACTGGCAGTTTGGTTCCATTTTTAAAATCATTTTCTATTTTATATTTGAATCCCTTTGTCACTCTTGCCCTTGGTTTTTAACTTCGACTCAATTTTGCTCTTGGTTCTTAAGTGCTACTTGGTTTTCCCCTCTCTTTGTATCCATCTCTCGCACCTCTGCTCATCTTCGCTGCTACGCTCTAATTGGTCGATACAGTTGTCACACGGATCGTTCCCACTAACCATTGATCCTATGTGATCTAGCGGACAGGATAACCCTTATATCTGTTGGGGGCACCCCTCTATCCATGCAAAATAACGAGTCTGCCACCAGAACTTTAACTCCATAAACAGATGAACTTGAATATAATTTGAAGGGTATGAAAATAGAAATTCCCATGGTTTAAGGGTCTAGATACAGTAAGAGAACTACATATTATTAGTGGCCGGGCCAGCAGAGTGACGGGTTGGTCGGCTAGAAGTTGTTGATTCCTAAGTAAGGGGACACTAGGCTGGTCTTGACATACTCCCTCAGGAATTTGCCATAAGCAGCGTGCTTAGCCTTGGTCGCCGACTTGTGTTTACTAGCCGGGCTTTTACCAATGCCAACGGCATGCAGAATCAAGCTGGCAATCCTTGGGTTTACTCCTTTCTTACAGAAAGGGCACCTGAGCTCCCCAAGTCGAGTGCGGAAAGGGATTATCCCGCTCTTGAGCTTCTTCATGACATGGCGGCTCTTGTTGTCCTTGTTCTCCTTGTCAGAGTCCATCTCACTTGAATCTACCTGTAATGCATGGAATGCAAACCGAAATGTGCAAAATAATAAATATATATTCCTTCCACCATTCTGAGTTACTTTCGATGCAATAACATGTCTATACAGGTTCAGCAGTTCATTACGGCTGTCTCCCCAGCTGGCTCCTAAATTAATGTGGTTTGTGTTCTTGATAACTTATTAATAAATAATGTGGATTGATTCAGAACATACTAGATCTCTACATGTACCGGTTCATATGTTGCATCTAATCATTAGGACTAGATCTTTTTATGAAGCCAGGATAGATTAAGCTCGAGCAGAATATATGAAACATGTAGAAATAGATGTACCTCCGGGTACACGAGCAGAGCGTGTTCGTCAAACTCCACGCCCTCATCGGGGCCTCTGAAGTTGTCAGCACCGGAGAGCACATGGTCCCTCAAGGGGAATGAACTGCACGTCCTCCTCGCCTTGTGATGCATGATGCTCCTACAGATCTACCGGGTGAAGCACCACCCCGGCGGCGATGCCCGCACACTCACCCATACGCACTGGTTTCATGGAGAAGGTTTAGGCGTGTATGTTCAAGATTGTGGGGTTTTGCTAGAAAGGGAAGAGCGAGTAGTGGATGAGTGCGAATGGAGGACCCAATAGGCTGCGCTTTTATTGTGGGGACATTTAGGCCTCGTCGAGGGCCCCGGTAGGCAGCTCTTGTGGCTGCAGCTGTCGCGTGGAAGGTTCGTGTGGTGGGGGCATGTCATAAGTGAGAGTGTAGGCGCGCTACATAGTAAAAATGGTATAGCCCGTGCGCCGTGGATGACAACTTGTCGTGTAGTATACTTGTAGCCTTTGCAGACTAGATTAAACGTGACATGACCATGATACATTGCAAATGTATCTATAATTTTTGATGCTCCATGCTTGGTTTTATCCACTTTCTTGTGTTTTGTCCACACTTTGGAGTACTTTTCATACGATTTCTTGGACTAACCTATTAATAAGAGCCACAGTGCCAGCTGCATGTTTTCTGCTGTTTTTGGTTCCAGGAGAGTCAGAAAATGAATATTCTCGGAATTGGACAGGACAAAAGCCAAAGTGCCTATTTTTCCAGAAGACTCACGGAGCCAGAATACGAGACGGAGGAGGGCCAGGGCCTGGCCACACCACCCCCAGGCGCGGGCTAGGCCTGGCCGCGCCGGGGCATGGTGTGGTGGCCCCAGACACCCCCTCGGTCTCCCTCTTCACCTATAAGAAGCCTTATGACCTAAAACTTTGGGGGGTTCGACATTTTTCCACGAAAAGTTCAGCTGCGCCGCCGCCACTGAAGGGGAGATTCGGGGGACAGAAAGTCTCTATTCCGGCACCCTGTCGGGACGAGGAAGTGCCCCCAGAGCCATCTCCATTGATCTCCACCATCATCTCCATCGACCATCCATGTTTCCCCCATCTATGAGTGAGTAATCCCCCGTTGTAGGCTATGGGGATGGTAGGGATTGGATGAGATCGTTCATGTAATGGCATCATATTATTAGGGCATGGTGCCTAGTATCTTTTATTAGTGCTTTATGACTTTGTTGCAACTTGTTGTGCTTAATGCTTGTCACTAGGGCCCGAGTGCCATGATTTCAGATCTGAACATGTTATTGATTCATCATGATAGTATTGTTCTTGGTCTTATCTACAAGTTGTATACACACATTGTTGTCCGGAACCTATGGCCCCGAAGTGACAGAAATCGGGATAACCGGAAGGGAAAGGCTTTGATGTGAGGATCACATGTGTTCACGGAGTGTTAATGCTTTGCTCCGGTAAAAGGAGCACCTTAATTGCCAGTAGTTCCCTAGAGGCCCCGCTGCAAACCGGCTGGCAGGACAAAAGATATTGTGCAAGTTCTCATTGCGAGCACGTATGACTATATATGGAACACATGCCTAGGATTGTCTAGTACTTGGGTGCTTTATCTTATTTATCTGCAATTGCCCTATGTTCTGATTGCTATGTGAATTGTCTTGTCCATGCAACGCCCGTCCATCCATCCCTATGCCTACCGCACTTGAATCCCACTTTTTACTGCTTTTGTTACTATTGTCTTTGTTTTGCTACTCCTGTTACTTTACTATTCCTACTACAAAACTGTTGCTATTGATAAACTGTTGTGAGCAAGATTGTTTCCAGGTGCAGCTGAATTGACAACTCAGTTGTTAAGGCTTATAAATATTATTTGGCTCCCCTTGTGTCGAATCAATAAATTGGGTTTCACTTTCCTCGAAAATACTACGATACACCCCCTATACTTGTGGGTCATCAAGACTATTTTCTGGCGCCGTTGTCGGGGAACATAGCTTTATTTATCAAGTTCACTTGGATTCTCTATTGTTCGCTGCTATCCATCCATCATGGGTAAGTCTCGTGATGGCAAGGTTCCTATTTTACCATCCACTACAAGAAGAGGTACGGTTCTGAACACCTCTACTACTCTTGATTCACCGTTTGTTTTGAGTAAGTTCCTTACACCACCACATACACATGCTACACAAACTACTACTACTGCTGAATCTGAAACTTCTGATATTTATGATGCTGCTTCTACTGTGCTTGATAATAGTGGTTCACTAGGTCCTTTCCTAGATGCTACGATTGCTAGAACTATAGCTGGAAATACCAAAACTCCTAATGAAGACACTACTACACCTGTTAGCTCACCTGAGTCTAGTGAGAGTTATGATGATGAAGAAGATTATGTTGAGATGACCGATAAGTTTATTGAAGAATGTAGGAACACCCATGATAGGAGCGCTGCTAAGAGTCTCCTTGAGAGGCGTACTATTAGACCCAAATTATCTCTTGATGCTAAGTTTGCTGCTTCTCCCATAAACATTATAGATGAAGATTATGATTTCTCTCTCGATCTATCTTACATAGCTATTGTCAAGAAAGAACCTTTTTGTGGGACTAAGAATGAAAGTGGGGTGGCACATATGAATGAACTTTCTACTATGAGTGGCTTGTTTTCTGATGATATTAAGATGCGTACTTATTTTGTTGCTAAGATTTTTCCTTTTTCACTAAAAGAAGAAGCTAAAACTTGGTTTAGTAATTTACCTCCTAGATCTATTGATAGCCCTGAGTGCTTGATTAGTACTTTTCTGCAGAAATATTTTCCTCCCAGTGCTCGACATGCTATTTTGCAGGAACTTTTTGATTTTAAACAGGGAGAAAAAGAGGTATTGCCCAAATCTTGGGCAAGGTTTTGTGCTTTGATTCATGCACAGGCTGGAAGTCCGTTACCTAAGAATGAGATTCTTGATGTATTTTATAATGGACTAACTGAGGAATCTAGGACATACCTAGATAGTTGTGCTGATTGTGTTTTCAGGAATAGGACTCCAAAGGAAGCTGAGGAATTAATGGCTAAAATAAGCAAGAATTATGAAGATTGGACTCCTTCTAAACAAGCTATACCTGAAGTAATTGTACCTGAACTATGTATTCATGTGCCTGTTCCAACATCAAAGAAGAGGGGAGTTATTGAATTAAATGATGAAGTGATGAAGGAAGCTAAGAAATGTCTTAAGGAGAAGGGAATTAAAGCTGTAGATGTCAAGAATTTAGCTCCTATAGAAGAATTATGTAAGACTATTCCCTACTCACCCACTATTGAGGTATACTCTCTCCAACACTTTGATGAAGGTGATATCCCTTACTTGAAACCTCCTGATCAATGCTTAGAAGAATTTGATATTTTTATTGTTAAGAAAGATAACTTTAATAAAAGGGTGCAAAATCATCTAATGGAAAACAATAGAGCTATTGTTGAGTTGAAAGATATTGTGGAAAGAACCTCTAATGATGTTAAAATGATTGTTAAACACTTTCAAATGGTTCAAACACAAATAGATCAACTCATTAATTTGCAAAACGACTTGCTAGTAAATGCTGCTAAAGAAAAACATGCTTATGAAATTAGAACTAGAAGTGGAGCTGCTACCCAGGATCCTCTATATCCTGAGGGGCATCCCAAGAGAATTGAGCAGGATTCTCAACAAGCCGAAAATAGTGGTTCTACTCGTAAGAAAAGGAAAAAGAAACATAAAACTGTTGTAGAACCCTCTGAACCTGCTATAGATCCTAATAGTATATCTATCTCAGATACTGAAACTGAAAGTGGTAATGAAGAAAATGAAGTTCCTAGTGAAGAAAAAGTTGAAGAAGAACCTGAAAACCACACTAAGAATACTAAATACACTAAAGAAGATTTTATTGCTAAGAAACATGGTAGTGAAAGAGAACCTTGGGTCCAAAAACCTATGCCTTTCCCTGATAAGAAACACAAGTCAAAGGAAGATGAACACTACAATAAGTTTTGCGAGTGGATGAAGCCTTTATTCTTGCAAATTCCTTTGACTGATGCTATTAAATTACCTCCTTACTCAAATTATATGAAGGACATTGTCTCGAATAAAAGGAAGATCCCTAATGAAGAAATTTCTACTTTGCTTGCTAATTATTCCTTCAATGGTAAGGTTCCTAATAAACTTGGAGACCTAGGGATTCCAACTATCCCTTGCTCTATTAAGAATAGTTATGTTAGGACTACTTTGTGTGATTTGGGAGCTGGAGTTAGTGTTATGCCTTTCTCTCTCTATAAGAGGCTTCAGCTTGAAAAATTGATGCCAACTAATATATCCTTGCAAATGGCTGATAAATCCACCACTATTCCTGTGGGTATATGTGAGGATGTACCCGTTCAGGTGTCTCACAATTGCTTGATATTAACTGATTTTGTTGTCCTTGAAATGTGTAAAGATGATAATATGTCTATTATTCTTGGGAGACCTTTCCTTAATACTGCAGGAGCTGTTATTAATTTTAATCAAGGAAAGGTGACCTTCAATGTTAATGACAAGGAACATACTGTCTATTTCCCCAAGAAGATTGAAAGGACTTATGGTTTAAATTCAATTGAACATGTTGAGGGCATTCAAGTTGGAGAAATATATTGTCCCATACGAAGGGAAAAATTTGAAACTATTATGATTGGGACCATTGCTATCAAGGTTGAGGTAACATAATCATTAGTGGGTCTCATATGGAATTGTTTTGGTAACAAGACCTGATCAATCTTGTTAACAAAAGGATTTCATTGAACAAAACAATGTTTTCACCATGATTATCTCCGCTTACTTCTATTCTATCCATTTTAGTTTTTGCTTCTTATGCCCAACTTAAAGGCGTTAAAGAAAAGTACTTGTTGGGAGATAACCCAAGAGTTTTAGTTGAGTCTTGGAAGTTATTACCTATGTAATAACCTCTCCTTATCCTTTTTATTTGCTTTTTGTGCCAAGAGTAACCTCTAATGAGAGAGAAGTAATGATTGGAAAAGTTGCTGTCCCGAAACAGATTTCTGTGCTTCACCGTAAAAGTTCTTGAGAGAGCTCTGTATGTAGGATTGAGCTCTAATGTTTTGTTCTTCTGCCCCAGGTTGTTATCTAACTTTCGTTAGTTCAACACTTTTTGATTTGAGCAACAAAAGGTCTTAGAAAAAATTCATCTTTACCTGCTGGTCTGTTTTGACAGATTTCTGTCATTTTCTGCATTTGCTTCTTGTTAGTTCCTTCTTGAGTTCTTTTGGGGAATTGAGATTTTTGAGGGAAGTGCTACATTAGCTAGTGTTCTAATGGAAGTTTATTGGTGTTAGAACTGAACCTTAAGACTTATTTATCTTGAGTGCACTAATGTTGCTAATAAAGATTGTGTAAAGTTTTGTATGAAGGAAAAAATTCAGGTGTATGGAAGGAATGAGTAATGAGATGAAGAATGGACTAAAGATCAAGCTTGGGGATGCCACGCATATCACCCCAAGAAATATCCAAGAAGTACAAGCATCAAAGCTTGGGGATGCCCAAGCCATCCCCTTCTTCATCAATAAAAATCTCAGGATTCTTCCAAACACTTCATTTTTATCGTTTCATACACAGTTGTGTTGTTCTTGGAGCGTCTTCTTTTTCGTTTTTTGTTTTGGTTTTTAGTTTGCATGGTTTGCTTAGTTTTCTGAATAAATTGGTTGGACCCCCCCTCTTTCATACATTGGTGTTCAAATGGTTTGGTTTGGTTTGGAAAAGAGTAGGAAAGCTCATGCTTAAGTGGTAAAGAGAGCTTGTTTTTGACTGTGGCCTATGCTTTGTCATGCCATGCTTGATATTGTTTTAGATTTATGCTTAGTATTCTTTGCTGTAGCATGACTTGTTATAAACAATTGAGATTTCTTAATGTGCCTTGGATGAATCATGTGTTGTTTTAGCATATTAAAGCATAGTATTGTGGTATTCTCCTTTGATGCTTTATTTGGGTTGACTTGGCGCCTGCTCACACCATGTTATGATTATCTCAACTCGCCATAAGCCTTTATGATCCTTTAGTTTTCAACTTGTAGTATCACTTTATGCTTTGATCAATGATGTTTTGTCGCTCTGCATGATTATGGCCATTATTGCTCTCTCGTTTGTCGCTCCCTTACTATTGCTAGCCTTCACTTACACTGGGTGTTTTACTCATGTTTCCAACTCCCTTAAACCAAATATTGCCAAAGTGTCCACCATACCTACCTATTAGCATCATTTGCTACTTCCGTGCATATTCAATATGCCTTGTTTCCTTCTGAATAAAATGTTTGCTTGTTTTGAGAAAGTTAGTTAGTAAAGCTCTCACGAACTTGATGGCACATTTTATTTCCTGCAATTAATAAACCTGAACCATTGTGAACTCTCCATGAAAGTTATATGCTTGCAAATTATAGGTTGGGGATTAGCAGAACCGTGCTGTAACGGGGAACGCTTTCAACACTTGTAAATATATACCCAGTTGATACCCTGCTCTTTTGTTTGCGGATGTCGTCGGTGTGAAATAAAAGGGGAGCTTGTAAGTCCGTGAAGTTATGTATGTGTGTTAGAGAAACGCCTGGGCCGCTGGTCTAATCCATGCTAACATGGTGGAAACCTGCAGCGTAATCATAATGATATCTATGAAGCATTCTTCTTATAAAAAAAAGAGAGATAGCTATTGAGAAAAAGAAGAGTTTTATGAAAAGAGGAAAGAGAGAAAAAAGCACCATTTTCCCATGGTAAATAAGAACATTGCTGAGATACTCATTGTCTACTTGCCTTGTCATTTTGATATGGGGATTCTTCCATATCATCGGGCAAGGGGTACCCCGTTGGCGGTTCTCTATGATACGCACGTACTTACGATGACAAGAACTTACTGGTAACTAAAGTTGAGTAGCATGAGGAGAGGCCCTCATACTCAAGGGACTTGGGATATTCAGTTTATAGTATGTCAAGCATATAACTCAGATTGGACCTCACTTTCACCTTAACCACATTAAAGATGCTTATGATAGGGGCAATGAGAGCTCAAAGCTAATGAGTACTATACTTTCAGCATTTGGAAGCCTTTCAAATTATGCAAAACCTTTTCTTTTACTTGTTGAATCTCCACTTATTCTTTGAGCACTTTCTTGAGAGCATAGTGGCCATTCTTAGTTCTATGTGCATTGTCCCAAGACTTGTTGATTGATGCATACCTTGATATTGCTTGTTTTAAACTGTTTGTATCTAGTCACTCTTGTGAACTTTGAAGGTGTCCAGTGCATTTATATTTGCTACTCTATGAGGGACAAGCTGATTACCACTATGCTATGTTTTCTTTATGTGAAACAAACAAACGTCTTGCAAAGCATTGTTATTCATGAATCTTTTGTTTGTGCCTTTTCATGTTGCATCATAGTTTCTTTGTCTTATTGCTAGAACTTTGTCTTTCATGGTATGATTGAAGTACTATGATCCCAGCTTTGAATGTTTTACAAATACTTTGATCAAGTTTATGATGGTGCATGTCACCTCAAAAATTATTCTTTATTTTTATCACTTACCTACTCGAGGACGAGCAGGAGTTAAGCTTGGGGATGTTGATACATTGCAAATGTATCTATAATTTTTGATGCTCCATGCTTGGTTTTATCCACTTTCTTGTGTTTTGTCCACACTTTGGAGTACTTTTCATATGATTTCTTGGACTAACCTATTAACAAGAGCCACAGTGCTAGCTGCATGTTTTCTGCTGTTTTTGGTTCCAGGAAAGTCAGAAAATGAATATTCTCGGAATTGGATGGGACAAAAGCCAAAGTGACTATTTTTCCAAAAGACTCACGGGGCCAGAATACGAGACGGAGGAGGGCCAGGGCCTGGCCACACCACCCCCAGGCGCGGGCTAGGCCTGGCCACGCCAGGACATGGTGTGGTGGCCCCAGGCACCCCCTCGGCCTCCCTCTTTGCCTACAAGAAGCCTTCTGACCTAAAAACTTCGGGGGGTTCGACATTTTTCCACGAAAAGTTCCGCTGCGCCGCCGCCACCGAAGGGGAGATTCGGGGGGCAGAAAGTCTCTATTCCGGCACCCTGCCGGGATGGGCAAGTGCCCCCGGAGCCATCTCCATCGGTCTCCACCATCATCTCCATCGCCCATCCATGTTTCCCCCATCTATGAGTGAGTAATCCCCCGATGTAGACTATGGGAATTATAGGATTGGATGAGATCGTTCATGTAATGGCATCAGATTATTAGGCCATGGTGCCTAGTATCTTTTATTAGTGCTTTATGACTTTGTTGCAACTTGTTGTGCTTAATGCTTGTCACTAGGGCCCGAGTGCCATGATTTCAGATCTGAACATGTTATTGTTCATTATGATAGTATTGTTCTTGGTCTTATCTACAAGTTGTATACACACATTGTTGTCCGGAACCTATGGCCCCGAAGTGACAGAAATCGGGATAACTGGAAGGGAAAGGCTTTGATGTGAGGATCACATGTGTTCAGGAGTGTTAATGGTTTGCTCCGGTGCTCTATTAAAAGGAGCACCTTAATTGCCAGTAGTTCCCTAGAGGCCCCGCTGCAAACGGGCTGGTAGGACAAAAGATGTTGTGCAAGTTCTCATTGCGAGCACGTATGACTATATATGGAACACATGCCTAGGATTGTCTAGTACTTGGGTGCTTTATCTTATTTATCTGCAATTGCCCTATGTTCTGATTGCTATGTGAATTGTCTTGTCCATGCAACGCCCGTCCATCCATCCCTATGCCTACCGCACTCGAATCCCACTGTTTACTGCTTTTGTTACTACTGTCTTTGTTTTGCTACTGTTGTTACTTTACTATTCCTACTACACAACTTTTGCTACTGATAAACTGTTGTGAGCAAGATTGTTTCCAGGTGCAGCTGAATTGACAACTCAGTTGTTAAGGCTTATAAATATTCTTTGGCTCCCCTTGTGTCGAATCAATAAATTGGGTTTCACTTCCCTCGAAAATACTGCGATACACCCCCTATACTTGTGGGTCATCAGACCACTCGATGACTTTTTCCATGGACGGCATCGTGTTCCTTCTTGTAGAAGTCTCACTGAGGGAGATGTCTGTGCTGTCTCACGCTGTCCGGTGAAGGGCATGATGTGTGCAACGAGCCTCGTTGGATCACACAGGATCAACGGTTGGTGCGCACGATCCGTGTGACAACTGTGACAACCAATCAGGGTGTAGCAGACAGAGTGGGCACATGTTTGGGCTTCTACGAAAGAGAGAGAGGGGGCAAAACTGAGTAGTATCAAAAACCAAGGGCAAAGCAGAGTAGTGTAAAAATGGAAAGTGAGTGACTTTTACAATAAAATACATCATGGCAAACATCAAATTATGCCAAGATAGATCCACTAGAGTTCATAGCATGTTTGTTATTTTCCACATGCCACATGGATCAACCAATGGCATTGCATGTGTGTTATTGTCACAAACCACATATGGATCAACCAATGTCATTGCATGTGTGTTCCTGTCACAAACCACATATGGATCCACCAGTGTTCATTGCATGTGTGCTCTTTCCACAAACCACATATGTATCCACCAGAGTCAATGCATGTGTGATCTTTTCATAAACCACATATGGATCAACCAGAGTCATTGCATGTGTGTTCTTTTCACAAAACACATGGATCAACCAGAGTCATTGCATGTGCGTTCTTTCCATGAACCACATATGGATCAACCAAAGTCATTGCATGTGTGTTCTTTCCACAAACAACACATGGATCCACCAGAGTAATTGCATGTGTGTTCATGTCACAAACCACACATGGATCCACCAATGTCATTGCATGTGTGTTCTTTCCATGAAGCACATATGGATCCACCATTGTCATTGCATGTGTGTTCTTTCCACAAACCACATATGGATCCACTAGAGTCATTGCATGTGTGTTCTTTTCCACAAACCACTTATGGATCCACTAGAGTCATTGCATGTGTGTTCTTTCCACAAACCACACATGGATCCACCCGAGTAATTGCATGTGTGTTCTTTTCTCAATCTCTATCTCGTTTTTTTATAAGAAGAATGCTTCATAGATGCTCATTATGGTTACGTTGCAAGTTTCCACCATGAGAACATGGATTAGACCGGTGGCCCAGGCGTTTCTCTAACACACATACATAACTCCATGGACTTACAAGCTCCCCTTTCATTTCACACCGACGATATCCATAGACAAAAGAACATGATATCAACTAGGTACAAAGTACCGGTGCAATGTTGAAAGCGTTCCCCATGGCAGCATGGTTCTGCTAATTCACAACTTATAAAGCGTAAGCATATACACAACATAGATGGGCACAATGGTTCAAGTTTATTAAGTGCAAGAAAATAAAGTGTGCCATTAAGTTCGTGAGAGCTTTAATTACTAATTTTCACATAAGAATTTTAATTCGGAAGGTAGATAAAAAACATGAATTTACTTGGAATAGCAATAATGCTAATAGGTAGGTATGTTGGACACAAATGGCATAGGTTTTGGTTTAAGGATTGGATGCACGAGAAGCATTCCCTCTAAGTACAGGTTTTTGGCTAGCAAGGCTGGGTAGCAAGCATAAGAGTTGAAGGAAACAAACATACAAACATACAAGTGATAAAAACAAACATGCAAACTTCCTTGGAAGCACAAAAGAACTTAACTAGAGAATACTAGACTTATGAGCAAATCAAGAAAGAAAGGTGATGAAATTATTATTCTTTTAAGAGTACTTTTATCTTTTCATTCAATTCTCAAAATAGTGTTGCTATTGACCGAGCCAGGTTTTCCAAAACCAACTAAATTTACTCGATGATCCCAAAGTGGTACCAATACTAACGACAAGATCAATCATATAACCATGAATTGAAAACTAATATAAGGTATGAAAAAGAGTAAATGATAGAACTTCTCATTAATATTCCATAACGGCAACTCCAACCAAGGGATACATATCTAACGAGAGAGGGGACACTTCCATAATGCAAACCATCCTACATAATAACTTCTCTATTCATGATTAGACTCTACTAAGAAGGTAAAAAGATAGAAGATAGTGATGTGATACCGCGACACTCCCCCGAGCTTGGAACAAACCAAGGGGATGCCAAAACATGATGAAGAATTAATCCTTCGGTGGTAGTGGTATTCTCTCGATTGGTGCAAGGAAATCTTCTAGTATCTTGCGAAGCCTGTTATTCTCCTCTTGAAGTATATCCACCTTCCTCCTAAAGACTCGGTACTTGTCGCACAACTCATCGGTTACTCATAGAGCTTCCACCGCTGCACGGCAGGAACCGAGATCTGGAGGTGGAGATATCAGCCCCTTCATGCCTGCTGTCATGTCCTTTACTTCCTCCCCGATGTTCCGATCCATGTCTTTGCACCTAGTTGCGATCCTTCCTTGTTTCACCCGGCCCACGAGAGTCTCCTGCTCGAGATTGCGATGGAGTTCGCGAAGGCGTCGCAGCTCGTAATCCTTTGAAGAAGAACCCTTGAACGACATCTGAACAAAACAGATTGAAACGGAAACACGACAAGAACACGATATACGAACCTCGAGGGATCCGGGGGATTATATATTACACAGTTTTACAACAAAAGAAAGGTACTGGGAGAAAACGGGTCGGAGACGGAGTCCGGGGCGGCCACACCACCTGCTGGGGCGGCCAGGGGGGGCCACGCCAGGGGGTTGTGTGAGCCATCCTAGCTCCGTTTCGGTCCCTCTTTCGCTTCGTAGCTTTCCTTGTTGGATAAAAACTGTAAAAGTATAACTGGATAGAATTTTCACGGAACTTTTCTTACCAGCATTGTTACCTATTCGAGAACAGACTCTGCAGGTCTCTGAATTTGGTCATTAGCAGATTCTTCTAGAGTCATTTATTGAATAACATCAATATCTTCATCTTCATACTCATTGCTCGAGTCATGAAACCTTTCACTTTCTTATTACACCATTTTCTCTGACAACCTAGAAATTCCTTTCATACAAAACTTTACACAATTCTCATTAGCAACATTAGTGTAAGCGATGTAATAAAAGTTTTAAGTCCAATTTCAACTTAAGTCCAATAAAAGTTTCTCTGACAACCTAGAAGCTACTGCAGCAACTCCTTCCGAAAACCCAAAAAGAATTCAAAAAGGAAATCGTTCTAAGAAGCAAATGCAAGAGTGGCAAAATCTGTCAAAACAGACCAGCAGGTAAAGATCAATATTTTCGAAAATCTTCTGTTGCTCAAATCAAAAAGTGCAAAACTAACGAAAGTTAAATAACAACTTGGGGCAAAAGCACAAAACATTACAGCTCAATCTGACAGACAGAGATCTCTCACGCATTTTTACGGTGAATCACAAAAATCTATTTCGGGACAGCAACTTCCCCAAATCTTACTTCTCTCTCATTAGAGGTTGATCTTGACACAAAAAACAAACAAAAGGATAAGGAAAGGTCATTATCGAAGTAATAACTTCCAAGACTCAAAGAAACAAAAACAAACTGAAAGCAAAAATAAATTGGGTTGTCTCCCAAAAAGCTCTTTCTTTATAGCCATTAAGATGGGCATGATAATTTCAAAGATGCTCACACAAGAATATGCATTGAAGTGAAAGAGAGCATTAAGACGCAAAAAATATACATGTTTAAGTCTAACCCACTTCCTATGCAAGGGAATTTTGTAAACAAACAAGTTGTTGAAACCAGAGGCTACTAGCATAGGAAGGCAAAACAAGTGCACCATAAAAACTTTCAGCATAAAACGAGGAAACTTGATATTATTGAGGTGCATAAGAACAGTCTTCCCTCTCTCATAATAACCTTCGGTATCATGCATAAACTTAATGATATAGCTATCACAAGAACCATGGTAGAAATGAACACTTATCCTAACAGAAAACACGGGGACACTAGCTCTCATAACACTACTTTGTGAAACAATATTAGAAATATCCTTACAAAGGATAGTGTGTCCCTCTTCTACCTATTTAGTGACAAAGTCTTTCACATTTTCTATTATAGGTTCATCATCCATTTGTGTATCAGGTTCAATAGCTTTATTTGTACTTTCATTAACCATACTAGCTATCATAGAATGTTCCTTTATCTTAACTAGGAAAGGTATTTTCTCAATGTAAGGTTCAGGTAAAACATGATTAGCAGTATAAACTTCAGTATTTCTTGCAGGAACACACTTAGAAACATCTTTATATGGTTCATGATGCTTATTCCACTTCTTTTTAGGAACTTCAATATAGGAAGAAAAAGCCTTGAAATAAGTTGCAATAGCTTGAGAGTCAAGACCATAAGAATTTTTAATATTTTGAAAGTCATCAGTTTCCATAAAAGATTCAATGCATTCATAATCATAATTTATACCTGACTTTCTTCCTTTGTCATTCTCCCATGCTTCAGCATTGTCTTGAATACAGTCCAGAAGATCCCATTTAGCTTCTTCTTCCATGCATGTAAATGATCCAGCACAAGAAGCATCCAATAAATCCTTATCATGAAGAGAAAGCCTTGCATAAAAGTTATTGATAATAATATTGTTGGGGAGCTCGTGAATGGGACATTTGAGCATTAGTAACTTAAATCTCCCCCAAGCTTGTGATGTACTCTCTCCATCAAGAGGCCAAAAGTTGTATATTTGATTCCGATCTTTATGAATCTCACTAGGAGGATAAAACTTTGAATAAAAGAGAGGTACTATTTCCTCCCATTCAAGAGCTTGACAATTCTTCAACAGCTTATACCAGTCCTCAGCTCTTCCTTTTAGTGATAATGAGAATAACTTCTTCTTGACTATATCTATTGTAATACCTGCACACTTGAACAACCCGCATAATTCGTGTATAAAGAGCAAATGATCACCGGGATGGACAGTTTCATCTCCAACATAATAGTTATCCATAACACGATCAATAATTCTTGTAGGTATTTTAAAAGTTCAATCTTAGCAGGAGGTGGTTCATCTACTACCTTAGCAATGGTAGTAGCATTACGATATAAGAAACTCAGTGAATTATCCATATGAAATAAAGCAACTAACAGAAGTAAACAATACTCACAGTAGAAGTTTCCTTTACCAGTTCCACTTTCCAATAGCGCTTCACTCCTTGGCAACGACGCCATAAAATAGTCTTGATGACCCACACGTATAGGGGGTGTATCGCAGTATTTTCGATAAGTAAGAGTGTCGAACCCAATGAGAAGAAGAAGGTCGTGGCGAGTGGATAGGAGCAGGAATTCTCTGTAAATACTTAGCAAATGGATTTCTAGGGGTTTTTGATAATGCAGGTAAATAAAGTACGAGTAAATAAAAGACAATAAGAATAAATGCAGCAAGTGTCCCAAATCTTTCTTTAGCAAAGGACAAGTCGGTTTATTACTTAAGATGACCAAACGTTCTTGAGGACACATGGGAATATCGTCAAGTGCTTTCGCTTGATATAGTTGATTAATCTTCTTTAGTTTGCTAAGTGTTGTGTGGGTGAACCTGTGCTAATGTACCGACCTTCCTAGGACTAATACATACTTGTGATTATACCCCTTTCAAGCATCCGCAAGTACAAGAAAGTAATTAAGGTAGAAACCTAACCATAGCTTTAAACTCTAAGACAATGACGTCCCTTGTGCAATGGTTTCCTAGCGGGGGTTCAAGTTTCTGTCACTCCGGCAACCCTACGATTAGTAGCCAAATACACAATGCATTCCCCTAGGCCCATATAGGTGAAGTGTCATGTAGTCGACAGTCACATGACACCACTAGAACAAGTACACCATAACTTAAATATCAAACTATTGAATCTTTCTCAACGCAAATCCACTACAAACAACATGACTTCTCCCATGTCCTCAAGAACAAAACGAACTACTCACAAGACATCATATGGATCATGATCAGAGATAAAATAATGATGTGTAACAATCTGAACATAAACGATAATTCAATGGTTCACTCAATAGCATCAACTACAAGGAGTAATCAACACCGGGAAAGTTTCCCCTAAGAACTATGCAAGATTCAACCCAATTCTTACAGCAGTATGGAGGTGGTGATGATGGTGCTGGTGGAGATAATGGTGATGATGATGATGATGATCCCGATGAAATCCATCTTGATGGTGGTGTTGATGGCGACGATCTCCCCTCTCTGGGAAGGAACTCCCCCGGCAGAATTCTGTCTGCCGGAGAGATCTTTCTCTCTTGGTGTTTTCCGCCCCGTAGAGGCGGCATAATCTTTCAATGGTCGCTCCCCAAGTCTTAGGGTTTCGGGAGGATAATATACGCCAGAGGGGAGAGGCTAGAGTGGACCAGGGCGGCCACACCACCTGGTGGTGCGGCCTGAGGTGGCCCGCGCTAGGGGGTGCTATGGGCCCCCTATGGCCCATCTCCACTTCCCCTTCTGGCTTTCTTCGTCTTCTAGAAAAATAAGATTTTCCATGTATTTTCCTGGATTTTTTGATCTTCAATAATTTTTCCTCAAAACAGCACCTTTTCCATCAGAATCCTGACTGCAGCGGTCCATGCTCCAAAAGTCATCAACCATGCAAAAACAGATGAAATAACATAAGTATCATCTCTTAATATGAAATATATCAATGAATAACAGTAATTATGATATGGAATAGTGATGCAAAATGGATGTATCAACTCCCTCCCAAGCTTAGACTTTGCTTGTCCCCAAGCGAAACTGAACTCAATAAACATGACCTCAGGTTTATGGAGTGAAGAGTCGATAAAAGAATACGGATATGAAGCGTCATATTCATCAATACATAAATCATAATAGAAGACAACTCACGATTATATAACTTAACTTGCAATAAGTAAAGGAAACACAATAAATATACATAAAGTAAATCAAAGTTGCTAAAGGAAAACATAGCTCTTGGTCGAAGAATAGTTAACAATTTGCTGGAGTTCACAAATAACTTATTTTCAATGATAGCTTTCAAAGTTGTAGACACTAAGATCAGAGCAAAGTGCAAAATAAGGAACATAAGAGGCATGATTTGATAAATCATCATATGAATGAATGAAACACAACAACTCAAAATGCTTGCTGAGGTAGAAGGGAATAGGTTTGCTGACTCAACTAAAAGGTAAAAGAAAGGCCCTCCGTAGAGGGAAGCAGGGATTTCAAGTTTCATAAAGAGCTTCCAAAAATTATGGTACTTATTAGCTTTCAGCTCTCATTGCCCCTATCATAGGCATCTTTAGGTGATTAAGGTTAAAGTGATCAAATATGAGGATATGCTTGACAAGTTGCAAGTTGAAAATCTCATGTCCCTTGAATACAAGGGTCGCTCCTCATCCTACTCAAGTTTAGTCACAGGTAAGTTCTTGTCATTGTAAGTACATGTGTATCATAGAGAACCGCCAACAGGGTACCCCTTTCCCGATGATACGGAAGAATCCCCATATCAATATGACAAGGCAAGCAAACAACAAGCATCTCAGCAATCTTGTTATTTACCATGGGAATATGGTTCTTTTTTCTCTCTTTCCTCTTTTCTCATCTCTCTTTTTCTTTCTTTTTCTCAATCTCTATCTTGTTTTTTATAAGAAGAATGCTTCATAGATGCTCATTATGGTTACGTTGTAGGTTTCCACCATGAGAACATGGATTAGACCGGTGGCCCAGGCGTTTCTCTAACACACATACATAACTCCATGGACTTACAAGCTCCCCTTTCATTTCACACCGACGATATCCATAGACAAAAGAACATGATATCAACTAGGTACATAGTACCGGTGCAATGTTGAAAGCGTTCCCCATGGCAGCATGGTTCTGCTAATTCACAACTTATAAAGCGTAAGCATATAGACAACATAGATGGGCACAATGGTTCAAGTTTATTAAGTGCAAGAAAGTAAAGTGTGCCATTAAGTTCGTGAGAGCTTTAGTCACTAATTTTCACATAAGAATTTTAATTCGGAAGGTAGATAAAAAACATGAATTTACTTGGAATAGCAATAATGCTAATAGGTAGGTATGTTGGACACAAATGGCATAGGTTTTGGTTTAAGGATTGGATGCACGAGAAGCATTCCCTCTAAGTACAGGTTTTTGGCTAGCAAGGCTGGGTAGCAAGCATAAGAGTTGAAGGAAACAAACAAACATACAAGTGATAAAAACAAACATGCAATCTTCCTTGGAAGCACAAAAGATCTTAACTAGAGAATACTAGACTTATGAGCCAACCAAGAAATAAAGGTGATGGAATTATAGTTCTTTTAAGAGTACTTTTATCTTTTTATTCAATTGTCAAAATAGTTTTGCTATTGACCGAGCCAGGTTTGCAAAACCAACTAAATTTACTCGATGATCCCAAAGTGGTCCTAATACTAACGACAAGATCAATCATATAACCATGAATTGAAAACTAATATAATATATGCAAAAGAGTAAATGATAGAACTTCTCATTAATATTCCATAACGGTAACTCACGCCAAGGGATACATATCTAACGAGAGAGGGGACACTTCCATAATGCAAACCATCCTACATGATAACTTCTCTATTCATGATAACACTCTACTAAGAAGGTAAAAAGATAGAAGATAGTGATGTGATACCACAGCACTCCCCTAAGCTTGGAAAAACCAAGGGGATGCCAAAACATGATGACGAATTAATCCTTCGGTGGTGGTGGTATTCTCTCGATTGGTGCGAGGAAATCTTCTAGTATCTTGTGAAGCCTGTTATTATCCTCTTGAAGTATATCCACCTTCCTCCTCAAGACTCGGTACTTGTCGCAGAACTCATCGGTTACACGTAGACCTTCCACCGCTGCAGGGCAGGAACCGAGATCTAGAGGGGGAGATATTAGCCCCTTCATGCCTGCTGTCGTGTCCTTTACTTCCTCCCCAATGTTCTGATCCATGTCTTTGCACCTAGTTCCGATCCTTCCTTGTTTCACCCGGCCCACGAGAGTCTCCTGCCCGACGTTGTGATGGAGTTCGCGACGGTGTCGCAGCTCATAATCCTTTGAAGATGAACCCTTGAACGACATCGAAACAAAAAAGATTGAAATGAAAACACGACGAGAACACGATATACGAATCTCGAGGGATCCCGGGGATTATATATTACAAAGTTTTACAGCAAAAGGAAGGTACTAGGAGAAAACGGGTCGGAGACAGAGTCCGGGGCGGCCACACCACCTGCTGGCGTGGCCAGGGGGCCCGCGCCAGGGGGTGGTGTGAGCCATCCTAGCTCTGTTTCCGTCCCTCTTTCACTTCGTAGCTTTCCTTGCTGGATAAAAACTGCAAAAATATAACTGGATAGAATTTTCGTGGAACTTTTCTTACCAACACTGTTACCTATTCGAGAACAGACTCTGCGGTCTCTGAATTTGGTCTTTCGCAGATTCTTTCGGAGTCACTGCTTGAATAACATCAATATCTTCATCTTCATACTCATTGCTCGAGTCATGAAACCTTTCACTTTCTTATTACACCATTTTCTCCGACAACCTGGAAATTCCTTTCATACAAAACTTTACACAATTCTCATTAGCAACATTAGTGTAAGCGAGGTAATAAATCTTTTAAGTGCAATTTCAACTGAAATCCATAAAATCATAAGCTACTACAGCAACTCCTTCCGAAACCCAAAAATAATTCAAAAAGGAAATCGTTTTAAGAAGCAAATGCAAGAGTGGCAAAATCTGTCAAAACAGACCAGCAGGTAAAGATCAATATTTTCGAAAATCTTCTATTGCTCAAATCAAAAAGTGCAAAACTAACAAAAGTTAAATAACAACCTGGGGCAGAATCACACAAAATATACAGCTCAATCCGACAGACAGAGATCTCTCACACATTTTTACGGTGAAGCACAAAAATCTGTTTCGGGACAGCAACTTCCCCAAATCTTACTTCTCTCTCATTAGAGGTTGATCTTGACACAAAACAAACAAAAGGATAAGGATAGGTCATTACCGAAGTAATAACTTCCAAGACTCAAAGAAACAAAAACAACGTGAAAGCAAAAATAAATTGGGTTGTCTCCTAAAAAGCTCTTTCTTTATAGCCATTAAGATGGGCATGATAATTTCAAAGATGCTCACACAAGAATATGAATTGAAGTGAAAGAGAGCATTAAGACGCAAAAAATATACATGTTTAAGTCTAACCCACTTCCTATGCAAGGGAATTTTGTAAACAAACAAGTTGTTGAAACAAGAGGCTACTAGCATACGAAGGCAAAACAAGTGCAACATAAAAACTTTCAGCATAAAACGAGGAAACTTGATATTATTGAGGTGCATAAGAATAGTCTTCCCTCTCTCATAATAACCTTCAGTATCATGCATAAACTTAATGATATAGCTACCACAAGAACCATGGTAGCAATGATCACTTATCCTAACAGAAAACACGGGGACACTAGCTCTCATAACACTACTTTGTGAAACAATATTAGAAGTATCCTTACAAAGGATAGTGTGTCCCTCTTCTACCTATTTAGTGACAGAGATTTTCACATTTTCTATTATAGGTTCATCATCCGTTTGTGTATCAGGTTCAACAGCTTTATTTGTACTTTCATTAACCATACTAGCTATCATAGAATGTTCCTTTATCTTAACTGGGAAAGGTATTTTCTCAATGTAAGGTTCAGGTAAAACATGATTAGCAGTATAAACTTCAGTATTTCTTAGAGGAACACACTTAGAAACATCTTTATATGGTTCATGATGCTTATTCCACTTCTTTTTAGGAACTTCAATATAGGAAGCAAAATCCTTGAAATAAGTTGCAATAGCTTGAGAGTCAAGACCATAAGAATTTTTAATATTTTGGAAGTCATCAGTTTCCATAAAAGATTCAATGCATTCATAATCATAATTTATACCTGACTTTCTTCCTTTGTCATTCTCCCATGTTTCAGCATTGTCTTGAATATGGTCCTGAAGATCCCATTTAGCTTCTTCTTCCATGCGTGTAAATGATCCAGCATAAGAAGCATCCAATAAATCCTTAGCATGAAGAGAAAGCCTTGCATAAAGTTATTGATAATAATATTGTTGGGGAGCTCATGAATGGGACATTTGAGCATTAGTAACTTCAATCTCCCCCAAGCTTGCGATGTACTCTCTCCATCAAGAGGCCAAAAGTTGTATATTTGATTCCGATCTTTATGAATCTCACTAGGAGGATAAAACTTTTAATAAAAGAGAGGTACTATTCCCTCCCATTCAAGAGCTTGACCATTCTTCAGCAACTGATATTAGTCCTCAGCTCTTCCTTTCAGTGATAATGAGAATAACTTCTTCTTGACTGGATCTATTGTAATACCTGCACACTTGAACAACCCGCATAATTCGTGTATAAAGAGCAAATGATCACCGGGATGGACAGTTCCATCTCCAAACTAATAGTTATCCATAACACGATCAATAACTCTTGTAGGTATTTTAAAAGTATCAATCTCAGCAGGAGGTGGTTCATCTACTACCTTAGAAGTGGTAGTAGCATTACGAAATAAAAAACTCGGCGGATTATCCATATTGAAATAAAGCAACTAACAAAAGTAAACAATACTCACAGTAGAAGTTTCCTTTACCAGTTCCACTTTCCAATAGCGCTTCACTACCTAGCAACAGTGCTAGAAAATAGTCTTGATGACCCACAAGTATAGGGGGTGTATCGCAGTATTTTCGATAAATAAGAGTGTCGAACCCAACGAGGAGCAGAAGGTGCTGGCGAGTGGCTAGGAGCAAGAATTCTCTGTAAATACTTAGCAAACGGATTTCTAGGGGTTTTTGATAATGCAGGTAATATAGTACGAGTAAATAAAAGACAATAAGAATAAATGCAGCAAGTGGCCCAATCCTTTCTTTAGCAAAGGACAAGCCGATTGTATACTTAAGATGACCAAACGTTCTCGAGGACACATGGGAATATCGTCAATTGCTTTCGCTTCATATAGTTGCTTAATCTTCTTTAGTTGCTAAGTGTTGTGTGGGTGAACCTGTGCTAATGTACCGACCCCTTCCTAGGACTAATACATACTTTTGATTATACCCCTTTCAAGCATCCGCAAGTACAAGAAAGTAATTAAGGTAGAAACCTAACCATAGCTTTAAACTCTAATACAATGACGTCCCTTGTGCAATGTTTCCTAGCGGGGGTTCAAGTTTCTGTCACTCCGGCAACCCCTACGATTAGTAGCCAAATACACAATGCATTCCCCTAGGCCCATATAGGTGAAGTGTCATGTAGTCGACAGTCACATGACACCACTAGAAGAAGTACACCACAACTTAAATATCAAACTATTGAATATTTCTCAATGCAAATCCACTATTAACACATGACTTCTCCCATGTCCTCAAGAACAAATGAACTACTCACAAGACATCATATGGATCATGATCAGAGATAAAATAATGATGTGTAACAATCTGAACATAAAGGATAATTCAATGGTTCACTCAATAGCATCAACTACAAGGAGTAATCAACATCGGGAAAGTTTCCCCTAAGAACTACGCAAGATTCAACCCAATTGTTACAGCGGTATGGAGGTGGTGAAGATGGTGCTGGTGGAGATGATGGTGGTGATGATGATCCCGATGAAGTCCATCTGATCGGGGTGTGATGACCCACAAGTATAGGGGGTGTATCGCAATATTTTCGATAAGTAAGAGTGTCGAACCCAACGAGGAGCAGAAGGTGCTGGCTAGTGGTATGGATCAGGAATTCTCTACAAATACTTAGCAAATGGATTTTTAGGGGTTTTTGATAAAGCAAGTAAACGAAGTACGAGTAAATAAAAGACAGTAAGAATGAATGCAGCAAGTGGCCCAATCCTTTATGCAACAAAGGACAAGCCGGTTGTATTTCTATAGATGACCAAACGTTCTCGAGGACACATTTGAAGACTGTCAAGTGCTTTCGCTTCATATAGTCAATTAATCTTCTCTAGCTTGCTAAGTGTTGTGTGGGTGAACCTGTGCTAATGTACCGCCCCATCCAAGACTAATACATACTTGTGATTATACCCCTTGCAAACATCTGTAAGTCCAAGAAAGTAATTAAGGTAGAAACCTAACCACAACTTTTAAACTCTAAGACCCTTACGTCCCTTGTGCAATGGTTTCCTAACGGGGGTTCAGGTTTCTTTCACTCCGGCAACCCCTACGATTAGTAGCCAAATACACAATGCATTCCCCTAGGCCCATATAGGTGAAGTGTCATGTAGTCGACGTTCACATGACACCACTAGAAGAAGTACACCACAACTTAAATAACAATCTATTGAATCTTTCTCAACGCAACTCCACTACTAACAACAAGACTTCTCCCATGTCCTCAAGAACAAGACGAACTACTCACAAGACATCATATGGATCATGATCAGAGATGGAATAATGATGTATAACAATCTGAACATAAACAATAATTCAATGGTTCACTCAATAGCATCAACTACAAAGAGTAATCAACATCGGGAAAGTTTCCCCTATGAACTATGCAAGATTCAATGCAATTGTTACAACAATATGGAGATGGTGATGAGGGTGCTGATCGTGATGATGGTGGTGATGATGGTGATGATGATGCCGCTGAAGTCCAGGTTGATGGTGGTGTTGATGGCGACGATCTTCCCTCTCCGGGAAGGAATTCCCCCGGCAGAAATCTGTCTGCTGGAGAGATCTTTCTCTCTCGGTGTTTTCCGCCCCGTAGAGGCAGCGGAATCTTTCTGTGGTCGCTCCCCGAGTCTTAGGGTTTCGTGGGGTTGATATACGCCAGAGGAGAGAGGCTGGAGTGGGCCAGGGCGGCCACACCATTCCCAGGCGCGGCCTAGGCCTGCCCGTGCCATGGGGTGGTGTGGGCCCCCTGTGGCCCACCTCCACTCCATCTTTTGGCATCCTGAGTCTTCTGGAAAAATAGAATTTTCCATATATTTTCCCGGATTTTCTGATCTTCGCGAATTTTGCCTCCAAACCGCACCTTTCCATCAGAATCCTGACTGCAGCGGTCCTTGCTCCAAAAGTCATCAACCATGCAAAATAGATGAAATAACATAAGTATCACCTCTCAATACGAAATATATCAATGAATAATAGTGAATTAAGACATAGAATAGTGATGCAAAATGGACGTATCAACTTCCCCCAAGCTTAGACTTCGCTTGTCTCCAAGCGAAACTGAGCTCAATAAACATGGCCTCGGGTTTATGGAGTGAAGAGTCGATAAAAGAATACGGACAAGAAGCATCACATTCATCAAATACATAGATCATAATAGAAGACAACTCACTATTATAGTACTCAACTTGCAATGAGTAAAGGAAGCACAATAAGGATACATAAAGTGAATCATAATTGGTAATGGCAAACTTAGCTCTTGGTCGAAGAATAGTTGATAATTTGCTGGAGTTCACAAATAGCTGGTTTTCAAAGAAAGCTTTCAAAGTGATAACTTTCAAGATAAGAGCAATGTGCAAAACAAGGAACATAAGAAACATGAATGCATAAATCATCATATGAATGAATGAAACACATCAACTCAAAATACTTGCTGAGATAGAAGGGAATAGGTTTACTGACTCAACTGCAAAGTAAAGAAAGGACCTTCGCAGAGGGAAGCAGGGATTGCAAGTCTCATAAAGAGCTCCTAAAAATTATGATACTTACTAACTTTCAGCTCTCATTGCCCCTATCATAGGCAGCTTTTGGTGATTAAGGTTAAAGTGACACAACTAAGAGGATATGATTGACAAGTTATAAATTGAAATCTCATGCCCCTTACTTATGAGTACCGATCCTCATGCTACTCAACTTCAGTCACGAGAAAGCTCTTGTCATTGTAAATACATGTGTATCATTAAGAACCGCCAACGGGGTACCCCTTGCACATGACACAGGAGCTATCCCATAATCAAAATGACAAGGCAAGCAGACAGTGAGCATCTCAGCGATCTTTTTATTTGCTATTTGCATAGGTTTTATTGAGGATGCTTCATAGAATGCTCACTATAGTTATGCTGCAAGTTTCCACCATGATTAGGCATGGCTTAGGCTAGCGGCCCAGGCGTTTCTCTAACACACATATAAACTCCATGATCTTACAAGTTCCACTTTTATTTCACACCGCCGAGATCCATAAGCAAAAGAACATGATATCAACTAGGTACAAAGTACCAAATGACAGTGTTGAAAGCGGTCCCCATGATACGTGGTTCGTCTAACTTCAACTCATAAAGCGCAAGCATATACGCAACAAAGAAGGACCCAATGGTTCAAGTTTATTAAATGCAAGAAGTAAAGTGTGCCATCAAGTTCGTGAGAGCTTTAATCACTAATTTTCTCATAACAAGTTTAATTTGGGAGGTAGATAAAACAAGAATTACTTGGAATAGCAATAATGCTACTAGGTAGGTATGGTGGACACAAATGGCAAAGGTTTTGGTTTAAAGGAGGTGGATGCACGAGAAGAATACCCCTCTCAGTACAGGTTTTTGGCTAGCAAGGCTGGGTAGCAAGTACAAGAGTTGAGGGAAACAACCAAACATACAAATGATAAAGACAAACATTGCAATCTTCCTT